>CM055122.1:549391231-549991231 GCA_029206835.1 Rana muscosa
ATGCTCAATTAGTGCACCGCTTTAATCAGTAGTGAAACTGCTCTAAGCACCTTTTTTTTTTTGTTACCAGGGAAATTTTTTACCAATCTAGTTGTACCTAGTGTCCCACAGTCTGGGAAAATAACATGGTGTTCAGATAGACATATGACATAGTGGGTTGATTTACTTTTGGGTTGTCCCCAGAATAGTGAAAGAGGGGAAATCATCAGATGGGGACACTAGTTCTGGTGACCTGGGGGGGCCCCCTATGGATTTTCTCAATATGCAGGAATTTCCTCTCATTTCGTGTTTTAGCTATGGAGCTGGAAGTGATGGTGTATATCCCCAATGGACACAGTGCAAAAAAAAAACACGGGGATTATAACCCTTCCTTACTATATTCCAAACGAGAAAAGAGTTGCCTACAGTTCTACTTTAAGCATAGATTGGCTAGCTAGTTCATTCGTTTCAGAGCTGCATTTTTATTAATCAAGCAAATTTATTTATACTTTTTTTAACTTGGCAAAGACTTTTTCGAAAAGGATTGTTTCTGAAAAGGAGTCTTAGAAAAAACAAAATCAACATGTAATAATACATCACAACATGTTATAAAAAGAAAGTAGCCGAAATATTTTCTTTCATTTTTCTTTTTTTTTGTTATTTTTGTTTGTTTTTGAGGAGAGCGGTTCAGGGTTGTCTCTGAAGGTAACATGGTCAGTATCCTGTAGTCTATTTTCAGATGTATATCTTGCTTTTTTAATTAAAAGTAATTACTTAATTTGTTCTTGCATTTATTCTAATGTACTATATGTAATTACCTAAAATTATTGTTCTCTGAAAAATATGTCAACAATAAATTAAGTGTATTGAGTTTTATTCTGAAATCTCATATCTGAAATTAAATATGTGCTTTTGATATAGCTAGCTGTCTTTCATAGCACCAGTTATAGACAGGAGCAATCTCTTATAAGAATAAAAAAAAAAAAAAGTGCCAAACAGTGAACATCCAAAGATCTCCCCCTTGGTAACCTCAAGCCACATCAGAGAGGCAGTGGGAGATTGGGGAAATTAACAAGTGGCTGAGGAGCTGGTGTACAAAGCAGGGGTTCGGTTGAACTTGGCCGACTTCTCAGTCGGTTACCGGCTCATTACCAAGAACGGACTGCACCTTAATGGGGAGGGTGCAGCTCTGCTGGGAGAGAAGCTGGCCGAAAAGTTAGAGGGGCTTTTAAACTAGATAATGGGGGAGGGGAGAGGGAGGGTCCATATGTGGAGCTAGCCAGCGTGGTACAAAGCTCAGCGGGTAATATTGTTGGCATTGGCAATAGGGTGACTAGAATACCAAAACTCAAAGCTAGTAAGTTGGCAAATCCAAATTGCAGCCTCATAACAACTAACAAGAAAATAGTATGCGACCAGACAAAATTACTAGGCTTGTATAGAGGAGAGTAAAAAAAAAAACCCCAAGAAATTCTTTAAGTATAAGAATAGTAAGAAAGTGAGGCCAGAACTTATTGGCCCTATAAAGGATGATGAAGGGAAATTGGCTACAAAAGACAGAGAGAATGCAAAGGTTTTGAATATATTCTTCTCGGTCTTCACAAAAGAAAAGGGGGGGGGATACAGTAACCAAGACTTTAATGTTAAGCACCCTTGTGGCTAACAGAAGACAGAATCAGAAATAGACTTGAAAAAACATAACATAAATAATTCACCGGGACCAGATGGCTTCCACCCGAGGGTCCTTCAGGAACTCAGCCAGATGATAACTAGACCATTGTTCCTAATTTTTTATGGACAGTTTACCAACTGGAATGGTACCAGCTGATTGGAGAAAAGCCAACGTAGTACCAATATTTAAAAATGGGCAGAGATATATCCCTGGGAACTACAGGCCAGTTAGTCTAACATCAATAGTCTGCAAGCTATTGGAGGGGATGATAAGGGACTATATACAATATTTTAGTAATGTAAAAGGTTTCATTAGTAGTAATCGGCATGGATTCATGAAGAATCATTCTTGCCAAACCAATCTTTTAATCTTCTATGAAGAAGTGAACTGTCTAGATAAAGGAAGGCCTGTAGATGTGGTGTATCTGCAAAGGCGTTTGACAGTTCCCCACAAACGTTTACTGTACAAACTACGGTATGTTGGCATGGACCATAGGGTAAGTACCTGGATTGAAAAAAGGGCTACAGGGGTGAGTCCAAAGGGTGGTGATAAATGGCCAATACTCGGAATGGTCTGGTGTGGAAAGTGGAGTCCCCCAAGGGTCTGTCCTGGGTCCAATCCTGTTTAATTTATTCATAAACGATCTAGAGGAGGGGTCTTAAACTGGTGGCCCTCCAGCTGTTCTGAAACTACAAGTCCCATGATGCCCCTGCCTCTGGAAACCATGCTTGTAACTGTCACCCTTGCAATGCCTCGTGGGACTTGTAGTTTCGTAACAGCTGAAGGACCGCCAGTTTGAGACCCCTGATCTAGAGGATAGGATAAACAGCTCAATCTCAGTATTTGCGGACGATTCAAAGCTGGAAACCTTACAAGAAGACCTAAATAAAATAATGGGGTGGGCAACTACATGGCAAATGAGGTTTAATGTTGAAAAATGTAAGGTACTGCATTTGGGTACCAAAAATACAAAACACAGGTTACTCACTAGGGGGAGAACCTCTGGGGGAATCTAGGATGGAAAAGGACCTGGGGGTCCTAGGAGATGACAGGCTCAGTAAAGGCATGCAATGCCAGGCTGCTGCAAGCAAAGCCAACAGAATATTATGCATTAAAAAGTGGATTTACTCCAGAGATAAAACGATAATTCTGCCACTCTACCATACTCTGGTCTTGCCGCATCTTGAGTATGCTGTCCAGTTCTGGGCACCAGTCCTCAGGAAGGATGTGCTAGAACTAGAGAGAGAGAGAGCAGAGAAGAAGGGCAACAAAGCTAATAAAGGGAATGGAGGACCTCCGCTATGGGGAAAGACTACAAGCATTGAACCTATTCTCTCTGGAGAGGAGACGCTTGAGAGGGGATATGATAGCAATGTACAAATACCGTACTGGTGACCCTAGCATAGAGAAAAAACTTTTCAGTGAAAGGGAATTTAAAAAGACATGCGGCTATTCACTAAAATGGGAAGAGATGCGGTTTAACCTTAAACTGTGTGGGGGATTCTTTACTGTCAGAGCATTAATGATGTGGAATTCTCTCCCACAAGCAGTGGCGTCAGCAGGGAGCGTCAATAGTTTAAAGGACTATTAGATTGGCACCTTAACGACCACAACATACAGGGGTATACGATGTACTATTGACATAAACACACACACACACACACACACTCCATAGGTTAAACTTGATGGACTTGTGTCTTTTTTTTCAGCCTCACCAACTATGTAATAAAAAAACTATCAATAAATGGTGTATTACTTGCTGTTCATATTCACTCAGTCACTATGAGATTCCTTTTCTATATTCTGCAAAAATCCTGGTTGATCCTACTGTTCTCTATCGCCACCTTCTGTTCATGTCCCCAATTTAGCAGCTGTGGTGGCAACTCTGCACATGCTGAGTGTTCATTGAGTTTTTGTTCTGAGCATTTCCTCTATCAAATCTGAGCAGCCCATGTGACTATAGAGTCACACATGTGGGAGTATACACAGTGGTAAATGACAGCCCAAGCCCACTCTCTCCTGCCTCCTCCTCCATGCCCATTAACCAGCTAAACATAATGGGGGCTGGATGTTACATGTAGATTAGAGGAGGTTCACCTCCCTCATATTCTAAAACACAGGCTGGAGGGGTGCGACACAGCCTGTGTCCACACCATGTTATTGCCACAAAATAATAAAGATTTTATTTCAAATACATATTTGTATGTCTATTTAAAAGTTTATTCATTTTATTTATGTTTACTTTGTATTCCAAAGGCAGTTTTTTTCTTATTTTCAACATGTGACCAGCAAAGGAGGACTAGAATATCCTCCTTCTTATGTTTCCCTGCAGACAGGCTGGGAAAGAGCCGAGTCATGTGACAGCTGTATATCAATTAGGAAAAAAGTGCTTAGATGTGTTTTTTTAATTAAAATAATTACAGTGCCATCCTCAATATACAGAAATAGAAGGGACAATGTAAATTAAACTGTGTGTTTAGTATCACTTTTAGTGTGATGAAATGGTTCAAAGACTCACAATCCCCAGGGTTTAATTGTTTACTACATACATGAAAAGTCAAATGTGACCAGGCTCAGTGGATAAAAGAATCACCTTTAGGGCTCTGCTTTTTTGGCGTAGCAATAAACACCTGGCAGAGGCTTTAACTCTTCCAACTCTAAAAGGTCCAAGTCAGTGAAATCAGTAAGAATGAGAGTCCAAGAGTGTGCATTTTAAAAAGAAAGTTCTCCAGAGGCTTCCTTTTTTAAAGCGGAAGTAAACCCATCCATAAAACTGTTTAATTTCCGGTACATGCCGGAAATGTAACACTCCCATTGGTTGTGCTCTCAACCAAACTGTCAAACCATCCAATGGCTGGTGTCATAACTGATCACATGTGCAGTATAATGGCAGTTGTAGATTAAACAGAGGCAAAGATGGCAGCTTCCTTGGCTTAAAAACGATAAGGGGGTTTACTTACACTTTAAGTAAAAAAACCTGACCTGGAAGAAATTCATGCACTGCCATTGCTTGACTTCCTTCTGAAACTGCTAGTTGTTTGTCCTATACTGTTGTTCTCTGTCTTTACGGTGTGAGTCACTGACCTGGAACATGTAGAATATAAGTAGGACTTATTGAAAGAAAAAGTAAAACATTGTTATATATACATACTTATTGATTCATTAGGCAAGGTCAGCAATGGTAGCCTCCACGTTCCTGTCATGACAGGTTTACTTTAATTTAGACCTGTGGGTAGGCTGTAGACAAGTGGAACTAAACCCTTATGCTGCGTACACACGACCGTTTTTCATGACGAGAAAAATGCCATTTTTTTATTTGGTCATTAAAAACGATCAAGTGCGGGCTCCAGAGCATTATTCACAACGTGAAAAATGGGCATTAAAAATTTGGAACATGCTGTAATTTTTCTCGTCGTTTTTCACGTCGTTGTTTTTCTCGTCCTGAAAAACGGCCGTGTGTAGGCTTTAACGACGTGAAAAAAACGTGCATGCTCAGAAGCAAGTGATGAGACGGGAGCTCTGGTAAAACTAGCGTTTGTAATGGAGATAGCACATTCGTCACGCTGTAACAGACTGAAGAGCACAAGGCTGAAAAGCGCGAATCGTCTCTCACCAAACTTTACTAACACGGGGATCGGCAAAAGCAGCCCAAAGGGTGGTGCCATCTGAATGGAGCTTCCCCTTTATAGTGCCGATGTACATTTCGTACGTCACCGTGCTTTGCTCGAGCATTTTTTTTCATGATCGTGTGTAGGCAAGGCAGGCTTGAGAAGAATCACGTTGAGAAAAACATGTGTACGCGGCATTAAAGCGGAGTTCCACTCAAAAGTGGAAGCTTTGCTTATTTGCCTCCTCCCCCCCCCCCCCACCTCCAGGGCCAAATTTGGCACCTTTCGGGGGGAACGGGTACGTATTTTTGACAGGTACCCATCCCCACTTCTAGGAGACCTCGCTGCAGGAGGTTCGGCCCCCCTCCTCCTTCCCCTTCCCCTGGGCCATTCAGAAAGCACAACGTGCTTGGCACATTCGCAGTAGGGAACCGGTAAAGCAAAAAGGGAAACTGCCGGTTTCCCTTACAAGGAATGGCAGTGGCAGCACCCGATGGATGGATCGGCTTGGGGTGCCGACATCGCGGGACAGGTAAATGTCCTAATATTAAGGCTTGGTTCATACCGTCGCCGCATGCGACTCACAGCAGGGGTCCGGTGTGTGCTGGTTCACCGTTTCAGGTCCGATTTCAGCCCAAATTTTGGGCTGAAATCAAACCTGAAACGCACCAAAAAAGCACGCGTTTTTCCAGCACACCGCACCGGAGCCGCAACGGAGATATGTGAACCGGCTCCAGAGAGAGCCAGTCACATTCTCCTGCTATGCTAATTGAATGCGGGGAAACGCGCATTCAATTCGCATAGGTGTGAACCCAGCCTAAAAGTCAGCAGCTGCAGCATTTGTCGTTGCTGACTTAAAATTTTTGGAGGGGGGCTGGAGCTCCGCTTTAGGAAGCTGTCTTCTTGGCCTCTGTTTGATCTTCAGTTACCATGGGTGCTGTACATGTGATCAGCTATGACACCAGCCATTTGATGGCTTAACAGTTTGGGCGAGAGCCAACATAAGCACACTGGCATCTGTAACAATTATCATTTAAGGCATGCCTTAAATGTAACTGTTTTAAAAAAAAATTAAATCGGTGGGTTTAGATTTGCTTTAAAGAATATGTTACCCCAACATGTTTCTGTTGCATCATGTTCTTGTGTTAAAAAGTATCCTGTTCTTTGTATTGCTTCATTTGTGTGAAATGCCTGGTGCTCCTGCCAGTTTCCCGGCTTTTCTATTTCAAACTGACCACACTAGGGATGAGAGCGTATTCCATTTAGGCATGGTCAGTTTTCAAGCTGTGCTGGAAGAACAGCATGCCTGTCCTACAGTGGTCATACTTGTGCTGACACCCCACCCCCAGCCATCCACTGGGAAGATCAGCATACTACTGTTTTTCCACCCCTACCTCTCTAAGCCCCTTATGCAGCTGAGAACAATGTATACAAATGTTTTGCCTTTAATTTCTATTGTAAACTGAAAGGGTTGTTATACAAGGTGAGGATTCATTCACATATACTTTAAGATGTAAAATGCATTAAAACTAACTGAAAGCATATAGATGATTGTAATATTTGGGTGACTGGGCTTTGGAGTTTGAATACCTCCCAACAGTACCAGATTCTGCTGCTGGCAGTTGCTGACTGTGGTAGGTTTCTGGTGTTTTTTTTGCTCTTTAGCCACAACGTGTAGCACCCTGATCCCCAGGGTGAGAGAAACTGCCACAGACACCGCTGAGCCCGGAGCCTACAAGATGTGCACAAGGATTCCCCCTGAGATAAGTATATCTGAGTAGTCCACATCACCACATGGAGCTATATAATATAAACCGTGCTGAATGCGATACAAGAATACCACATTGATCCAGCAAACTACCTAGCCTTACCCGTGCAATACCACCCTGTACACAGCTACACAGAATATCCAGTGCTGGACAATAGCGGTACACCAAGACACTGTACCCAGCTACGCGGCGTAACCAGTGCTGAAGTTGTACTGTACTTTGGGTTTATGTGAGATTCTCACTCGTGTCATAGTAATTATGCCTTTATCAGCATGTGATCTTCCAGTAGGATTGTTTTACAGTGTGTTCACTCATTATTGTTAAAATATACATAAAATGCATTGCTGACAATTCGAAAGAAGGCCCAGTAAGCACCTGACCACTGCAGTGTAGAAGCCATTGGTCAGATGTACCTGTTGGGCCACGTTAAACTATTTTCTTCTCCCTGTATGACACCCTCTAGTCAAAATACAGCGGGTAAAATAAGTATTGAACACGTCGCCATTTTTCTAAGTAAATTTATTTCTAAAGGTGCTATTGACATGAAATTTGTCGGTAACAGCCCACGCAATCTATACATACAAAGAAACCAAAACAAATAAGTTCAGAAATTAATGTGTAATAAAATGAAATGACACAGGAAAAAAAGTATTGAACACGCTAACTGAAATGTATTTCATACTTTGTACGAAATCCTTTGTTGGTAATGACAGCTTTAAGACGCCTCCTGTATGGAGAAACTAATCGCATGCATTGCTCAGGTGTGATTTTGACCCATTCTTCCATACAAACAGTCTTCAAATCTTGAAGGATCTGTGGGCCTCTTCTATGAACTCTGATCTTTAGTTCTTTCCATAGATTTTCTATTGGCTTAAAGTCAGGTAATTGGCTGGGCCATTATATTTTCTTTCTTTGAAACCTATTGAGAGTAGGAATGAGCTCGGTGTTCGAGTCGAACATACGTTTGACTCGAACATCGGCTGTTCGACCGTTCGGCGAACACAATACACTGCGCCATCGTAGTGCAATCACGGATGCACTGTGACCCCGCATGCTTGGCCAATCACAGCGCCGGCAGCTAGGAGAGACATAATTGGCCACAGGCAGGTTGCCTGTGGCCAATTATAGCTCAGGGGGTTTAGCACAGGCCCCACACTATAAAAGGCCGCCAGCGCGGCGGCCTTGTGTAGTGTGTTCCGGCGCAGGGAAAGAGAAGGATAGGCAGGGACAGTGTGATATTCTTTGTGCTATTCTTGTGTGCAGGGAGAGAGAAGGATAGGCAGGGAGAGTGTCAGTGTCATATTCTTTGCTAAACCATGTGTGCAGGGAGAGAGAAGGATAGGCTGGGGACAGTGTCAGTGTCATATTCTTTGCTAAACCTTGTGTGCAGGGAGAGAGAAGGATAGGCAGGGGACAGTGTCAGTGTCATATTCTTTACTAAACCTTGTGTGCAGGGAGAGAGAGAGGATAGGCAGGGAGAGTGTCAGTGTCATATTCTTTGATAAACTTTGTGTGCAGGGAGAGAGAAGGATAGGCAGGGGACAGTGTCAGTGTCATTGTTGCTAAGCCTCCTGCACAGTATACACCTGAAGCTAGCCCTTATTGCTGTGTTTTCCTGGTGTGTTACACTAACAGGCATTTGCAGCACTTACAGCGGGCGGAGTGTGCCTCCTGCACATTATACACCTGAAGCTAGCCCGTATTGCTGTGTTTTCCTGGTGTGTTACACCAACAGGCATTTGCAGCACTTACAGCGGGCGTAGTGTGATTCCTGCAAAATATACTCCTGAAGCTAGGCCTTATTGCTTTGTTTTCCTAGTGTGTTACACCAACAGGCATTTGCAGCACTTACAGCAGGCGTAGTGTGATTCCTGCAAAATATACTCCTGAAGCTAGCCCGTATTGCTGTGTTTTCCTGGTGTGTTACACCAACAGGCATTTGCAGCACTTACAGCAGGCGTAGTGTGATTCCTGCAAAATATACTTCTGAAGCTAGGCCTTATTGCTGTGTTTTCCTAGTGTGTTACACCAACAGGCATTTGCAGCACTTACAGCAGGCGTAGTGTGATTCCTGCAAAATATACACCTGAAGATAGCCCGTATTGCTGTGTTTTCCTGGTGTGTTACACCAACAGGCATTTGCAGCACTTACAGCAGGCGTAGTGTGATTCCTGCAAAATATACTCCTGAAGCTAGGCCTTATTGCTGTGTTTTCCTAGTGTGTTACACCAACAGGCATTTGCAGCACTTACAGCAGGCGTAGTGTGATTCCTGCAAAATATACACCTGAAGCTAGCCCGTATTGCTGTGTTTTCCTGGTGTGTTACACCAACAGGCATTTGCAGCACTTACAGCAGGCGTAGTGTGATTCCTGCAAAATATACTCCTGAAGCTAGGCTTTTTTGCTGTGTTTTCCTAGTGTGTTACACCAACAGGCATTTGCAGCACTTACAGCAGGCGTAGTGTGATTCCTGCAAAATATACTCCTGAAGCTAGGCTTTTTTGCTGTGTTTTCCTAGTGTGTTACACCAACAGGCATTTGCAGCACTTACAGCGGGCGTAGTGTGCTTCCTGCAAAATATACTCCTGAAGCTAGGCCTTATTGCTGGTTTTCCCATCTCCCTGCAGGGCAATAGAATGTCTGGAAGGCAAACAAGAAGAGGCAGACAGTCAGGAGCCAATAAAAGAGGGCAAGCAGGCTCTGTGTCTAGAGACAACAGTGCTGGTCGTGGAAGCGGTGCATCGCCATCAGCACGTGGCCATGGGACACGCTTGTCCTTCTTTTCGGCAGCTGGACGTGTTGAGCCGCATCATGCCGAAGACTTGGTAGAGTGGATGACCAAGCCCTCCTCATCCTCCTCATCCTCTCTCACCCAGGCTCAGAGTACTGGCAAAGCAGCTGCCAAAGCGTCCTCTTCCCTGGTATCAATGTCATCATCAGTCACTCCTTCCCTAGACCCACCATGTCCTCCTGAGGAGTCCCCCGAACTGTTTGAGCACAGTGTTGGGTACATGCTCCAGGAGGATGCCCAGCGTTTCGAAGGGTCTGATGATGATACCCAGCTAGAGGAAGGCAGTAGCATGAGAGCAGAGAGAGGGGATGCTCAAGAAGGACACCAATCTGGCAGTCATGTTCCAGCAGCTGCAGCATACTGCCAGATTGGCTCCAGTGATGAGGAGGGAGGGGATGATGAGGTCACTGACTCCACGTGGGTGCCTAATAGGAGAGAGGAGGAGGAGGATGAGGAGGAGGCACATCTCCAACGAGGCAGGATGCCCTCGGGGGGCCAGCGTAAGGGCAGCACACCGACGGAATCACACTGCAGAGCTCCGCCTGTGCAGGGCGCTGCCTCTGCCCGTTATTCAAAAAGTTCTTTGGTGTGAGCCTTTTTTGAGTCGAGTGCATCAGATCGCACAGCTGCTGTTTGCAACATATGTCTCAAGCGTATATCGCGTGGCCAAAACATCAGCCGCTTGGGCACCACATGCTTGACCAGACATATGTTGACCTGCCATGCAGCTCGTTGGCAAGCCTACCTTAAAGACCCACACCAAAGAACAAAGCGGACCTCTCCTTGCACCGCATCAGCTGGGATCTCCAACCCCACTATACCTTCAGTCCTCTCTGAAACCTGCACTGAGAGGAATGAAGGTGTAGAATTAGGTGTGTCACAGCCAAGTACTTGCGGGCACTCTGCTAGCAGTACACCGACGTCCGATTCTAGCAGGCAAATTTCCCTGCCCCAGCTGCTGGACCGTCGAAAGAAGTTCACTCCCAGCCATCCACATGCCCAGCGGTTGAATGCTAGCTTGGCTAAATTGCTAGCGCTTCAACTGCTGCCTTTTCAGTTGGTAGACTCGGCCCCCTTCCGTGAGTTTGTGCAATGTGCGGTTCCTCAGTGGCAGGTTCCCAAACGCCACTTTTTCTCACGGAAGGCGATTCTGGAAGGCAATGTCTTGGCCTCGCTGGACAGGGCGGTCAGTGGTAAGGTGCATATTACCGCTGACTCATGGTCCAGCAGGCATGGACAGGGACGTTACCTTTCTTTCACGGCCCATTGGGTCACTCTTTTGGCAGCTGGGACGGATGCAGGACAAGATGCTACTACTGGTTGTGACACACCTCTGTCCTCCACCCCCTCCTCTTCTTCTTCCTCCATGGCCTCTTCCTGTGCTTTGTCCTCGGAACCAGCGGTGCTCCGTAGGCGTTCAAGGGGCTACGCAAGTACGCAGGCAAAAAGATGCCATGCCGTGCTTGCGCTGGTGTGTTTGGGGGACAGGAGCCACACTGGGGCAGAGGTTCTGTCTGCTCTGCAGGGGCAGGCCGAGAGGTGGTTGACGCCACGCCAGCTTAAGCCAGGAATGGTGGTTTGCGACAATGGCACCAACCTCCTCTCCGCCCTCCGACAGGGACAACTGACCCATGTGCCCTGTGTGGCTCACGTCCTTAACCTGGTGGTGCAGCGGTTCTTGGGCAGGTACCCGGGCTTACAGGATGTCCTGAGGCAGGCCAGGAAAGTCTGTGTGCATTTCCGCAGATCTTATAATGCCAGTGCTCGCCTGGCTGAGCTGCAAAAGGAGTTGAACCTGCCCAAGAACCGCCTTATATGTGACATGCCCACCAGGTGGAACTCAACGTTGGCCATGCTGCAGCGGCTGCACATGCAGCAGAGGGCCATCAATGAGTACCTGTGTGACTACGGCACCAGGAGAGGGTCAGGGGAGCTCGGTTTTTTTTTTAACCACGCCAGTGGGGCGTGATCAGGGATGCATGCACTGCCCTGGCACCATTTGAGGAGGCCACGAGGATGGTGAGCAGTGACAGTGCATGCATCAGTGACACTGTACCTCTTGTCCACCTGTTGGAACATACGCTGCATGGAATAATGGACAGGGCACTTGAGGCAGAACAGAGGCAGGAAGAGGAGGACTTCCTTGCCTCTCAAGGCCCCCTTTACCCAGACAGTGTTCCTTCTGTCCCACCCATCGCACAGGAAGAGGAGGAGGAGGATTGTGTCAGCATGGAGGTGGAGCCTGGCACTCAGCATCATCAGCAGCAGTCTTTTAGTGATGATTTACAGTCCCAAGAAACCCGTGGACTTGTACGTGGCTGGGAGGAGGTGGCTGCGGATCATGTCGTCCTCAGTGACCCAGAGGACTCCAGACCGAATGCCTCAGCTAACCTACGCTGCATGGCCTCCCTGATCCTGCAAAGTCTGCGGAAGGATCCTCGTATTCTTCGGAACAAGGAGAGGGACCATTACTGGCTGGCCTTGCAAACGGAAGGATACAACAGGAAGTGAGAGGAAATCTACCCCTAGGAAGGCAAATTCTCTCCTGTAAGAGTTAATATGGGAAAAAAAGTGTCTCCTCTCCACTGATGCTTTATCACCAATTCTTGTTTCAATAAAAAACCCACATTTTCAAAAAACATTTGTCATTAGGACGGAAAGTGAGGTGAACTGTTCTGAACAGGTGCACACTGCACAGACAGCAAAACAAATGTTACAGGGGTGGTAACCCTTCCCTATGTTTTCCAAAAGGCTTAAAAATAGATTTTTGGGCTGGAGCTCCACTTAAACAATGTACCTGTTCAAATTACAAACAGATTCTACATAAGAACAAACCTACAGTCCCTGTCTTGTATGCACCGCCTGTATACGGCTGTTCAGAGTATATAGGGCCTTTTTTATTTTATGTGCGGGGTTCCCCTTAATATCGATACAAGACCCGAAGGGGCTGGTAATGGGCTGGGGTAGGGGGGGTGATGGGGTAGCTTTGCCATTTTTTTAAAAGATTTTCATCCATATTACCGGGACCAGACATTACATTAAAGCCGCAAGCAGTTTTAAATGGCTTTTTTTCCTTTAGAAATGTAATTTTGTGCAGGGACAGTTCTAAACACGGGAAACACATGCCACTTCACAGGCATGCTTTAGACACCTCCCAGGTACGATATTTAAATAAATATTTGACTTTTTTTTTTCACTTTATGCATCATTAAAATGACTGCTCCCGAAAAACGGCCGTTTTTAAAACTTCTTTTTGCATTGATACATGTCCCCTGGTGCAGAACCCGGGTTCCCAAACCCTTTTTAGGACAATAACATGCATAATAGTCGTTATAATTAGCACTTTAGATTTCGAACGTTCGTATCCATTGTATTTAATAGGGTTCTAAAGTTCGTGCAAACTTTCGGTCCGTTCGCGGGTTCTGGTGCGAACCGAACCCGGGGGTGTTCGGCTCATCCCTAATTGAGAGTATCCTTAGCTTTGTGTTTGGGATCATTGTCTTGCTGAAATGTCCACCCTCGTTTCATCTTCATCATCATCCTGGTAGATGGCAGCAGATTTTTATCAAGAATGTCTTTGTACATTTTTCCATTCAGCCTTCCTTCAATGACATGAAGTTTGCCAGTACCATATGCTGAAAAGCAGCCCCACATCATGATGTTCCCACCTCCAAACTTCACTGTTGGTATGGTGTTTTTTGGGGTAATGTGCAGTGCCATTTGACTTCCAATCATGGTGTGTATTATGGCATCCTAATGCCGCGAACACACGATCGGAATATCTGTCGGAAAAACCGTGGATGGTTTTTCCGATGGAATTCCGCTCAAGCTTGGCTTGCATACACACGGACACACAAAAGTTCTCTGAACTTTCGACCGTCAAGAACGCGGTGACGTACAACACTACGACGAGCCGAGAAAATTAAGTTCAATGCTTCCGAGCATGCGTCAAATTGTTTCCAAGCATACGTAGGAATTTTGCGCGTCGGAATTGCTACAGACGATAGGAATTTCCGATAGGAACTTTTTCCGTCTGAAAAATAGAGAACCTGCTCTCAATCTTTTGTTGGTGGAAATTCCGACAGCAAAAGTCAGATGGAGCATACACACGGTTGGATTTTCTGACGAAAAGCTCACATCGAACTTTTCTTGTCGGAAATTCCGACCGTGTGTACGCGGCAAAAGATACAATTTTGGTCTCATCTGACCAGACTATATTCTTCCAGTATTTCACAGGCTTGTCTGAATGTTGTGCAGCAAAATTAAATGAGCTTCAACATGCTTTTTCTTCAGCAATGGAGTCTTACATGGTGAGCGTGCATACAGGCCATGGCGGTTGAGTGCATTACTTATTGTTTTCTTTGAAACAATTGTACTTGCTAATTCAGGTCTTTTTGAAGATCTCCACAAGTGGTCCTTGGCTCTTGGACAACTCTTCTGATAATTCTTTTCGCTCCTCTGTCAGAAATCTTGCGAAAAGTACCTGGTCGTGGCCGGTTTATGTTCTTTCCACTTCCAACAGGGCTCACTGGAGCGTTCAGAAGTTTAGAAATCCTTCTGTAACCAATGCCATCGGTATGTTTTGCAACAATGAGGTTGCGAAGGTCTTCAGAAAGCTCTTTGCTTTTACCCATCATGAGATGTTTCTTGTGTGACACCTTGGTAATGAGACACCTTTTTAATTGGCACTGACAAGGGCGGTATCCCCTTATGGCTAATTGTGTGTGTAACAATGTAGGCTCTGGAAGGGCACAGCCTAATGCATAATAGCTACTGGATGAAAACAGCTATAAATGTAAAAAAAGTATAATAATTTTGTACAGAAAGTGATGGGAGGTGTCCCACGCTTCCTCACTGCCTGTCAACAGACTCTGAAACGCAATCCAAATGCGGGTTGGGTTTCAATAGAAAGAAAGATTTACCGTCATATCTAAATCTACCCTAAAGGGAAAGTTCACCTTTTCACAAAAAAATGAAAAAGTAAACTAGTTCCTCCTGGCCTGGCTACCCCTCTAGACCCTGCTGCACATAGAGACACTGATACCCTGTGCTGGTGTAGCAGTCCATACACTGTACACCTCAATACACAGCCCCAAAGCGATTATTCATCATAATGCAATGGCAAGTGCTTATAGGTCAGCACAGTCATGTGACCATGCTAGTGAATGATAATCGCTTCTTCTGATAAGCTGCCCCTTAAGAACAAAACACTTTTCATTGGTCAGTGGGGTCTCATGCTGACCTATGAGTGCTTTCCCTTGCAAGCATTATGCTGGATACACATTCCTGCGCTGATAATTGCAGTGTACAGCATCCATGCAGCCAGATCTGGAGGTGTGTCCAGGATGTCTGGAGTCAGACCACCTTTTCTTTTTTTTTTGTGAAAAGGTGAACCTTCCCATTAAATATAATAAATCTGATGAGATAATATGGAGCCTGACATTGCTTACCTCTTCTTTACAAGCTAGTTGCCTGGCGGTCATGCTGATCCAGTAACGTCAGTTCTTTGTACAGGAACTGACCTGAATCATGTATGCAAATCAGGAGCTCTGACTTTGGTAGCTGCATGCTTGTTCCAGGTCAGAGACTCAGTAGTGAAGCCAGAGACTACCAGGAAACTTGCATTTCCAGGAGGCCAGTGATGAAACTCATATTTTCAACAGTTTTCTTTTTAACCGCTTCTGGGCCGTCCCACGTACATTTACTGCAGCAGGGCAGCCTCTCTGCGCGAAATCACGTACCTGTACGTGATTTTGCTCTTCCTGGTCTGGGGCCCGCACATGACCCGTTGGCGATCAGCTCCCGCTGTAAATGGCAGGAGCTAGTCAGCGGGTCCAGCGGACCCGATGTTAGCCGGGAACCCGCCGATCATTCCCGAGGCAGACAGAACGGCGGTCTGCCTATGTAAACAAGGCAGATCGCCGATGTATGACAGGAGAAGATACATCAACAGTATGTGAAAATAGTGCAAAATTAGGCAGGTGCAAAAAGAAAGAAATAAGTTGTGCAAAAAATGCAAATGTAAAAATATTTCAAATGTGCAAAATAGCAAAATGTCAATCAAAATACTTTCCAATAGAGATGAAACAGTCCCATAAAAAAATTTAAAAAATTGTCAAAATATAAAAATAATAAAAACATGAAAGATCCAAGTTCATCAAGAATAAAGTGCAGGTGCCATCATCCATACCATTTCCACCATCCAATGTGCGCTAGATCGTTTTCCCCAGCCTCTCACCTTAAAAATCAATATAATGAGCCACTCTGATGTCTCCAATGCTGGCTGGTCAGATCAGAGAGTATTCCCAAAGGATCACCAAACACAGCAAAGTAACACTCATTAACCACTTAACGACCGCCTCCAGTAGATATACGTCGGCAGAATGGCACGGACAGGCATGGCACGCGCGCATTTTTATAGCACTGATCGCGGTAAAAATGACAATGGTCCCAAAAATGTGTCAAAAGTGTCCGATGTGTCCGCCATAATGTCGCAGTCACGAAAAAAATCGCTGATCGCCGCCATTACTAGTAAAAAAAATAAAAAATGTATAAAAATGGCATAAAACTATCCCCTATTTTGTAAACGCTATAACTTTTGCACAAACCAATCAATAAATGGCAATTGCGATTTTTTTTACCAAAACAATGTAGAAGTATACGTATTGGCCTAAACTGAGGAAAAAAAATTTTTTATATATATTTTTGGGGGATATTTATTATAGCAAAGAGTAAAAAATATTGAATTTTTTTAAAAATTGTCGCTTTATTTTTGTTTATAGTGCAAAAAATAAAAACCGCAGAGGTGATCAAATACCACCAAAAGAAAACTCTATTTGTGGGAAAAAAAGGACGTCAATTTGGTTTGGGAGCCACGTCGCACGACCGCGCAATTGTCAGTTAAAACGACGCAGTGCCGAATCGCAAAAAGGGGCCTGGTCTTTATGCTGCATATTGGTCCGGGGCTTAAGTGGTTAACATGTAAAGAGAAGGGAGGGCTTCATAGTGTAGCAATTTCCAAACATAAAATGTATGAAGGACAATAGTAACTTACATTGAAGTTTCAGACAAACAGCTTGTAAAACAAAAAACCTCTGGTCGCAGAAGTGACGTCACCCGGCTCTCTCCCTCACGCGTATCGTCACTGCTCACGTGACTTTCTCAAAGGGCCTACATTTTTTGCATTTTTTGTGGGACTGTTTCATCTCTATTACAACGATTTTTTTTCACAAGTTTGCACATCTTTTCCTCTGTTAATTGGAAAGTATTTTGATTGACATTTTGCTAATTTGCACATTTAAATTATTTGCACATTTGCATTTTTTGCACAAATTATTTATTTATTTTTGCACTTGCCTAATTTTGCACTATTTGCACATACAGTTTTTTCACTTGGATTTTGTTAGTGGTTATCTACATTTAAGATATTTTAGTAGCTGACACCTTTGGATCAATTTAAAGCGGAGTTCCACCCAAAAGTAGAACTTTCACTTTAAGGCCTCCTCCCCAGCTTCTTTTTGTGAAACTGAGCTTTTGGGGAGGAGGGGGGGGGGGGCAAGTCACCCAGACGGCCGGAAACAGAAGCTCTCCCTCCCAAAGTCTTCTGGGACACCTGACAGGTCCTAGACAACTTTGGGGCCGGTCACAGACCGCAGCACCACATGCGCAGTGGGCACCCGGCTGTGAAGCCGCAAGCTGTCACAGCCAGGTGCCCATAAAAGAGATGCCGGCACCGCCTAGGGAGGACACAGGGAGAACACGGCTGCGGTGAGTGCATCGCTGGACCGTGGGACAGGTGAGAGGGCGTTTTATTAAAAGTCAACAGCTAAACTTTTTGTAACTGCTGACTTTTAATAAACAAACAAATGATAGGTACTCCGCTTTAACAGCCAGGCAGCAAGTTTTTTCAAGTGAAAACCTCAGCAATGGCAGCGTATTTACAGTGCAGGCTTCTAGCAAATGGCACAGTCACATTTGAGGGATTATCTATTTAAACTGTGCTGTGTAAACCGATAATCTTGCGTGACCTCATTAATACCACTAGATGGCAGGTTTTCCTCAACAATGGAGCCAAAAAATGTATTTTTCTAGTCTTATGCTGATTCTAACCCGACATGTGCCTGAGCTGTGGCAGCGATTTAAAATGACCCATTTTGTGGATATGTGCAGCCCATCTGAACAGTTGGTGAATAATGATTTGTATTATATACTTAAAGCCACATGTGTAAATGCACTCAGCACAACAGCGGAATACAGATATTTAACCTCCACATTGTACCCTTATGTATTCTGTTATAACCGCGCTTTTCACATAAACACAATGTGGTAAACAAATACTCATCCCATGAAATGTGTTTCACATACAATAAAAGAATATAAACAAATTTATATCAATGAAATATCAAAGTCCCATAAAAACATTCCCCAGTGTAAAAGTGCAGATGCTAACATTTCATGCTATGTGCATATAGTGCCCCACATAAATTTTCACTCACCAAATGGGCATGACCAACTATCGCTAGTATGGTCAAATGCGCTTGTGGGGCATGTCCCCTTAAAGTGTTACTAAACCCACAACAGTAAAATCAGTGTGTATATACAGTAAAGCATGCTTGTTATACTCACTGTGGAACCTAAGTGGTTAATCCTCCCCATTGTGTAAAAAGGCTGTTTGATCCTGTTTTTTCTGATCCTCCCCTTCTACCACTGTCCCCAATCCATCTCCTGATAAGACAGAGCCTTTGGAGTCATTCTGCAGATGCTCAGTTTGGTGTACATTGCTAGAGAGTTTTCTTTTTCTTTTAAGGGTATATGCGATCAGCACAGAGCCAATCAGCACTATCCAGACAGAGGGTCAGGGGTCCCGCAGAGTAGAAGAAAAACTCTTCCTACAAGCTTTAACCACACACTGATAGAAGTCACAAGACTGCTATATACTGCTAATGAGAAAAGGTATTTGGGACTTTAAACAGCTCTGATCCTCTGTTCACATCTATGCAGTTGACGTGAGTATCTATAGGGATGTCCATCTTGTCCCTTACACCCACTATTTATTGCTACTATTCAGTTACAATATTATACCATATGATTATGTCTCTTTATAGATCACCATTGCATTTGCCCCTGAAGAGTTGGTATACCCCAACGAAACGCGCCGGGCCTACACAGATGCACGATGTCCATACAGATGATTTTATGTCTTTTACATTGTTTTACTTCAAGATTTTCCAATACCATCCAGCCCCTTCAGTGGTTCATGTTGTGCAGGACTTGTCTTTACTCCATGATATGCCAAGCACCATGGCGTAAATATATATATGTAGTTTTTAGCATGCTCTGCGTTTATGCGATTTGTGTATGCATTTTTATGTAATTCAACATGCTGTACAAGATCTTACAAGGTATATTAAAATGCTTTTTGCTAAGACTGCTTTTTGGTATACATCTCTCATTCAAAGTCCCCAACAAACTCCCCCTTTTTTGTCGGAACCCATATAAGCAATACTGTGTTTTACATCCCACATGCTTACTCTATATAGTGATTGGCCTCATTTAAAGTCCCACTGACCAAACGCTCTCCTTTTCCAAGAAAAGGTATTTAGCAGTTTATATTTACTAAAATAATTGCATTTCCATGTTCTGTGTACTGTGGGGAACCAGATAAAGTGAATGCATGGTCCTGGGTTTAGTAACACTTTAAAATCCAGTAGCTCTTGGATTAGCTCAGCTTGATATTGGAAGCCCGGTAATACCACTCAGAGGGAAATAACAAGAAGGAAGCTCATAGTGTAAAACTGCTTGATCAGTTTATTAAATAAAAAGTTTAAGATACACGTGCAGTGCAGTGCAGATTTTGACCTGGCACCTGGTGTGTACAGCACTGGTTTGTGGAGGAAGCCAGCCGTCTCGCTTCTGTAGTCAGAAGTGCTGCTCAGGTTCCCATCCGAAGATAGTTTTGGCGGAAGTTACGTCACAATGACACGGTATAGCTACAACGCGTTTCCACCTGATTGGTCGTCCTCAGGAAGCTTAATCAGATGCTTAATTAACAAGGCATTCTTAGGGCTGAGACTGCACAGGACATTGTACTTGCTTAATTGTCAATAGCTACATTGGCTGAAATCTGTGGTATTACAAATGGAGCAACTATGGATAAAGTATAAAAAGAACACAGTGGTTTTGTTTAAAGTGACCCTATTGCAATCCTAAACTTTCACAGGCAAACTATTCCTGTAAAAGGAGACTGTAGCCTTTCCTGCCACCTTCACCGGCAAATACCTATCCATTCCAGAGAAATTGTTCCTCTAATGCCTGGTACACACAATGAGATTATCAGATGAATGATCGTCCGTTTTATTTTGCAAGCTACTCTCAGATCGAACCCGAAGAGTTTACTGAAGTCCCGAAAATTCTTGTACGACAGAATAAAATTTTTAAAGTAATGTCATGTGTTATAGTGTATTTGTATTGCATTTTGGAACGACAACTGTACTGATTAAATGAAAATCGTACGATCTGGCATTGTACGAAAAAAAAATTGTCCTTGTCTGATTGAATAATATTGAATGAACTGTCATGATCGGCTCTCGAAGGCTGTGTACTAATGGTCCAGATTATCGTACAATCGCTTCGAAAGTGGTATTTTTCACACGATTTTCTGATTGTGTGTACAGGCCTAAAGTGGATGTAAATCCTCCATACACCCAGTGAAGTGAACAGCCTCAGATGATACACAAGGATGAAACCAATCTCCCTACATCCGTTTTACATCCATATCTGCTGTCTTCACATTTATATACTGTTAACCAGGAAGAGAAAATCTCCTAAACACAGAGTGTGATATCTGGGCATACAGCCAAGATAGCTAACATTGTTGGTTGGAGGAAAGGCACACACCACTTCTCATCATAGGAAGAGACTTTCAGAGGTGTTTTGTAACAGGGCCAGCTCCCTGCTAATCTATTTTAACAATCTCCCCTCACAGAAATTTCAGGCTGCCTTTATCTGATGTGTCAGAGAATTTGTCAGGAGTTATCAGGCTGATAACAGAGGAACGGTTCAGGAGAGAGCTACGGGACTTAGATCATTGAAGAGAGATAACAAAATACTGCAGTTATATGTGCCCAGCTCAAATTTCATGATTTGGGTTTACTTTCACTTTAAGTCTACTGTATAGCTAACACTTCCTGGAGTGTCATTCTGCTTGGTCCTCCACAGCTCTTACTAGTTTCTTCTGCTGACCTGCACATCCTTACAGTATACAGTGCTAAGGTAGAGGTTGGCAGAAGGATCCAGTGATATCTGTGGGGAAGATTTCTCAGGATAAAATTGGTGTTTGGCAGCATGGGGGGGGTATGTATTTACAGCCTTCTTTTACAGAGATAGCATTCCTGGGAAAGCTTAGTATAAGGACAGAGACAATTTATTACAGTTAAAGTGTTACCAAACCCACAACAGTAAAATCAGTCTGTATATTCAGTAAAGCATGCTTGTTGAAACCTAATTGGTTAATCCTCTGCATTGTGTAAAAAGGCTGTTTGATCCTGTCTTGGAGGCACTCAGTTTGGTGTGAATTGCTAGAGAGGTTTTTTTTTTTTTTTTGGAAGGGTACATGTAATTGGCACAGGGCCAATCAGCACTGTCCAGACAGAGGGTCAGGGGTCATGAAGCCTCAAAGGACAGTCAAAGGAGAACGAAAACGCCTCCTACAAGCTTTAACCGTTGCTTGGCTGGAGACTGATAGAAGTGACAAGACTGCTATATACTGCTGATGAGAAAAGGTATTTAGTAGTTCATATTTACTAAAATAATTGCATTTCTTTGTACTGTGGGAGATCAGATATAGTGAATGCAGGTTCTGGGTTAGGAAAACTTTAAGGATACCATGCTCATCAAACATTAGACTTGTGCACAACGGAAAAATTCGTTCCGTTTCGGTTCGTTTCTTTCCGGTCCTGTTGATTCGTAATCATTCGTAATTTTGCTAGACGGGATTTTTCGTGTTCGGACTCATTCGTATTTTTGCAAGCGACATTTTTCGTTGAATTTTTTGTTGCTTTATAATTCGTACTTTCGGTAGAGTACGTTGTTTTTCGTTGATTCTGGACACAACTCCTACTTTCGTAACTTTTTTTGGGTTCGTACTTTCGGTAGAGTACGTTGTTTTTCGTTGATTCTGGACACAACTCCTACTTTCGTAACTTTTTTTGGGTTCGTTGATTCGTAATTTTCCGTGTCTCTCTCACAACGACGCTGCCTATTATGCCTAATGTGCTTCGAATGGATTTGTACTTTTCTAAATACATTGCGGTTATTTGTAACGATTCGAAATCTCGTATTTTACTTTCGTTTTTTACATGCGGCTATAGCCTCCGCCCCTGTACACCATTTTGAGAGGGTTCAGCACGGTGAGGGAGAAGCAGAGAGCAGAGCAGAGTGTTATTGTGCTTCGAATGGATTCGAAATCTCGTATTTTACTTTCGTTTTTTACATGCGGCTATAACCTCCGCCCCTGTACACCATTTTGAGAGGGAGTTCAGCACGGTGTGGGAGAAGCAGAGAGCAGAGCAGAGTGAGTGTTATTGTGCTTCGTATGGATTCGTACATTCGTAACTTTTTCATAACGAATTATGCCGAAGACATTCGGGCATTCGCTATTTGCGGTATAATTTATTTCGGATTCGGTCTTATTCGTAATTGCTTTGTTCGGAAATTCGAATGCTTCCGAATGTCCGAAAGTTGCTAAATTCGGACGAATTTCAATTCGTTACGAAACGAATTGCACAAGCCTATCAAACATACTATGTTCTAGTAACCATGGCAATGACAGTGCAGCCGTTATAACTTCAGTACTACATATGCACCAGTAGCTTCCATAGAGTATAGAAACAAACTTACCTTTCATTCTGCCTAGCGCATTTTCCACTGATGGGGGAGAATGAGCATAGGCGGTTGGTTTTAAAGCGAAAATGAAAATATCAAGTGAAAAACGACACAATCAATCTCTACCATCCAGCCAAAACTACATTTATTTAGTAGCCCCTGTTTAGGACAAGGTGGCTACACCAGTCTCTGGAATTATCAATTCCTCCCATAACATTTCAATGGGATAAAAAAAGGTTTTTAAAAGGCCAATCCAAAGCTTTGAATTTCCTCTTTTGGAGCCATTCCTTGGCTCATTATTATTTTAAAAGAATACGGTTAAACTTTTGGATAGATTAGGGTGGATTTACTAAAGGCAAATCGACTGTTCACAGGGAATTTGGGCAAATTTTGTGTGCCTTTTGCTCAAGTATATCACCTTCATCTGCAGGCAGTGTTTGAATGAACATCCAATGTTTGACTATCAAAATATATTTAAAAAGTCAACAATTTTCATGGGGTTTACTTTACGTGCCTTTTCTCACTAGTGCCACATTTAGAATGCAAAAACTGTGTCTGTACACCAAAAAAAGTTGGTCTTAACCACTTAACGACTTCTGTAGATTACTGTACCCATACATTGCTGGACTTACGGTGGTTATACCAGGATAATGCCTGCAGCCGCAGGCATCATCCTGGGAACCGTTTTTTTGGAGTCAGGGGTTGACTAAGTAGCAACTCAATTGCTATTACATACAGTGGGAGGGGATATCCTCCCCTCCTGCCGCCTTCAGAGACTTGCCGCCGCGTCTGCCAGTTGGCTGGACAGGCAAACAAAGCCAGTATTAGCTTTGAGCGGCTGTTCGCTATAGTACCCAGGAAGCGATGACATGATATCACATTCCCGGCTTACCCGGATATAAACGGCACCATTTAAAAAAAAATTAATGCAATCGAAAACACTGGTCTTGGTGTTTTGAATGCTTTTAAGGGCAGAGGAGGGATTTCGGGTCTTATAGACCCCAAATGTCTCCATAAAGAGTAATGTCACATGCCTATTGCTGTCACAGAGGGCTGTTTACATGAAATGGTATGTTTATTATCCATATGACAGCAGAAAATTGTTTAAATGTTTAAAGCAGTGTAAAAATAAAAAAATAAATTATGTTTGGTATCTATTTACTCGGTGCAATATCATCTTTCATATTTTACAAAAAAATTGGATTATGTATTGTGTTTTTTTAAGTACAATTAAAACAGATTTTTTTTCCCCCAAAATTTGGTTATGTACGGTATTGTGTTTTTTGCGTTAAAATTAAAAGTGTATTTTCTCCCAAAAAATTGGGTTTGAAAAACCCCTACGCAAATACTGTGAGACATACAAAATTGAAAAACCCACCAATTTATTCTCTAGGGTCTCTGCTTTAAAAAAATATATAATGTTTGGGGGTTGTAACTAATTTTCTAGCAAAATTTTTTCATGTAAACAAAAGTATAAAAAAAGGCCTGGAGCTGAAGTGGTTAATTAGCTCCACTTTCGTAAGATATGAACTGTCTGTATTTTATTTCGAAGTTTGTGCAGGTGTTGCTCCACAACGTAGAAGTGGAGCAAATTAGAACTGAATTAGGCGCACATATTGCTGTCAGAACCAAAACTGTTGCAGATGTTTTTTTGAAAAAGGCACTACATATTAACCACTTCCCTATAGCAGAATGATGGCTGGGCGGTGGTTCAGTTATGACTGAGCGTCATATGACGTCCAGCAGGATAAGCCACGATTGCACGCCTGGGGAGGCGTAGCGATCGGTGGTGCGGTGTGATAGTCTGACACACCGCACCACTGATCTCGGCAAAGAGCCTCTGACGGAGGTTCTTTACCACGTGATCAGCCGTGTCCAATCACGGCTGATGACAGTGTAAACAGGAAGAGCCGTTTATCGGCTTTTCCTCACTTGTGTCTGAAAGATGCAAGTAGAGGAGAGCCGATCGGCTGCTCTCCTGACAGGGGGGTCTGTGCTGATTGTTTATCAGCGCAGCCCCCACAGATGCCCGCCCAGGACCACCAGGGATGCCGCCAGGACCACCAGGGATGCCCACAAAGGACGCCCACCAGGTATGCCACACTGGACCACCAGGGATATGCCAGTCAGTGCCCAGGCAGATGCCAATCAGTGCCCCTCAGCAATGCCTGCCAGTGCCATCAGTAATGCCTATCAGTGCCATCTATCAATGCCACCCATCAGTGCTGCCTATCAGTGCCCATCAGTGTCGCCTATCAGTGCCACGATAAGTACCCATCAGTGCAGCCTTTCAGTGCCCATCAGTGTCGCCTAACAGTGCCCACCAGTGGCACCTATGAGTGCCAATCAGTGCTGCGTATCAGTGCTGCCTATCAGTGTCCATCAGTGCCCATCGTCAGTGCCTATTGTCAGTGCCACCTCATCAGTGCCACTTCATTGATGCCACTTCATTGGTGCCACCTCATCAGTGCCGCCTTATCAGTGCCCGTCAGTGCAGCCTGATCAGTGCGGATCAGTGAAGGAGAAAACATACTTATTTACAAAATTTTATAACGGAAACAAAGAAAAACTTTTTTTTTTTTTATTTTTTTTATTTGTTTGGCAGAAGAGAAGAGCAATTAACTCCAGAAAAATGGTGCAGCAGCTTTACTGAATTGCCTACACTGAGTTTTGTAATTTGCAAGAGTGTTCGTTTGCAAACTTTTAAGGCCAATACATTTCGAGCAAGTGGACTGTAGGTCTTAAGAAAAATGCTTAAAATGTAAGTATATACATTGAGCAGGTAGGCTTTCTTTCTTTCTTTTTCTATTTCTTCCTTTTTTTCCTACTGAACACTAAATATTTTCTCTTCCTTTCTCTGTTTCTCCCATTCTTATTTATTTTTGTTATATGGAATATAAACAATAGGTATTTGTACTAGATTGTTTTAAGACTTCTCAGGTTTATACAACGTTCTCTTATTTTAGAGTCAGAACATTTGACTTTGATTTATTATTTTGAGAAGGATTTTTTACACCCGGTTAAACTTATAGTAGACTACTATATTTCCTATTATATATACTCAAATTAAGGTCATATGTTTTCTCAAAAAAAAAAAAAAAGTTTTGGGGTTGATTAGGAGGGGGGGGGGCTCCTCTTGCCTTCTCAGGCACAGTATGTTCCCTTTAGGGGTGTCTGGGGGAATGGAGGTTCTCCTCATCTTCTGGTAACTATATACATATATTTTGAGATATTTAATAGGCCATCATTGCTACTTACTTTCGAAGAAGGGAAGGTTAGAATGAGGGGGTATAGAGGTAGGGGGTTACTCCTATTTTTGATAAATATATTTCAATATTTTCAGTTTTTATGGTATTTTTGCATTGATGTATTCCAACATGGTAATATTGTATTTTGTATTTTGAGATCTACTGATATTTAACTTGTTCGCTTGCATATTATATTGTGATACTACATTGTACTTTTTTCTGTAAAGATTGTACTGAATCTATTCAAATAATAAACTAAAACTTGAATGAAAAAAAAAAATGTGAGTATAATCTAGTTAGCTGTGAAGCCTCTGGGGCACTGTTATGGCACACCATTCAGGGTTTTGGGATTCCATCAGTTAGTGTCAGGGAGTGCAATTAGAGGTCAATGATGTAGACACTCAGCACAGAGTAGGTGTTTGTATATAGGAAGTCGGGGCAAGCCTATGCCCACTGCCCACTGCCTAGTGACCACTTAAGTCAACAACAACTGATAGTTTTTCATTCATCAGGTACCAGGCCATTTTTTGTTTGACTTGAGAAATTGTCAGAGTTGCCAACCACCAAACCTAAGTTAAAGAGTAACTCTACCTTTGTGGAGGAAAAAACAATACCATTTGGGTGATCAATGTACATTGCAAGGATTTTAATAACATTTTTTTCAGAGTCCTACCTGTTTCTGTTCTGAAGGAAAAGCTGTTTGTTTCACTATGTCCATTGGATACCAGTTCTGCATAAAAGACACTAGTTCATTGCCCTCTCAGGGTTTTGATGAGACAGGCTGTAGTGTCTGCATCCCTTTAGTATTTAAAGAAGAATTCCAGGTATGGCATTATTTACGTAGTTACATTGGTTGAGTTTGAACCAATGTAACCATGCAAATACCATACCTGTGGGATCCCTCTAAACCAGCTTACTCTTTCGTCCATGGACCGACACAGCTTCTCTATTGACAAAGTGGGTATTATCCGTTAATTAGGAGTGACTAGGCAGAAAAACTTGTAAAAAGTGTTGCATCACACCTTCTACAGTACCGCCCAGGGGGCGGACCCTCTGGGTATACCCTCTCAGTCTGCACATCGCAGATCAGTTTTTTTCTGTCTAGCAAGGAGTAGGACATGGCTCCCTTCGGGCCCATTGGTCCGGGGAAAAAAGATATATATATATATATATATTTTTTTTTTGCTACATTTGTTGTTTCCTGCGATCTTCGATCAACTGCCGACTGGGTGACAGGCTGGATCCTCGATCCTTGTAGTCTCCCCAGTTTCGGCCATCGAGCGTGTGCCGACCCTAGCTACGCGCTGGGTTTTCCACGACATGCCCGTCGCTCCACGGGTGGCCGGTGAGCCTACGCTCCAGGGCCTGCATCGGACCGCTCAGCTTCGGCTGACCTTACGGCCGAGTCGCAGCAGCCTGGCCGGTGAGCTTACGCTCCAAGGCTTGCATCGGACCGCTCAGCTTCGGCTGACCTTACGGCTGAGTCGCAGCAGCCTGTCCGGTGAGCGTCATGCTCCAGGGCATACATATGATCGTCCCTTCTGGGTCCAATCACAGCATGCCTGGCCAACAGTCACCTTCCGTGCGCGGACGATGATCTGTTTGGAATGTCTTCCAGCAGAATACATGCAGGATAGGTAAGTAAAACTCCCCTGCCTCGGCTGGGTGATTTAGCTGGACATTCCTGGAGAGATCAAGTAAGTGGTTGTGGCCCCTTTCTTCCCTCTCTCCCTGCCTTTCCCTCCTCCCTGGGCTTCTAGCTAAAGGTTGCTGGGTGCTGGGGGTCACCTAGGGGGTCCCACTGGAGCGGGGCTGGCTGTAACTAACATTTAAAAGAAATGTAATTTTTGCTTACCTGTGTTTCTGTGTCTCCATGCTGTCGGCGGTCATTTTGAGGTGGTCCATGCCAAGTTTGGCCTCTTGTAACTGCCTGGCGGCCATCTTCCTGTGGTTCGGCCACACCCACTGGCCCCTATCAGCTGATCGGCGGCCATGTTTGTCCACCCTGTATGCAGATATTGCCGTTTGGCGGCCATCTTTTTGTGGGCTATGGCTGCCTGACCTCTATCTTCTGTCGGCGGCCATTTCCTTAGAGCCCACATTATCTTCCATACAGACGTTTTTGGCAACCATTTTGCGAGAGCCTCCGGCCTCTAGGGTGCATTACACTGGCGCGAAAATTCACACAGGAAGTGCTGATAAAAGAAGCAGACTGACACAGCAGCAAGGGGACAGCATCGCAGGCGCAGCATAGCAGTACCTATCCAGGGTGGTGAGTCCTCTGGGTAACCCAGCATCTCTGCAGCGCAGGAGGGTGGCCTATTGATATCTTGCCTGGAGCCCTGTGAGTGTTAGCGTGTGGTCAGCATGGCATCTGAGCCAGATGTCTTCTCCCCTGAAACACCAGATTTAGCAGCTGGTGTCCCTGAGGTGTCTATGGACGCTATGTCGGCAATCCTAGAGGCGTTTGCTGCCAGGGTGGAAGCAGCACACGGGAATACAGGGGGTAATAAACGCCCCCATCCCCTGCAATCTTCTGGGGATATTTCTGATGCAGAACCAGGTCCAGCTACGGCTCATGGCCCAGATTCTGATGCATCAGAGACTGCAGACCGTGACCGATTGGACAGTGAGGAGGACTCCAAGTCCAGGTCAGTACGCGAGACGGCTTTGGTATCTGACCTTATTACTGCAGTGCGGGATACGCTAAAGTTGGAAAGGACTGAAGAAGTAGCAGATACTCCAGTCCCCTTTGGGTTTCGTAAACCTGCCCGCACTGCTAAGGTGTTCCCTTGTGTGTCTTATTTTGACAAACTCTTATACAAGGAATGGGAGAACCCACTGAGGGTCTTTACAGCCCCAAAGAGGTTTGCAGTACGGTACCCCTTTGAGGAGAGTTTTCTGAAGATATGGACCTCTCCCCCTATAGTGGACCCTTCGGTGTCCAGACTTAATAGAGCCACCACTATTCCAGTAGAAGGGGCTCCTGTTTTCAAGGACCCTGTGGATAAGAAGGCTGAAGCACTCGCTCGCTACCTATACTCAGTGGTAGGCTCGGCAGTACGCCCGGCATTGGTGGGGGCCCTAGTGTCTCAGACACTTACTGAATGGGCAAAATTGCTACTCCAGGGGTTAAAGGAGCGAGATGCTCCTCCTAATGAGATAACTTTGGCCGACCAGTTGGTCCAGGGCCTTAAGTTTGTCTGCGAGTCAGACATGGATACTATTCCCCTGCTGTCAAGACTAGAGCTTCGGTTTATGCAGTAGCAATACGCATCCTGATCTGGCTAAAGGGCTGGTCTGCAGACCAGACTTCCAAGAAAGCCCTATTGGATCTGCCTTTTAAGGGCGACAGACTTTTTGGGGCTTCTCTGGATGACATCATCAAGGATGCCACAGGAGGTAAAAGCACTTTGCTTCCCCAAACTAGCAAGGGTAAGGGACCACGCCAAGGGCAAGGGCCCTCCTTTACTGCACGTAAGCGGTTTTTTCGCCCCCTTAAGGCGACAGGGAAAAGACCCCAGGCCGATTAAAGCGCCTGCCCAAGGACAAAAGCGTCCTTGGTCCCGCAGACCCAACTAGCCTGCGGACAAATCTGCGTCCACATGAAGGTCTGCCCCCACCCAGCTCTCGGGTGGGGGGACGTCTTCGCAAATTCGCGACTCAGTGGACTGCTCTAGCCTCCGACAGGTGGGTTTGCGAAGTAATCTCCTCAGGCTACAAGATAGAATTTCTCTCTTGTCCACCAGACAGATTCATCACCTCCAATCTCCAGCTACTACCGACCCGTCGGGAGGCCCTGTATGGGGCGGTCTAGGGTCTACTGGAACGCGGGGTAGTTATTCCAGTTCCAGAACAGGAACGGGGTCAGGGTTTTTTCTCAAATCTGTTCATTGTGCCAAAGAAGGAGGGGGTTCGTCCAATCTTGGATCTCAGAGCCCTCAATTGCTTTGTGAAGGTACAAAGATTTCGGATGGAGTCGGTTCGATCCGTAGTCACGGCTCTCCATCCGGGGGACTTTCTGGCCTCCTTGGACATCAAGGACGCATACCTGCATGTCCCCATATACTCCAGACACCAGAGGTTTCTGCGATTTGCTATCGGGAAGAACCACTACCAGTTTGTGGCCCTCCCGTTTGGCCTTGCCTCAGCACCCAGGACGTTCACCAAGGTGCTCGCTCCGATTCTGGCACTTCTAAGACAGCGGGGTATCGCTATCACAGGTTACTTGGACGACCTTCTGCTGAAGGCCCCTTCAAGCTCAGAATTAGAGGTAAGCGTGCCCATTACCTGTCAGACTCTTCGAGACTGTGGTTGGATACTAAACACGCAAAAGTCAGTATTGGTGCCCACTCAATGCCTAGTGTACCTGGGGTTGATTCTGGATTCCTCAGAGGCAAAGGTATTCCTCCCTGTGGAGAAGTTGCAGACCCTCCGGGCTGCAGTACGGCAGCTGACTTCCAGGAATTGGTCGTCACTCCGTTTTTGCATGCGAGTGTTGGGCCTCATGGTAGCCTCCTTCGAGGCGGTCCCATATGCTCAATACCACACTCGAGTGTTACAGAAGGAAGTTCTGTCCAGATGGAACAGATGCCCTTCATCTCTGGATTATCAAATCCGAGTGAGCCACCTAGTCAGGAGATCCCTGGTATGGTGGCTGACAGCACCGGCTCTAATGGCCGGGAAGTCATTTCTTCCGGTTTACTGGATAGTGATCACGACGGACGCCAGCCTTACAGGTTGGGGGGGAGTCTGGGGTGTCCAGTCGGCGCAAGGTCGCTGGACCCCAGAGGAAGCCCTCCTGCCGATCAATGTCCTGGAGATCCGGGCGATCAAGCTGTGCCTCTTCAAATCGTCTCAGAGGCTGCAAGGGCGTCCAGTCAGGATCCAGTCAGACAACGCCACAGCAGTGGCATATGTCAATCATCAAGGAGGAACAAGAAGCTCAGCTGCAGCATCGGAGATCGCTCGCATCCTGAAGTGGGCAGAGAGGAGCGTACCGGCACTGTCGGTCGTGTACATTCCGGGTGTGGAAAACTGGCAGGCGGTCTACCTGAGCCGCCAGATGCTGGACCAGGGAGAATGGTCCTTACACCCGGAGGTGTTCCAACTCCTCTGCCAAAGATGGGGCACACCAGACGTAGATCTTCTGGCTTCCCGACTCAATCGGAAGGTATTGAGGTTTGTGGCCCGGTCAAGAGACCCATGGGCAGACGCAACGGACGCGTTGGTAGCATTGTGGGGTCAGTATCGGCTAATCTATGCCTTCCCTCCTTTAAGGCTTCTTCCTCTTCTGCTCCGCAGAGTGGAGGCAGAGGGAATTCCAATGATCCTAATCGCTCCAGATTGGCCTCAGCGTCCTTGGTACGCCGATCTAGTACGTCTGGTAGCAGACGTCCCCTGGCGCCTACCACTACGAAAGGACCTGCTATCGCAAGGTCCCATATTCCATCCTGCTTTACAGTCATTGGCTTTAACGGCATGGCTGTTGAGAACCAGGTACTGAGAGATCGGGGCCTGTCAGACTCAGTAATCTCTACTATGAGAAGTGCTCGGAAACCGTCCTCTAGGAAGGTCTATCACCGCACTTGGAGGGCCTACATCTCCATGTGTGAGGAAATGAAATGGCATCCGCGTACCTATTTGGTTTCCAGAATCCTGCTGTTTTTACAGCATGGGGTAGACCAAAGGCTTGCCCTAAGTACGATTAAGGAACAGATATCTGCCCTGGCTGTCTTTTTTCAGCGACCCCTGGTGACTCACTCTCTCGTGAGTACATTTGTGCAGGGGGTTCGACATGTGGCCCCTCCGGTCCGCCCCCCGTTACCTCCGTGGGACTTGAACCTGGTCCTCTCGGTGCTTCAGAAGGCACCGTTTGAGAATATTAGAGATATTCCCCTGTTGACACTTTCTCAGAAGGTGGTCTTTTTGGTGGCTGTTACGTCAGTTAGACGAGTCTCTGAGCTGGCAGCCCTGTCCTGCAAGGCTCCCTATTTGATTTTCCACAAGGATAAGGTGGTGCTGCGGCCGCAGCCTTCCTTTCTTCCGAAAGTCGTTTCGGCTTTTCATCTCAACGAAGACATTGTACTTCCATCCTTGTGTCCTCAGCCGTCGAATCCTAAGGAGTCGGCGTTGCATTCCTTGGACGTTGTCCGAGCTTTGAGAGTATACATATCTGCTACTTCCCTGTTCCGGAAGTCAGACTCACTGTTTGTTTCGGTGGCTGGTCCCAAGAAGGGCCAAGCAGTCTCATCGGCCACCATCTCTAGGTGGATCCGACAGATAGTAATCCAGGCTTACGCCTTAAAGGGTCAGGCGCCCCCCTTTCCTGTCACGGCGCATTCGACCAGGGCAATAGGTGCCTCTTGGGCTTTCCAACATCAAGCGTCTGTTTCCCAACTATGTAAAGCGGCGACTTGGTCGTCCGCTCACACTTTCACAAAATTCTCCAAAGTTGATGTAGGTGCATCTTCGGATGCCTCTTTCGGCCGCAAGGTTTTGCAGGCGGCTGGTTAGAGTTGCAACTCCTCCGTTGGAGGAGTGCTGTTTTGTGTTTTGGGGTGAAGTTTGTTTTTATGCTGTTACCACCCCTCGTTTTTTCTCTGACACTGCTTTGGGACGTCCCACTTTGTCAATAGAGAAGCTGTGTCGGTCCATGGACGAAAGAGTAAATAGGATTTTTTACTCACCGTAAAATCCTTTTCTCTGAGTCCATGGACCGACACAGCACCCACCCCTCCTTTTAAGTTTGTACTGCTTTTTGACGAACTGATCTGCGATGTGCAGACTGAGAGGGTATACCCAGAGGGTCCGCCCCCTGCGGGTACTGTTGAAGGTGTGATGCAACACTTTTTACAAGTTTTTCTGCCTAGTCACTCCTAATTAACGGATAATACCCACTTTGTCAATAGAGAAGCTGTGTCGGTCCATGGACTCAGAGAAAAGGATTTTACGGTGAGTAAAAAATCCTATTTTTTTCAACCAGGGTGCCTTGAGGTTTCTTCAGGGGTGCCTTGGCAAAATGCCTAAAAAATGATCAAAAATGATATACAAGCCAGCAGGTGGATCAAGCCTGCCTTTTAGTTACACAAAGCCATGGGTTTTCAGTAAGCACCATTATGGCTTTCTAGACACTGGCATCCTAACAACCAATGACGTCATCAATTAATAAGAAGGATGTCTGTTGCCTCCACAGCATCCTTGCTTGACCCTCCCCTGCAACTCTCCATCAGCATTGGGGTGACATTAGCTGACTGATGGAGAGAAATTGAGGGAGAAGGGAGACATTGGAATGCTAGTCAGTACCAGTGTGCAAAAGTGTATTTGCTTTGGAAGAATAAATCACCTCTAACGTTGGGTGTCCTACGTGTGGATGTTGCTGCATTGTGTAAAGCTATTAGAATAGTTTTTTACATTTTAGAATGGGGTGTCTCGAGACTGTCCATAATTTTAAAGGGTGCCTTGAGATTGTCCATAATTTTAAATGATGTCTTGGCTGAAAAAAGGTTGAGAAACAATACTCTAAAAACGACAGAAATCACTGCTACTTCCACTAGCCTCCAGGTTCCGTGCCAAGCAGCTTCACTGCTGCATTGTGAATACAGGAGTCTGGCTGCTTGACACAAGCACCATTCAGAGAATGCTTTGCATTTTTCCAATTAATGCAAAGCATTCTCTGCTTGGATAAGGTGGGGAGCATGACATCACCGCTCCACCTCACCCAATCAAAGAATGCTTTGCATTCTTTGAGAAAATACAAAGAATTCTCTTAATACTACCCATGCTGAGTGGCAGCCCTCATGTGTTCACAATGCAACAGGGCAGCTACTTAGCACAAGACCTGGAGGCCAGTGGAGATCACTGGATTAGCAGTATCTGCTTCAGTCATTTGTAACCTTCAACACAGAGCTCACGGGTATTGTGTATGCATAGTTATATTTGACCATGCTGGACAAGTGTAACTAGGAAAAAATATCCATACCTGGAATTCTTCTTTAATCCTTGTAGAGCTAATTAAAATTAAACTTTCTATTGCAGGGGATGCTGGAAGTTTGACCTGTATCTTCCAAAAGACTTCCAAGAAAATCAGTGAACCAATCAAACAAGCAGGAAGCTACTTTTTGAACCAATCAAACATGCAGGAAGCTATTTCTGAGCGCCAATGGTATACAGAAACGCTTCCAGGTTTCCATATTGCATTTAATTTGACAGAAAACGACAGCAGCTGCAGATTAAAAAGTAAAGTTCCTTTTTATTATCATTAAATTAAAAAATGGCTTGCGTTGCAATTTTTTGTTATTCTATATTATTTTTTAATCTACTATATATTTTTCACAAAAGTGGAATTGCCCTTTAGGCTGGGTTCACACTAGTGTGATTTGGATGCGGATTTCTTCGCATCCAATTAGCATGACAGGAGATTGTCACCGGCTCTCAATGGTTCTGGGTGTCTTTGGCTCCGTTTCAGGTTGGAATTCAGGCAGAAATTCGGGCCTGATTCGTCCCTGAAATGGAGAACAGGGATGGACCGGACCCCTGCTGTCAGCCGCATCTCTCTGCAGTGTGAACCCATCCTTAGAGTTTGCCTTGAGGTTGCACAGGTAAAGGAGATGCACTGTGCATAACGTTAGCCGAGTCTGCACTCTCAGCCGGGCATCTGCAATCAACAGGAGAGCAGACATGGACAACCGGCACAACTCGAAGCCCAATAACAACAAATAACATGAAGTGACAGGCTTTGCCTGCTGCTGGGAAGGTCTGGAAGTGGTGGTAAGAAGGGGACACAATCTATCCATCATATTTCCATTATCAACCAATTGCCAACCCTAATTTGGATAATACTGTAGTACAACACAGATGAGGAGAGTGTCATACATTTTCTGCCTCCACCCCCCAACCTGGTCTTCGCCCTCAATGGAGGAGCCTAGTTGGGAGACAGTTTTCACCTCATACTAGGAACAAGGCAGAATGACCAAGTAATATAAGTGGTATATTTTTTCCAAACAAAGATTGAAAACATCTTTTGAAATGGCAAATTACATCTTTTGAAAGCCAGTTCTCATGAATCTCATTTGGAGCCCGACACCCTATTTGGCACTGAACTCCTTTTCTCATGGGGCCAACTTTCCCAATGTGACCAATAAGCAGCCTATGCTACTTGCACTCACTCTCAATTTTATCCAGTGTGGATTTATTGGAAATCGCCCCAGCACACAAAAGTCACTTTCTTGCAAAAGACACATCACAGTTTTACTTTTTTTGAAACGCGTAACTTTCCGCAAAGTGAATTGTTTTATTTTCAGGCACACTGATAACATGCCAAGTACTTTTCAGTTTCAAGCATTCTCTCACAACAGTTGTTAATTCTGCCATCTCATTTCATGTTTTATAAAAACTGACAATAATAAGACGTTTCTATTCATCATGCACCATTTTCTTTTTTTTTAAACGCACACATCCCAAATAACTATATCTAACTGCCAGAGCTACAAATGTACTCTGTTATTTTGGAATAATACATTCTAGATTGTTTTTCGCATAAATCTCTTTTATTATTGACTTTGCTTGATTTGTCTTTTTATAGAAATTATGTGACTGCTGTTTTGCATTCCATTCTTTGCACATTTCAAATAATCATTACCAATCATTACCATTAACTTTGATGTTCAAAGTTGCTACAAATTCCTCAATAATGTTTAGTGTGTTAAGAGCACGTGGCAGCTGCTCACCCCTCGTAACGCTCCAGCAACAAGCTGACTAACCTGTCATTAACTACTTCAGCCCTGGAAGATTTTAGCCCCTTCCTGACCAGAGCATTTTCTGCAATTCGGCACTGCGTCGCTTTAGCTGACAATTGCGCGGTCGTACGACATTGTACCCAAACAAAATTAACGTCCTTTTTTTCCCACAAATAGAGCTTTCTTTTGGTAGTATTTGATCACCTTTGTGGTTTTTATTTTTTGCGCTATAAACAAAAAAAGAGAGACAATTTTAATAAAAAAGCAATATTTTTTGCTTTTTGCTATAATAAATATCCCCCAAAAATATATAAAAAAGCAAATTTTTTCCTCAGTTTAGGCTGATATGTATTCTTCTACATATTTTTGGTAAAAAAAATTGCAATAAGCGTATATTGATTGGTTTGCGCAAAAGTTATAGCATCTACAATATAGGGGATAGATTTATGGCATTTTTATTATTATTTATTTTACTAGTAATGGCGGCAATCTGCGATTTTTATTGGGACTGCGACATTATGGCGGACACATCGGACACCTTTGACACTATTTTGGGACCATTGACGTTTATACAGTAATCAGAGCTACAAATAGCCATTGATTACTGTATAAATGACACTGGCAGGGAAGGGGTTAAACACTAGGGGGGGATCAAGGGGTTAAGTGTGTCCTAGGGAGGTGTTCTAACTGTAGGGGGGATGGGCTCACTACAACATAACAGAGATCACTGCTCCCGATGACAGGGAGCAGTAGATCTCTGTCATGTTGCTAGGCAGAACAGGAAAATGCCTTGTTTACAATCGCAATCGCCGGCTGCCGGCGAACATTGAGTGGCGCCCACTAGCCTCCCTGGCGGTATGATTATTTCAGATTTTGCATGGAAATTTTGTAGGCCTGTAATTTTTAGGAATAACTCACTTAAATCTGTGCAAACAAGAGTCTAGTAGACATCCCGGGTATGATAAAGTTAAAAAAACAAAATCATAAATTATAATATAATAAATAACTATAAAATAATTATAACAAATAATAATATAATAATAATAAAAGTGTTTTTCAGTGTTTGATGACGAATTTCCCCGCAAATCGCTATCGCTCAATTCTGCAAGTGATTCTAATTATTATTGCTGTTTTCTAGCTGGTCTAAAACCACTTTTGATGTAAAGGGACACTTTTTGGTTGCTATGGACAATCTCCAGTTTCCAGGCAGAAAGAACAGTTTTTATAATATAAAAGTGCATGCAGGACACTGGAAAAACCACTAGGGACAAAGGGGATGTGTTATTATTTGATACAGTACTGTAATCTGTAAGATTGCAGTATACTGTATGTATACTGTGTGTTTCACTTTTTGAATTTGGCGCCGAACTCCGTCCCCGTGCGTCGCAATGCTCAGGAATGGAGCTCGGTACTCGGCAGTGTTAATTCGAGTGAGGAGACAGCTCGCACACACAGCGGGGACACATCGCAGGATCCAGGGAACAAGGTAAGTAACTTCCCCTGTATCCTGCAATGTGATCCCGAGTCTGGCTCGGGGGTACCGCTTTAGGTACTGAAATTCCACCCCTAGCCAGACTCGGGAATACCGCTAGGTGGGCTAGACGGCAAATTTAAAGGGACGTACAGGTACGCCCATTTGCCTGCCCCCGCCATTCTGCCGACGTAAATCGGCATGCGGCAGACGGCAAGGGGTAAGTCCCTAGTGCAGACGTTCATACATTTTCTAAGTTCTACAATTTTCAATATGGTTTTAGTCAGGTAAGTATGAACACTTCAAATCCATAAATGAGACTCTAGGCTTCTTTTTACATTCTTACCAGGCTAATCTTAACTGCTTTGCTGAAAAAAACTGCAGCTTACAGAACTTAATACACAAACAGCAGAATCAGTTAGAGGAACACTCTATCCTCCCTGGACTACACCACTTCATACAGAGTTTCCAAAGGCAGAGAACAAAATATAAAAAAAATTAAAACACTACTACCCTTTTTTTAGAAACCAGTTTATTAAGATTCTTATAAAAATGTTATATTAATAATAACAAAGATAACACATTAGTTACTGTGAAAAAAGAAAAAAAAATGCCACAAACCAACATAGTGTCCATTTAATGTAGGGCTGATGGATTATTCTGTCTAAATAAACCTTTTGGAAGTCAACATAATAGACCAAAAGAATGATTACTCCTAGTAAAAATAATAATATTATTCTCTTTATCATAATAGTTCTATCTATACAAATATTATCTTAAAATAATTTAATTTCACAGTTTTGGTAAAGTTTCAAGAAGTTTCAAATTTAGTAGTTGCATGATCTCCAAAAGTAGTTTGACTAAGAGAAAATAATTTTCTATCTTGCTCTGCTCCTGTTATTATTTTTGCAAGCCGTCTATTCAGTATATTACCGTACTTTGTAAAAAATGTAATTGTTGCGTTTTTATTGATTACACATGATGTCATATTTGATCTTAAATCAAGTCTTCTTTTTATTAATTATTATTTTATTCTCTAACTTTCTCTTGTCACTCATGTCACTTACAACACATAATATAACACAGAATAGCTTTATGCCACTGCTTACACATTTGATTCTGCTATATTAAAATCATTTTGATGCCAGCAATGCATAATGGTTTAAAATAGACAATATACTGTAGGTAATTCTGAGTTGATCAGGATTCTAAATGAATTCTCAGCAAAATTCTCATCTCTGAATTTGTGTAATCGTTATCCCTCTGTTTAATTTTAATATCTCTTACTTGCTAGAAGATGTATGTGTTGTTTCAGACTCATGCAATGCTGCTATATTAGCAATCAATATAAAGCACGTGTGTACATATGTACATGTGCATGTATATTGATAGATTACTTTTAAAAGCAAATGAGAGTTACACGGTGGTGTTTACTATAAGGTCTGAACATTGTGAATTATCTGCCCTATGCCAATGCTTGTCAGTATTTGTGACTAGTCATTAGATGAATGTTAAAACTAAAATTCTTAAAGCAGCGTTTGGAAGTACTTGTCAAGATTCCATCGTCTGTCATGAAAATCTAACCCAGATTAGTGCTCTGATGAATCATCCAGAGTGTCCGTAATTGCATTGTGAACCACATGCCTATTATGTAAGGGGTTTAGTGAAATCTCTGTCCTAGGACCCCAGGGGATATGTAGCATAGCACAGCCAACTTCTGCTAGCCCTTAGAAATGGCCAGTGCCCTATCATTCATGTGAGGAAGGTCTGTGATCTGAGTGCTTTATAGGAGTCAGAAGCACAGCCTGCACACTGATCTGTCTGGTCAGTATGATTCCTAGGACAAACAGCTGACTCAATGTGTGCACCACTAGGCATTGCCACTGCTGGGAGAAACTGCAGAGCAGATCCTAGTCTAACCGCTGTGCTGAAAATGCCTCATTCATTCAAATTCCTTCTGCTCATCTTCTACCTCGTCCTTCTCACCGAAAGTAAAAAGCATCGAAGGAGGAGATGGACAAATCAGATGGATGTGCAAAAACAGGCCAGGTAAGTGTTGGTACACCTGTATCCTCCTCTTATTTCATAGCTGTGTTGTATTATGCAGGATCTCATTGTGCCAGATGTGTTCCACTGCTGTATGAAGTACTATAAACATACTTATGTCTTTATATTTGCTGTGATTTCCATTGTTTTATTTTTTGGGAATACTGTTAAGATTTTATACATTTAACTGATGCTGGGGATTTTAAATAAATGAAATGCTTTACTTCTCCTTTGAAGCTGTTTAGAAGGTTTCACATCTGTCAGGTTTAGCTGTAACTACCCCAAACAGCTTCAAAGGAGAAGTAAAGCATTTAATTAATATATTAATATATCAATTTATTATAAGAAAAAAGTATATAAATGATGATGAAATGGCTGTTTAGAAGGGTTCACATCTGTCAGGTTTAGCTATAACTATCACTAACAGCTTCAAAGGAGAAGCAAAGCATTTAATTTATATATTAATATATTCATTTATTATAAGAAAAAGGTATATAAATGATGATGAAATGCCTGTTTAGAAGGTTTCACATCTGTCAGGTTTAGCTATAACTATCACTAACAGCTTCAAAGGAGAAGTAAAGCATTTAATTTATATATTAATATATTAATTTATTATAAGAAAAAGGTATATAAATGATGATCAAATGCCTGTTTAGAAGGTTTCACATCTGTCAGGTTTAGCTGTAACTATACCAAACAGGCATTTAATCATCATTTATATACTTTTATATACTCTTATAATCATCTAAAAACATAAAGTATGTTAAAATCATTCCAACCTTAAAAAACCCTATTTAATGAAAGGTACAAAAGAGTGGTAGTTTAATAAAAGAATGGCATTGACCTTACTAGCTATGTATATTGTTGGGCAAGCTGATGCTTTGTTTATGCTAAACTTTGTAATCCAGTGATATGGAGTGCCCATTACAATTTACTTAACAAGATTAGGTGCCAGACATTTAAATCCAATTGATCGTTTCCAATGTGCTTTTTTCAGTGCTTTAAAAGCCAAAAATCTATTAAAAGACATTTAAACGTTTTCTCTTCTATCATTGCACCGAAGATTTATTGATATTTTTGATATTATGCTTACCAGAAAAAAATCTGATAAATGCTGGGTGTTACGTTACTGTAAGGATCAAGACAATATTAGTAACTTGTATGCAAAAATTTCTAATTAGTTATCAATTCCAGTTTATGTGTAATCCACAGGTTGAGTGAAAAAATAAAGAGATTCAAAGGTACAGATATGAAGGTGGTTGACGCAAAAGACATTATTGGCCTAGGTTAATTTGTTGTAAGCTACAGTAACTCATGAAAACCAAATTGGTTGTACCTTTGTAACTTTTTTAATTACTTGGCTATCGTAAATTGAACTCTAGTTGTTACAGGTTACTTTATGTTGTGTAAGGTACTATGCTCTGCTACATGGACCATGTGACTTCTTTATGGTCAGAAAGCAAGCTTCCTTAGACTGTAAACTGGTATACACGAGACAGTTGGTGGAAATAACAATAATGGTGCAGCTGTAGTACATTTTAGGCTTTTTGCCTTTGTATAAATTTTGGAGATTAAAATCCAGGACAATGAAAGCTGAATTCAGAGTGTAAAGCATACAGTATAGTTACATAATTACATAGTTATATAGTTAGTCAGGTTGAAAAAAGACGCAAGTACATCTAGTTCAACCCCAAAAAAACAAAAAAAAAAACAACCATACAATCCCATGTACACAATCCTATACCCACAGTTGATCCAGACGAAAGCAAAAAAAAAAAAAACAGCAAAGCGTTATCCAATTTGCTACAGCAGGGGAAAAAATCTCTCCTGATCCCCCAAGAGGCAATCGGATTTTCCTTGGATCCACTTTAGCTATAAATGTTAGTACCCAATTATATTATGTACACCCAGGAAATAATCAAGGCCTTTTTAAAAGCAATCTACTGAGCTGGACAGAACCACATCTGGAGGGAGTCTATTCCACATTTTCACTGCTTTTACTATGAAGAATCCTTTCTGTAGTTGGAGATTAAATATGTTTTCCTCTAGACGTAAAGAGTGCCCCCTTGTCTTCTGTGATGACTGGACTTTTAAGGCACTCAAATGTAATAATATTATTTATTGATAAAGTGCATACATTCTATTATGTATGCACTTTATCAATAAATAATATTTTTTCAATATATGTTTACATTTGAGTGCCTTAAAAGTCCAGTCAGGGGATATATCTTTCTTCTTGTCTAAATCATTTGGATGTGGCACATGACAGAGACACCTACCGATAACGTTTTTTGTTTTGTCTTCTGTGATGACCTTAAAGTGAATAACTCAACACCAAGTTTAGTATATGGACCACCTATGTATTTATACATGTTCATTATAATCTCCTCTTCTCATAAGAGAATAAATTCAGTTCCTCTAATCTTTCCTCATAGCTGAGCTCCTCCATGCCTCTTATCAGTTTGATTGCCGTTCTCTGCACTTTCTCCAGTTCCCCGATATCCTTTTTTTTAAAACTGGTGCCCAAAACTGAACTGCATATCACAGATTATAAATCACTGTATATGTAACTTTTCATACTTGCATACATCTGGAGAGTCCAGTTTTGTGTTTAAAACAGCCAGACAGCTAACCAAACCTTACTGTTGAATGTCACTTGTCATTTTATTCTAAAAGAGACTTACCAAAAGCCGCTTCTAGTGTATTTTGATAAAATTACTGATCAGCCAATCAGCTGTACATATGAAACTGCCTTTTCCTAACCCCTTTGCCAAAAAGTGGTTCCTGCACAATAGTTACAGGTCAGTAAGGGCAATTTACTAAAGGATTTGAGAATGTTCACACAAAAAATTGCGTAGAGATTGACTTCATTTATCCAATTATGTGAAAACAAAGTTGCGGTTTACTCATTTCATTTGCACATGATTGGATAAATGTAGTGTATCATTACACAATTTATTCTGTGAACATTCTCAAATCCCTTAGTAGATCTGCTTTAATATCTCAAAAAGTCAAAAATCCAAAGGATATACTCATATCTTCAGATTTGTAGTGTCCTTTTCATTTTGCTCTGAATGCTGTGCCCATTTACAAAAGGCTTTAAAAAAATGCAAAGTTGCCTCTGTATTTTCTAAATGACATGCTCAGTGGTGGTATTGTATAAAATGTTATACCCCTAGCATGTCCTTAGACGAAGCCTCTGTTTGAAAAGTATTGCAAAGTCAAATTCCATTGCAGAAAATCTTTCCTATTAATGAGTTTACAGGCATACCCCACTTAGTACACAATGGGGTTTATTTACTATCACTGGAGAGTGCAAAATCAGGCTCACTTCTGCATAGAAACCAATGAGCTTCCAGGCTTTATTACCAGGCTTAATTGAACAAGCTGGGGTTAGAAGCTCATTGGTTTCTATGCAGAACTGAGCCTGATTTTGCACTCTCCAGCGATATTAAATAAACCCCATTGTGTACTTAAAAGTGAGGTATGCCTGTACTACACTGGGACATACTCATATCTAAGGGGTTCCTATCATATCGTATTTCATATATCAGTTTACCTAATTTGTCCAAGGCTTTCTGCATTCTGTGACAGAGGACAAGAAGTAGGAAGAGGATTTCTGTAAACTTCTGGCTTCAAGCTATAGCAGTTATCAAAAGTTTTGGATGGCTGTAGACTGCAAAAGAAAGAGTCATTTTTAATTGCATTAAAACACGCATTGGCATATATGAAATGTTGACAAATTTGGTTAACAAAACCAGAATATCATTCATGGTATGTCCTTCATTGGTGGCAGAAAAGTATTATCATGAAATCAGAGGATGTGATTACTGTTTGCGGACTTGGAGTTCTCTGTGTTACATCATAAAGTAAATCTTTTAAACCATTCACACAATCTGTTAGGAGTCTCTGTGCCCTGTGGTTATGTCATTATACACAAAACGTGTCCCTTTAGATTATTTGTTAAAGCTGATCTAGAAGCAAAAACGGATTATGCATATATTAGCCTCAAAAATGAACATTTGCATTTTTTTCCCTAAGGATGCTCTTATGTTTGTCTCCAGAAATCATGTTATCCATGCTCTGATGTCTAACATAAGGACTGGTAAAGAATTTAAAAGTTCATTAATACCACCATCTAGGAATAATTTAGAGCTTTCCTAATGCCATGTAGGAAGTCAAGTTTTTAATACTCTCCATAAATGAACTAATGTGGTGTAAGCAGGGCCGCTGATAGGGGGGGGGGGACCACCAGCCCTCCTGTAGGGGGCCCGGGCATACAGGGGGGCCCGGGCAGCAGAGGGAATCATTGTGGTCAGATGGAGGGGCAATTACAGAAATACTTCCCCCGCACCGATCCCCCTCCTTGTTCTGCCTGCTTCTGATCCCCTCTGTGCCTCCTGTCCCTGTGCTGCCCCCCCCCCCCCCACGGCACTGCTGGCTTACCTCCCTCTTAAAAAAATAACAGATTGTAAAAGAAAATACATTTTAATACATGTTAACATTCTTTAAAAAATAATATAAAAAAAAGTTTAAAGATTTTTAAAAACGATTTAAAAAAGGGCTAATTCACACAGGTTCTCTATTATGTTTGTGTCCGCTAATAATGATTTTAGTGTATTTGTTTGTGTAAATATTGTTTTGATATATTTCGGGGGGGGGCTGGGGGGCCCTGTCAGGTAGGCTGTACGGGGCCCCATGATTTCTAACAGCAGCCCTGGGTGTAAGCACACTATAAGGCTGCTAAGTAAGCCTGACAATAAATACAAATACTGACAGTACTAATCATCATTTATCAAAGAGAAAAAAGGAAAACGGGAGAGCTATGTATAGCAACCAATCACATATAGCTTTTATTTTCTAGTATTAATTAGAAAATACTAACAAATATCTGACAACGTAAGTGAAAAAATGTATTTACAGTTACTGAAATTATTTGATTAACGTCTGACATGTTATAAATATTTAAAAGGCATTTAAAGTGGAGCTCCACCCTAAATAGCAACTTTTGCTATTTGGATTCCCCCCCCCCCTCCGGTGTCACAATTGACACCTTTCAGGGGGGAGGGGGGTGAAGATACCTGTCTAAGACAGGTATTTTCACCCACATCCGGGAGTCCTCTCTCCAGGAATCTGCGGGAGTTACGTCACTTCCCGCAGACTTCCCTTGGTGTTCTGGGAGACACTCGGCTCCCAGAACACAGGAGCACCAATCAGAACGGCGCAGCGCGACTCGCGCATGCGCCGTAGGGAACTGGGCATGAAGCCGCAGGGCTTCACTTCCTGGTTCCCTCAGCGAGGATGGTGGAGGGAGCAGCAGAGCGACGAGCGGTCGCTCGTCCTCTGCTGCGGACGTCGCTGGACTCCAGGACAGGTAAGTGTCCAAATATTAAAAGCCAGCAGCTGCTGTAGCTGTAGCTGCTGGCTTTTAATATTTTTTTTTCCGGCGGAGCTCCGCTTTAATAGCCACAGGAAATGTACAGTAGATGAAACTCACAGCTTTTATCAATACGCATAATAAAAAGGATTAATCTGTCATTATAATTCACAAAGACCCCTCATCATTTATGCTGCTATTTAAATTCAGCTTTCTTCCCAGAACTTCAATGGATCTAGGTACCTGTTGCAATAAAACAAACACGGAAAACTTGGAAAGAAAGTAGTTGCCATTTGGAGTCTATGTAACTCATAAGTAGGGCTGCAAGGTTCTGTCACATTACATTTCAATCTTATTATCCAAGTTAACTGCAGACAGAGACTAAGCAAAGCTCAATATGTAAACAGCTATAGCTATCATCAGATCAAATCACTTCCTTATAAGGACCATAAAATTCAGAGAGGTCATGCTCTTGGTATTGAATGACTTTCTATAGTTTATATATTTTTACTTTAAATGGTGGAGAGTATTTTTTTTGCAATCTCAACACGCAAATTCAAACATGAAAATCAATATAGACATCTATTTTCATTGCAGCATCATTCAATATACATTACACCTCATGTGCATCTCATGTTGGCCCTTTTTCATTTAATATCAATTGAGTGGACTTTTCTTGACTTTATGTCTCATGAACAGGGTTGTCATTCAATGTGATGTCCACAGACCGACACACGGACAAGCAATTTAAAACATTGAGTAACCAACTTTTAAGTGCATAGGTATACAGCCCATAAAGTTAATTTAACTTGGTAAATATTCCATTGTCTCTGCATGCACGCTGGTTTTGCTGTTGTTTTCATAATGTTCTCTTGCCAAGCTGTTAAATGTTCTCTAAGACTACAGCAAAAACCGTCGATAAATGGTCATATAACATGACATAGTCATACTTGTTAACCATTACCGAGCATTAAGGGTTTAGTAAATGTAAGAAGCAATGATGCATTTCGCCTTAATGCTAAGGCTTCTTCAGGATGGTAACTGCAAATGTGTCAAACTCAATCTTATACCTGCAAGTTGCAGTGACACATAACTACCTTTTTAAAATGTCCTCACTTTCTATATCTATTCGCATATACACTTAAAAAAAAAACACTTTCTACCCCTATCATTATCTACATTAAGAGCACCAAAAAATCTTAAGGTATGGAATCCCTCCCAGCAAGATATAACCTCAGGGCTGTCTTTACCGTGGGGCGAACGGGGCATCTGCCCAGGGCCCAGCCACTTGTGGGGGGCCCCAAAGCAGCTGAGATGCCCCTGGAGCCCGTGCTGCCTGTCTGTTTTTTTTTTAATCCGGAGTTCCACTCCGGCGCCTGTCACTTGCAGCTGCTCGCTACTGTCACTTGTTAATACAGAAGCACTGCTTCCCTATTTACAAGTGACAGAGCCCCTCTCCTGGCTACATTGAGTTGTATACGAGAGCAGAGGAGGAAGGGGGCAGGGATAAGAAGCTCCTCCACGTACATGCATATTGCAAATTCTGTTGTGCTGCCCGGTGTCTTGCTCTGATGGTTTTTAGATAATGGAGTCTGGAGGTGCGGGTGGTAGTGGTGCCGAGGAATGCTGTGTAGTGAAAGAAGGGGGGGGGGTGGGGTGGAATTGTGCAGTGGAATGCTATGTATTGAAGGGGGGGGGTTTAAACTACTGAAGTCAGGGGAAGGAAAGCTCTGTACTTGGGGGGGGGGGGACTTGGATGTACACAAGACACCACTAAACCCTGCAATCTGTATATCGCACACCCCTCAATCTTGGACTCTGTATGTAATGCACTCCTCAATCTTGCACTCTGTAACGCACCCCTCAACCATGCACTCTGTATATAAAGCACCCCTTAATCCTGCACTCTGTTTGTGATGCACCCCTTTATCCTGCACTTTGTATGTAACGCACCCCTTAATCCTGCACTCTGTAACGCACCCCTTAATCCTGCACTCTGTAACGCACCCTTTAACCATGCACTCTGTATGTAAAGCACCCCTTAATCCTGCACTCTGTATGTAATGCACCCCTTAATCCTGTACTCTGTAACACACCCCTTAATCCTGCACTCTGTATGTAACGCACCCCTTAATCCTGCACTCTGTAACGCTCCCCTCGACCACGCACTCTGTCTGTAATGCACCCGTTAATCCTGCACTCTGTAACGCACCCCTAAATCCTGCACTCTGTATGTAACGCACCCCTCAATCCTGCACTCTGTATGTAACACACTCCTCAACCCTGCACTCTGTATGTAATGCACCCCTCAATCCTACACTCTGTATGTAACGCACCCCTCAATCCTGCACTCTGTATGTAACGCACCCCTCAATCCTGCACTCTGTATGTAACGCACCCCTCAACGCTGCACTCTGTATGTAGCGTACCACTCAACCTTGCACTCCATACACAGCGCACTCCTCAATCCTGCACTCTGTATGTAGCTCACCCCTCAACCCTGCTCTACTGCAGGCGGCATGACCAGTCATTTATTTCTGGGAGCCTGTCCTCAGGGATACTGCTCACATTGGACTCTGTGCCTACCTATACTCAGTTAACCTTCATAGTTGTGTGTAGTTCTAGGAGTTTTCTGTCTATTAATGGGTCCCCTTACCTCCTATGTCCATGGTGTGCAGGCAGTGGGGAGATGATGTGCTGTAACCTTTAGCAACCAATCAATGAGCTGTATTGATGTGCTGTAACCTCTAGCAACCAATAAGTGGTAATGATGCACAGTAACCTCTAGCAACCAATGAGTGAGCAGGAGTAATGTGCAGTAACCTCTAGCAACCAATGAGTGAGCAGTAAGCATTTAACCTCTAGCAACCAATCAGTTAGCAGTAATGATGTGCAGTACCTTCTAGCAACCAATCAGCAAGCATAAATGATGTGCTGTAACCTATCAACTAATCAGTCAGTCGTAATGTGTGCTTTAACCTCTAGCATACAGTCAGTGAGCTGTAATGATATGCTCTAGCCTTTGGCAACCAATCACAATCACTGCCTGATCTGCTAAAGTAAACTGATTTTGAGTCGGGGGGGGGGGGGCAAAGAAAATATTTGCCTAGGTCCCAATCAATGTTAAAGACGGACCTGTATAACCTGAAGCATGAAAAGACTTTAAAGAAGAGGATGGAAAGTGGTAAAAATACACCTTCAAAAGTGCAAAAAGGCAAGATAGGTATCAAACTCCTATTTTAAATTCCTAGTTCAAACGCTATGGTAACAATGTAGCATAGGTACAGTATATATCCCGTAATATTCTTTCGGCAAGAGGACTTGGCTGAAGTCTTCCCATCCATGAATTTATTTGCAGATGGTATATAGCTTTTGCTTTTAAGGGCTCATTCACACTGGCAGAAAAACTGCCGTGTTTAGATGTGTACAGCAGATCGTTTTTTATGCACGTAAATGCAGCACTATGGTATTCAGTGGGTCCATACACACAGGGCTCATTCACAAGGGCAGATAAAACACAGCTTTAAGATACATACAGCACATAGTTTTGCACGAATCTAAACACAGCTCTATAGTAATCAATAAGCCCCTACACAAAGCCGCGTCTACATTCAAAAATGTACACTGTGTTTAGTAGGTAACAGCTGCAGATTTTACTCATGTACGCTCATAAATGTGTATAAATGCGCATAAGTACTTTAGGTGCGTATTTTATGCAGGATATTTTTTTCATGCAGAAAATACTGATCTAAATGCAGAATTTTTTCTACCCATAGGAATGAGTTCTAGCTCTGCACGCAAAAGTCTTTCTTCTATGCAGAAAATATGCATCTAAACGCAGCATTTTTTCTGCCCATTTAAATGAGCCCTAATGCCTTTGATGATAAATAATGTCAATCCAAGAAGTTGTGTTGCTATCTGAATTTTTGCATTCTTTGTCATAATATCTCTTATATGTTCAGACATTCTAATCTTAAACTCACATTTGATTTTTCCAATGTAAATATGATTACAGGAGCAAATGAGCTCATAGATCTTTCTCAACAACTGTACTTGTACAACTTGTACTTCTGTCTCCATTTTTTCTCATATCCTTTTTCTCATAACTCAATAATTTGTCTCAAAATTATGACACTGTCAAATTCTTTTATTTGAACAGCCCCTAGATTTAATTTGGATAATACTTTTTCCTAATATCTTGAACTCTAGAACATTTCTTTCTAATGTAAAGAAATTGCCCATTAGTGATGAGCCGAACACCCCCGGGTTCGGTTCGCACCAGAACCCGCGAACGGACCGAAAGTTCGTACGAACATTAGAACCCTATTAAATACAATGGATGCGAACGTTCGAATTCTAAAGTGCTAATTATAACGACTATTATGCATGTTATTGTCCTAAAAAGGGTTTGGGAACCCGGGTTCTGCACCAGGGGACATGTATCAATGCAAAAAGAAGTTTTAAAAACGGTCGTTTTTCGGGAGCAGTCATTTTAATGATGCATAAAGTGAAAAAAAAAAAGTCAAATATTCATTTAAATATCGTACCTGGGGGGTGTCTAAAGTATGCCTGTGAAGTGCCACGTGTTTCCCATGTTTAGAACTGTCCCTGCACAAAATGACACTTCTAAAGGAAAAAAAAGCCATTTAAAACTGCTTGCGGCTTTAATGTAATGTCTGGTCCCGGTAATATGGATGAAAATCTTTAAGAAAAATGGCATAGCTACCCCATGACCCCCCCCCCCCCCTACCCCAGCCCATTACCAGCCCCTTTGGGTCTTGTATGGATATTAAGGGGAACACCGCACACAAAATAAAAAAGGCCCTATATACTCTGAACAGCCGTATACAGGCGGTGCATACAAGACAGGGACTGTAGGTTTGTTCTTATGTAGAATGTGTTTGTAATTTTGAACAGGTACATTGTTTAAGTGTAGCTCCAGCCCAAAAATCTATTTTTAAACTTTTTGGAAAACATAGGTAAGGGTTATCACCCCTGTAACATTTGTTTTGCTGTCTGTGCCCCTGTTCAGAACATTTCACCTCACTTTCCGTCCCAATGACAACTGTTTTTGAAATGTGGTGTTTTTCTTGAAACAAGGATTGGTGATAAAGCATCAGTACAGAGGAGACACCTTTCTCCCATATTAATTCTTACAGGAGAGAATTTTCCTTCCTAGGGGTAGATTTCCTCTCACTTCCTGTTGTCTTCTTGCGTTTGCAAGTAGGAGTCGTTTGTAAGTTGGATGTTTGAAAGTAGGGACCTGCCGTATATACTCTGCAGAAATAGGCCCCTTAGTTGTTGGTGTTGGCACAACACTGTAAGCACTCACAGTTACTCTTGGTTGGTGCTGGAACGCCCTGCTGTCAACTATTATATCAGGAATTGTAATTACATATAATTGTTGAACAGTGGTAGTAAAAATTGGGCCTTTGATGGTGGTGCTGGTGCCACAACACTGTAAGCCCTGACAGTTACTCTTGGTGGGTGCAGCAATGGGCCCTGCTGTGAATTATTAGATCAAGAATTGTAATTGCATGCCCCTGTTGAACAGGGGCTGAAAAATTGGGCCTTTCGTGGTGGTGGTGGTGGTGGTGGTGTTGCCACAACACTGTAAGCCCTCAGAGTTACTCTTGGTGGGTGCAGCAATGGGCCCTGCTGTGAATTATTAGATCAAGAATTGTAATTGCATGCCCCTGTTGAACAGGGGCTGAAAAATTGGGCCTTTCGTGGTGGTGGTGGTGGTGGTGGTGTTGCCACAACACTGTAAGCCCTCAGAGTTACTCTTGGTGGGTGCAGCAATGGGCCCTGCTGTGAATTATTAGATCAAGGATTGTAATTACATGCCCCTGTTGAACAGGGGCTGAAAAATTGGGCCTTAGGCACTGGTGGCACAACACTGCAACCCCTCACAGATACTGTACTTGGAGCACAGCAATGAGCCCTGTTGCAAAGTATTGCTTCAAAAATTGTAATGACACGCCCCTGTTAAACAGGGGCTGAAAAATTGGGCCTTAGGCACTGGTGGCACAACACTCCAACCCCTCACAGATACTGTACTTGGAGCACAGCAATGAGCCCTGTTGCAAAGTATTGCTTCAAAAATTGTAATTACACGCCCCTGTTAAACAGGGGCTGAAAAATTGGGCCTTAGCCACTGGTGGCGGCACCCATAAACAAAAATGATCTTCCAAGCTATCATCATCAATCGTATCATTGAGGACTCGGAGGAGGAGGATAGCCAGTCAACATAACAGCACAGGCACTCAGCATCAGCATCAGTCTTGAAGGGATGAGACATGTTAAAATCAATTAGTCTGTTATATCAGCATCAGGTGTGTGGTAGCTGGTGGTGATCCAAGACTGGTTCATCTTGATGAAAGTCAGTCGATCAACCGAGTCGGTGGACAGGCGCACCCTGTGATCCGTGACAAATCCTCCAGCAGCACTGAATGTGCGTTCCGAAAGAACGCTGGATGCAGGACAGGCCAGTAGCTCAATTGCATACTGTGCAAGCTCTGGCCAGTGATCCATCCTCAAGACCCAGTAAGCCAAAGGATTTTCGGTGGGGAAGGTGTCCAAGTCTGACCTTGCCCCTAGATATTCCTGCACCATGTTTATCAGACGCTGGCGATGGTTGCTGGAACCGATCATACTTTGGGGCTGCGGACTAAAGAATTGTCTGAACGCATCGGTCAGACGGCCACCTTCCCCACCGCTCCTTCTTTGACTGGCCGAAGCCTCAGCAACTCGTTGTCCAGGACCAGGAGTTTGTAACCTCCCAGTCTCTGGGAACGCGTTGCACAGACCTTTCTGCAAGGCCTCCCGGAGTTGTCTCATCCTCTGCTCCCTCTGCGACGGTAACATAAGGTCCGCAACCTTACCCTTGTACCGTGGATCAAGGAGAGTGGCCAGCCAGTAATGGTCCCTCTCCTTGATCCGAAGAATACGAGGATCCTTCCGCAGACTTTGCAGGATCAGGGAGGCCATGCAGCGTAGGTTAGCTGAGGCATTCGGTCCGGAGTCCTCTGGGTCACTAAGGACGACATGATCCGCAGCCACCTCCTCCCAGCCACGTACAAGTCCACTGGTTTCTTGGGACTGTAAATCATCCCTAAAAGACTGCTGCTGATGATGCTGAGTGCCAGCCTCCGCCTCCATGCTGACACAATCCTCCTCCTCCTCCTCCTCCTCCTCTTCCTGTGCGATGGGTGGGACAGAAGGAACACTGTCTGGGTAAAGGGGGCCTTGAGAGGCAAGGAAGTCCTCCTCTTCCTTCCTCTGTTCTGCCTCAAGTGCCCTGTCCATTATTCCACGCAGCGTGTGCTCCAACAGGTGGACAAGAGGTACAGTGTCACTGATGCATGCACTGTCACTGCTCACCATCCTCGTGGCCTCCTCAAATGGTGCCAGGACAGTGCATGCATCCCTGATCATGCCCCACTGGCGTGGAGAAAAAAAACCAAGCTCCCCTGACCCTGTCCTGGTGCCGTAGTCTCACAGGTACTCATTGATGGCCCTCTGCTGCGTGTGCAGCCGCTGCAGCATGGCCAACGTTGAGTTCCACCTGGTGGGCATGTGACATATAAGGCGGTTCTTGGGCAGGTTCAACTCCTTTTGCAGCTCAGCCAGGCGAGCACTGGCATTATAAGATCTGCGGAAATGCACACAGACTTTCCTGGCCTGCCTCAGGACATCCTGTAAGCCCGGGTACCTGCCCAAGAACCGCTGCACCACCAGGTTAAGGACGTGAGCCACACAGGGCACATGGGTCAGTTGTCCCTGTCGGAGGGCGGAGAGGAGGTTGGTGCCATTGTCGCAAACCACCATTCCTGGCTTAAGCTGGCATGGCGTCAACCACCTCTCGGCCTGGCCCTGCAGAGCAGACAGGACCTCTGCCCCAGTGTGGCTTCTGTCCCCCAAACACACCAGCGCAAGCACGGCATGGCATCTTTTTGCCTGCGTACTTGCGTAGCCCCTTGAACGGCTACGGAGCACCGCTGGTTCAGAGGACAAAGCACAGGAAGAGGCCATGGAGGAAGAAGAAGAGGAGGGGGTGGAGGAGAGAGGTGTGTCACAACCAGTAGTAGCATTTTGGAGGCGTGGCGGTGGAACAACCTCCAACACTACTGCACCTTGTCCTGCATCCTTCCCAGCTGCCAAAAGAGTGACCCAATGGGCCGTGAAAGAAAGGTAACGTCCCTGTCCATGCCTGCTGGACCATGAGTCAGCGGTAATATGCACCTTACCGCTGACCGCCCTGTCCAGCGAGGCCAAGACATTGCCTTCCACATGCCGGTAGAGAGCCGGAATAGCCTTCCGTGAGAAAAAGTGGCGTTTGGGAACCTGCCACTGAGGAACCGCACATTGCACAAACTCACGGAAGGGGGCCGAGTCTACCAACTGAAAAGGCAGCAGTTGAAGCGCTAGCAATTTAGCCAAGCTAGCATTCAACCGCTGGGCATGTGGATGGCTGGGAGTGAACTTCTTTCGACGGTCCAGCAGCTGGGGCAGGGAAATTTGCCTGCTAGAATCGGACGTCGGTGTACTGCTAGCAGAGTGGCCACAAGTACTTGGCTGTGACACACCTAATTCTACACCTTCATTCCTCTCAGTGCATGTTTCAAAGAGGACTGAAGTTATAGTGGGGTTGGAGATCCCAGCTGATGCGGTGCAAGGAGAGGTCCGCTTTGTTCTTTGGTGTGGGTCTTTGAGGTAGGCTTGCCAACGAGCTGCATGGCAGGTCAACATATGTCTGGTCAGGCATGTGGTACCCAAGCGGCTGATGTTTTGGCCACGCGATATACGCTTGAGACATATGTTGCAAACAGCAGCTGTGCGATCTGATGCACTGGCCTCAAAAAAGGCCCACACCAAAGAACTTTTTGAATGACGGGCAGAGGCAGCACCCTGCACAGGCGGAGCTCTGCGGTGTGATTCCGTCGGTGTACTGCCCTTACGCTGGCCACCAAAGGGCATCCTGCCTCGTTGGAAATGTGCCTCCTCCTCATCCTCCTCCTCCTCCTCTCTCCTATTAGGCACCCACGTGGAGTCAGTGACCTCATCATCCCCTCCCTCCTCATCACTGGAGCCAATCTGGCAGTATGCTGCAGCTGCTGGAACATGACTGCCAGATTGGTGTCCTTCTTGAGCATCCCCTCTGTCTGCTCTCACGCTACTGCCTTCCTCTAGCTGGGTTTCATCATCAGACCCTTCAAAACGCTGGGCATCCTCCTGGAGCATGTACCCAACACTGTGCTCAAACAGTTCGGGGGACTCCTCAGGAGGAGGACATGGTGGGTCTAGGGAAGGAGTGACTGATGATGAGTCTGACATTGATACCAGGGAAGAGGACGCTTTGGCAGCTGCTTTGCCAGTACCCTGAGCCTGGGTGAGAGAGGATGAGGAGGAGGAGGAGGGCTTGGTCATCCACTCTACCAAGTCTTCGGCATGATGTGGCTCAACATGTCCAGCTGCCAAAAAGAAGGACAAGCGTGTCCCATGGCCATGTGCTGATGACAATGCACAGCGTCCACGACTAGCACTGTTGCCCCCAGACACAGAGCCTGCTTGCCCTCTTTTATTGCCTCCTGACTGTCTGCCTCTCCTTGTTTGCCTTCCAGACATTCTAATGGATGGCCTGCAGGGAGATGGGAAAAAAGCAATAAGGGCTACCTTCAGGTGTCCTTCTCTGTCCCTTTACTTAAGGATTTCTAAATATGGTTGAGGATGATTGCTTTCGCACAGAATAGCACAATGACAATTTCCCTGACTGTCCAAAAAACAAGGATTTCAAAGATGGTTGATGAGGAATGCTTTAGCACAGTATAGCACAATGAGAATTTCCCTCACTGTCCTTCCCTGTCCCTACAAACAAGGATTAGCACAGTAAAACACACTGACACTCTCCCTACCTATAGTTTTCTGTCCCTATAAAAAATGTTTTTTTAAAGATGGTTGATGATGAATGCTTTAGCACAGTATAGCACAATGAGAATTTCCCTCACTGTCCTTCCCTGTCCCTACAAACAAGGATTAGCACAGTAAAACACACTGACACTCTCCCTACCTATAGTTTTCTGTCCCTATAAAAAATGTTTTTTTAAAGATGGTTGATGATGAATGCTTTAGCACAGTATAGCACAATGAGAATTTCCCTCACTGTCCTTCCCTGTCCCTACAAACAAGGATTAGCACAGTAAAACACACTGACACTCTCCCTACCTATAGTTTTCTGTCCCTATAAAAAATGTTTTTTTAAAGATGGTTGATGATGAATGCTTTAGCACAGTATAGCACAATGAGAATTTCCCTCACTGTCCTTCCCTGTCCCTACAAACAAGGATTAGCACAGTAAAACACACTGACACTCTCCCTACCTATAGTTTTCTGTCCCTATAAAAAATGTTTTTTTAAAGATGGTTGATGATGAATGCTTTAGCACAGTATAGCACAATGAGAATTTCCCTCACTGTCCTTCCCTGTCCCTACAAACAAGGTTTAGCACAGTAAAACAGACTGACACTCTCCCTACCTATCCTTCTCTTTCCCTAAACTAAAGGAATCCAGGTTAAGCAAGAAAAAAAAATGTCACTGTCCCTGCCTATGCTTCTCTTTCCCTGCTCCGGAACACACTACACTAGGCCGCCGTGCTGGCGGCCTTTTATAGTGTGGGGCGTGTACTAAACACCCTCAGCAATAATTGGCCACAGGCATCCTGCCTGTGGCCAATCATTGCTTTCCTTGCTGCCGACGCTGTGATTGGCCAAGCATGCGGGGTCACAGTGCATGCTTGGCCAATCACAGCGCCTGGATGACACTGCGATGGCGTAGTGCATTGTGGGCCGCGAATTAGGCGCGAACGGCCCAAATCGTTCGTTGTTCGGCGAACGATCGAACAGCCGATGTTCGAGTCGAACGTATGTTCGACTCGAACACCGAGCTCATCCCTATTGCCCATAAGGGGCTGCATTTATTTGAGTGGGGAAATAGTGACTTTTTGCACAAAGCAGTGAGTTGTCTGCTGTGGGTTTACAACATGTCATTGTTTTTGAACATCTCCCCTCTCTAAAAATCTCCAAATCCAAAAATCTAATTTTTAAGCATAACAGATCGTGATAAGGAACCCGATGAATAGTTTCCTGTTCAATTTGTGGATCAATTTTAGTAATTACTGATGTGTTTCTTTTCAAGCTGCCAACACTTCATCAACATAGTGCTGGCATAGAGTGATGCGTGCACCCAATTCTATTATTGGGAAGTCTTTACACTCCTCCGAATGCCCCAAATGCAGGCAGACATAGGCCAGTGTGTACACCGCTTCCATGGCCTCTCCCTGTATCTGCTTATAATAACTTCCATTAATGCCATTGTCATAAAAAACAAACTGTAACAACATTTTCATTGTACTCCTCCCAGCAAGGGCATTTTATTAAATATTCTTTATTTAGCATAAAGCATGGGGTTACAATCTCAGTAGACAGTGACCACGGTAGGGATAGGCTCAAGACATCTCAGACACAGGCAGGAGTTATACAAATGGCAGCAAGTACGATCAAACAGAAAACGTATGGGAGGTCAAAGACCTCTAATAGCAACAACAAGACCTTATTTGGAAAAGACATACATATTAACAAAAAAGGAGGTAGCCCTCCATATGGACTAAACAGGGATTCTCACACTGGCTGCCTGCTGAAGATCCAAACCCACTGCAGGACAATTCTTTTTGAGGATATAATTGCAACATTCCAGGTCAACATGATGAGGTGTGTAATTAAATAGTGATTTGACATTTAAACCAATAACTAAGACAAACCTCCTTCAAATTTAAATCCCTGTTGAACCTTCCAATTTTATTAGCGTGTAGCAGCCAACTGCATATACAGTAATAAATATGTTCTTTTTTTGTTAACTTTCAATTTGCTGCAGAAAATAGTTAGGCTGCCTGGATATACAGTAAAGCCCTGTACACACGATCGGATTTCCTATGGATTCTAAACCAATGGATTTTTCCATCGGAAATCCGATGAAGCTGACTTACATCAGTCTTGCCTACTCACCATCAGTCAAAAATCCGACCGTCCAAAACGCTGTGACGTAAAACACTCTGACAAGCCGAGAAAAATTAAGTTCAATGCTTCCACACAGACAATCGGAATTTGCTATCGTTTTTTTGCCCATCGGATAAATTTAAAACATGTTCTATTTTTTCTCACCGATGGAAAAAAGACAGATGGGGCCCATACACGATCGGTTTGTCCGATGAAAAAAGTCCATCGGACTGTTTTCATCGGTAAAACCGATCGTGTGTACACGGCTTAATAGATATAGGGCAAATGTTTTATTTGTTTCCTTTCTATTTGCTGAAGCAAAGAAGTAAACACCCTCTGATAAAAGTATGTTAGAGAGCCAGGACCCTTCTCATCACAGAAGGCAGTGGTCTGTGCCTCTAGCAGTGGTGGGAACAGTGTGCAGGTGGGCATGTCCTACCATTGGAGACCCTGACTGTAGGGCTCTGTGTTGAGCAGGGGTCTGGCTCTCCATCATGCTACTATCACAGGGTGTTTTCACCCATTGCTGCAGCAACTAGAAAGAAAACATAAAAGTTGTCTATATTTATTACTTTGTATGGAAATGGCTTGATCTGATGATCTATTTTGCTTCTTATATGTGTAGCGGCCTCAACCTCTCTCTCTTCTTTAGCGGTTACTTTGCCTCTGGTCTAGGGGTATCTTGAAGGGGAGAGCGAGGTGCGCCACGGCCCATGTCCTCTAGATTACTGCATGTAGAGGTGAAGGCCAGCATCGGATTACTTTCGGGCTGTGTATACGTTCAGAGCCAAGTCTGTTCTGCTGATAACCCCCTTTGCTATCAGTAATTGGAGTACCACACACTGAAAAGGTGGCTCTAAAATGTACTTTTTGGCTTCAGAGTCTCTTCCAGCGACTCTAGTGAACTGGAACTGGAGTTACCTTCGCTACGTTGCAGCCCCTATCAGGGGGAAGACATCCCTCCAAGAGAGTTACCAGAGGCCCCGCCGTCACCGGATCAATGCTGTTCCGGGCTATTCGGAAGGGTTACACTCCCCGGCCTCCTCACCCCAGATACGGGTCCCAACACCTTAGGGCCCCTCGGACTCCACCACCCTCGCGGAACCCAGTGGAAGTTACTGGGTCCCAGGCCTTGGCCGTAGTACCTCACCCCAGGCTTAAGGTGCCTGGGATGGACTCCATCCCTCGCTCCGGCCAGGTCAAGGGCACCTGGGCCCGGAACTCCGGAACGCCAGCACCCAGGCTGAAGGTGCCTGGGCGCGGCCGCGTCCTCCAACTCTGAACCCCGAGGTCAGGGCGTCCGCCCCTTTTATCTCCTCTCCCTTTGTGTCACAGCGGGTTCCCCGCCCCGCTGTACCAGCACCAGGAAAGGACAGAAAGGAACAGTCTTGCGGTGCAGGTTCAACTCTGGCCCAGGGCAACAATGCCACCTGCAGGCCACAGGGAACCTTGCACCACCAGAGTCCTCCAAGAACCACAAAAGGGATTCTCAGATTCCCTAACAATTAGTACATCTGGGTTGAATAACCCAGATGCTCCCCCCCAAATTTAAATGCCAGCTACACTCTCCCCCCTGTGATTTGACACTGGTCCCCAGTGTCTGGTCCAAACTCACATCCCACAAAGGGGTGACATGAGCTCCGCCCAGAAACTAAACCATACAATTTAGTCCTGAATTGTGCCAAGACCTAGAATGGGAAAGGGAAAACATAAAACAGTAAAACTATAAAACTTTCAATAAAACACTTCTGACATTTACACATGCACAATCCTCCCTCTGGCTATCTAAGGACCATCCATTCTCAGCAGCCTTGACAGATGATCCTGCAGAAGGGTAAAAAAAAAAAACATCCTACCACAATGTGTGTTTTCTTGGAATGAACGGGCCTGTCCTTGAAAAGGCCCATTCGCTCCAATTAGTATGGTGGTGCGAGTGAAAAAAAAAAAAACAGTCGTTGCGCAGCACTGCCACCTGGTGACAGCGCCACGGTAATGACACTTGGCCAAATCCTCCAGACAACTTTCCTTCTTCTTTCACTGTGTCTACACTAACTACACCCCAAAGTCATTATCTTTTTTGCAGTGCAGGGAGAAAGAGGGAGAACAAACAGTAACAGCTCACATTTCTCCAAAGAGTAAAACGCCCAAATAAAAAACTAGGGCACAGTTCTTGTGTTCCGGTAAGTTCAGCAATGAACAACAAACAGAGCATACAGGAGTCTTTTCCTCCTAAAGGTAGAACTTTGGGTGATGCAGGAACAGGGGCTTCAAGTGCTTATCGAAAGTCTCCACATTATACTCAATGTTCTCTCCGTCTTTGCGACAAATAAGCACCCTGTCCGCATGGATGTGCTGACCCAACATCCACTCCGCCTTACAGTCCTTGAACTTCTTGGACACAGGGGATGAGCACGAAAGGTATCGGCAAACATGGGGCACTTTGAGCTTTTCCCAGACAAACTCATCATACAATCGCTGCCGCAGGACCTCCACTTCAAAAAGCAAGTCCCGGGGTAGGTAGGGGTACTCCCACCCATACTCACGGGAAACCCTCTGACAGAAGAGCCGCTGTAGCTGGGCCAGAGGTGGCATTGTGGCACGGTCTCCTTCTCCAGGCTGGACAATGGACTCCGGATGCCAAGGTACTTTAACTACCTCCGTTGGCTTGGACCTAGGAGCCCGCAGTAATGAACGTCGCGTTCCCGTCACCGGAACGGATGAAGCAGTAGGTGATTCAGAGGATGGAAGGGTAGGCAGGAGACCAGATTTCTCCCCGGGCTCTGGGACCTCCACCCGGGGTGTACTATCCCCTGTAGACATGGGCAGATCCCTTGGCGCACGGAGCGCGGATAATGGCAGACCTCATCAATCTCGCCATCATCACCAGCATCTGAAAGCGACTGTAGGTCGGAGGTGTCGTACATTTCTGCGGGCAGGTAATTCCCAGTAGATACGGAATTACCCTCCCTTACGGGCTCCACGACAATGGACTCCCGACACCTCCAACCACACTCACAGTCCCAACCCCTGGCTCACCTGGGCCTTCAGTAGAACAGGGATGTCCAGGGCTCTTCGGATCCATCCAGGCCAGGCAAGCGGCGGGGCGAAGCTCTTCCACGACCCTAGGATGCCTGTACAAGGCCGACTTTCCTCTTCGGAGGTGGGAGCAGGGAGCTTGTTATGACCGAAGCAGCATCCTCAGATTTTTCAATCTCAGTCTCTGGTTGGGCACTCTCTTTCCCCTGGTCAGCGCACACAGAAATCTCTGCAAAGACCTGGATCTCCCCTTCCGGAGTGGCGGTACCTGTGAGGCAGTTGAGGTGGAAGGCTCTGGGCCTTTCTGTGAATGGCTCCACCTCAAAAAGAAACTCCTTGCAGGCCTCACATCGCCCGAATGGCTTCAAGCTGACCACCAGTCCCGATCACACCGAGGGCCTCTATGTCTCTGCATACATTCAGAGCCAAACGTCCTCGGGGCCTGAGTCTTATTCCTGTGTCCGTTATGGAAGCAGCAAAGGAAGTCATCTTCGTGGGGTAAGGAACCGGAATCCACGGGGTACTTGAGGTCATCCCGACTGTCTGCTCGTGGCACGCTTGCCAACATGGCCGACCTACTCGGAACTCCACCGGGCAGCAAAGTCCAAACACAGACGTTCCCAGCTCCATACACGAAACACATATCCCAGACTTACGAGCCCCCACGTGTAGCGGCCTCACCCTCTCTCTCTTCTTTAGCGGTTACTTTGGCTCTGGTCTAGGGGTATCTTGAAGGGGAGAGCGAGGTGCGCCACCGCCCATGTCCTCTAGATTACTGCATGTAGAGGTGAAGGCCAGCATCAGATTACTTTCGGGCTGTGTATACGTTCAGAGCAAAGTCTGTTCTGCTGATAACCCCCTTTGCTCCCAGTAATTGGAGTACCACACACTGAAAAGGTCCAACACTTATTTATTCCATAACGGCAAGCAAATAGTCCTTTGCGAGCAGACAGTTTGAGACCCATAGAACAGCTCAGTATTGGTGGGGAGTAGGTCAAGGCACAATCCTCAAAGAAAACTAAACTGTTGAGGTTTCACCAATGGTTGCTAAGCACAGTGGCTGTAAAATGTACTTTTTGGCTTCAGAGTCTCTTCCAGCGACTCTAGTGAACTGGAACTGGAGTTACCTTCGCTACGTTGCAGCCCCTATCAGGGGGAAGACATCCCTCCAAGAGAGTTACCAGAGGCCCCGCCGTCACCGGATCAATGCTGTACCGGGCTATTCGGAAGGGTTACACTCCCCGGCCTCCTCACCTCAGAAGTTACTGGGTCCCAGGCCTTGGCCGTAGTACCTCACCCCAGGCTTAAGGTGCCTGGGATGGACTCCATCCCTCGCTCCGGCCAGGTCAAGGGCACCTGGGCCCGGAACTCCGGAACGCCAGCACCCAGGCTGAAGGTGCCTGGGCGCGGCCACGTCCTCCAACTCTGAACCCCGAGGTCAGGGCGTCCGCCCCTTTTATCTCCTCTCCCTTTGTGTCACAGCGGGTTCCCCGCCCCGCTGTACCAGCGCCAGGAAAGGACAGAAAGGAACAGTCTTGCGGTGCGGGTTCAACTCTGGCCCAGGGCAACAACGCCACCTACAGGCCACAGGGAACCTTGCACCACCAGAGTCCTCCAAGAACCACAAAAGGGATTCTCAGATTCCCTAACAATTAGTACATCTGGGTTGAATAACCCAGATGCTCCCCCCCCCAAATTGAAATGCCTGCTACACTTGTATGGAAGATTGCTTGCTTAATCTGTCTGCAATGTAAAGTCAGTTTGGATGATAATATTGAGATGCAATACGACCAAACTTTTCAGAATTATTTATTAGTTACATAGATCAGTGTTTCTCAACCTTTTTTCATTCAAGGCACCCTTAAAAAATGATGGACTATCTCGAGGCACCCTTTAAAAATGATGGACCGTCTTGAGGCACCCCATTCTAAAATGTAAAAACTATTCTAATAGTTTTACTGGTACAGCAACATCCACACATGTAGGACACCCATTGTTAGAGGTGATTTATTCTTCCAAAGCAAATACACTTTTGCACACTGGTCTCAGTTTTTCCCCATCAATCAGCTAATGTGACCCCACAACTGATGGAGAGGGGCAGGGAAGGGTCAAACAAGGATGCTGTGCAGGCGACTGACATCCTCTTTATCAACTTATTATGCCATTGGTCGTTAGGACCCCGGCAGCTAGAAGGTTGTAATGATGTACAATGAAAACCTGTGGCTTTGTGTAACTAAAAGGCAGGCTTCGTTCACACACACGTTTGTATACCATTTTTGGGCAATTTTTAGGCATTTTGCCAAGGCACACCTGAAGAAACCTCAAGGCACCCCAGTCTGCGCACCCTGGTTGAAAAGGCTGACTCTAATTTGCAGCTAGTTTGTTACAAAGTTTCTCTTGTTTGTTATTACAACCAGAAACTAGACCCCTTGAAGTTCTAGGAAGAATGTTCTAAGGAGCAAGTTGAATTCAAATAGCTGCACATATGAAAGAGTTGTTTGTGAATTCTAATGACAGATCTATATTTTTTAATATGCACATGTTAGAGAAGGGCGTGTTTCATTTATATTTCTTGTTGCTGTTAAGCGACTTATAAATATTTATGGTGTTTTTCAGATAATTAATAACGAATTACGCTGAGTGTTAAAAGAGAAGTATGGGAATAAGGGTTATTGCAGATTTATACTTACCTAGGTAAATGCAGCATTGGTCAGATGCTGCATCTGTCCTTTGCCTGCTCTAACACTGAAATGCAGAAATTGAAGAATGTTTGGACAGCCGCACTCCAAAAATAGTTCCTTTTATTGTAAAATCAAATCACAAAAATACATGCCACAGCAAAAACAGATGTAAGCTATATTGCTTTAGCTTACATCTGTTTTTGCTGTGGCATGTATTTTTGTGATTTGATTTTACAATAAAAGGAAATATTTTTGGAGTGCGGCTGTCCAAACTTTCTTCAATTTCTGCATTTCCACATGCATTGCCAGCACCCGTGGCTTTGGATCCAGTGAAGAGGTTCATCAGTCACATCTGAGCGGTAACTCCCTTTCTTTCTCGTACATCACGGGACACAGAGCGACATAGTCATTACTAATGGGTTATATAGTTACCGTCAGGTGCTGGCACTGGCAACTTCCAAAACCGGAAGTACCCTCCCCTATATAAGCCCCTCCCATCCGGGAGCACCTCAGTTTTTTGCCAGTGTCTAAGGTGTTGGCCAAGAAGAAACATGTGTTTTTCACTGAGCTTGCGTACAGGTTCTTTTGGGCCTCAGTAAGCTATTCCGGATCCGACCAAAAAAGCTTCATAGCTAAACGGTCGGTACCCGGGCCTTGCAGAGAAGAGCAAGGTTCTGCCTGTAATGCTTCTCTTAGGAGAGCTGGACCCTGGGATCCAGAGCTCTGGTCATACCCACGACCAAGATGTTTTCTGTGCAGGGTGCTATACAGGTCCAGGGGAGTGGAATCCTTGGGAACCCGGTCCCTGAAGGTTTGATTACAATGCCTGCCGTGATAGGTGAAGTTTGGGCTTTTGTGGACCAAACAAAGTCCTGCGGCGGGGAACAGGTAAGTGGGGGCCCCCAGGAACTTGGTTCTATTGGGGGACCCCCAAGCCTAATTTGTCTTTCTGTCTGTTACCTAACGGTATTCCCGCTAATATCTGTGCATGCCTGTAACTACTAAAAAAAAAAAAATGTTTTTCTTGTCATATGGACTAGTTTCTTCTCAGAGAGCAAAGTCCAGGCAGCTGGTGAGTTCTCCTACAGGAAACTGTTTCCTCTGCCATGTTGCAGTGTTCGTCTATCCCCCGGCCTGCGGCAAAGGGGGCCCTGGCTCCTGTCCCTGGTTTCCATGTTTGAAAATTAGCGCCGAGGCGCACGTGGCCGCGCGCGTGCGCGTGCACGCGCCTCTATATATAGAGGTGGCCGGAAAAAGGGGCGGGGCCTGGGGGATGACGCTCTGTGCGCGCCGCAGCGCTTCTGCGCATGTGCGGGCGTCCCAGCAGGTTTTTAAAAAGCCACATTATTGCAGTAAGCTGGCTATGAAGTACAGAGACAGAGCTGGCAACATTTAAAGGCATACAGCAAGCGGTTGATACAGGCATCCCCTAGAAAGGCACATTAGTAGACACCAACTGTGATATAGCAGCAATTGTGCTAGACTATTCTCAGTAAAAGTGGTGTATTACGGCTGGAATACCTCAGCTTTAGGCTTAGGAATATGCCGTCCAGTAGCTCCGGAACTGAATCTTCCAGGAAGCGAAGGGGGTCTCATCGGGCTCTGAGGATCTTGGGCATACTCCTGCTGCACCAGTCTCCCCTGAAGTTCAGAGGTAAGTGACCGTAGAGACCCCGCAGGGGTACTTGGTACTGTGGCTGTCCTCAGTCACCTGCTCCTGTGTATGTAACAGAGGAGGTTTTTTCCTCAGCTCTGGGAGGATTAGAGAGCTGCCTCCCTGTCAGGGAAAGCACGCCCGATCTCCGTCTCCTCCTTCAGAGTGCCTGTTAGCAGAGCAACAGTCCCATACAGGGATCGACCTGCCTGAAGGGGATCAGGATAAGGTTGATTCTGTTATAGAGGAATCAACAGTGGGGGAACCTTTTCTCAGCATCTCAAGCTGAAAGATTATGGGTTCAGTCTCTGACTAACATGGTCCGATCAGCATTTAAAAATGCACCTTGCGGAACCATCAACCACTACTGTATCCTCGTTGGGGTCGCTAGAAGCCCCCAGACTGTTTGTTCTTTTCCACTTCACCCTTTACTGAAAGGGCTCATTTACCAGGATTGGGAACGTCCTGAGAAAATATTTATTCCCCCAAGAGATTTCCGGTGGTCTATCCCATGGAGGATAAGTTCATCAAAAAAAAAAAAAAAAAAAATGGAAGGTCCCTACAGTGGACGCAGCCATCTCTTGTATGTATAAATCACTGACATGTCCAGTGGATAATGTCCAAATGTTCAAGAACCCAATAGATAAAAGATTGGAGTCCTTATGAAAATCTGCTTGGTGATACAACCAGCAGTAGCAGCTATTGGGGTCTGCTAAGCAGTGAAGGATCAGTTGAAACAGGTCTTGAGGGACTTGACAGATCAGCAGGCTTTGCCCTAGCTGATCTACCTAGAGCCTTAGGCTTTGCGGTTGACGCCATAGAGGATTCAGTCCATCAGGCCTCCCGCCTTACGCTGTCTATAGTACATATGCGTAGGCTCCTATGGCTCAGAAACTGGTCTGCTGAAGCTCCCTGTAAAGAATGGCTGGTTAGCGTCCCATTTCATGGTGAACGCTTATTCAGGGAAAACCTGGACAAATATATCCAGAAAATTTCCAGCGGTAAAAATACGCTCTTGCCGGTTAAAAGCAGAGTTAGAGGTCCCTCTTTAAGGGGCCTGCTTCTCCAGTCCCTGGGGCATCGGCTGTGTAACAGTTCCGACGGCCTCCTCGGTCAAATCCCGGGGGTAAAAAACAGGGACAGTAGCAGGGTAATGAGAAACCCTGGGTCAGGGGAGGTACAAAACCTCCCCCAAAGTTAAATTCATTGAAGCCCCCACTCAGTCGGGTGGGGGGAGGACTCCAGTTGTTCGCAAAGAGACCTGGCGGGACACGATCAAGACAGATAGGTGCTCTCCGCAGTAGGTTTGGGATACAGTTTGGAGTTAAAAGACTCTCCTCCTTCCCATTTTTGAGGTCAAACGTGCCAAGGGATCCCCGGAAGAGAGAGTCCCTCCTGTTGGCACTAGAACAACTATTGCTCCAAGGAGTAATTATGGAGGTTCCCCTGGAAGAATGAGGGTTCGGGTTTTACTCAAACCTCTTTACAGTCCCGAAGCAAACGCGGACGGGAGGCCCATATTAATTCAAAAAGGGCTATACAAATTCCTGTATATCAGGACTTTCCGATGGAGTCGATCCGATCGGTGGCCACTGCCCTACAAGGGGAGGATTGGTTAGCCACGATCGACATCAAAGATGCTTATTTGCACATTCCCATCTTTCCAGTCCACCAACAATTTCTACGCTTTGCAGTAGAAGGGCGCCATTTTCAGTTCAGAGCCTTACCCTTCGGTCTGGCCACAGCACCAAGAGTGTTCACAAAAATTCTGGCCCCATTATTGGCCAATCTAAGAACACGAGGTGTAACGATAATGGCATATCTAGACGACTTGTTGCTGATAGACCACTCAGTGGAAAAACTAGAAGTGGTTGTTCACGAGACAATCAAGTATCTGGAATATCACGGTTGGATTATCAACCGAGACAAGTCAGCCCTAAAACCAGTCAAAAGTCTGGAATACTTGGGGCTAAGGCTGGATTCAGACCAGAGAAAAATTTTCTTGTCTCGAGAAAAGGGGTCGTCTTTGAGAGATTTGATCCACTTAGTGGGTTCAAAAAGACAGCCATCCATACGCCTGTGCATGAGGCTGCTGGGAAAAATGGTGGCATCATTCGAAGCAGTACCCTACGGTCAATTCCATTCAAGGAAGTTGCAAAGGGCCATACTGTCAGCCTGGAACAAAAAAGTTCAGGCTCTGGACGTACCAATGTCCTTGTCCCCTTCCGTTCGCAGAAGCCTCCGTTGGTGGTTGGTTCCCCGGAATCTGGAAAGAGGGAAATCCTTCAGTCCGATTTCTTGGAAGGTGGTCACTACAGATGCCAGCCTTTTAGGCTGGGGAGCAGTACTGGAGCAATGGTCTCTCCAGGGCAGATGGTCGGATGCGGAAAAGGCCCTGCCCATCAATCTCTTAGAGATACGAGCAGCCCGGTATGCCCTAGTAGCATGGACATCCAAACTCCAAGGGTCCCCTGTCAGAGTTCAGTCAGACAATGCCACAGCAGTGGCATATATCAATCGTCAGGGGGGCACCAGGAGTCGTGCAGCCCAAAGGGAAGTAAATTACATCCTGAGATGGGCAGAAAGATATGTCCCAGCCATATCTGCGGTATTCATTCCAGGGGTGGAGAATTGGAAGGCGGACTTTCTAAGTCGCCAACAATTATGCCCAGGGGAATGGTCCCTTCATCCCGAGGTTTTCCGGACAATATGTCAGCGGTGGGGAACACCGGATGTAGATCTGCTAGCATCCAGGTTCAACACGAAAGTGGACAGGTTTGTCTCTTGGACAAGGGATCCCCTAGCGTGCGGCTCGGATGCCCTAGTGTTCCCTTGGGATCAGTTCAAGCTGATATATGCATTCCCACCGCCACAATTGTTACCTCGATTACTCCGCAGAATCAGGGTAGAAAAGAAACCAGTGATTCTGGTGGCTCCAGCGTGGCCCCGAAGAGCATGGTACGCGGAGATTGTAAAAATGTCTGTGGGGAGTCCTTGGACCCTCCCACATCGTCCGGACCTGCTTTCGCAGGGACCGATATACCACCCTTCCTTACCAGCCCTAGGTTTGACGGCCTGGCTATTGAAGCCCACATTCTAAAAAGGAGAGGGCTCTCTAATGCTGTGGTGTCTACCATGATCAATGCCAGGAAACCGGTATCCAGGCAGATCTACTATAGAATCTGGAAGGCGTACATCGCCTGGTGTGAGGCCAGGAAATGGCATCCACGTAAATACGTAATAGGTAGAATTCTGGACTTCCTACAATGGGCTGTAGATAGGAAGCTTGCCTTGAGTACTATCAAAGGTCAGATTTCGGCCTTGTCAATATTTTTTCAAAGGCCCTTGGCTTCGCATTCACTAGTCAAAGCCTTTATACAAGGAGTGATGCGTATTAGTCCTCCGGTTAATATTCCCATATGTCCATGGGATCTAAACTTGGTTCTGTCGGTTCTACAGAAACAACCATTTGAACCATTACAGCATATTTCCTTAGTGCTTCTCACCAGGAAATTGTTTTTTCTAGTAGCCATTTGTTCGGCTAAAAGAGTATCGGAATTAGCAGCTATGTCCTGTAAGGAGCCATATCTGGTTATCCATAAGGACAGAGTAGTGTTACGTCCTCATCCAGCCTTTCTTCCTAAGGTGGTATCGAGTTTTCATTTGAACCAAGATGTGGTTCTTCCTTCTTTTTTCCCCAAGCCTACTTCGGTAGAGGAAAAGTTATTGCATTCTTTGGATGTAGTAAGAGCAGTTAAAGCTTATCTAAAAGCCACTGCTCAGATTCGCAGAACGGATACTTTGTTTATTCTGCCGGAAGGCCCCAGAAAGGGTCAGGCAGCGTCAAAATCTACTTTAGCCAAGTGGATTCGACAGGTCATAATACAAGCCTATAGCTTGAGAAGTAGACCGCCTCCGTTCAAAGTTAGGGCGCACTCCACGAGAGCAGTTGGAACTTCATGGGCAGTGCATCACCAGGCCTCCCTGGCTCAAGTCTGTAAGACCGCAACATGGTCTTCAGTACACACGTTTACTAGGTTCTACCAGGTGGACGTTAGAAGTCAGGAGGATGTCGCCTTTGGGCGCAGTGTGTTGCAGGCCGCAAAAGATCCTCATGTCTGATAGCGCTCAGCTTATATATGGTGTATCCCCCCCCTCATTTGGCATTGCTTTAGGACATCCCATTAGTAATGACTATGTCGCTCTGTGTCCCGTGATGTACGAGAAAGAAAATAGGATTTTTATAACAGCTTACCTGTAAAATCCTTTTCTTGGAGTACATCACGGGACACAGAGCTCCCGCCCCTCTTTGGGGACACTTATTGCTTTGCTACAAAACTGAGGTGCTCCCGGATGGGAGGGGCTTATATAGGGGAGGGTACTTCCGGTTTTGGAAGTTGCCAGTGCCAGCACCTGACGGTAACTATATAACCCATTAGTAATGACTATGTCGCTCTGTGTCCCGTGATGTACTCCAAGAAAAGGATTTTACAGGTAAGCTGTTATAAAAATCCTATTTTCTTTGCTCTAAGACTGAGAACCAAGCGATCAAACACTGCTGATCGCTCAGTTCTCAGAGCTCCCTGAGCAGAGAGCTGGTGACTGTCAGTCATCGTTCTCTGCCCCCTCCTTGCCCGCTGGAACGCTGGACTGTGGTGGGGGTGGGAGCGGTTGGCTCAGGCTCTCAGCAGCTCACTGAAAGGCTGAGCTATGTGCCAGTCCAGGCATGTGGGCAAATCTCGACCATATGGTCGCCATCTTGCTCGAGCCTGGACTGTCTCTGCGACGTCAGCTTAAAACTGGTCACAGGAGTGCACAACGAACTGCACTCCTGTGATCCATAGGAGGAATACAGCCAAAGAAGCTTTGGCTGTATTTCTCCTTGAAAAATATTGAAGATATCTAATATTTTTGTATCTTTAAGCGTTTCTGGATGATTAGCATTGATAGTCAGACTGACCTAAAAACAAAGCGTGATTTTATTGTCAAACAGTTGGCATCATAAATACAATGTAAAAAGTATAACAGTTCTTTTCAGTGTAGGTAAAAATATAAGAAACAAAAGCAATACTTATGAAAATGTGTCAAGTAGGGATGGGCGAACGGTTTGGCGCAAGCATGAGTTCGGCCTGAACATTTGCTTGTTCGGCTGATCGCCAAACACCCAAACTTGTAGGGTGTTCGCCGGGTGTTCGACCCAACAAACACCCTGCAATGCACTAAGCACTGCACAACGCATTCTGTGCCCTGATTAGGCAAAGCTGTGGGCACAGTGTAAGCTGGTTGTTAAGGAGTGGGCCGGGAAGCTGGCTGAGGCATACTTAACAACCGATGAGTCATTAGCTGTCAATGGGTTTCCCCGCTGACAACTGAACAATAAAAAAAAAAAAGTGCCGGGCTCTGCCCCCCCCACCCCAAAGCACCTTGTCCCCATGTTGATGGGGACAAAGGCCCCTTCTCGACAACCCTGGGCTGCGGTTGTCGGGGTCTGCGGATGGGGGGCTTATCGGAATCTGGAAGCCCCTTTTAACAAGGGGGCCCCCAGATCCCGCCCCCCCTATGTGAATGGGTATCAGGTACATAGTACTATTACCCATTCACCAAAAAAGTGGCAAAAAGTAATAAACACAAGAGACAGTTTTTTGACAAATCCTCTATTAAAAAATAAAAATTAAAAAAATTGTCTCCCTCAATGTAAATCCATCGTCAATCATGCCACCCTCTGGACCTAAAAATTATAAAAAAAATTAAACGCTCCCCTCTTGGGAGGCCTCTCACCAACTGCCCGCTCTACGCTTTGACACTTCTTATATAGGCAAGGGGCATGGCCATCTGGCTACGTCACTCTGTGGCACCGCCCCCTTCTGACGTCACTTATACAACATAATTTAAATAAATACACACAGATACTATTAATTATGACTGATAATACACTAATCCTAACTAACCGTATTTAAACATATATACTGTATATATTATTCCTCTTATTACATGTATCCTGTTTATTCTTGTCTTCCATGACATTCTATACACCAAGATACCAGATACTGTACCTTATATGTCATCCTCCAGCTAGCTACACCAGAAATATCTGACATATTACTGCCTCAGCTCAGATGAAGAACTTTATCACTAATCACCTGATCAAAGTCATTCACACATATTAATACTATGATTAATCATACAAACCAAATATATTTTGCAAGCTTGCCATGAATATAATATAATTCCTATAAGTGCCGAATTATGAATTTGAACTAATAATTTAACACTCCTTTAGTGCCGGTTCACACTGCTGCGCTGTTAATTTGTTCAGTTTTTTCAATCCATTCTGAGGTGCGAATTTACCGCAAATTTACCGCGTTTTTGCCGTGATTTTAATGCGAATTTCAGGAGTGGGACATAGCTGCGATTAATGTTTTTGTGGAGAATAGTGTGAATTCGCACATATGTGAACCATCAAATGCGATTCCAGAACGATTTACATTGATGTCTATGGAGACTAAATTCGCAACGCAACACTCTAAACTCGCACAAGACCCTTTTTTTCATCGCATCGCCTTCGGAGAGGAATCGCAACGCATAGATGTGAACCACCATCATTGAAAACAATTACTTTTTGGATAACATGCGAATCTAGTGTGTGTTTAACGCATCGCATTCGGTATCAACTCGCACAAGTGTGAACCGGCACTTAATACATTTTTTTGGGGTTTTGATGTGTAATATAATGTTTGGTCCCGGCTTTAATCGGGGGCCCGCATGGGACAGGGCAAAGGGCTCTTTGCCTGTGCTGCTCTCTCCCTTCTTTAAGCAGGTTCTATTGGTGGAATCTCCCTTAGCAACAAGCCGCCATTGGATGAATTTGGCGGGCTGTTCTTCGCGCCCTCTGCCTGCTTATAAAAAGCCAGTTTCTGCCGCAGCTGTCCAGCCACCTGAAGAGGACTGGTCTGCGCTCGCACCCACCCTCCCTCTTATCATTTATGTTAAATGTCACGGTGCTATTCAGTGGGGGGTTCGTCTTCCAGTATAAGTCTGGAGGGACATGGTGATTGAGATCTGGTATTGGATCATTTTGTTAAGTTTAAAGAGGAGCGCCACCCTAAAGGGGAACTTCCGCTCATCGGATTCCTCCACCCCTCCAGTGCCACAATTGGCACCTTTCAGGGGTAAGGGGGGTGCAGATACCTGTCTAAGACAGGTATTTGCACCCACTTCCGGGAATACACACTGTGGGTAGACTGCGGGCAGTGCGTCACTTCCCGGACCCCCCCCCCCCCCCCCCCGTTGTGTTCTGAGAAACACACGGCTCCCAGAACACAGCGGGGACCAGTGAAAGACGTGCAGCGCTGCTCGCGCATGGGCAGTAGGGAACCGGGAAGTGAAGCCGCAACGCTTCACTTCCTGATTCCCTCACCCATGTTGGCGGTGGGGGCAGCTGAGAGACGAGCGATTGCTCGTCTTCTGCTGCCGACGTTGCTCGACCCCAGGACAGATAAGTGTCCTAATATTATAAGTCAGCAGCTGCAGTATTTGTACCTGCTGGCTTTTAATATTTGAATAAACACCGTGGCCATTCTATGACCAATCAAATATATTGTGTCAGTTTTGTTTATTTTAGTATTAGCTACTTTATACTGTCCCATGTTGACAGCTCCGTTTCCAATTGTGTTTTGGAAACAGGAATATACCAGACTTTGTATACAAGGGGACACAGCAGAGTGTTCATAGTTTTGAGAAGTCTGTTTGTTGCTGCAAGCTCTAGTCTTTTATATTTAAAGAGACACTGGGGTTGATTTACTAAAGGCAAATAGGCTGTGCACTTCACAAAGTTCAGTTGTACTCTGCAAGTGCAGTTGCTACAGAGCTTAGTAAATGAGATAAACCTTCACTTTGCAAAGGATACCCAATCACATGCAAGGAAAATTTAAAATAAAAAAAACAGCATTTTTGCTTGCACATGATTGGATGATGGAAGTCAGCAGAGCTTCTGCTCATTTACTAAGCTCTGGAGCAACTGCACTTTGCAAAGTGCACAGTCTATTTGCCTTTAGTAAATCAACACCACCGTATCTCTCTAAATCATACAGTAAGGGAAACATAGGGGGTTATTTATGAAAGGCAAATCCAGTTTGTACTACAAGTGTAAACTACAAGTGCAAAGTGCACTTGAAATGGCACTGAAAGTGCACTTGGAAGTGCAGTCGCTGTAAATCTGAGGGGAAGATCTGAAATGAGGGGAAGCTCTGCTGATTTTACCATCCAATCATGTGCAAGCTAAAATGCTGTTTTTTATTTTCCTTGCATGTCCCTCTCAGATCAACAGTGACTGCACTTCCAAGTGCACATTCAGTGCAATTTCAAGTGCACTTTGCACTTGTAGTTTGCATAGGGTTGCCACCTGTACGGTTTTCTCCCGGACAGTCCAGTTTTTGAATGATGTGTACGGGTTTTCATCTGCTCTTGACCCAGGCACATCATTCACACGGACTGCACCGGGTGTGACATCGGATGTCTCCCCTCTCCCTGACGGCAGCCTGGTTCAACAGAGCAGAGCAGAGTGATAATCAAAGCTCCTCCCCTCCTCCTTCTCTGCTTTGTATACACACACACACGAGGAGGAGGGGGGAGCATCGACACGCTGATCTCAGGTCTGTAAAAAGTTTGAGTGCCTGGAAAGGAGGACAAGGTAGAAAATATGTGGAGTGATCGAGTGATTAGGAGGATATGTGCTACAGTGCTGGGGGGGGGGGGGGGGGGGTTTGGCAGGGGGAAGACATGCTAGAAGTGTGGATTGGATTTTAAATCTGACAACCCCTCCTAGCACTATCTCTCCCCCTTCCAAAACTACCCCTACCCCCCCTTCCAAAACTACCCCTACTCCTCCCCCTGCACTGGCCCTTTTCTCTCACAAACTGCCCCCCCAGAGCACATATCTGACCCCCCCAAGCGCCCCCAGTACATACGGACACAGGCTGCATATGATGGACACAGGCTACATATGATGGGCACACACTGCATAATATGATGGGCACACACTGAAAATGATGGGTACACACTGCATATGATGGGCACACGTGGCATATGATGGACACAGGCTGTATATGATGGGCACACGCTGCATATGATGGGCACAGGCTGCAGATGATGGGCACACACTGCATATGATGGGCACAGACTGCATATGATGGACACAGGCTGCATATGATGGACACAGGCTGCATATGATAGGCACACGTGGCATATGATGGACACACGTGACATATGATGGACACAGGCTGCATATGATGGGAACACGCTGCATATGATGGACACAGGCTGCATATGATGGGCACAGGCTGCATATGATGGGCGCACACTGCATATGATGGGCACACGTGGCATATGATGGACACAGGCTGCATATGATGGGCACAGGCATATGATGGACACACACTGCATATGATGGGCACACACTGCATATAATGGGCACACATGACATATGATGGACACAGGCTGCATAGGATTGGCACACACTGCATATGATGGGCACACGTGGCATATAATGGACACACACTGCATATGATGGGCACACGTGGCATATGATGGACACAGCCTGCATATGATGGGCACAGGCTGCATATGATGGGCACACACTGCATATGATGGGCACACGTGGCATATGATGGACACACACTGCATATTATGGGCACACACTGCATATGATGGGCACACGCTGCATATGATGGACACATGCTGCATATGATGGGCACACACTGCATATGATGGGCACACGTGGCATAGGCTGCATATGATGGGCACAAGCTGCATATGATGGACACAGGCTGCATATGATGGGCACACGCTGCATATGATGGACACACACTGCATATTATGGGCCTACGCTGAATATGATGGGCACAGGCTGCATATGATGAGCACAGTGGCTGCATATGATGGGCACAGTGGCTGCATATGATAGGCACAGTGGCTGCATTTGATGGTCACAGGCTGTATATTATGGGCACAGTGGCTGTATATGATGGGCACAGGCTGTATATGATGGGCACAGTGGCTGCATATGATGGGCACAGTGGCTGCATATGATGGGCATAGTGGCTACATATGATGGGCACAGTGGCTGCATATGATGGGCACAAGCTGCATTTTATGGGGCACAGTGGCTGCATTTTATGGGGCACAGTGGCTGCATTTTATGGGGCACAGTGCGGCTGCAATTGATGTTTATTTTCCAGAATTGTTCAGTTTGTTTGCATCCCCCAAAAAATTTTAAGCATCGGCCACCACTGCCCCCTAGCACATATCTAACTCTCCTCACCCCCTGCTAGCACTAGCCCTCTCCACAGGACATATTTGACCCCTGCATTCCATGCAGAACACTCACAATTCAGCCATTTGCTGCGGCGAACTATGCGCCACATTACTATTAAAGTGGATTTGCCTTTAGTAAATAACCCCCATAATATTATGCTAATGCATTTAGGGAAATGGCAAAGAAAGCTGTAAAGACAACCTAGTATAACCACCCCCCCTCCCCCCACTACCATTATGCTCCAATTTAATGCTAGTGTCATAGAAGAACTGGCACCTTCTCCTGACCCATCGACAAGTAAACACTTTTTACCCAGGCTCTGTTATGAGGAAGAGGCTGGGCTAGCCTGTAATGTGTCCATACTCTGCTGAGGTGCTCTCCTGGACATCTTTGGTGTAATGTGTGGGTTAGCCCCAGTGTGCTTTACAGGTCCAGGACCATGATGCATCCGGGTAGTAGAACCCTGTCCCTGAAGACTCCTTAGGGTGTATGCCAACTGGAGAGAGAAGGCTATCTGGATGGGGCATGTCCCCTGGTTTCTGCCTAACTGCCTCCAGTATATCATGCTCAGAGAGGACCACAGGGCTTATTAGAACAACCACTTGATAAGTTAGGGCTTTTCCCTTTGTTTATGGGAGTCTGGTGTGTGTGTTGCTGATCCAGAGAGTCTCCCAAGCAGTATTAAAGTGATTGAAGCCTCCTTTTTTTAAATTAAAATAATAAACATGTTATACTTACCTGCTCTGTGCAATGGTTTTACACAAAACAGCCCCAATGCACCTCTTCTCAGGGCCCCCACGAGTGCCACAATAGTGAGCCACTTTCAATTGGGGCACTCGTGCGGGCTCACTCCTGAGCCTCGCTGACTGCGTCTATTTACACAGACAGTGGGGCTCGGCCCCACCCACTGCTCCCTCCTCATAGCATTTGATTGACAAGAGCAGGAGCTCCAATGGCTTCCTTTGCTATCAATCTGCCCAGTGAGGAAGGACAGAGTCAGGAGAGCTGCTGCTCTCATGCACATTGCTGGATCAAGATTGGGCTCAGTTAAGCATAAGGGGGTTGTAATATATTACAGATTACCAGTCTTTAGATGTGGTGGCTGCATTAGTTTTCTTTTTTTAGGCTTTTTCCCCTCTGTGTTCATCTGGTGATCTGGCCAGTAAAACACACCTCCTGTATTAGAGAGCCCCCACTCGGGATGAAGGAGCACAGGGGCACCTTTGGACAGCAGCATTGTCAGTCTGGGGGGGAGGGGAGTGTTAGATGTAATAGCAGATTTATATATACAAAACAAATTGAAGCCAAACTACACAAGCAGTTGCTGTTTATGACTTTTGGGATAAAGGTTTTCCATAAGTAAATAAAAGCTAATCATTATAAGAACCCCTGTCAGTGGTAAATGGTTTATCTCAACACTCAAACTGATACATTTGTAGGAGAGCTTGTTCTTTTGAAAAATTACCTAATTACTGGCCACATCACCAGATGAAAATCAAGGAAAGAAAAAACAAATGCATCCATCACATCTAAGAATCGGCAAGCTGCAATATAATAAATGGTTTCTTTTGGGCTTAATGCCGCTTTAACTATGGAGCACTGCCTGCAACACTTTTGGTCGTGGGCCCGCAGAAGGAAGAAATGCAGCATGATTTTTGGAATTGTCGTCCTGTATCTATTACTACCTTTGCTCACCTACCCTGCATAGCCTCCCTTTGGGTTGTCTTAAAATGTATTCGACCGCCGACCACCATTTTCTAGAGAGAATGGGCCTTTTTAGCTTTCCCACCGTCCCCTCAGCCACACACACACCCTCCTGCAGAAGTCAGTGTTAACCCTTCTTGCTCCCACAGAGTTTTGTGAGCATCCCTGGTGGCAAATTCCTCACTTGCATATTTAGTATGGCAGATCGTAGTGCAAGGGCAATGGTCCTGTGGCCTTGCCAGCTTATGATCCACTAACAATTCTGGTAGGCTAATGGTGTACCTCCAAAAGGACCTGACGCCAATAGCCCGGACCACTGTCCATTGCAACACTCCCCAGAGTCCTCCTTAACCTCTTCAGGAGTGACTTACTCCCTTGTGTTATTGAGGTAAGAATTCTTTGCTACCATGTCTGAGTTTATAGAGAAAATTTTAGCCATTTCAGCTGACTCAGAAAGCAGGGGCCACAAGCGCAAAGCCACGCCCCATCTTTTCTGCAGTCCATCTCTGATTTCCCTGTAGCTGGTTCTACACAGTCAGCTGAGGATAAAGAGTAATGTAAAATATCCTTGTTTAATAAATTTGAATGTGAGGAGTCTCAGTCTGTTGACATAACTCCAAAACATAAGGATACCATTTTGGCCCTTATTGATGCAATGCACACTTTCTAGACCTGGAACAGCCTGCATATCTATGGTTACCAGCCTGGGTTTCCTATAGGCCCCCAAACCTTTCTTGTACATTAAATATTGCAACTTGTTGCATATAATTACTGGCCTAATCCAGAAAAAAACTTTACTCTTCCCAAGTGCCTTGCCTAGTAATATACATTTGAGGATTGTTTAAAAAGTGGGCTGTCCCTTTTGTAGATCTGGCCATTTACTGTCCTAACGAGACTTTGACTGCCTCTGTAGAAGACATCCCAATGTTTAAAGACCCTGTTAATAAAAGGCTAGAAACCCTTTACATGGCCAAATTGTGCCTTGTGGACCCTACCCTGCAACTTGCCATTGCTGCTGTATCAATCTACAAGACCTTGGATGTCTGGTCTGGCCCAAGAATATATCTCAGCATCATAGGTCTTTCCTCATAGATCCCTCTGTCCACCAACATGTGGAGCTCATCCTGTGGCCCTACTCTACTGTTGATGGGTTAGAGGATACTATTTACATAATATCCAGCGTGAGTCTTCATTCAGTTCATGTGGAGGACCCTTTGGCTCAAATGTTGGTCTGTGGAACATCAGTGAAAGAAAAACCTATTGCATATGCCCTTTGATGGGAAACACCTTTTGGTGAATTCCTAGAAAACTTTATCAAGGCTGTCACTGGTGGAAAAGCACTCTTTTGACCCAGAAAAAAAGGCTCAGCCTCAGTGTGGAAAGTACTCTACCTCAGAGGCTGAAAATAATTATTTTTGTTTCTCCCAGGCTTCTAGGTTCAAGGCAAAGCCTGAGACTCAGCAATGCCATAAATCCTAGATTTCCAAATCGTCCTAAACTTCAAGCAAATCTGTCTCGGGGACATCTGTAGGCCTTTGGGGCCACCTGGTCCAAGGACTTTTCAGACATTTGTGATATCCAGGGGCTACAAGCTAGAATTGTAAATGCTGCCTATGCCTTGCTTCATGTTGTCAAACCTACCAATGTCCCTGCAAAGACTAGAGGACTTCTGTGGTGCTGTGGTGTAACTCCACTCTTAAATGGTCAAAGGCACCATTTTAGAAAAGGAAAGGCTCCAGGGTTTTTACTCAAACCTGTTCACTGTTCAGAAAGTAAAAGAGAGCATTTGCCTCATTTTGGATCTATAGAATCAGCACCTTCCGTCAAGTACAAAAATTCCACATGGAATCTTTTAGACCAGTTGCTTCCCTCCACCTGGAGGACTTTCTAGCCTTTCTATCCTGGGCTTCAAAGATACCTACTTGCATGCCCTTATCTTTTTGGCATATCAGTGCTACCTGAATTTTGCATAGGGCCTGCAAAATTTCCAATGTTTTGTCCTTCCTTTTGGTCCATCAACCCACACCTTGAGGTTTCACAAAGGTGCTAGCACCTGTACTTGCTCTGCTTCACTCTTGGGGCATGCCCATATATGGATGACCTCCTACTGAGGAATACGTTGGAACAGACTCTGTCAGTAAATGACCAAGCAAACTGTTGAAACTCTGTGGATCCTGAAGTCAGCACTGAAACAAACTCACCACTTGGAGTACCTAGGTTTTCTCCTGTATACTTTTCTGTTCAGGGTCCTCCTTCCACAGGAAAAGCTCCAAACTCTCTGTTCCCATGCTTGGACACTACAGTTCAGGAGCCAACCAACCGTCTTCTTTTGCATGAGGCTCCTTGGCCTAATAGTGATCTCCATTAAAGCTGTTCCATATGCCCAGTTTCACTTCAGATCATTGCAACACAGCATTCTGGCAGCGTGGGACAAGATGGCTCAGCTTCTGGACTATTGCAAGCGCCTGACTCTCAAAACCATGCTTGCCATGGCCTGGTGGCTCATGAGTCCAGCCCTGGCATCAGAGAAATCCTTCCTCCCACTGGTCTGAAATGTTTTTACGACCATGACTGCCTCCATATATAGAGTGAAGCAATGGTAGTAGCTATGAAGGGACACGAGATGTGTTATTTGCAGAATTACCTGGTGAAAATAAAAGGAAAAAAGAAAAAAAAGAAAATGTATGCAGCCACCGCATCTAAGATCTGGTAAGTAGCAATATATTACATTTTTGTGTTTGGTTTTTTAAATACTTTGAAGTGAACCAATGGCCAAGCAAGTCACACTATTGTTCAGCCTGCTCTGCTTTAGACTCACAAAGCACCTGCTCTGTGTTTATATTAGAGATTAAAAGGTTGAAATGTTGCCAATGCTGACACTTGTGGAAGACGAGAGCAAGATGTACTGAACTTCTAAGAACTTTTATTGAACAACTTTAGTGCTTCTGCTGTAAAAGTTTAGGAATCATCTGCTCCACAGCATCTTCAGCTACAAAGGTCAGTGGGGGTTTGTCATAAAGTTCAGTTACGGCTGAAAATATGTAAATGCTTGAATGTCTATTTCCTGGCCAAAGGATTACTTTATGAGTGTCGCTATGATCTCCTTGACTTCTTAGAGTATAAACAGCAGCTTTATTTAGGATTTCGCCCAGGTGACATAATAGACCCCAATTTATAAATGAACACTTGTCCCAGGAAAATACAAACCTTCCATTGGAATGATCAAAGAACATAACACACATGTGCTGGAAAAGCAGATTCTGAAGTGGGGAGGTTTAAAATGAGCCTCTGCAGTGCTGAGCAGCACAGCAAATTCCTCAGTGGAGTTGGGACAGGTGATGGAACGGTCATTGAGCACCACCAATCGTAGGTGCACTAAAAGTGCCCTTATAATTCAAGTTGCCCATAGGACTTCTTAAGACTAACCTATCTAGCCTTGTAAAGAAGAAATTACTATACATACCTTTTCTGAAGCCGCCCAGGTCTGGTCCAGCGCTGAGCTGTCAGCAGTGGCTTATCTGTGGTGGAGGGTGCAGAAGAGGCAGCAGACAATGGAAGCCCCAGGGTAACTCTATGGATGAGGTCACTTCCCAGGCATAATAAAAATCACGAAATCTACCGGCATCAACAATCTAAGACTAACCTATAGAGGCCTGTAAAAAAGAAATCACTATACATACCTTTTCTGAAGCCGCTCTGGCATGGTTTCTAGTGTGGGAAGCTCTGTAGAAGAGACAACCAACAATGGCTGGGAAATGCATAGGAAAGTGACCTCATCCATAGAGTCCATAAAAAAAAAAAAAAGATAATTTTTTTTTTCTATTATTTGGATTACTCAACTTTACTCCAGTAGCAACGTGCAAGTGGATTCAATAGGGAAACATTATTGTTTCCTTATAACGATTTGGTCAGCACAACCTATACCATTTTGGCCAAGCAGTTGGTGTTTACCATTCTTTATGCTCTCTATGGCTTGGACTGCTTCCATGATGTCTCTCTCCTTCCTCGGCGGTTGATCCTGTTCTAATTGGGGAATCTAAAACATTTACTGCATTTCATGTGATTCCATTGCATGCATTGCACGTATGTGCAACTGTGTGGTCTTTGGCATGACCTACGTGCATTATCAGACTCCTGATGAAGCTTATCAAAAAGCGAAACTAGTAGAGTAATGTAAAGCACCAGTCTGTCATTAGTTGCAACCATTATGTGTTTTTTCTATAAATGTGAATGGTTCCTTCTTAAAAAATATATGTTTTGCATATTATCATATTTTGTATGTATTCATTAATAAACTTTCTTTGTATTTTATAAAAAAATTTTTCGAATGAATTATCTTTAATGAACACCGTTAAAAAATCCCAGAGCAAGTAATTTGCTCAAATGCCCAAATATTTCCTTCATATATAAAATTGGGATAAGGTGTTCAAATATCTGTTTGTAGTGTGGCCCCCATTCCATGACAAATCTTTTACAATATAAGCTGAGAAATAATAGCTAAGGGAAGAAAGAAGTTGCTGAGGGCTGATTAGGGTTAACTAAGGGTTAACTGGGGTTAAATTGGAATACATTTATTAAGAGACTAGAGAAACTTAATGTGAACAAATCACCAGGTCCAGGTGACTTACAACTCTGGAGCCCTTAGGCTGGGTTCACACTGGTACGACACGACTGTTGTACTACTGTCTTCCTACTTTGCCCTGAAACATCAGTCCTACTTCCGTCCTAAGATAAGATTTTGCTCCGACTTTGAGATAGTCTGACTTGTCCTTTGACCAATCAAAATCATCCCAGTGTGACATAAATTCCTTTTACTGCTACTGTAATCACCATGTCAGATGTCACAAGTCGGATGGTTAGGACAAGAATACGACTTTGATCCGACTTCAATGATTTGATTCAACTTCAATGATATTCAATGGGCTGAAGTAGGACCAAAGTTGGACCAAAGTAGTGCAGGAACCTTTTTCAAAGTCGGACTGACTTGTGTCGGACCAGTTAAGACGGCTCTCATAGGGAAATGGAATCATTGATTTACACATTTGCGACATGTGCTCCCAAAGTCGAAGCGTATGCCGTACCAGTGTCGTACGGGAATTTAGCTCAGTTATAGCCTAGCCTTTATTTCTCATTTTTAAAGCCAGCTTATTGACTGGAATGGCACCAACTGATTCATGTAGAGCAAATGTGGCACCAATTTACAAAGAAAATGATTGAGATGTGTATCAGGAAACTACAGACCAGTCTGGGTAACATCAATAGTATGTAAGGTATTTGAGGGAATGTTAAGGGACAGTATTCAAAAATGTGTCTGTTAAAAAGTTATCATAAGTGACAACCAGCATGGATTTATGAAAGGCCATTTTTGTCAGATCAAACGGTTATCATTCTATGAGGCAGTAAGTGAGAAATTGGATGGTGGAAGACCGGTGAACGTAGTCTATTTAGATTTTGCTAAGGCATTTGATACTGGGCTTCATAAATGTTTATCTATAAAATAAGGTCTGTTGAAGTTGATGAAATTATATGTAAATAGGTAGGAAACTGGTCACATGAAGGGGTCCAGAGAGTAATGATAAATGGCTCATTCTCTGAATGGTTTAAAGTTGTGAGTGGTGTGCCCAAGGGTTCAGTCTTGGGGCCAGTGCTGTTCAGTTTGATTATTAATGATCTAAAGGTCAGAATTAAGAGCTCTGTGTTTGCTAATGATACCAAACTATGCTGGGAAAAAAACTTCTGGCATAAGATATAGCATCATTATAGAAAGACCTTGACAAAATAGATGGTTGAGCGGCTACATGGTAAATTAAGTTCAATATTGAGAAAGTAAATGCAAAGTTATGCACTTTGGTGCCAAAAATACAAATGCAAAATACACGTTGGGAGAATCAGTAATGGAAAAGATCTAGGGGTGCTTGTAGATGACAGACTTAGCAATACCATGCAATGCCAAGCTGCAGCTAACAAAGCTGCCAATTGCAGCCATTTAAAGTGGAGCTCCGCCCAAAAGTGTAAGCTCCCCTTTTTTGCACCCCCCTCCACTGCCACATTTGGCACTTTTTGGGGGGAGGGGGGCAGGTAGCTAGTTTTGACAGGTACCCTCTTCCACTTCTGGCTCAGATCACCACGGCAAACTGAGCCGGAAGTTCGACCCCCCCTCCTTCCCCCACAGTTTTCTGGGACATATCACAGGTCCCAGAAGACTACAGAACCATTCACAAGGCGCAGCGTGACTCATGCATGCGCAGTAGGAAACAAGCTGTGAAACTGCAAGGCTTCACTTCCTGTTTCCCTTACTAGAGATGACGGCGCCTGCCGGAGGACATAACGGGATCCTTGGACAGGTAAGTGTCCTCATATTAAAAGTCTGCAGCTACAGTATTTGTTGCTGATGACTTTTATTTTTTTCTGAATGACCCTGGAGCTCCTCTTCAAGAGGACATATGATTGCATTGCACAAATATATCAAGGATGACTTCAGTAACTGCAACAAACTGTTTACTCTAAGGTCCCTGAAGAGGATATGGGGCCATGATTTGCAGTTAGAAGAAAGGAGGTTTAACCTTAGATTGCGGAAAGGCTTCTTTACTGTAAGAGCAGCTAAAATGTGGAACTCCCTCCCTCAGGAAGTGGTACTAGCTGAGAGTGTCAACAACATTAAAAACATGATTTTTTAGATCTCTTCCTTAGGAAGCAGAATATACAGTACAAGGCTATGGGAATTGTTAGAAAAAAAAAATCACACACATTATGGATGCAAATGGAGAGTCTCAAAATTTTCGATGTCAGTGTGAGAGCTATGTAAAGTGACTTGAAGTACCAGATCAACCTTGGTGATAAGTGCTCTGATCTCTAGTTATGCTATGGCGCTACAGTTTGATCAACTGTTGCAGGGATGTTTTTCGGAGGGATGTTCCTGAAATGTTTATGCCACAGAGTAATTATGATTATTCCATATATGCCCTGGCCAAGCAGTAGCCTAATTCAGTTGAATTTACCTTTTACAATAGATTTTTGTATTATTTTAAACTATATGAATTATGTAACTATTTACTTCTAAGATTTCTGAAACTGATGTCCAAAGCATATCAAATGTCACACCTTTGATCTACAGTACATATGAATAAAATAGTAAATACAATGTAGCAATGCATTGCTGGCTGTATTACTCAATGGCAATTGTAGACTACAGTGACGACCCATCCATTAGGGGTGCCGAGCGCCGCCCCCTCTATCCACGGCCGACAGCCCCCTGCTCTATCCAGTCCATGGCCGCCACCCCCTATTCATGCGTCTGCCCCCTTTCAGGATGGCGGGCGCATGAATTACAGTGGCAGTGCTGTTTTCCGATTGGCCGAAAAGAGAAGAGTCCCAATTGGCTGCCGAGAAGGAAACGGAAGCTGCTGCGATTCCTGTGGAGAGCAGGGGAAGGTGAAGTCACCGCCGCTGAGCAGGGGAAGCCACTGGTGAAGCTCAGAAGAAGCGCTGCCCACCATAGATGGGGTAAGTGCTCCTGACCTGACTGACCAGGGGGGTGGTACTGTTTGCCGCCACCCCAAAAAAATATATCACCGGCTGCCACTGGTAGACTAGCTGTTAAGTGAAATTTTACACAGGAGAAGCTGCATTTTGACAGTCGCTCCTGCTATGTAATACAATAACAATTCAATCATTTTGGTGGTCAGTAGGGATGAGCCGAACACCCCCCAGTTTGGTTCGCACCAGGACTTGCAAACAGGCAATAAATTTGTTCGAACATCCGAACACCGTTAAAGTCTATGGGACTCAAACATGAAAAATCTAAAGTGCTAATTTTAAAGGCTTATATGCAAGTTATTATCATAAAAAGTGTTTGGGGACCTGGGTCCTGCCCCAGGGGACATGTATCAATGCCAAAAAAAAAATAATTTTTTTTCGGGAGCAGTGATTTTAATAATGCTTAAAGTGAAACAATTAAAGTGAAATATTCCTTTAAATTTTGTACCTAGGGAGTGTGTATAGTATGCCTGTAAAGTAGCGCTTGTTTCCCGTGCTTAGAACTGTCCCCGCACAAAGTGCCATTTCTGAAGGAAAAAAAGTAATTTAAAAGCACTCGCCGCTATAATGAATTGTCGGCTCCCGGCAATACAGAGAAAAGTAATTGATAAAAATAAAATAAAATGCGTGGCCCTTCAGGTCTGGTATGGATATTAAGGGGAACCCTGCATCAAATTTAAAAAGAAAATGACGTGGGGTTCCCCCCAAATATCCATACCAGACCCTTCAGGTCTGGTATGGATTTTAAGGGGAACTCCACGCCAAATTAAAAAAAAAATGGCGTGGAGTTCCCCCCAAAAATCCATACCAGACCCTATTTGTTAAAGGGGTCTTCCAGATTCCGATAAGCCCAACGCTTTTTTTTGCATTGAAACATGTCCCCTGGGCCAGGACCCGGGTCCCCAGACACTTTTTATGACATTAACTTGCATATAAGCCTTTAAAATTAGCACTTTAGATTTCTCCCAAAGACTTTTACAGGGTGTTCCGCGGCTTTTCGAATTTGCAGCGAACACCCCAAATTGTTCGCTGTTTGGCGAACGGGCGAACAGGCAATGTTCGAGTCGAACATGAGTTTGACTCGAACTCGAAGCTCATCCCTAGGGGTCAGTAATAGTGTCAGGAGGAGATAAGCAGGATGTATAAGATATAGGCTAGGACAGTGATGGCGAACCCTGGCACCCCAGATGTTTTGGAACTACATTTCCAATGATGATCAACTACACTGCAGAGTGCATAAGCATCATGGGAAATGTAGTTCCAAAACCTCGTGGATGCCAAGGTCCGCCATCACTGGGCTAGAAACTCTGTTAAAATCATCTAAGCTGCTTAAAGCCGGCCACACATGGATTGAAATTTGGCCGGTTTGGCAGGGATCAGCCAAATTTCGATCACTGGATCAGGATGGGGCTCAGGTAAGTATAAGGGGGACTAGACTTAAAAACCTTTAGCCTTTCGAACCACTTTAAATTGAAAAATTACAAAAAATGTAACCCTCTAAGCACCAAAAATTAATTAAAACCATTGAAGGGCAGAGGTTGGTAATTCTGTTTGTAAATATGCCCATAATTTCACCTATTTCATTTCCACAAGTACATTTATTTCAATAACCATATTCTCTGTACTTTACATAAATGACAATTGGTGTATGTATTTTCAGTTTTTCCTCTGTGAAGTAAAAACCCATGCTTTATATTTCCAGCCATGTATATAAAAAGAATCACGATCTTACAAAACTTCGAAGAAGTAAAAATGACCAGCTGCTCAGAGTGAACGAACATGACTTCTCTATGAGACCTGCATTTGGAGGTAAGATCTGAAATATATCAAATATATTTATATACAGTATATACATAATGATCAAAAATGAAAGAAGGTAGGTAAGTGGAAAATACTGTAGATGGCCATATAAGGTAAAAGAATATCACAGTATGAACAAATATATATTTTTCTGTATGGTGCATAAGTCATGCATACCAATATTAAGAATAGTGTTAAGCTGGACACACGTGTCATGATCCAATTGTACAATCTCTGTGCAAACTATTTTAGACTTATCAACAACTATGAATTATGAGAACCAACCCATACAATCTTTTCAGTTTTTATCCAAAAAGGTAGACCCTCAAAATATGTAGATTAATACAATCAGACTGCAACATGGGATAGAGAAAAGTCATGAAGAGATGGGTTGTGTTTTTCCTTTATCTTGAGAAAGATTTATCTTTTTAAAGTGGATGTAAATTGTATTATTATTTATTTAAAACAATGTAATAATCATCATCATCTATAAAGAAGTGAGGCGGTGAAATGACACTGATGAATAATGTTTCTATCTTCACTCACAAGAAAATTTTGGGGACCATGAGGAGGGTAATGCTGACAGAAGTATGCATTTTAACAATGGCATCTAGATAATGTTGCTGTTTCAAATTTGTTCAAAAGTAACAACAGACCAATCCATCTTCTTCTATGTATGAGTTTATCATCTTCATTATCTTCTCTGTTTTCTTATGGTACTTCTGTTGTTAGCAAAGGGAAAACAAGTAATAATAGTTCCTTGTCAATAATATGTATTGGTTGCATAATAATAATAAATACATACTTTGGGTATTTATGCAAGGATACAGATAAATAAAATTTACATACAAATATTCTATAAGTAAATAATACATAACATAAAATATTTAAATTAAATTAATTAGATCTTCACTAACTAGATAGTCGGTGGGTAACATTGTATTCATGCCCACCATGTCTTAAAGTGTAACAAATTGCCATTACGTTATACACAAAGATTGTGGTATAATAACTTATGTTAATTGTAGTGAAGAACAATATTACTTATAATAAAAATAAAGGAGAGTAAAGAGAGAAAGAAAATAGTGAGAGAGAGAGAAAGTCCACAAGGTCGGTCCATGAACCAGTACAATGCGTATGGTTTACCATTCCTTAGGTACATGGGATTTGCATTGAAGCTATTAATCCGCTACCATGGCAAAAGGACCTCATCGTTAAAATCCAGAGATAAATAGTGTTTTATCCATGGGAGCCAAAGTTTTTTTAATTTTGGGAATTGGTCTCCGTCAGTGGCTATCATTTTGGCATGTGACATTGTGGTTTTCATTCTGTGAATTGTTTCTCCCAACCCTAATGTTGGGGATTTCCATGCTTTGGCTATTGTTTGTTTTGCTGCAGTTAAAAGTGGAGTAAAGAGTTTAAATTGAAAAAATGTTAAGCTTTCTGGTTTTAGGTTAAGTAGTGCCGTAAACGGGTCAGGCTGTATCTGCTGTCGAAACATTTTAGACGCCATTGCAAAGATTTCTTTCCAGAAAAGTTGTGTTGTCGGGCACGTTCACCATACATGCAAGTGAGTGCCCAAGTCTGAACAGCCCCTAAAGCAAAGAGCTGAATGTGTAGGTGCAAATTTGGCTAATCTTGTTGGTACCAGGTACCACCGTGTCAGGACCTTGTAATTTGTTTCCATCGCAATGACATTGGGCGAGGATGATTTTATGGTTGACCAAATCTTAGTCCATTCAGTGTCATCTAGGGTGCATCCCAGGTCCTCCTCCCATTTTCGAACATAGGTTGGTTTGTCATAATTAGGGCCTACTAGAATTTGGTTATAGAGGATTGATATCATTCCTCTGGTTAGTGGATCTTTTTTACAAATTTTCTCAAAAATAGATAAGTGGGTCAAGGGTGTTGCAACTAGTGTGAGTGGGGAACAAGTAATAATAGTTCAGTGTCCTCTTCCAATTCTAAACAATTTGTGTTCCAAGCAAAATCTCCCAGTGTTTGGAATGGTTTGATGCAAGACTTAAAAGAACAATATAATAGGTAGGAGACAAATATTGGATATCCAACAGTTGTCATTGGTGGTGGTTGTAATGTTCATGCATATCTAGTAGTGGAAAAGTTTAAAATAAGCACCTGATGGCACTAGTTCCGTTATCCCTCCTTTAAAACTAATTGTGTACGCTGTTTGGTCATTTTGGGAGGGTTTCCAGTTAGCCACCCAGATCAGCAAGAGGAATGGGAGCTTTCACTTACAATGAACGTTTAGAAATGCTGTGCTTGTTTTACTTGGAAAAAAAAGTAGATATAGCCAAGGTTGAAATAAAGATTTGGGAAATTAATTATTTATTACAAGATTTTACTATTACTAAAGATAAGGTTACTATACAGTAAGAGTGATTAATACGCACCTGTGCTCAGACTATGCATATTAAACCAGGGTTCGACAAACCCCGGGCGCCAGGTCGCAATTGCGACTAGAATTAGTGACCTGGCTCCTGGGGCGGCATAGCTGGGGTATCCTGTGTCTCCGTTCGCCCCCCATGCCGTATGCCGGTAATTGAGGCCGCAGCTTTGTGGCCTTCTGCAGGCCTATGCTTCCTTCTGTGATCTGGCGCCACCTTGTGGTGGCCGTTGGTATGACAAGACAACCAGCAATGCTAATGGAGCTTCCCCTGTCTGTTTTCACTGCCATCTCCTTCCCTCTAATTAGAACCCCCAAACATTTTATATATATATATATATATATATATATATATATATATATATATATAAACACCCTAGAGAATAAAATGGCGGTCGTTGCAATACTTTCTGTCACACCGTATTTGCTCAGCGGTCTTACAAGCGCACTTTTTTGGGAAAAAATACACTTTTTTAATAAAAAAATAGGAGAAAAGGTAAAGTTAGCCCAATTTTTTTTATAATGTGAAAGATAATGTTACACCGAGTAAATTGATACCCAACATGTCACGCTTCAAAATTGCGTCCGCTCGTGGAATGGCGACAAACTTTTACCCTTTAAAATCTCCATAGGCGACGTTTAAAAAATTCTACAGGTTTCATGTTTTGAGTTACAGAGGAGATCTAGGGCTAGAATTTCTGCTCTCGCTCTACCAATCGCGGTGATACCTCACATGTGTGGTTTGGACACCGCTTTCATATGTGGGGGCTACTCACGTATGCGTTCGCTTCTGCGCGCAAGCTCGGCGGGACGGGGCGCGTTCCTGGCTCCTAACTTTTTTAGCTGGCTCCTAGATTCCAAGCAAATTTGTCAAGCCCTGCATTAAACTATTTCTATATACCTAAAACGAGCCATCCCTGGCTGCTTGTAATGTGAAGTAATTAATTCTTAAAGATCCTCAAAGATCCAAATAAAGAATCTAAAATAGGTTTTACATTGGACTAACACATGCGGCAGTCTCTACTGCACTAATAAGCGATCCATGGTAGAGTATTGGCTTCCAGGTTTTCAGCAGACAATTCGCCCAACTCCTGAATGCCCCTTTTTTTTTTTGGATGAAAGTAAATCTTTCTTTGGACTAATATGCTGCAATTGTGAGTCAAACACGTTGCTTACAGTTGCAGTACAGTTCCATTGACTTCAATTAGCGAGTTTGGTAGGCGGTTCATTTCAAGATATCTGTGGCATGTGTACAACCCCTCCGACTGTAGTACAGAAACAAGGCTTAGAGAATAAAGAGAGGTGTATCGGGAGACGCTAATACCTACATAGGTGCTTCATAGGAAACAAGTACATTTTCAATAGGAACAGCTATGAAATGAACCCTGCCATCTTGATAATTTTTACTTTTTATTATTGTAGTGAGATGACAAGTTTAGTTTTACTTGTTGCCATATTGCTTTTGAAGATTCATAAGCAGGTAGGTAGTATGACTTTATGCATATTGTATAGAGGTGAAGCAGGAGAAAGCACAGTCATTGATGTGACTACTATATTAGGAATGCATCTAGTGTACGTTTGAGCCGCTGATGCTGGCAATTCCGAAAATGATGAAAGGGTTCCATTGGATGACAATCATGCAACTGGGGTCTTTGAAGCTGTGCCCTTTTTTGTTTACAGGGTGATAACCACATCCTTTATGTTATGCAGAAGGATGAATGCTGGATAGCACAATTTTTTTTACTTTGTCCATGGAAGTACTTAATATTTAAGGGTTCTGAGTGGGAAAGTTAAGACACAGACACTACCACCAATGTAAAGAGGACATAGACACTGACTACCAGTGTAAGGAGGGCAGATACACTGACAACCAGTGTAAGGAGGGCAGATACACTGACAACCAGTGTAAGGAGGGCAGATGCACTGACTAACAATGTAAGGGGGGGAAGGGACAGACACTGACCTTCAATGTAAGGGTGGGGGGACAGACACTGACCACCAATGAGATTGGGCACAGACACTGAACACCACTGTAGAGAGGGCACAGACAGTGACTACCAATGTATGGGGGTAAAGACAATAACCACTCCAGGTATATTTTCTCCCATTACCACCAACATTTTTACTTCTCTTAATTTTCCCTTGGAGATACGATCGGGAGATTCTCTGCCACAGAATCTCTGAGCCCCGAACCTCTCAGCGCTTGTAATTAAAGAACAGGTGCAAGTTGCTGCACATTACAAGTCCTCAGATGATTGGTGAAATCTCTCCAGAAGTTTTCCGGGCCTCTCTTTCACCGTGAAACTCTCACCGGTCCCTCAGAAAAGGTCCTTCCCCGGTCTCTTCTTCTTAGAGCGGGTCCCCTCTCCCGGGGCACCCTGGGATTCCTCCTCTTAGAGCTGAGCCCCAGCTAAAGGTGCTGGGCCCAATGGCGAAGTTGCAGCCCCAGGCTAAAGGTGCCTGGGACCGATGCATACGCGCACCCCTTGCCTGGAGGGCCAGGTCACGCGGCCCGAACTCCGAAGCCCCGGAACTCTGAAACAACACACCTGCTCCAGGCGGCGTCTGCCCCTTATGTATCCTTTTCCGGCATGCACAGCAGGCCGACCACGCCCACTGTACTACTGCCGAGAGAGGACACCCTAAGGCACAGTACTGTTACCAGTGGTTCAATCCTGACCTGTCATGGCAGTGCCACCTACAGGCCACAGGGAACTGCACACCAGTAGAACACCTGAAGAACAAATAACCAAACCTATCAATAAAAGCGATCTGAGACTGGCTACTAGCTCAGACCAACCCCTAAATGTAGGCACACAGCACCCCTCAAAGTAGAGGGGCGCTACATTATTATTATAATATTATTGGTTATAATTATTTTATCGTTATTTATTTTATTATAATTTATGATTTTTTTTTTGTTTTGAACTTTATCATACCCGGGATGTCTACTAGACTCTGGTTTGGACAGATTTAAGTGAGTTATTCCTAAGAATTACAGGCCTACAATATAAAACGCCAAATTTCCATGCAGAATAATGGTACCGCTTTTAGCACCTAAAATCTGACAGAATCATACCGCCAGGGAGGTTAAAGTAGTGAATGTGATATTTGCCAAACTGTCACTCCAAGTAAATCTTCCTGTTGAACGTGTTTTCATATACATTAAATGATTCACCACCAGTGAATGTTTAGTGAATGTCAGATTCTCTGCTTTGTAATATGTCCATTAATGTTTTCTGGATTGCATTAGCCTTTTCTTTCGATGTACACACAGTATCTTTATAGAAATGTATTTAATTAAATACAAGGATAGGTGAAAACTTTCAATGCATGACTTTTACATTGCAGGCTTCTGAGAATATATGTCTTGTAATGTATACCCTATATTACCAAAAGTATTGGGACACCTGCCTTTACACACACATAAACTTTAATGGAATCCCAGTCTTAGTCCGTAGGGTTCAATATTAAGTTGGCCCACCCTTAACATATAGTTGAAGCCTTAACAGCACCAACTCTTCTGGGAAAGCTGTCCACAAGGTTTAAGACAGGTTTTAAACCCTACGAGCTAAGACTGGGATGCCATTAAAGTTCATGTGCGTGTAAAGGCAAGCATCTCAATACTTTTGGTAATATAGTATATATATATATATATATATATATATATATATTATATATATATATATATATATATATATATATATATATATTTTTTTTTAAATGCTACACATCCACGAGAATAGTAACAAAACTATTTGACCAACAAATTATTGTACGTATTGATAAGTAAATGAAGATGACATGGATGATGATGCTGCTAATGTATAATGTATTTGGTAAATCAAAATATATGCAGCAAGCATGTATTCATTAGAAAGCTGCAGTCTGTAATCTTGCTTGTTTAAGTACATCCTAAAACTCTGCAGAATCAGGGTCCAGTGTACAACAGTGGAGTAAGATATTGTTACACATCACGCCTGAGGATAAGCATGTAAAATGATCAGAAATAAGGCTATGTCAGTATTCACAAGACAGCACATAACTGCTGAGACAGGTCATTACGCTGACATCCATGGCCTAGAGCATCGTAAATCCTGCTCTTGTGTCCAGAAGTGCTATGCATGCTATTTATACAGCATAATAATCAGTTCTGCATTTCAGCAAATAGGATACAGCAGGGACTGTAGTCTTGTGTAAAGTTTAATAAGAAGTGCTTAGTGTTATTGTCTATAGAGGGAAAATAATGATAACAATACATATGAAAAAGCACAGAGTAATACGACACTGTAATCATTAAAGTGTTTGTTAAGGCAATAAAATAAGTCTATGCCAGCCCCTCTAAAAGAGGCTGGCATAGCACACTGTGTAAGTTGTATTTAAAAACGAGCGCTGTAAATACTGAATTTCAGCTGTCTTCAGGCCGGTCACGTGACTCGCGGCCGCTTTCCAGCTTTGATGGATGTCTTCTGCGGGAGGGGACATGATCTCCCTCTGACATCAGAGGGAGATCACGTGGCTGCTCGTCTCCTCAGCAGAAGCCATCCATTGGAGCTGGAAAGCGGGCGCGAGTCACGTGACCGGCCTGAAGATAGCTAAAATTTTGTATTTACAGCGCTCGTTTTTAAATACAACTTACACAGTGTGCTATGCCAGCCTCTAATAAAGAGGCTGACAGTGACAAATTTAAGATTTTAATATTTCAATAATAGCAGGGGGGGCAGGGCTGGAGACAGACAGAGAGGGCGCCGTCAGGGAGCAAGGAGGGGGGTAATTGGGGAGAGAGGAGAGCAGAGAGCAGGCATTTTTTCCTCAATTTAGGCCGATACGTATTCTTATACATATTTTTGGTAAATGGGGGATAGTTTTATGGCATTTTTATTAATATTTTTTTTTTTACTAGTAATGGCGGTGATCAGCGATTTTTATCGTGACTGCGACATTATGGCGGACCCATCGGACACTTTTGGCGCATTTTTGTGACCATTGTCATTTTTACAGCGATCAGTGCTATAAAAATGCACTGATTACTGTGAAAATGACACTGGCAAGGAAGGGGTTAACCACTAGGTGGCACTGTAGGGGTTAAGTGTTCCCTATTGAGTGTTTCTTACTGTAGGGGGGATGGGCTGTGTGTCACATGACACTGATCTTCGCTCCGAGTACACGAAGCGGAGATCCGTGTCATTGTCACTAGGCAGAGCGGGGAGATGCTTGTTTACACAAGTATCTCCCCGCTCTATACCTCCGTGAGACGATCGCGGGGATCCTAACAGCAATCGTGTCTGCGGGACCCGTGGTCCGACTCACAGGAAAGGCGGCAGGGTCACGAGTGCGCCGCCGACGGCGCGCGCGTCCACACGTCAGGCATTTAAAGGGCAACGTACAGGTACGTGATTGTGCCTGTTCGTGCCATTCTGCCGACGTATAAGTACAGGAGGCGGTTGGCAAGTGGTTAATATATAATTGTTACGTAAGTCTTTTTGTAATTTAGTGCAAATAAAAAGCATTTCTAGTTTATTCAGATATAGTTTAACCAGATTCCCATGTATGAGAGTGTTCTGTACATTATTTGTATGAAGCACTCCTCCAGAAATGTCATTTCCTGTTGATGTGATTGGTCCTCGCTGTTTACAGCAGTTCTTATTGCAATGCTAAAACTAATCATGTGACTATACAAGGAAGACCATCTCATTATAGGCACAGGAAGTAGGAAGCAGCTCAGTGGAAGCTCACCTCGGTGGAATCCATGGGTAAGTACTTGTACAAATAGCAAGACAGTGCTTTGCTAAAACCCCTAAAATATATGTAACTGACTGGGGGATTGCTTTTTCTTAGCAAACATGGAGTTACACTTTAGGCCTACTAGTCTCTTAAAAGAAAACATTATTAACTAAGTAAACTGAGTTCCTTAAGTAAAAATGTCTGAAAGAAGAACACAATGAAACAATGGTATTCTGCCATACTTTATGCTAAAGCAACATGGACTTTTTTTATCTCACAATTTTTTATTTACACCCTTTTATTTTCTATAGTCATTGTCCATTGTATCACACAGATGCATAGAGTATACAGTACGTAAATTTTTTGGGCCAGTGTTTGGGTTCAACTGCTCTGTCTGCCCTGGCAGGCCATAAAACATTGAATTTAGTGCCCAGGGCAACTCAACTCAAATTCTGCATGCAACATTTACATTTAAATCTACTCTACATGACACAATAGCTGGGAACTTCTGTTAATATTCTCTGGAAAAAAAGCCCTGTGCATTATATATATATTAGGGCTGCGGAAATTAACGATTAATTGTTCGATTAATCGTTAATTTCTTTGATCGATCAAAATAATTTTGATCGAGGACGATCCGCGGAGTGAGCTCCGCGGTCTCGTCCATAGGAAAGGCCACGGCTTCTGCCTAGCTCCGGAGCCGCGGCCATCTTGGTCCACCCGGCGGCAACCTAGTAGCGGCGCGCTGATGTCATCATCATCAGCCGCCTGCTTGCGCCGTCTACTCTGCGGTTCTGCCTGGATTTTACGGTATAGGAGAGATGTGGGGAGATGTGGACATTACGGGGGAAATGTGGACATTACAGTATGGGAGCACATGTGGACATTACAGTATGGGGGGCAGATGTGGACATTACAGTATGGGGGTCAGATGTGGACATTACAGTATGTGGGGCAGATCATGGACATTACAGTATGTGGCAGATGTGGACATTACAGTATGGGGGAGATGTGGACATTACAGAATGGGGCAGATTTGGAAATTACAGTATGTGGCAGATGTGGACATTACAGTATGGGACAGATGTGGACATTACAGTATGGGGCAGATGTGGACATTACAGTATGGGGGATATGTGGACATTACAGTATGTGGGGCAGATGTGGACATTACAGTATGGGGGAGATGTGGACATTACAGTATGGGGGAGATGTGGACATTACAGAATGGGGCAGATGTGGAAATTACAGTATGTGGCAGATGTGGACATTACAGTATGGGGCAGATGTGGACATTACAGTATGGGGGAGATGTGGACATTACAGTATGGGGCAGATGTGGACATTACAGTATGGGGGAGATGTGGACATTACAGTATGGGGCAGATGTGGACATTACAGTATGGGGGAGATGTGGACATTACAGTATGGGGCAGATGTGGACATTACAGTATGGGGGAGATGTGGACATTACAGTATGGGGCAGATGTGGACATTACAGTATGGGGGAGATGTGGACATTACAGTATGGGGCAGATGTGGACATTACAGTATGGGGGAGATGTGGACATTACAGTATGGGGGAGATGTGGACATTACAGTATGGGGGAGATGTGGACATTACAGTATGGGGGAGATGTGGATATTACGGTATTGGGGGAGATGTGGAAAATTGTAAAAACTGTATGTGCGTTATAATTAATCAAAATTAGTCGATTAATCTATTAAAAGAAAAATCGATTAATCGAACACGAAACTTTTAATCAGTAACAGCCCTAATATATATATATATAAATATATAATTATAGAGAGAGAGAGAGAGAGAACATATAGAGTTCCCCCAGGACAAATGATTCCCAGAGCACCATGGATGTTCCAGAGATGGAGGATAGCACAAATTCTTCTATCTTTGTAATTGAAAATAAATAGCCTTGTGGACAGAGCGGGAGAGAGGAGTCATTGCTCTAACACAACTTGAGCTATTGAACAGGCATTTAATAAATGGAGGAAAATAGAAACAGTAAACATGTGAAATGAAGCTGCATGCTCCACGTGGTGGCTGAAAAAGAGACTACAAAATATTACACATAGTTACAAAGTCAAGTGTAATCTATTATAATTCCTGCAGCTTTGGGCCAGAGGAGTGCAAAATAAATGCTGGAAGGATAAAGGAAAAATAAATAATTTCCGACCTTCAAACTATTGCTATGTTAGCCTTTACTAAAAATAACTTTGGATAATATTATTTGTAACTAAATCATCCATTACACCTTCACATAGTAAATCATTCCACAGCTTTTCTTCTCTAAAGCCCTGTACACACGATCGGTTTTACCGATGAAAACCGTCCGATGGATTTTTTTCATCGGACAAACCGATCGTGTATGGGACCCATCGGTCTTTTTTCCATCGGTTTTAAAAAATAGAACGTGTTTTAAATTTTTCCGATGGATCCAAAACCGATAGCAAATTCCGATCGTCTATGGCAGTGGTTCTCAACTCCTGTCCTCAGGACCCACTAACAGGCCAGATTTTAAGTATTACCTTGGGGAGATGCAGACTAAAATCCTGCAATCCCTGAGCAGCAAATTATATCACCTGTGATGCATTTCAGTTATCTTGCAAACCTGGCCTGTTAGTGGGTCCTGAGGACTGGAGTTGAGAACCACTGGTCTATGGGCAAGTCCATCGGATAAAAAACCCACGCATGCTCTGAATCAAGTCGACGCATGCTCAGAAGCATTAAACTTAATTTTTCTCGGCTCATCGGAGTGTTTTACGTCACAGCATTTGGAACGGTTGGTTTTTTGACTGATGTGTGTGGGCAAGACTGATGGAAAACAGTTTCATCGGATATCCGATGGACAAATCCATCAGACTAGAATCCATAGGAAATCCGATCGTGTGTACAGGGCTTTACTGTGGGAAACCCCTTCTTAGGGTCCTTTCACACGGACAGATCCCGTGATGACCCGTTCCTTAAATATCCGCTTGCTCAGCGGGTATCACTCCGTTGATCCCCGCTGAGCCAGCAGATGTCAGGGTGGTCCCTGCACAGCCCTGTCAGATCTCCGCTCTCCTCTATGGGGGGATCGGATGAACACGGACCGTCTGTCCGTGTTCATCCGATCCGCTCTGCAGACGGATGGAAAAATAGGATTTTCCTCCGTCTGCAGAAACGGAGCATAGCGGCGACCGATGAGATCGGGTGTCAGCGGATGTTCATCCGCTGACACCCGCTATCCCATAGGGATACATGTGTGTCCCTTTTTCATCCGTAAACAGATGGCTGAAAAAACGGACATACGGTCCGCATGTGTGAAAGGGCCCTGAAATGGATTGAAAATCTTCTTACTTTCATGCAAAATTAAAGTTACTTTGTAACAAATCCTTGAAACAAAAAAATAAATTTGACAAATCTTTATGCAGTCCAATTTTAGAAATTCAAGCAAATTAAATAAGGTATCTATAAGATTTTTTTTTTTTAACTGAACAATCTTTGACTGTAAGTAAAGTTTTGCACCCCTTTCATTACTTTAATTTCCTGCCTTTGAAACCCACTTTATAATGCCCTTTAAATAAGGCTGTGTGAAATAGTGGACACCACATGCCACATCACCTCCCTCTTATTCTAAGACACAGGCTGGAGGAGCACCCACACCATGTTATTTCCACAAAATAATAAAGATTTAATTTCAAATATTTTTGTATGCCAATTTAAAACACTTTATTGATATTATTTATTTTTACTCTATCCCAAAGGCAGTTTATTTTTTTTTGAACATGTGATCAGCAGCAGAGGACTAGATGCTCCTCCTGCTTATGTTTCCCTGCAGGCAGGCTGGGAAAGAGCTGGGTCATGTGACAGCTGTATATCGATTAGAAAAAAGGTACTTAGATTTTTTTTATTCAAATAATTACAGTGCCATCATCCATATACAGAAATAGAAGGGACAATGTAAATTAAACAGTGTGTGTTTAGTATCACTTTAACACTAGAATCTCAATTTATTTACATGATTTAAATATATTGAATTAGATGTCTTCCAGGGCAGGACATTTGATGTTTGAAAATGATGGAAAGATTGATAAACTCTGTTTCTTTGTATTTGCTCACATTCTCATAAGTAAAAAGAGTGGGAACTGAAAAAGAGAATACAGGTGCATGCACCAACTAAATCTTTTTGAAGAACCAAAATTTCAGTTTTTGTTTGAGATTTATGGCCTGTAAACTATTGGCCATAAAATAAGAATTTGTTTTAGACTATACATACATCCTCCCCATCACCTTTTTTTTTTGTCAGCGGGCCAAGCCTGGAGCTTTTGGGTGATCTTCGGCCGATTCCCATAATGCCCCCCCCCCCCATTTTTGTTTTGTTTGTTTTTTTTCTTTGTTACCACTTCGCTATGTTTGCTTATATATATATGATGACACACACTTAAACCTTTTCTTGAGATCTCAACACAATCTCTTTTACTAATTTATTGGGTCCTACAAATATGATTATTTTCTATTCAAGAACAACCCTTATCTCTTCCATGCACAGGGCCCTATTTCTTACTTCTGATTATATGTGGGATGGCAGTTAGACGGGTCTCGAGTACTCTACCTTGTATCTAGTAATGTTCTATGGATTTCTAACCTTTGTTATAACGTGTGTTTCCTTTTATGCACACGTGATATATGATGTTGTACTTTTCTGTACAAACTCCATTAAAAATGTATTGAACCATAAAAAAAGGGGAAAAAAATAAAAAGAGTGGGGCACACATGTAGCCCCACTCTACCTCTACAAGTGTGCAAAGTTTGTTGTCTGTGGGACCTACGGTCGGGGAGCACTGATTTTTCAAAGCCGGGCACCCCTTCCATAGACTTCCATGTTAAACGGTCATTTCTCCAGTGATTTTGGGGACCCGGTACCGGCCGGTTGTAGGTCCCCTGTACCTGAAACTTGGCACACATGTAGCCCTATTCCTCCTCTACAAGTTTGCAAAGTTTAATGCCTGGGGGACCTACGGCCGCGGAGCAACGATTTTTCAAAGCCGGGCACCTCTTCCATAGACTCCCATGTCAAACGTCAGTCTAGTCATGGGCACAGTGAGGCATGGGCACAGTGTGGCATGTGCACAGTGTGGCATGGGCACAGTGAGGTATGCACATGGACACAGTGAGGCAGAGTGAGGCATGCAGATGGACACCCTAGGCTTATACTCGAGTTAATAAATTTTCCCAGTTTTTTGTGGTAAAATTAGGTGCTTCGGCTTATATTCGGGTCGGCTTATACTCGAGTATATACAGTAATTAAAATGACCACACCTATAAATACAAGATTTAACTGGATGAACTGGTAGGAACTTTCCAAGTATTACTTTAAACCAACAACATGACTATTTGTTGCATTTAATCATCAAGGAACAGTGAGGGAGGTGGATATGAGTCAATCTCAGAGACTGTGGAAGTAAGGCAGCACATCTCAGGAACATGGTCTGCGCATGACAGTGTGATAGTAACTCTAAAGGACTGTTTAAACTTTTAGTTCATATAAGAGGGATTTTGTGCATGTTTGGTTTGTCCATCTTGGATGCACACAATACTTAATAGTCAAGCTCCTTGCATGGGAAAATGGCATGTGAATGATGGTTTGGTGGTACAATAACATGCCTGAAGCCAGGGGCGTCGGAACAGGACAGGCAAACCAAGCAACTGCTTGGAGCCCCGAGCTGTCCTGGGGCCCCAGCAGAGGGCAGCACAGCAGAAAGAGGAGCCAGTGGACTTAAGGAGGACTTACGGGAGGAGGAGGTAAGACATTCCCCCCCCCACGCATATCCACTGTAATATCGTGCGATCGGCGCCCCCCCCTCCCGCGAACGGCGTCAATGTCCCGCGATAGATAGCCACCGCACTCAACAACTTGTCGTCCAAGTCCCGCAGTGGCACTGAAACAATTCAACTATTTCGATTAAATGTTCTGAAAAAAAAAAAATTCTTTAAGAAGAATATTACTGGCTTGAATGTTTTGTGTGAAACTGGATGCTGGACTCTTGCTGTAAGCAGTGTTCTTCTTTGTGCCTTATAGTACAATAAATCTGACAAAAAAAAACTACTTAGATTATCAAAAAAAAAGATGTTACAATTTATATTTCATAAATCCTGCATGTTGTAGATGTGTTTTGCATGCAACATGTTTCATAAAAAAAAGTTCACTTTAACAAGGATGCCCATGCAGGTCACAAGAAGCAACTTTATAACAATAGAAGTGAGTTTTATTCTATGGAGCCTTTTTCCGTTTCTTTCCCATTGTGATCCACTGTGGTCGGGGAGTACTAGAAAAAAGCAGTGCAGCGCAAACATAAGATAGACAAAATGTTGAAAACTTAAAAGATAGAGACAGTCCAAAAAGTCTTCACTATTTGAATGAAAACACCACAAGTGTCCAATACGGTGACCTCTAGATTCTTAAAAGGTGACTTGTGCGACGACCTCCACCACTAGTAATGGATAGCAGCTCACCTCAGCAAGTGGACCCCTGAGCTAGTCAGTCAGGTCACTTAAGCAGTTCCCTCTCTGGGATAACAGACATCAGAATCACTGTAGTGAATGCACACCAGGGTGAAAGGATGAACTCAAAACGCAGGTCAATCTCACATCAAATAATCCAGGAGGTCAGATCCAGGAAGCCAGATATAAAAGGAAAAGCAAGGACATCTAGTGCTCTCCGTATGTAAAACATTTATTGGATCATAAAACGTAAATAAACTTACAAAGGTAGCACTGTGCCTCAGTGCGGAGGATAAGCAGCATAAGAGTATCCACGAGTGACGTCACGCAGAATCACGTCGTTCCGTATGCTTTGCGTCCCAGGGGGCGGGACTTCATCAGCGGTCAGGGAGTACTAACTGAGAGTGTTGGAGTAATGTCATAAGTGCTTCAGGGAGCAACAGGGATTCCATGCAGTGGCGGTTTCAAATATAGTATTTAGATGCTTTTTTGCTGATTTCTTAGCTACTGCCAATTAATTCAGATTTTTATTGAGTGGTGTTGGTGAGTACATCTGTGGTGGACACTGAAAGAGTTTGTGGATGGTGAGATTCAAACCATCTATATGTTTCTGCACTGGACACTTTAAATCGTGGTAAACTATGTGAGCAAATTTGGTTGAGATTCGGGTGTCCCTCCACACACAGCCTTTGATATGTGTGTCGGTTTTGGTATAGTTTGTATATCTTGCATGTATGTATATTAGGGCTGTTACTGATTAAAATTTTCATGTTTGATTAATCGATTTTTTTTAAATCGATTAATCGACTAATTTCGATTAATTATAACGCACATAGGTATCCAACTACTTTTAGCTGATCTCCTTGCAGGTGATTCCCAGTGCAGCTACCAACCACTGGAAAAATCGATAGCAGGATACAAAAAAACACACAAAGGCAGCGCTCAATGGGAATAGCATTAAAACTTTTATAGTCTTCAAGTAGGTAACAAAATAAATATTGCACTGGAGATAAAATCTATGGTAGCAAAAGCAGTCATAAAAACGTGTATCTAAGTATGATACTGATATAAAAATGTGTACAACGATACCACTGCTGAATCCAGATGAGGAGGGGCTAACATCAGTCCGTCGGCATGTAGATGTCCTGTGAAGGGAACTATCACAACTCCCAGTGGATGGCTGTAGAATCCCAGGTTGATAGAGGGAAGTGATAGAGCGAAGTGTAACAGCCCCTGCGTGTGGCAGATAGTAAGGTCCCGCCGGCATGCAGATATGAAGGCACAGCAAAGGAGCCATTCAGATGGACACGGCAAGCCCAAAGAATTTTGATCGAATTTTGATCGATCAAAAGAATTTTGATCGATCAAAGCAATTAATCGATTAATCGAGGAATTAATAGTTAATTTCCACAGCCCTAATGTATATATACATGCATGCATGCGTTTACTCATGATATATAATGCATTTTATTGATTTTGTCATGTTATTCATTTATTTATTCATTATTTTATTAATGGATTTTACTCCTTTTTTGACTTCTTATTAATATTTTGTGTTTTTCTTTTTCTTGTTTGCATGCATATGTGTATCATCTCTTATGTATACATTTTCTATGACATATATACTTTGGTTTAGCTTCTTCATGCTCCTCTACACTCTATTTATATATTTTCATATAATTTTTAAAACTTTTTTGGTAAGGGCCCTTTCACACATTTACGTTTACGGATGAAAAAGGGACATACATGTATCCCTATGGGATAGTGGGTGTCAGCGGATGAACATCTGCTGACACCCGATCTCATCGGTCGCCGCTATGCTCCGTTTCTGCAGACGGAGGAAAATCATATTTTTCCATCCGTCTGCAGAGCGGATCGGATGAACACAGACAGACAGTCCGTGTTCATCCGATCCCCCCATAGGGGGACCGCCCTGTCATCTGCCGGTTCAGTGGGGATCAACAGAGTGATCCCCGCTGAGCAAGTGGATATTAAAGGAACGGGTCATCACGGGATCCACCCGTGCGAAAGGGCCCTAAGAGAGAGCATCTTTTGGCATACCAGGGCATTGTGGCTGCATCTCTCCTTTGATGCAATTGCTTCATCTGCCCTGAATGACAAATTACCCTCAGTTAGAGCTAAATTACAGTAGGTACTTAGTGACTTAATGCAATCTACAAAGGTAATCAGATCTGCTTTATTAGTAATGGTGAGAGTACAGGAGCACCAGGTGTCCCAAACCTTGCTGTATTTATTTGGGCAACCTCTATGTTAAAAAATATGTTTTTCAAACAGAAGTATCTGATTCACCATCTGTATCCACTAGCGGACAGATGGGGGGACTGTTTGATTCCACTTAAGTGCAATAGCCTTATGGGCCAAAAAATAATGTTTCCCTTAGTAAAAGTCTAGTATACCCAGCAAACAGATCAGTGGGTTGCATGGCACAGGAACAGACAGGATTTTAGACAGTATAGCCAGCACCTGTTACCAATATCTATCTATAACAGGACATGACCACATTACAGTCTGCCCATGGGTAAGTATATCTAAGCCATGCTGATTTTAAATGTGGCAGTGGCTGCTGGGGAGAGGAACCCTGTCCACTGTCACAGGAAAGGGGATCAGGGAGTGAGGGAACTAGGAGCTGGAACATATTACATGTTAAACCCTAAATACAGGTATAACATGTTCAAAAGGAGAATGTATCCTTTAGATATTGTATATAGTTCTGCATTTAAACTTATTTGTATTTGAAGAATGTTAAGTAATTATTAACAATATGACCTAATTCATTAAATCGATGTTATACAATATCTCTATTCTCTGAACATATTCCATATACATGCAGTACTTATGGGTCCTGTAATCTATTTTTTCATTAAATTGTTTCTTGCCGTGTTTTTCTGCCTCCTTGTAATGCCCTCCTGAAGCTTTCTTTTTCTCCCTCCTTTCTGTGTGTTTTGAACATGTACGTTAGTTTCGGTCATGTCCACTGCTCTATGCACACTACACATTTCATAGTCCACAGTCCCTAGTTCATCTAGGGCAGTGATGGCAAACCTTGGCACCCCAGATGTTTTGGAACTACATTTCCCATGATGCTCATGCACTCTGCAGTGTAGTTGAGCATCGTGGGAAAGGGGATTTTGAAGGCAACCAAAAAAGAAACATGCATAACCATTTATATATAAAACCACTTTTTATTACAAAACTCTAAAAAGACATAGCATTGTTAAAAACACATGTGGCCATATTTAGGCCAAGATCCATTGTACACATCAATATACAGTTGATACTATGGCAATGTTACATATCTCTTTGGAGGATTTGATGTTCAGTAGATAGTTTGCTTGGGCACCATACATCCAACGCGTTTCTAGATTTATTAATCTCTTCCTCAGGGATGATTAAATTACACAAGGCCCATTTTTAACTGCTGTTCACCCAAACCAAGCTGTACAGGTCTGCTCCTTAGCACATCTCATACCATTGTGTCTAATCATGGGATATGTAGTTCCAAAACATCTGGAGTCCCATGGTTCACCAGCACTGATCTAGGGATTAGCAAGGGATGTTGTCTACATATGTTCCTACATATGTTGGGACCAAGGATAATGAACATAGCCACCCACTAACAAAAAAGTTGGATCACAGCAGCAAAAAAGAGAGAAATTTAAAGATTTGGAGGAGAAAGAGAGAGAGCTATAGAAGGTACTTTTTCATGTTAAGAATGAAAACTTAAAGTGATTGTAAAGTCTAATTTTTTTTTCTATAAAAATAGCAAACATGTTATATTTACCTGTTCTGTGCAGTAGTTTTGCACAGAGCAGCCCAGATCGTCCTCTTCTCGGGTGCCTTTTCTGTGCTTCTGGCCCCTCCCTCCTGTTAAGTGTCCCCACAGCAAGCAGCTTCTATGGGGGGCACCCAAGCCAAGCTGCAGCTCCGTGTGTCCATTCAGACACGCAGCTGTGGTTCGGCCCTGCCTCCTCTCCCTCTTGATTGGCTAACTGACTTTGATTGACAGCAGTGGTAGCCAATGGCGCCACTGCTGTGTCTTAGCCAATCATGAGGGATAGTCCCGGACAGCCGAGACACTCGTGGACATCGCTGGACAGAGATGGGGTTCAGGTGAGTATTAGGGGGGCTGAGAGGGGCTGCTGCACACAGAAGGCTTTTTATCTTAATGCATAGAGTGCATTAAGATAAAAAACCTTATGACTTTACAACTAATTTAAATAGATTTTTTTTTTAAACCAAAGTTTGTGCTACTTAAGCCTGTAACACATTTGTTTTATTAAATAGCACCCATTATTTTCAGCCATGTCATTGTTGTTTTTGGATTTTATTAGCTCTGTAACTATGTATACAGTTATAGCTTAGTGAATTGAGACATTGAAATGTGTGGTTTACATGATTGGTGTTCAATGTTTTTTTTTAAATTAGATTAGAACACAGGAGTGTAGAGTATAATCATTAGTGTTGGCCATTAACTAGCAAATCAATCACGGCGCCCATTATACCGGGACTGTAGCACCTGCCAGCATCTGTAACACAGTGCCCTAGATTTGCTGCATGCACAATGATGCAAACGTTGCTCTGTTGATCAGTAATCACTGATTATGATTAACCACAGAGGTATTTCAGGTTGCTGGAGTGCTTGAGAACACTTGCGTTTTGCACCCTCCAGAGCCTAATTATTGCAAGCTTTGAACAAATACACCTACATTTACTTTAGTTGTTGAATTTGATAGAAACATACATGCATTATGTAGGACATATATGCATGGACATGAGCAAATATGAATCGCAATTTTCAACTGCTGTTTTATTATATTCTAATTGCTATGTTTTCTAATGACTGGAAAATGTTTTTGCTCTAGTATTGTCAATTTTCAAAAAGTTTTATTTTTTTTGTAACCCATTACCGGTAAAAAATCAAATAAATAGTCAACAAAATGTTATGTTTAAAACTGTTGCAGCATTCATTATGCTTTACTTATCTATTTGTCTGTTACGCCAATTGTGCTGTAGATGATTGTAGGAATATAAGTGCACTTTCAAAAAATCAACTTGCACTAACATTTAGATTTTTAGAACAAGCTTTCAGGTTTTCCCAAAAATATTACTGTAAATAAAAAAAGTATCATGATATCGTTAGTCGTTATCACTTTACACTGACAACTCATACAGTCCAAACAAACTGGATGCAAATGAAAATCAATTTTTTTTTGTAAAAAAGGTAACTTTTTTGAAATCCAAACATTACTAAGAACTGTATAAAGATCTTTTCAAATGATTTTGATAGTGCACGTGGGTGATACACATCTGGGAACTGTACAGCATGTGTTGGTGTCTTTGCAGGGCATCGGGATTAAACAGAGAAGCTTCCTAATGATCATGAGGATTAGTTGAACAAAAACAGCAGGGCATCTTTGTGTGAGTGATCAACAGCTGCTTAACCCCTTCCTTCTAAACATGATCGGGTGCCTGGGCTTTTCTGGAATCCTGAATTGTCCATTGTATGGCAATACCTACAGTATCTCACAAAGGTGAGTTCACCCCTCACATTTTTGTAAATATTTTATTATATCTTCATGTGACAACACTGAAGAAATTACACTTTGCTACAATGTAAAGTAGTGAGTGTACAGCTTGTATAACAGTGTGAATTTGCTGTTCCCTCAAAATAACTCAACACACAGCCATTAATGTCTAAACCGCTGGCAACAAAATGTCCAAATTGGGCCCAAAGTGTCAATATTTTGTGTGGCCACCATTATTTTCCAGCAAGCACTGCCTTAACCCTCTTGAGCATGGAGTTCACCAGAGCTTCACAGGTTGCCACTGGAGTCCTTTTCCACTCCTCCATGATGACATCACCGAGCTGGTGGATGTTAGAGACCTTGCACTCCTCCACCTTCCATTTGAGGATGCCCCACAGATGATCAATAGGGTTTAGGTCTGGAGATATGCTTGGCCAGTCCATCACCTTTACCCTCAGCTTCTTTAGCAAGGCAGTGGTCGTCTTGGAGGTGTGTTTGGGGTCGTTATGTTGGAATACTGCCCTGTGGCCCAGTCTCCAAAGGGAGGGGATCATGCTCACAGTACATGTTGTCATTCATGGTTCCTTCAATGAACTGTAGCTCCCCAGTGGCGGCAGCACTCATGCAGCCCCAGACCATGACACTCCCACCACCATGCTTGACTGTAGGCAAGACTCACTTGTCTTTGTACTCCTCACCTGGTTGCCGCCACACACGCTTGACACCATCTGAACCAAATAAGTTTATCTTTGTCTCATCAGACCACAGGACATGGTTCCAGTAATCCATGTCCTTAGTCGGCTTGTCTTCAGCAAACTGTTTGCAGGCTTTCTTGTGCATCATCTTTAGAAGAGGCTTCCTTCTGGGATGACAGTCATGCAGACCAATTTGATGCAGTGTGCAGTGTATGGTCTGAATACTGACAGGCTGACCCCACCCCCTCAACCTCTGCAGCACTTATACGTCTATTTCCCAAAGACAACCTCTGGATATGACGTTGAGCACGTACACTCAACAGCTTTGGTCGACCACGGCGAGGTCTGTTGTGAGTGGAGTCTGTCCTGTTAAACCGTTGTATGGTCTTGGCCACCGTGCTGCAGCTCAGTTTCAGGGTCTTGGCAATCTTCTTATAGCCTAGGCCATCTTTCCTGACAGACTCCATGGCAGCCTACGTGTGGGTTAATCCCGCCCCTCATACCTCATAGGACCCTTCTCCCATAAATCTTTTCTCTGGGCCAGAGGCTGTGTTCCTTTTTTTGTCCTCCTCCTAGGACCAAGATATAGTCTTACCTTTTCATGAAGTTTTTCTGTAATCCAGGCCTGGTGGTGTGCACGGCGATACGTTGGTGGTTAGCGGTGATCCTCTCTGCAGTCCAGCAATCCTAGCTATTAGCAGGTGGACATGGGCGATATGATGTGATACCATGAAGAGCTTACTAACCTGGCCATTGGCAGGCAAGCGGCAATATGGCCAAACGTCCCAGCTATTAGCGGGAGGCTTTGTAAACGCCCGATCGTGCGGTGGGTCGAGCGAACAGCTCCCCAGTCCCAGGTTCTGGTCCGGATCGTGCCGTGGTGGTGGTAATGTACAAAGATATTCCTTTTATATGGCAGCCGTATCTCTGTGTTTTGTGTGTCTCCTTATTTTCTATCAAGCTCCAGTGAGTGGCCACGGCGGCTGGAGCGCAGCTGCGTTCCAGCTCGCCGTTTCAGGAAGTCGCTGCACATCCGCAAGCTTTGAACGAAGATTCTGTGCTTGGTTCGTGCAGGCGCAGTTTCGCCAAAATGGCGGCGGCGGTCGTGAATGCGATTGGCCGCCACCGGATGGCAACCGCTATGGGGCGGTGACATCGTTAATGGTGGCAGATTTAAATAGCTGTCAAAGCAGCTATTACTTGGGATGACTTGCAGGCTTATGCAGTATTTTCCCAGGCACTGGGCTCTGGTTTACAAGGTAAATTGTTTGCTGCAGGCTCCCTGGGTGCTGGCTATGTTTTGTTATGTGCTCTCTCATGCCTGTTGTCACTCCTGTTTCTTATAAGGCTGTAATGATTCATTTCACTTTCAAACTGCCTTGCCATGGATCTGTCACCGCCCTCTTGTGGCCAACCCTTGCGCTGCAGGTAGGATTTATTTATTTTCTACCTGTGATGCTTGGGTTCACTCATTCAGGAGCTGTTAACCCTTTCTTTTTCACTCAGCTCTTCTAGGTCTGAACACCAAAGCACGGCAAAGACCGTCCTAGGTCTCAACGTTGTCACTCCTCTTCAAGGTCCAGACGTCAGATCTTCCTTTAGATCTAGGTACCACAGATAGGAGTCTAAAACCACCTCTGGGCGTCACTCTCACCGCCACTCTAGCCGCTCTGTGAGGAAAGCCTGCTGGGTATGCGGGGCCCAGGTTCCTGAAGGCAAATCGCTCTGCAAGCGATGCTTTTCTAAAGTCGCATAAGAAAGAGAGGGTGGAGACCAACAAGTGGAAGCACTGGTCAGAAAGGTGGTCCATGAGTCCCTGAGTAAAGGGGATTCTGGTCATACCCACAACCCTGCTGGCGACACTATGTCAGTCCCTATTAGGGATGATCTCAAGGCTCCAGGCCCTTCACAGCCGAGCCATTCCTCAATTGAAGCCTCAGACAGTGAGGTGGAGGTAGATGACCCTGGTGCAGGTTTTGAATTTGCCCTAGTACCACAGCTGGTCAAAAGCTGTCAAAGAAGCTTTGAGATGGAAGAGCCAGTGGAGGCACCCTCCAAACAGAGGAAATATTTTAAACACCTCAAAAAAAGAACACCCTAATTTCTCCTTTTTGGGTGAACTCAGCGCAATAATTACCGACAAATGGGGTGGTAATGAAAGGAAGAATTGCCTGTTAATGAAGGTATCAAAAATATACCCATTTAAAAGCAAGGATGTAAAACACCTGGAGTCGGCTCCTCTCATTGACTCAGCCCTAATGAGGATGGTGAGGCATGTCACACTCCCATTGGAGGATACTGTTTCCTTTAGGGATTGCCTGGAGTGGAAAATTTATACCGACCTCAAGCAGATCTACATTACAGCGGGTATGACCTGCAAACCAGCTCTAGCTCTCGCAGCCCTTTCTAAAGCGATGGAAGTCTGGGCAGACGACGTAGATGCTTCTCTGAGGAGCATCTCGGAAGAACTGGCCAGGAGCTCACCTATTCATGGGCTAAGGTTGACGTTGGCTTTTCTCGTGGGGCTTCCCTAGACATAATTCGCCTGGTGGCTCGGATCATGCTGACATCTGTCACGGCTAAGCGTGCCTTGTGGCTGCGCCCATCGGTAGCTGACCCTGCCTCCAAGCAGGCATGGTGCAGGATTCTATTCGGGGGTTCGTCCCTCTTTGGGAACATATCGGACAGTGCCATCACCCGTGCCACAGGGGGCAAGTCGGGGTTCCTTCCCCAGGATCGCCGTCTGCTAAACCAGAAGAGAACACAGCCCAGGCAAAGTTCAGATCGAGCAAGGAATGCTTGCTACTATAGGCTTGGCCGTGAGTTCAAGAAGACCTGGAAGAAAAAAACAGCCTTCAGGCCAGAAGTTTTCAAAAGGGGCATCTTCCGGTGGACAAGAATCCCCTAAGTCTTTATGATATTGCACCTGCCTAAAACAGAGCGAGTCGGCATCCTTGCCTCTCTCAGAAGAGAAAAAGCAAATTCTCCTGTCTCTCTTGTGGCTCAGGGCGCTGCAATTCCAGTTCCAGATGACAAAAGGTTTTAAGGGGTCTACTCGCCCCTCTTCATGGTGTTGAAGAAAAACGTCTCCTGGAGGCCAGTTATAGACCTAACCCACTTGAATTCTTTTATCTAGAAGGAGAAGTTCAAGATGGAGACACTACTCATGATCAGTCAAGCAATCCAACCAGGCGATTGGCTTGTCTCTATAGACCTGAAGGACGCCTACTTCCATGCTCCGATAGCGTCAGAATTCCAGAAATACCTTCACTTTGCTGTCGATCAAATCCGTCTGCAGTTCACCTGTCTCCCCTTCGGGCTTACAACATCGCCTCGTGTGTTTTCAAAACTTGTTGGCTGTCGTGGCTCTGATCAGGACCAGAGGTATCCGTCTGTATCAGTATCTAGACGACCTGCTGTTGTCTCGGGACAAGGAGCAGTTGCTAATCCACAGATCCCAGGTCATCTCCACTCTACTCGAGTTTGGTTGGCTTCTGAATCTGGAAAAGAGCCATCTGGATCCTACGCAGTCCCTGGTATTCCTCGGGGCACACTTCAACGCTATCAAGAGCACCATCTTGTTACCCCTGGAAAAATCCCAGTGATCCGGGACAGAGTTTGGCTTGCAATGTCGTCCTCATCTCCAAGCCTCTCAATGCCTAAAGATCATTGGCACCATGGTGGCAACAACACCCATGGTAAAGTTGGCTCAGTGGAAAATGCGGCCCTTCCAGAAGGGTTTTCTCCAGCAGTATAATCCAGGGCTTCGGGATCACTTTATCCAAATAACCTCATCCATGCGGGAGAGCTTTCCTTGGTGGCTACAACAGAGGAACCTCCTCAATTGTCACTCCATCGCACCTGTGTCTTGGGTCACCATCACTACAGATGCCAGCAACAGGGGCTGACAGAAGTAGCCCAAGGCATATGGAATTTTCCCTCTCACAGGATAGTCTCCAATGTTCTGGAACTCCGGGCAGCGTTCTGCGCTCTGCAGGCCTTTCACCACTTAACAGCAGGAGACTCAGTCCTCCTAAGACTGGACAACACAACGGCAGTCGCATACATCAAGAGACAGGGGGGTACTCGCAGACTCTCCCTGTCAAAGGAAATAGAGCCCATCATGATCTGGGCCCAGAAAAACCTGGCCAACCTGACAGCTGTCTATCTCCCTGGAGTCCCGAACGTTCAGGCAGATTTTCTGTTGAGAGTTTCTCTGGACAACGAGTGGACTTCCCCCCCGAAGTCTTCAGGTGGGTCCTGTCCCTGGGAGTCATTCCGGAAGTAGACTTGTTTGCCTCCCCATGCAACTTCAGACTAGAGAGATACTACACGAGGTCTTGGTATCCCCAGGCTTTTGGGTAGATGCTCTGACAGACCATTGGCGGTTCCACAGGGCCTATGCCTTTCCCCCGGTTCCTGTCATTCTCCGTTTTTTGTCAAGGCTCAGGATGGAAGAAGCAGAGATAGTGGCAATAGTCCCGTACTGGCCAAACAAGCCATGGTTTCTACTGCTGATGCAACTCAGCTTCCGGGACCCAGTTCCTCTACCCTCCAGACCAGATCTCCTATCACAAGGGGCATTTCTACATCCATGCCCGGCCCATCTACATCTTATGATCTGGTTCTTGAGAGGGGAACGTTGGAGGCCCTAGGCTGTCCAAGTAGGGCCATCTCCACAATATTAAATGCCAGAAGAACAGGCACCAACAGGGTCTACCAGAGGATTTGGAAAAAGTTTTCAGACTACACCTCTTCCACTGCAGGTTCTTGCAATAACCCAAAGATACATGATATCCTGGGCTTCTTACAATCAGGATTGGATCTCTCATTGTCAGTCAGCTCGCTGCGAGTCCAAATCGCTGTAATCTCTGCCTTTACGGGTGTTTCCTGGGCTAGACACCCTCTTACTCAGTAGTTTTTCAGAGGAGCAATAAGGCTCAGACCTCAGAGCCAAGTTTTTCTAATTGGGATCTTCCCCTTGTCCTGGATTTTTTCTTAGGTAGAGAGTTGGAACATGAAGATCAATCTTCTGTCAAATGACTCTCTCTAATAGTTGTCTTCTTGGTGGCTATAACCTCGGCCAAGAGGGTCTCTGAAATCAGCTCTCAGGGATGCAAGGAGCCATTTCTAAACCTTTTAATTCCTATGTTGGGTTCAAACCCCAAAGTGGCATCTGTGTTTCATGACAATCAGGAGATTGCTCTTCCAACGTTCAGATCTACCGAGGATTCCAGTGTTTATCCCTTAGATGTTGGAAAAGCTCTGAGTCAGTATCTTGAAGCTACAGCTTCTTTCCGTCAGACCGACCACCTGCTCGTTCTTTTCACAGGAAGTATAAGGGAATGCGTGCCTCTTCCAGATCTATCGGAGCATGGATTGTTCAGGCCATTCAGTGGGCCTATAAAGCCAAGGGCTTGGCGCCTCCAGAAGTGGTGACTGCTCACTCAACTAGAAGTGTCTTCATCATGGGCGGCATCACGTCACGTGCCTCCAGAAGTTATTTGCAAGGTGGCCTTGTGGTCTTCAATTAACACGTTCATGGCACACTACTGCGCAGTGGTTTACGTATCTTGTCTGTGATGGTGCCAATTAAACCTTTTTTCTTTTGTCCAGCACTCTGCCCACCCGGGTGTGTATGGCTAGTTATTTCCCACACGTAGGCTGCCATGGAGTCTGTCAGGAAAACGGAAAATTTATATCAAATACTTACCGTAATTTTCCTTTCCTGATGGACTCCATGGCAGCAGGAGTTCCCTCCCAGTGGCTGGAGTAGGCTAAATTATGGAACACAGCCTCTGGCCCAGAGCAAAGATTTATGGGAGAAGGGTCCTATGAGGTATGAGGGGCGGGATTAACCCACACGTAGGCTGCCATGGAGTCCATCAGGAAAGGAAAATTACGGTAAGTATTTGATATAAATTTTCCGTTTTATGTAGAGCAACAGATCCTCAAAGTTCTCTGCCATGAGGTGCCATGTTGAACTTCGTGTGACCAGTATCAGAGAGTGAGAGCGATAACACCAAATTTAACACACCTGCTCCCCATTTACACCTGAGACCTTGTAACACTAATGAGTCATATGACCACATGACACTGGGAGGGAAAATGGCTAATTGGGCCCAATTTTTGACATTTCACTTAGGGATGTACTCACTCTTGTTGCCAGCAGTTTAGACATTAATGGCTGTGTGTTGAGTTATTTTGAGGGGACAGCAAATTTACACTGTTATACAAGCTGTACACTCACACTGTAGCAAAGTGTCATTTCTTCAGTGTTGTCCCATGAAAAGATATAATAAAATATTTACAAAAATGTAAGGGGTGTACTCACTTTTGTGAGATACTGTACATAAACAGGATACCATTAATGGTTCCACACCTCTGCTGCTTAATATTGGCACAGAAACATTGTTCTTGGACTTAAAATAATAATAAAAATAATAATCAGCACACTTATAATATGTTCTCAACCTTCTCACATCATATTTATTTGCTAAAAAAAAATCCAAACTCAGAGCTTTAAAATTAAAATTAAAATTTAAATAGATGTGAACAAAAGATATTTCAAGACATATGGGGTTGCCTAATAGTATTTAGGGGTATAGGGCCGATCCAGACTCTTGAGGAATCCCAACAATAATGTAGAGATACACCCAGATGCTTTACAGGTAGCTGGCTCAGCCTTTTTAGCCTGCTAAACCAGCCACTCCCACACCTCCACAGCCCGCCACTCCAGTGAGTGCTGGAGGGGCAGAGCAACAAGCCGGCAAATGACAGTCACCGCTCTTTGCTCAGTGAAGACCGAGAACTGAGCGATCAGCCATCAAGTTATTGCTCATTTCTTGGGCTTAGAGCCAGAGGGGGACAGAAGATAGGTATGTACAGTTGCAAAAAAAAGTATGTGAACCCTTTTGGAATGATATGGATTTCTGCACAAATTGGTCATAAAATGTGATCTGATCTTCATCTAAGTCACAACAATAGACAATCACAGTCTGCTTAAACTAATAACACACAAATAATTAAATGTTACCCTGTTTTTATTGAACACACCATGTAAACATTCACAGTGCAGGTGGAAATAGTATGTGAACCCCTAGACCAATGAGATCTATAAGAGCTAATTGGAGTGAGGTGTCAGCCAACTGGAGTCCAATCAATGAAATGAGATTGGAGGTGTTGGTTACAGCTGCCCTGCCCTATAAAAAACAGACCCCAGTTCTGGGTTTGCTTTTCACAAGAAGCATTTTTCATATTCACCAGTTTTTGCTTTGTCTCAGCTGTGTTGCCAGCTAATTTTTGTGTTCACTTATTGCACAGCGCAGTATATCCCATATATCATTTTCACAAGAAGCATTGCCTGATGTGAATGATGCCTCGCACAAAAGAGCTCTCAGAAGACCTACGATTAAGAATTGTTGACTTGCATAAAGCTGGAAAGAGTTATAAAAGTATCTTCAAAAGCCTTGCTGTTCATCAGTCCACGGTAAGACAAATTTTCTATTAATGGAGAAAGTTCAGCACTGTTGCTACTCTCCCTAGGAGTGAGCGTCCTGTAAAAATGACTGCAAGAGCACAGCGCAGACTGCTCAATGAGGTGAAGAAGAATCCTACAGTGTCAGCTAAAGACTTACAAAAGTTTCTGGCATATGCTAACATCACTGTTAGCGAATCTACGATACGTAAAACACTAAACAAGAATAGATTTCATGGGCGGATACCACAGAGGAAGCCACTGCTGTCCAAAAAAAAACATTGCTGCACGTTTACAGTTTGCACAAGAGCACCTGGATGTTCCACAGCAGTACTGGCAAAATATTCTGTGGACAGATGAAACCAAAGTTGAGTTGTTTGGAAGAAACACACAACACTATGTGTGGAGAAAAAGAGGCACAGCACACCAACATCAAAACCCCATCCCAACTGTGAAGTATGGTGGTGGGGGCATCATGGTTTGGGGCTGCTTTGCTGCATCAGGGCCTGGACGGATTGCTATCATCGAAGGAAAAATGAATTCCCAAGTTTATCAAGACATTTTGCAGGAGAACTTAAGGCCATCTGTCCACCAGCTGAAGCTCAACAGAAGATGGGTGTTGCAACAGGACAACGACCAAAAGCATAGAAGTAAATCAACAACAGAATGGCTTAAACAGAAGAAAATACGCCTTCTGGAGTGGCCCAGTCAGAGTCCTGACCTCAACCCGATTAAGATGCTGTGGCATGACCTCAAGAAAGCGATTCACACCAGACATCCCAAGAATATTGCTGAACTGAAACAGTTCTGTAAAGAGGAATGGTCAAGACGTGTTGTGCACGTCTAATCTGCAACTACAGGAAACGTTTGGTTGAAGTTATTTCTGCCAAAGAAGGTTCAACCAGTTATTAAATCAAAGGGTTCACATACTTTTTCCACCTGCACTGTGAATGTTTCCATGGTGTGTTCAATAAAAACATGGTAACATTTAATTCTTTGTGTGTTATTAGTTTAAGCAGACTGTGATTGTCTATTGTTGTGACTTAGATGAAAATCAGATCACATTTTATGACCAATTTGTGCAGAAATCCATATAATTCCAAAAGGGTTCACATACTTTTTTTTTGCAACTGTATGTACAGTATTTTTTTTTTAATAATCCTGCACTTCTCCTTTAGGATACTCAAACTCTAACATGTCATTTGGTAAACACTGCATTTTTTTTTTTAACAAGAAAAAAGTTTATTCAAAATATTTTAAGTACAAGCAGTGTACAAAGCACATTAGGCATTAAATTCGTAACAAAAGGGATTAGCAAGTAAGCGAACTAATGAAACATCCCAGGAAGCAGAATAAATCGAATTCACATAATACAGAGCAAAACAATTATCTACGTAGGTATGCTGTGATGTAAAAATAACGAAAGGAAGAACAGGGGAGGAGAGTGGGGGGGGGGGGGGGGGCGAAAAGGGAAAGAGGGGATGATATTGCATGGGAGTGGAAGGATAAAAGAGGGAGGGGGGTAAACACTGCATTTTATAAAGGTGTACACTCTATATAAGGGGTCAGCAACCCCTGACACACGTGCCAGAGGTGGTACACAGCCACGTTTTTGATGGCATGCGCAGGGATTCCTGGGAGACCCATTTCCCACACCACAAAGCCGGCCGGCGGCCGATGCTCCATTCACTGAAAGTGGTATGGATTGTTCCCATCGGCCTCAGTTTCTGCCCCCTCGATTCAGCTCCCGCCCACTTACATAGAAAGCGCAACAGATAGTTCCCACCATCCTCAGTTGCTTCCCGCCCACCTCAATTTGTGCCTGCATTGATCCTGAAGCAGTGTGAAGTCAGACATCCCAGGCTGCCGGCTGTTGTGCTCTGGCTTTGGACAAGTAATTATGGGACTGCAGCACTCTTTTAGCTCAAGCCTTCCTTGTCAGCATGCCTGATCACACCCTGAATGCCATTCCTCTTCCTCAGCAGCTGCATTAAAGGGGACTGATGGTAGCTGTTCCATCTCTGTTCTAGTTTTGGGACACAACTATCTATGTGAACAACTATTAGAAACTAATACTTTAGAGCCAATATAAGTTCCAAAGTAGCAGTTACCAAACCCTGTTTAAAGTAGTACTAAAGTTGTAGGTACCGAACCCTGTTCTAAAGTAGTAGTTCTCAATATCAGGAACCACTACTTTAGAACAGGGTTTAGTAACTACAACATTAGAACTTCTATTGGTAACTACTACTTTTATAAAACACACACTAATGCCGCGTACACACGATCGTGATTCACGGCGGTGAAAACACCGCCGTGAATCACGACATGAAAAAAAATGAAAAACGGGGGAACAGTATGTTCCCCCACACACGACCGTTTTTCCCGTCATTTTTTTCTTTGTCGAGAAAAACGACCGTGTGTGGGCTCCGTGGCAGTGTTTCCCTTTGGGAAAACTGCAGCGGAAAAAAATGACGGGAATCACGACGAGAAAAATTAGAGCATGTTCTAATTTTTCTCGTCGTGAATAACGCAGTTTTTCCCGTCGGGAAAAATGACAAAAAGCCCACACAAGGTCGTTTTTCTTGTTAAAAAAAACAATTTAATTTTTCCCGACGGGAAAAATGATCGTGTGTTGATTCACACCAGAATGTAGTGCGGGAAATGTGCGTCCTGTGTGCATTTCCTGCTTTGCATTTGAATGTACTGCCCTTGCAGTCTGCATGTGAGTGCCAATGTATTGTTAATAACACACCAAACACAGATTGCAAACAAAGTACATTTGGAGGCATCAAATTACATAGTATTGCATGAAAAGTGGGGCTCACATGAGATCCGAAGGTGCATAAACTATGACTGATCCTAGGTGTAAAGGTGCATTCACTGGAGCTCATTGGAGATCTGCAGGTGGAAAAATTGGGCCTAATCTATGGTGTGAAGGTGCAGGAATTGGACCTGATTTGAGGTGTGAAGGTGCAGAATTTGGAGCTCATATGAGATCTGAATGTGTAGAAATTGTGCCTGATCTTAAGATGTGAAGGAGCAGAAATCGTGACTCATAATAAATCTGAAGGTGCAGAAATTGCACATGATCTTAAGCATGAAGGTGTATTCATTTGGGCTCATTTGAGATCTGAAGGTGCAGAAAATGGGTCTGATCTGAAGTGTGAAGGTGCAGAAATTGAGTCTGATCTGAGGTGTGATTGTGCAGAAATTGGGAGTCGCATGAGATCTAGAGGTGCAGAATGTGGGTTGCCTGATTGGACACAAAGTGATTAGATAGGTAGGTGTGTCCTCCTATTATATCATTTTGGTAAATCTAAAGGAGATTGTACAATCAGATTGTATATTGTTTGGCCACTTTTATACTCCTAAAATGAACTAGTCGCACTTTCAGAGCCATTAATGCAGAAAAATGCAGTAAAACACGCAGTAAAAACGTGTAAACCACAACACGCCAAAATGTCCCATGAGCTACTTTGCCACATGTAGTAAAGCCCATTAATATTAATGGGCTGCCATATGCATGTCGTTGGAAAAATGAGACAAAAAATGTGCACTCCCACTACGCTAGGTGTGAATGGGGCCTGAATGTGAAATTGTTGTGTTTGTACATCTGCATGTTTCCGAACGCATGGCAAACCACACAGAAAATGCATTCTTTGCTGTGCGCTTTGGCAACACACTGCAAATTCGTATAGCACTTTCATTGTCATTAAATGTTTACCGGTACCCCAAGCGCGGATAACAGGCATGTGTCTGCCATGTGACAAATGTGGTGTAAACGCACCAAAAAGCGCTTTAAAAAATTAGTCACGCTCTAAAAAAGTTCTGGAATTTCTTTAGGGTGTTTGTCGCGCATAGGGCAGCACATTCAAATGTTATCAGCTTTCCTCTCCTCACACTGACAGCGTGTCAGGAGAGGAGAGCCGATGGCATTTCTTCACAGGGGAGATCTGCACAGATTATCAGTGGCCAGCAGTGATGCCAGTCAGTGCACTTTTTTTTTTTTTTTTTGCAAAAAAAAAAACCCCCCAGTGGTGATTAAATACCACCAAAAGAAAGCTCTATCTGTCTCAAAAAATAATGAAAATGTATTTGGGTACAGAGTTGCATGACTGTGCATGGTCATTCAAAGTGTAACAGTGCTGAAAGTTGAAAATTTGCCTGGGAAGGAAGATGTGAAAGTGCCCAATATTGAAGTTGTTAAGCTTTGTACACAGTTCATTATGAGTTTTGGGAAAATCTAAATTAAATTATTATCTAAATTAATTATTAAAGTGTCCTGAAGCATGAATGTAACCTGTATTAAATATTTTTTGGTAAAATAAGATTTTATACAAATATAGAAAATAGCCAAAAATAACAGTTTATATACACTAAAATAATAATTAAAAAAAAACCAGCAACATAAAATTGACTAAAAACCTCAATAGTTTTCATTTAAATTACCAGCGTATGCAACTGAATGACTCTATCACTAGACATTTTTACAAGATTTGTCCCTATGGTCAGATATAATACATCTGTTTTTTAAGGAAGAGTTTGTACGATGATCCATGTTGTTCTCAGAGATCATTTAGCATTTATGTTTTCCAGATCACTGCAGTGCATCACAGTCTATCAGTGCATCTATTTTAAATCCCTACTATCATTCTTACATTTGCACATATGGGAATTTAGTGGACATGACGTGTGCACACTATATTAGATAGCAAATCCCTGCTTTCATCCTAGCAGTCACTCATCTAGCTATCATTCTGTACATTTTAGGAATAGCATTGAATGTCTTTATATACCGGTATGTATATGAATAAAACAATATGCCCTAGTCATTGAAAATAGAAATCTATTGCTAATTTCAGAAGCAGAAAAAAAATCAGAACTATGCGTTTGGGATGCAGATGTATCCAAGCTAGGCTGCTTTGTTTGCCCTTGACTTGATCTCCCAAAAAAAATAAAAAATTGTTGTGTTCAGATTTATTCCTAGGAGGACTATGGATCTTATGCCCAGGTTGTACATGGATCTTTGACTTCTGGTCAGATTTACATCAAGCTCTGCCAACTGTCAAGTACTAGAGCTTCTTTTATCCACTGAGGTTCTGGCACTTGACTTTAAAATGTGGAAGGGCTTAATGCCAGTATGGTGAATGGCTTAATCTTTACTTGGCACTGTATACATATTGGACCTTAGATCTAGAGTTTTTCTCAGTTACATATTAGCTCACCTGATTTACTGGTAAATGCAGGCACTACATATTGACTGCACATTTATAAGTTTCACCTACAGCTCTATATTTGGGATATGCAGATTTGCCATAGTTAGCTGCTTTATTTCCATTGACTTAGCCTACCATTCGCAAAAGTAATACATAAATGGGTTTAACCACTTAAGCCCCGGACCATTTGGCTGGCCAAAGACCAGGCCACTTTTTGCGATTCGGCACTTCGTCGCTTTAACTGACAATTGCGCAGTTATGCGGCGTGGCTCCCAAACAAAATTGACGTCCTTTTTTTCCCCACAAATAGAGCTTTCTTTTGCTGGTATTTGATCACCTTTGTGGTTTTTATTTTTTGCGCTATAAACAAAAATAGAGCGACAATTTTGAAAAAAAATCAATATTTTTAACTTTTTGCTATAATAAATATCCCCCAAAAATATATAAAAAAACTATTTTTTTCCTCAGTTTAGGCTGATACGTATTTTCTACATATTTTTGGTAAAAAAAAACGCAATAAGCATTTATTGATTGGTTTGCGCAAAAGTTATAGCGTCTACAAAATAAGGGATAGTTTTATGGCATTTTTATTAATATTTATTTTTTTACTAGTAATGGCGTCGATCATCGATTTTTTTTTATCCATAACTATTTTATTTAAAGTTATACCAGATACAGTTTAAACACATTGGTCTCACAACAAACAGAATAAACGCTTTCTCTCCTGGGTTACATGGATGTGAGAATTCCTGAGCTTGTAAGCACTGTACATCTGCTATCTATGCATTTTACTGATCCTATCAGGTTATCCTATCATTAACTTAAAGTGCTATCAACCAAACCTTCGAACTAATATAGCTATCAGATACACGAGTACGTGGGTCCCATAAGGACTCCTAAAGAAAGGGAAAGAACCAGAAGGAAGAGAAAGAAAAAGGAGGGGAGAAGAGAGGATGGAAGGGGGGGGGGTGTAGGGGGTGGGACGTCATCAAGGTGTACCTGGCTCCGGATCACTGTGTTCCTCCCGGCGGTGCCACAACTCCCAGACCATGTTATGCGTGTCCAGCCGATCCTGAATCCTCGCTGTCATCCTCTCCATTAATTCTACATCTCTAATTTTGGCGTACAGCCCTCTTTCCTGGGGAGGGGAGCTGCGCTTCCAGTTCAGTGCCACTAAGCAGCGAGCTGACGTGAGGACATGTCTGGCTAGCTTCTTATATGGGGGCGTGGGGCCTTCAGAGACATCAGTCCTAGCAGGAAGAATTTAGGGGTAAAGGGAACTTCCGTCTCGAGGAGACGAATCAGTAGTTGGTGAACAGAGTTCCAGTAAGGGGTTATCAGCGGGCACTCCCAATAAATATAATACAGTGTTCCCTTTGTATATATTTTCTTTGTAAAGTGTGCATAGCGACGTTTAGGACGCCTGGGTCTATATGACTCTCCATTGTTCCATGGGTATCTCCTCTCCCAGAGCCTTCTCCCACTTGATCATGTACTTGTGTTTGCCCATTGAGTCAAAGGGCCTCTTGTTCAATAGTTTGTAAATATCTGAGATCAGGCCTCTCTGAGCAGTGCCTGCGAGAATAAGGGTTTCAAAAGAGGTAGGTGGCAGGGGAGGGCTGGTAGCCTTGGGCCTGGGGGGCAAGTCCAGTCAAGTGGCCCACTGAACCACCGAATCAGCTCATCATCCATGGCCCACCTGGTTTTTCAATGCAGCCTCACCAGTGCTTATCAGTGCAGTCAACTCCAGTGCCCATCAATGAAGCCTGATCACTGGGGAAGGTTACATGTGGCGTATGGTGGGGGAGATGGGGGGTCAGCTAGGGGTGTCAGGGTCTCTCACCTCAGCGATCTCAGCTCAGCAGGTCTTTGCACACCACAGTCTCCTGGGGGGTAACGCTCCTGATCCTGGGGTCAAGTTGCAGCCAGCACCCAGCCCTGCGTCCCGACTCCCTGGCACACCCTGCCTCTGTCTGCTTCCAAGAATCCGGTCCCAGGGAGTTGTAATTTCCTCTGCGCTGCTGTGTTTTCCACCCACCGGAAGCTTGAGCTACAACAACTACAACTCCCGGAATGCAACAACTAGTGGTCGGCCGCCATGGCCGTGCCCCCGGCCCGACTTCCTAGACCAGAATAAAAAAGAAAACGGTAGCAGGCAGCGGCTGCCGGCCATTTTGAACATAAGTTAGGGTGGCCTGGGAGGCAATTGCCACCCTGCCCCCTGGCCCAGCCCTCCCCTGGTAGGTGGAGAGAATTGCAAGGTTGGAGCAAAAGTTAAGGCATAGTGACGGATCTGGAGATACCCGTAGAAAACCTGCTTAGGAAGGCCATATTGGGATTGCAGATCTGCAAAGGAACGCAGTTTACGAGTGCAAGGGTCTATCAAATTTCCATAATGAAAAAGATTTCTTGTAGTCCAAGGGGAGGACATTTGGTGGGTTAAGCTATCTGGCAGTTCGGGGTTGCAAGCAAATGAGGTCAGGAGCAAGCTGTCTGAGGACAGTCTATGTTGTTGTGTCAGTTCGCGCCATAGCCTCCTGAGCTGCGCCATCGGGCCCAGCAATCTTGCAGGTTCTACCTCCGCGTTCGCACTCCATAGAAGGTTGTTTGGGTGTATCGGGGCTAACCATTAATTCTCTATCTCGGTCCATTTATTGTAAGAGCAGAGTGTGTACCAATAAGTTATCGCCCTCAGTTGTGCCACCTGGTAGTACTTAATAAGGTTAGGGAAGGCCAGGCCTCCGTCCGACCTAGCCGCTTGCAGTACAGAACGTGGGATTCTATGCCTCCCGTAGTTCCAGGTGAATTGTAGTAGGTCAGCTTGCAAGTGTTTCAGTTGGCCATAGGGGACGGGGATGGGTAGGGTCTGAAAAAGATACAATAGTCATCTTCACAGAAGCGATCCTTCCGAGTAGCGAGATGTGGGGTTTTTTCCATTGTTGGAGTAGGGACCTGATATTGTGAAAAAGAGGGGGAAAGTTTTCCTGGTAGAGGGTAGAGTATTGCGGGGTAATATTACTTCCTAGGTACGTTAGGGCGGTAGATTTCCAGCTATAGAGGAAATTGGCTTTCAGGTGCACTAACTCCCCCTCTGGTGTGTTGATTGGGAGAGCCTCCGACTTAGAGGAATTAATTTTATATCCCGATAGAGCCCCATAGTGATCTAGTTCCGCGTGAAGAATTGGAAGGGAGGTTCTGGGTTAGATTAATGAAAGAATGATGTCATCTGCGAGCAGGGAGATTTTAAACTCCCTGTCCCTTACCATTATGCCCTTAATGTCCGGGTTATTACGAATTGTTGCAGCTAAGGCACATAGTGCAAAGAGCAGGGGCGAGAGCGGATACCCCTGTCGAGTATAGATGTTGTATGGCTCTAAAAAAGGGTCTCCTAAATCCTACAAGGCGGAGCATGGCGAACAGGAAGGGCCACCCCAGGCGATCAAACGCTTTTTCCGCATCTAAGCTCAGTAGCAGGGCTTGTGCTCAGTAGCAGGTTCGCCACCTCGACCAGGTCTATTATCTTCCTGGTGTTGTCTCCAGCCTGGCGGAAAGGGACGAATCCCACCTGATCTTTATTGATCAGGGAGGGTAAGCCCATGTTCAAGCGTATAGACAGGAGTTTAGTAAATATTTTGAGGTCCGAATTCAGCAGGGCAATTGGCCTATAATTAGCACAAAGGGATGGGTCCTTCCCGGGTTTGGGGATCACTGTGATAAAGGAACTCTGCATATCCCTCGGGATCGGGGTGTCTTGTAGGAAGGCATTGAAGAGCTTGCACATGTGGGGGAGCAGGAGTGGGAGAAATTCCTTGTAATACTCATAAGGAAAGCCATCCAGGCTGGGGGCTTTGCGATTGGGCAGGGATTTGACGGTCTGCTCTATTTCCTCTTGTGTGATCGGGGAGTTCAAGGAGTCAAGATATGTAGATTGGAGCTGCGACACGCCACTAAGGTCTAGGTATTGCTGGATTTGTGTAGTCAGGTCGGGCGAGGGGGGGGGGGGTTGCGGGGATATGGGGGTTATTATACAGGTCCTTGTAGAATACCGTAAAGGAATGGGCTATGTCATTAGGGTGGGAGACCAGGCAGCCCAAAGCGTTCTGGATCTGGTGTGGGGTCGACATTTGAGAGTTGTCCCGGAGCTTCCAAGCCAGAAGTGTGTGGGCTTTGTTACCCTTATCATAAAACTGTTTCAGTTTGAGTAAGGCTTTCTGAACCCGGCCCAGGGCCAAGTCACCCATTGCTGAGGGCCACAATTTTTTTCAGGAGAGCCAGAGTGGGATTGGATTGAAGCTGCTTTTCAAGGGTTCTAAGCTCCTTTTCTGTGTGCATCTGCAAGGCCTGCGCATCCTTTTTCATGGCCGAGGAGAGGGCCATGCATCTGCCCCTCAACACCGCCTTATGGGCTTCCCATAGTGTGGATACGGATACCTCCCCCGTGTTATTGTCCGTCAGATAGTGTTGTAGTGTGGTGGTTAGTTCTGTTTTCGAGGGGAGGTGTTGCAATAGGAACGTATTTAGACGCCAATTGCAGGGTCTACGTGTTGGGGTGCTCAAATCCAGGGTTATCTCTACCGGGGCGTGATCTGACCATGAGATCGGCAGGATTTGCGCAGTTCGGGTCATACGTAAGGTGGCATTGTTGACAAAGATGTAGTCTATGCGGGAGTGCGTATGATGGGGGGCTGAATAAAAGTGTACTGTCGGTTGCCAGGGTGGAGAGCCCGCCAGGCGTCAAAGAGGGCATACCTTCTGGTAATTTGTCAGAAGAGCTTTGAGTCCCTAAGTGCTCGAGCTGAGGGAGCCCTGGGGCCCACCCCCTGTCGGTCCGCCAGCTCCGATTGGGTTAGGTTAAAGTCCCCCCCACCACTAATACCCCATGATCCGAGAGGAAGAGGCGAGCAAGCGCCCTATTTAGGAATCCAGTCTGCCTGACATTTGGAACATAGACTACACAGAATGTGATCTCCCTGTCCAGCCACCGGCCACGGAGGATAAGGAAGTGACCCTGGTGGTCACTGTAGTGGGACGAGTATGTGAAAGGGGACCCCTGTTTAATTAGGATAGCCACACCCACCCTCTTGTGGGGTCCTGAGGAGAGATAAATTTGTGGGTAGTACCTGGAGGCGAACGCAAAGGTGCCCTCCTTGTCAAAGTGAGTTTCCTGTACCATTATAACACTCGCTCCTGACTGCCTAAACTCCCTCAATGCCAGATGCCTTTTATGGTTAGAGTTCAGGCCGTGAACATTTAAAGATAAAATCTTAGCCATGGGAACTCGGGTGGGGGACGTAAGTACCTATCTGGTGGAGGTGAAGATGTTCCGGACGGTCACGGTCAGAGACCGGCCCCGCACGGGAGGAGATCCAGAAGAGCTGGTGACCTTGTTTGGTGAGCCAAGTGATAACAAAGGAAGGAAGGGGGATAAGACTAGCTAGAGAAAAGAGAGAAGTAGTTAGTGTGGGAAAACCATGCATAAACATAAAGAACATCATTAACAGACCTAAAGAGGCCAGCCGGCCTAGGTCCAGAAGGCTTCCCGTGGGCCTAACCCGCCCTCACCCGAACTGGGCGAGCCAGGGAGACCCAGGGGAATCCAAAGTCAAACATGCAAGACATTGTAAACCCGCTTGCTCTAGGAGTCTAGTAATCTAAGAGGGGGGAGGCAGGGGCAGCCTGGACAGTCTCTCTCTAAAGCCTTTTTCAAGACTCGCCCATAATGTCGGTCAGTTCTGTAGCGAAGGGGCCAAAGGTGGGTCAGTGTATGGCCGACTGCCAGGGTGGCTCCACCATAGGGTGCAAAAAACGCAAAAAAAACAAAAGAAAAACATAAAGGAACTGTAAAACATAAACAGGGAAAGAAATGGTCCTTCCGGTACCTAGTGAGTCATTCAGTGGGGGAACTCGATAAGTGGGGGACTCGATCATGATCTCCTCTGCTGCGGGCCCCGACCTCTCGGGGACCTCTCCGGACCTCGGGAGCGCTTGGGCGGTAGGAACTTCTGCCACACTGTGGGTGGCGGTGGAGGTGGTGGAGTTGCCATGACGTCCCAATTGGGAAGCTGGGGCCCTCTAAGTTCCAGAGTGTCGCAGAAAAGCTCTAGGTCCTCCGGCTACCTCAGGGTCGCCGTCTTGCCTTGATGTTTGGCTGTGAGGCTGAAGGGGAATCCCCATCGGTACTGTATATTCTCTTCTTGGAGAATGCACAGCAATGGTTGGAGTAGTCTCCGCTTCTGTAGAGTGATCCAGGACAGGTCTGGGAACAACTGAATGTGGTGGTCTCCAAGGGTCACCTTGCGGGCCAGGCGGGCTTGCTTCATGATATCTTCTTTCAAGGGGTATGATGTCAGCCTGCAAATAATATCACGGGGTCTGGCAGAGGTGGCTTTGGGCCGTAACGCTCGATGTGCTTTGTCCATTTCAATATTATGGGTCGGGCCACACCAATAAGGTCATTAAAGAGAGATTGTAGTGTGTTCTGGACATCTTCTGGACCCTCTGCTTCTGGGACCCCACCGAACGCGGATATTGTTCCTGCGCCCCCTGTTGTTCAGGTCTTCTACGTGACGCTGCATGTCCCTGAGGAGGGCGCGGTGTTCTGAACCTTGAAGTTGGGTTCTGTGTACCTCAATTTTGGTTTCTTGGAGTTCCTCCTCTGCCATCTCTACCCTGTCTGCTAGGTGTTTGAGACCCGATTGTAGGGCTTTAATTTCTGATCTGCAGGTGGACTTCACGTCCTCGGCAAGTTGTCTGAAATCGACCTTTGTCGGCATCGCTTGGAAATAAGCGTGCCACTGCGGGGGCATTGGGGGGTATTGCTCCTGTCCCAGCGCCCGAGCTTGTTGTCAGGAGCATCATGTGGATAATGGGGGTAAAGGCTGGCTCCCCAAGGGGGATTTGGGGAGGGATGTCGGGTGGCCTGGTATTCCCAGGGCTCACTCCAATCCGGGCTGTGAGGTGGCTGATGTTCCCTGTCAGACGACTTCGGGGAGTGAGGAGGGCCTGAGGTGCTGGCTGCCTGGATAGGGGAGGGTGCCGGTGCGGCCTAGGGACCTTGTGGGTGAGGGTCCCTTGATCTGGATAGCCTCTGCTCCCTGGGTTAAGGGGGATCCAGTAGGGTGATCCCGTGGGGGGTAAAAGTTCCGGATGTCCCGTATGTCAGGAGCGGGTGGGCCAGGCTCGGTGGGGATGAAGAGCCCTTTGCTCCTCCTGTACTGGGCGGTGAGTTGGTAGCCATCCCTGTGAGGCCCGGGTCTGAGGCGGTGCGGAGGAGCTGCTGGGAGGCCTCAGAGCACTGGGTGTATGCCTGCTACCTCGTGGGGAGTCCCAAGATGGCCGCCGGGGACGTGGGGTGGATGGCTGCAGGGAGGATTGCAGGCCCGAATGGGGGACTCACCGCTCCCTTGTCCTGGAACAGCTCCCCCCCCCCGGCTGGCTGATGAGAGGTGCTGGGACTCGGGGGGTCCCGATGCTGCGCCGGAGCCGGGATGGAGGTAGGATGGAGAGTTGCGGCCTGCTCCATTGTGTCGGCGGGCGCCATCTTGGCCGGTCCACCCGGCGGGATGTCGGGCTGTGTAAAGTAGTCCCGGAGGTCGGTAGATGAGACCGGGGGCTTCGTAGAGCGGGTCGTCCTGGAGCCACCCTTGTTAGCAAGGTGTAAGCACCTTTTTTAGGCTCTATAGCTGCGGGCTGAGAGAGAGCTCCAAGGCTATGCTGCCATTCAGGTCAGGTTCCGGCCACACACCCCCGATCATCGATTTTTTTTGTGACTGCGACATTATGGCGGACACATCGGACACTTCGCTATAAAAATGCACTGATTACTGTAAAAATAACACTGGCAGTGAAGGGGTTAACCTGTAGGGGGCTCTGAAGGGGTTAAGTGTGTCCTAGGGAGTGCTTCTAAGTGTTAGGGGGCGTGGCTACGTGTGACACGTCACTGATTGCTGTTCCCGATGAGAGGGAACAGACAATCAGTGACATGTCTCTAGGAAGAACGGGGAGATGTTGTGTTTACACTGACATCTCCCCGTTCTTCAGCTCTGTGACCTGATCGCGGGACACCGGTGGACATCGAGTCCGCGGGTCCCGCGGGCACGGTCACAGAGCTCATGACAGGGTAGCGAGCGCACTGACGGCTGCGCGCTCGTGACCACATGGCAGCAAATTAAAGGGGACGTATATATACGCCCATTTGCCCAGCCGTGCCATTCTGTCGACGTATAAGTTTGTGCGGCGGTCGGCAAGCGGTTAACCACTTCAATACCATGCACTTATACACCTTCCTGCCCACGCCAATTTTGAGCTTTCAGCGCTGTCGCAATTTGAATGACAATTGCGCGGTCATGCAACACTGTACCCAAACAATTTTTTTATAAATTTGTTCCCACAAATAGAGCTCTCTTTCGGTGGTATTTGATCGCCTCTGCGATTTTTATTTTGTGCATAACAAATAAAAAAGAGCGAAAATTTTGAAAAAAAAAAAGGTTTTCTTTGTTTCTGTTAATTTTTTTTGTAAATAAGCACCTTTTCTACTTCAATGACGGGCACTGATAAGGCGACACTGATGTGCACCGATGAGGTGGCACCAATGAGGTGGCACTGATGATGGGCACTGATAGGCGGCACTGATGGGCACTGATAGGCGGCACTGATATGTGGCACTGGTATGCGGCACTGATGGGCACTCATAGGCGGCACTGATGGGCACTCATAGGCAGCACTGATGGGCACTCATAGGCAGCACTGATGGATACTTATGGGTGGCACTGATAGGTGGCACGGACGGGCACTGAAAGGTGGGCACTTATGGGCACAGATGGGCACTGATAGGTGGCACTGATGGATACTGGTAGGTGGCACTGATGACACTGGTGGCTGGCATTGCTGGGCATCATACATTTTGGCTGTGCCATGATGGTGCCAGTCAGTGCCCATTTGTGGGCACTGATTGGCATATGTTTTTTATGTATTTGTGCATGTGGATGGCCATAGGGGACTTACCTGGCCATCCACATGCTTGGGGCTTCCCTGGTGGTCCTGGGGGGCTTCCCTGGTGGTCCAGTGTGGGTATCTGAGGGGGGGCTGCGCTGATAAACAATCAGCGCAAACCCCCCCTGTCAGAAGAGCCGCCAATCGGCTCTCCTCTACTCGCGTCTGTCAGATCAACGGCTCTTCCTGTTTACATCGCGATCAGCCGTGATTGGACACGGCTGATCACGTGGTAAAAAGCCTCCGCCGGAGGCTCTTTACTGAGATCAGTGCAGCGGTGTGTCAGACTGACACACTGCTCCACCGTTCGCCGCGATGCGCGCCCCCCCGGGCGCGCGGCGGCTGTTATCCTGCAGGACGTCAATAGACGTCCAGTGTGGATAACAGAACCACTTCCCGGACGTCACTCTCCTATTGACTGGGCGGGAAGTGGTTAAACAATTGTTTGAATGGATGTAGGCTACTTTTATACCTAGATGTATGACTAACCAGTTCTCTTTTGGGCTGACAGGTGGGAAGTGGCATCACATCTCATCACACTTTGAAAGTTCCTTAAATCAAAACATATCAGAACTGGTTCCCAATAATACATTTTACCACATATAAAATCATAATATTTTATTACATAATATAGTAAAAACTAGTGTTTTTACATACCGTAATAAGAATCCTTATTACATAGAAGAACATCATCTCTACCACATATGCATTTCCTTATATGTTATCTCAACATATCGTTATGTGTATATAGATATATAACTCTTCCAAAGAGCTTTTCTTATTATTATGCATTACATCAACTCCAATAGAAATATATAATTTGGCATTAGTTCAATCACTTAGACTTGCTTGTTGAAACGAATAGTAGCTTTTCTTTGACACATTTTGCCCTCTTGCTTCTTCAGGAAGGTAGAGCCCGAGGGAGACTGATATAGCATGAATGTCCTTCCAAATAAAACACCTGGACCTATGGTCAAATCAGTCAATCCAATGAGGGCCAGTGAAGCCACCTAGGATACCTCTTGGAAGCCTGTAGCCAACCAGCAAAAAATGCACAGAAAATATCAGGATAGGTGATGATTATCAGCCATTAATTTCACAAATAATGTAGCTGCTGACATGTAGGAAACAAACACCAGCCCGTGGAGTCCAGCACTGTCTTTCCTGCAGTCAACTCTTAGCTCGGCTTCCTCTCTTCAGGATATCTTGGATTTGGGAGCTGGCTCTGATTTCCCGAGATCTCAAAGCTGTGCATACTGTAGAATTAAAGCCACCACAGAGAGCCATACATAGTATGTTGCAAACATCCCTTAAATATGGAAAAAAGTATGAGCAACCCCCACAGGTACTAATGGGACTTTAAAGGCAACTCAGGAATTGAAAAACGGTTTGTATAAAAACTAGGGATGAGCTTTATGTTCGGGTCGACCATGAGTTTGACTCGAATATCGAATGTTCGCCCGTTCGTCGAAAAACGAACATTATAGGGCGTTCGTGGCAATTTTGAGCGTTGCATAACGCCCCAAAAATGCACTGCGAGATCGCAGTGCATTGCTGTATGATGATTGGCCAAAGCATGCACCATGACCTGCATGCTTTAGCCAATCCCAGCGCCCTCAGCTAAGAGAGCCATAATTGGCCAAAGGCAGGGTGCTTTTGGCCAATCATGGCTCAGGGGGACTAAGTTCACACCTCACACTAAATAAGGCTGCCTGCACGTCGGCCCTGTGTAGTGTGTTGTTGGCGTGGACGGAGAGAGAGTGTGATTTAGATTGAGCAGGCAGGCAGGCAGGTTATTCAGTTAGCTGAGGCAGGCAGGTTATTCAGTTAGCTGCAGTGTATTTAATATATACACAGTCAGTCTTGTGTGTATATATATATATATATATATATATATATATATATATATATATATATAAATATATTCATATATATACTTTGCATCCAGTGTAGCCTGTATCTGACAGCAGGCCATTCCTGGTGTACTTTTTCTAATATAGTTCAGGCAGGTTATTCAGTTAGCTGCAGTGTATTTATGGTGTACTTTTTCTAATATATATATATATATATATATATATATATATATATATGTGTAGCGGGGTGTTCCCCTTTAATGCAGAGAGACTACATTACCCAGAACCCCATCCGGCAATGTTCCGCCGCAGAGACTCATGGGAGGGGATATAAAAGGAGGAGGCGAGGCTGGGCTCGGCCTCTTTGGGACACGAGACTACACAGACTGATCCTCCTGTGCGGATGTGTCGGAGTGGAAGGCCTGAAGCCTGAGGCCTTGCTCAGCACCAAAGAGCCTTTCACCCCCCCTCTGCGAGCCTGGGTGGCATCTGACTTTGCTCAGCTACAGCCTTGTTGGATCGGGGACTCGATCGCTGGAGAGACGTAGTGTGTGTGTGACACAGTCGGTGGAAGTTTCCCGGACTGAGACCGTAGTCCGGGCGGGTGAGAGGGCATACTCCCAAACGATATACTGTGACTACATATAGGCCTATAGACTGTCGTGGCCCACCAGTTGTTCTTGATACCCTTATTGAAGAGCCGTACCATAGCTGAACTTACAGTTCGTATAGCCAAGTTCCCACCCATCTTTACCTACCCCATTGGATTACAAAGTTTGTACTCTGTTAATGTGCACCACTGTTAAAGATCTGCCGGCGAAGAAAAAGGACTAAGTTATAGATCTCAGAACCAGGCCTGGTGGGGTTTCTAATGTGTTTTGGGTTACTGCGCCATAGGGCACTTAACTAACGGTCGCCCGTGTGGCGCACTTGTTGCATGTCAGCTCTTTAGTGTGTTAGCGTTGCAGGGCTCTGCTTTACCAATGATTATTCTGTAAACTGTGATTACTGTTATATCTTTCTTACCAAGAGCTTAAGTAAAACCTTACACTTATTTAAATTTAGTATTGCCTCAATGCTCAGTTATTCATAAAGTATAAGATATACAATTTACTGTCAATACTAGCTTTGCCAGTAGGGGGTAGAGCCTATTGCCGGGGGTTGGCGGAGCTGCCATCAGGGCCCAAACTAAATCTGCGGCCTTCTTAGTTGGAGGTATCGCTACACGTGGGGGTTCTCGTCCGGGATCCTGATGCAGCAAGTGAATGCCAGAGGTGCCGGCATGGACCCCATGGATCCACGAGCGGTAGAAGAATGGTGCAAAGCCTCTAACGCAGAGCCAAACCAGTCGATAGTCATCAGCCTCCCTGGGGAGACATGGTCGACTGAAACGGTAGAGGAATTGATGAAGTCAGTGTCCCCAAATCCCACACCGTGGGTGACGGAGATAAAGTCAGACCCAGACACCTCATATCAGTATGCATTAGTGGAGTACTGGAACGGGATGCCAGAGGCCTGTAAGCGCAAGTGTGTGCGGACGCCAGACAACAGAACTTATAGGTTGGTGCACGCAGTAACTGAAAGAAAGGAACCATCACCAACGGGATCACCGCAGGCTGCGGCCCGTACCCCACCGGGAGAAAGGGACAGGGCGACGCCCCCGGTGGCGCCTGCACCTGCCACTGTTATATCACCAGAACTGATAGGTGCGATAGGGGATCTGCTAACCAAGTGTCAGAAGGCAAACACGGTGCATGTAGAGACTAGCTACCGGAGACTAAAGACATTCTCAGGGAAGCTCCCTGTCCCCGCAGGGGAAGAAGCCTTTGACACCTGGGTGGAGCAGGCATTGCAGGCAGTAGAGGCATGGGAGGTGCCTGAAGCGCAGAAGAGGCAACGAGTGATGGAAAGCCTTAAAGGCGCAGCAGCAGAAGCAGTGAAAAGCTTTCGGTTTGGGAACGCAGATTGCACGGCTCAAGACTGTCTAGCCATGCTGCAAGAAGAGTTTGGTCAATTGGAAAAGGTGACTGAGATGGTCTACCAGTTTGAACACACTTTCCAACAACCGAAGGAGAAACTTTCCGAGTATGTTAGAAGACTGAACAGGTTGTTGTGTAAGATTGTGTTGAAGAAGGGGATGAGGCCCCAAGACACAGATGCGGCAAGAATGAAGCAAGTCTTAAAGGGAGCGCTGCGCTCGGATCCAGTCTGGTTGCACCTGAAAACCTCAGGAGGAGGAACATTGCTGACTTATGCTGACTTGATAAAAATCATCAGAGATGAGGAGGCACTGCAACAGGACCAGCAGTTGATTAGGACAAGTGTTGTACCCGCACAGGTGCTAGTCAATCCAGTAATGACCCCTGAAAGAGATTCGGGGATAGACACCCTGAAAGCTCAAATGTCCAAGGTGTTAGAGATGTTGACCTCTCTGATGGAAAAAGACACAGAGGGTCCCAAGAGAGAAGTACCAAGGAAGGAATTATTCCCAGTTGCCTCAGCACCCGCATCTTTACAAGAATGGGGAGATATCGTCTGCTTTAACTGTGGAGGAATTGGACATATTGCGGCTACATGCTCCAGTCCCAAAAAGAAGAAAATAGACAACCGCAAGCCGGCGGGAAACTTCAGAGGGCCCCGGTGAAGGAGTCAACCGGGTGCCCATCACCTTCAGTGAGCTCCAAACTGAAAGCAAAGCAGAAAATAACAGGAGATAAAACGCCTCGGGGGAAACACAACATTCCTAAACAGAGATACACCCCAGAGAAAGGGGGTAAGACTCCTCAGAAAAGGCACAGCACTCCCCAGAGGGGGTGCACACCTAAGAAAAACAATAGTATCCCTCAGCGGGTCCCTACACCCAGTAAGGTGGGGGGAGTCAATGCATACCAGGCTCAAGAAAGACTGAAGTCCAAAGGGGATTGGACGAGAGGAGGTTCAAAGAAAAAAAGTCTGAAGGAAGCGACCCCCTGCTGGGCCTTACCCGGAGAAGCTGGTAGGCCCATCTCCTATAGTGTCCATTCAAGTGGAGGGAGTCTACACCAGAGCAATCTTGGATACTGGGGCGCAAGTAACCCTGCTATACAGAGACTTTTACGATAAGTACTTGAGTCACCTACCCATCCTGAAATAGAGGGACTAGAGATATGTGGGATTGGAACCAAGAACTTCCCCTACGATGGCTATCTGCCTGTCAGGATGACCTTTGACCCATCTGTGGCTGGAAAAGCCAAAGTGTTTGACACCCTGGCAGTTGTGTGCCCTCGGCCACCAGGAGCCAACAAGAGCTCCCTGATAATAGGGACAAACACGGACCTGGTCCGAAGACTTCTGACCCCTCTAGTGAAAGAGAAAGGGGCAGCGGTCACCAAGATCCACCCCATGCTGAAGACAGCTTACCAAAGGCTGGTCTTAGAGCAGAAGACCCCAGGAGAGGGGATAGGGAAGGTGTGGAGACTTGGAAGAGGAGGGATAGTGCTGCAGCCCGGTGAAGTAACCTGTCTCAGAGCCACTGTGAAGCTTACTTGGGAGCAGCCTGGACCCTTTGTCATGTTGGAATCTGATCCAAGAGAAGGGTCCCACAGTCTGGAAGTGATACCAGAAGTGATTCCGCTGAAGGCCCTAAAGAAGGCCCATTGTAGAGTCCCAGTGAGTGTTAGGAACAATACGGATGGCCCCATGGAGGTCCCAGCCAGGATGCTGCTAGGCCAGGTGAGCCCTGCTGCCCCTGTCAACCTGTCAGAGGTGGGCGAAGGAGGAGATGCTTGGGAGAAGATATCCATGGAAAACCCGAATCTGCCCAGGGCTTGGAAAGAGAGAGCCAAGGCCCAGCTGAACAGATGGGAGAAGATCTTCTCTAAAGATGAGTTCGATGTGGGGTGTGCAAGGAGTGCCACCCATCGGATCCGTCTCCAGGAAGATAAGCCCTTCAGAGAGAGAGTCAGGCGGGTCCCCCTAGCAGATCTGGAGGATCTAAGGGAACAACTCTCAGAACTCAAAAGGACTGGAGTGATACGGGAATCTAGAAGCCCCTATGCATCCCGATAGTGGTGGTCAGAAAGAAGAATGGGTCATTGAGGCTCTGTATCGACTACAGGACTCTCAACAGGAGAACCATACCCGACCAGTATACTACTCCAAGGATAGACGATGCCCTACAGAGTTTGTCTGGAGCCAAGTGGTTCAGTGTTATGGATCTCAAGAGCAGGTACTATCAGATCCCCATGCACCCAGAAGACAAGGAGAAGACAGCTTTCATAACCCCAGTAGGGTTCTTTGAATTCGACCGGATGCCTCAAGGTCTGTCTGGAGCCCCAGCTACTTTCCAGCGTCTTATGGAGAAGACTGTAGGAGACATGAACCTTATTGAAGTCCTTGTGTACCTGGATGATGTCATAGTCTTTGGAAGGACCCTGGAGGAACATGAGGAGAGGCTAGAAAAAGTATTGAGGAGACTCAGTGAGGAGGGACTCAAACTTTCGCCTGAAAAGTGTCGGTTCTACCAGTCTTCTGTGAACTATCTGGGGCACATAGTGTCCGAAGAAGGGGTGGCCACAGACCCCGAGAAATTGGAGGCAGTTACCTCCTGGCCACGACCCACCACAGTAACAGAACTCAGATCCTTCTTGGGTTTCTGCTCCTACTATAGGAGGTTTGTGGAGGGATTCGCCCGAATTGCTAGACCATTGAATGAACTGCTCAAGACTGAGGGGGAAGAGGACGACTCAGGGCCCAGGAAGCCGGGAGAGTCAGTCAGAAATCAGTGGAACCAGAAGTGTGAAGAGGCCTTCCAGGCATTAAAGGAGAGCCTAACCACTGCCCCAGTCTTGGCCTACATAGACCCAACCAAGCCCTATGAACTACACGTAGATGCTAGTCATGACGGTCTGGGAGGAGTACTTTATCAAGAACACGAAGGGCAACAATGGCCTGTTGCCTATGTGAGCAGGAGCCTGACCCCCTCTGAAAAGAACTACCCCACTCACAAGCTGGAGTTCCTGGCCCTCAAGTGGGCGGTAGTAGACAAGCTCAAAGACTACCTGTATGGGGCGGAGTTCACTGTGAAGACCGACAACAACCCCCTTACCTACCTTTTCACCACGGCCAAGCTGGATGCCACTGGACACAGGTGGCTGGCCGCACTGTCTGGATTCAACTTCAGCCTAAAGTATAGGCTAGGGGCTGGGAATAGAGACGCAGATGCTCTGTCCAGGAGATCTCATGCCCCCACCAGTGATATAGAAGATTGGACCCAAGTGGCACCGGACGGGGTGCGGGCCCTCTGTCAAGGAGTTGAATTCCAGGCCAGAGGAGGCTCCAGAGCAGAAGAAATAGGAGTTACCATGGTGGGAGTCCCAAAACACTACTGTGGAGTGACTCAATTGGACGAAGAAAACCTGCCGAGATTGTCCAAGAAGGATTTGAGGAGTGACCAATTGGAAGACCCCATGGGGAGATTGGTCCTGGAGGCCCTGGAGAATCAGGATCCAAACAAACTCCTGTGTCATCCCTCAAAGGAAGCTCGCCTGTTAAGGAAAGAATGGGACAGGTTGCAGGTACATCAGGGAGTGGTCTACCGAAGGGGCCCCTCTGATGACTCAGAAGATAAGTGGCAATTGTTCCTCCCAGAGAAACATCGAGAGACTGTTCTGATTGCCCTGCATGACAATCATGGCCATCTAGGGGCTGAAAGGACCTTTCAACTTGTCAGAAGTCGTTTCTATTGGCCCTGCATGAGGGCAGAGGTAGAAGAGTACTGCCACTCATGTGCACGATGCATCCAGAGGAAGACTTTACCCCATCAAGCTGCCCCAATGGGCCATCTACAAAGCCAAGGCCCAATGGATCTGGTATGCATTGACTTTCTCTGCCTTGAACCTGACCTGAGTGGACTAGGAAATGTTCTGGTGATAACCGACCATTTCACCCGGTATGCCCAAGCTTTCCCAACCAAAGATCAGAAGGCCTCCACCATAGCCAAGGTACTTATGGAGAAGTACTTTGTCCATTATGGGCTGCCACAGTGGCTTCATTCAGATCAAGGAAGGGACTTTGAGAGTAAACTGATCAGGAAACTCCTGGATTCGTTGGGAATCAAGAAGACTCGAACTACACCTTACCACCCACAAGGGGATGCTCAGCCGGAAAGGTTTAACCGAACCTTGCTCAACATGCTGGGGACTCTGGAAAGTGAGAAAAAGCAACATTGGAGCAAACACATAGCAGCCCTAGTACATGCTTACAACTGCACCATCAGTGATGCTACAGGCTACTCCCCATATCGACTCATGTTTGGGAGAGAAGCGAGACTACCTGTGGACTTGGCCTTTGGCACCTCTCTGGACCATTCCTCAGCCACATCCCACAAAGGATATGTGGACAGGCTCAGACACAGCCTGAAAGTAGCCTATGAACAAGCTCAAGGGGCCTCAGATCAAAGGGGAGCTCGAAACAAAAGAAACTTCGACTTGAAGGTCCGGGTGCAAGACCTACAGCCCGGGGACCGAGTACTGTTACGCAATCTGAGGGTCCCTGGAAAGCACAAACTTGCAGATAGATGGAGATCTGAACCTTATGTAATCTGTAGGAAGTTGCTGGGCCTGCCTGTCTACAAGTTGAAGCCGGAAGGAAAGGTGGGCCCTCTGAAGACGTGGCATCGAAACCACCTGCTCCCTCTTGCTGAGGCAGTTAGAATACCCCCCGTGGGAGATTCTCCTGAACCGGCCTCTATCCTGGATACTCCTAGGCCGAACACTTGGTCGCAGACTTCCCGAAATGAAGATGGAGAGGCCTCTCAACTTAGTGAAAATGAGGATGGAGAACTTAATTGGCTGTGGCCTTCCCCAACTCCAGGAACTTCTACCATAGACCTTCCAACCACTGAGGACACCACAGATGAAACACTGAACCCAGAAGCCACAGAGTTCATCCCCTCTAGTCCTTCAGCAGATTACTGGGAAGATGCCCATGATGGTTACTCAGAGGAAGAGGAGCCTGTGTCACCAGAGCCAGAAATCCCAAGAGAACAAAGGGCTCAAAGAGTCATCCGGCCTCCTAAGAAGCTGACCTACCCACAAATGGGGAATAGCTCAGAGGATTCTGTAGTTACTGCTAGGAGGAATGCTGAAAATCCGGATCCCTCCACTGTCCATTTAGTGGAGGGCAACCCCAGCTCACTCTCTGGCACAGCTAGGCAGGCCACCCATGATAATGTGACCTGTGGGCAAGGGAATTCTACTCCTCAGTTTTGGTGGGAATTCCCTATGCCAACATCATTTGTAGAATTGTCTAGAGTTGTACATAGTCTTTGTTAAGGTTTATCTTTGGGGACCAAAGAGTTCAAGTGGGGGGAGTGTGTAGCGGGGTGTTCCCCTTTAATGCAGAGAGACCACATTACCCAGAACCCCATCCGGCAATGTTCCGCCGCAGAGACTCATGGGAGGGGATATAAAAGGAGGAGGCAAGGCTGGGCTCGGCCTGTTTGGGACACGAGACTACACAGACTGATCCTCCTGTGCGGATGTGTTGGAGTGCAAGGCCTGAAGCCTGAGGCCTTGCTCAGCACCAAAGAGCCTTCCACCCCCCCTCTGCGAGCCTGGGTGGCATCTGACTTTGCTCAGCTACAGCCTTGTTGGATCGGGGACCCGATCGCTGGAGAGACGGAGTGTGTGTGTGACACAGTCGGTGGAAGTTTCCCGGACTGAGACCGTAGTCCGGGCGGGTGAGAGGGCATACTCCCAAACGATATACTGTGACTACAAATAGGCCTATAGACTGTCGTGGCCCACCAGTTGTTCCTGATACCCTTATTGAAGAGCCGTACCATAGCTGAACTTACAGTTCGTATAGCCAAGTTCCCACCCATCTTTACCTACCCCATTGGATTACAAAGTTTGTACTCTGTTAATGTGCACCACTGTTAAAGATCTGCCGGTGAAGAAAAAGGACTAAGTTATAGATCTCAGAACCAGGCCTGGTGGGGTTTCTAATGTGTTTTGGGTTACTGCGCCATAGGGCACTTAACTAACGGTCGCCCGTGTGGCGCACTTGTTGCATGTCAGCTCTTTAGTGTGTTAGCGTTGCAGGGCTCTGCATTACCAATGATTATTCTGTAAACTGTGATTACTGTTATATCTTTCTTACCAAGAGCTTAAGTAAAACCTTATACTTATTTAAATTTAGTATTGACTCAATGCTCAGTTATTCATAAAGTATAAGATATACAATTTACTGTCAATACTAGCTGTGCCAGTAGGGGGTAGAGCCTATTGCCGGGGGTTGGCGGAGCTGCCATCAGGGCCCAAACTAGTCTGCGGCCTTCTTAGTTGGAGGTATCGCTACATATATATATATTATAGATAGATAGATAGATACACACACACACACATATATATATATTTATATTTATCTATCTATCTATCTATCTATCTATCTATCTATCTATCTATCTATCTATCTATATATATATATATATATATATATATATATATGTAGCACTACCCCCGTAGAAGCTGCTGGTTATTATTTTGGGTCTTTGCTGTCACCCCTACCCACAGTTCACCAGGTCAGAAACTTAGAGTCTATACTGGGCCTTGCGCCCATGGATGTATGCACCAGTCACTTAGTTCTTTTCCAATGCTTTTTATTAAACAACTTGAACAGTAGAGGGATGGAGGGTTAGGGGAAAGTTCAAATACCTTGTGCAGATCACTGAGGAACTTGAGATCCGGAAGACAAATACAACTCCTTGTCAGCGGATATTGCTCACCCGGATAGGCCTCTCTCACTGGCCTAGCAGCCGGAATGATGCACGGACAAAAGTCTCTGCCACAGACTTGAGTGAAACGGATAAAGTCTCTGCCACAGACTTGAGTGAAACGAATAAAGTCTCTGCCACAGACTTGATGATAGCGATAACTATTTGTACAATCCTCTGCCACAGGATTCGTGATCAGTAATAGACAAGCGAACAATGATACACAGTACCTAAAGTCCCTTTAAGCCCATCCGGCAGTACTGTGAGGTAGATTGGTTAGGGTGCATCCTCCAATTGAGTCACCAGGCTCCTCTTGAGATACCAGCCTTTCGCTCGGTCCTCTCCAAGATGAGTCCTCCCCCGGATCCTTTTAATTGCTTGGCTTCTTCCCGCAGGACAGACAGCACAGGACCACCTCTGAACCAGTAGGCCCCAGACAGCTTCTGGGCCTACTTGCAGTCATGTAGCCTCGGTCCAGCAGGGCCCCGAGGCAGAAGAGGAGTTGTCATATACCTTAGGCCAGGCGGGCCATGAGGTGAGAGAGAGAGAGAAAAATGGCGTCTGCCCCTTAAGAATCCTCTCCCAGAATGCACAGCAGTGAACCACTCCCACTGGGCTGTTTCTGGGGAAAAGGGACACCCAATACACATTAGCCCGTTGTCCTTACATCACTGGCCTGTGGTGACAACGACACCTACAGGCGACAGTGTGGAACTGCACACAACACAGCCAATGTTGGAGCAGAGGCTAATTTAGCCAAAATATTGAATCAGAACTATGTACAGAACAGATAACCCACTAAATTTACATGCGAGCGCCTGGTCAACAGGAGCAGGGTGCTACATGTATATATATATATATATATACACTCATATCAAACGCAACACAACTCCACACATAAAATAAATTATCACTAAATCGTGTGTGGTATATGTTGATTGTATGTATACACTGATTTGGACTTGGAAATAGTGAGCTTCCTATTTTCAGCGTTACATAAATGTGGTGAAAGTGAAACAGGTCAATACTTTATGCTTTCCTTTGATTTATTTATGTGGGAGTTTAGATTTTTTTAATATATTAAATTGTAGACAAGAATTTGATAATGTATGTGACATTATTGATAGTTAATTAAGGTGAAGGTGTAACTACTGTGTGTTGATAATAATTCTGAAATGTATGCTTTAAAAGAAATAAAATAAAATAGATGATTTTTTTTTCTGCGATAGGTACAACTTTTTAGAAAATGAATTGTATTAATTCGTAGAATCAAGAAACCTATTCTTTAAGTAGATTGTGTCTTGACTTGACTTTTCAACATATGCAAGAAAAGACCTACAGAAATAGGGACCAAAGAAAAATGGAGGCACCCCCAGTTCTGTACATTAAACTGCCTTACTACATTCCGGCCAGTCAGAGTTAAGCCCTGTACACACGATCGGATTTCCTATGGTTTTTAAACCAATGGATTTTTCTATCGGAAAACCGATGAAGCTGACTTCCATCGGTCTTGCCTACACACCATCAGTCAAAAAACCGACCTCTCCAAACGAGGTGAGCCGAGAAAAATGAAGTTCAATGCTTCTGAGCATGCGTCGACCTGATTCTGAGCATGCGTGGGTTTTTTATCCGATGGAGTTCCCCACAGACGATAGTAATTTGCTATCGGTTTTTTAACCATCGGATAAATTTAAAACATGTTCTATTTTTTAAACACCGATGGAAAAAAGACCGATGGGGCCCATACACGATCGGTTTGTCCGATAAAAAAAGTCTATCGGACTGTTTTCATCTGTAAATCCTATCGTGTGTACACGGCTTTAGAGTTAGAGTTACAAGGATTTATTTCCAGAACATCATAATTTAATGTAACATCATTAGGAAATATATTTCCCTGGTTGTAATAGAAATCTAGTGTCAAGGATGCAAATTCTTTAATCCTGCGAAATGTTTTAAGAAGGGGATATCTAAAAAATAAAAAGATAAAGCTACACGTTGATTTGTTCAAAGGGGGTTTAACCTCCCTGGCGGTATGATTATTTCAGATTTTAGGTACTGAAAGCGGTACAATTATTTTGCATGGAAATTTGTCGTTTTATATTGTAGGCCTGTAATTCTTAGGAATAACTCACTTAAATCTGTCCAAACCAGAGTCTAGTAGACATCCCGGGTATGATAAAGTTTGAAACACAAAATCATACATTATAATATAATAAATAACTATAAATAATTATAACAAATAATAATAATATAATAATAATAAAAATTATTCAATAATGTAATCAAATCAAAAACACTGAAATTTGCTCAGTTGCAGAATTGTCGCTGTCATTAGATTTAGTGTTTGATGATGAATTTCCCCACAAATCGCTATCGCTCAATTCTGCGAGTGATTCTAATTTATTATCGCTGTTTTCTAGCTGGTCTAAAAACTGTTTTGACATATAGGGACACTTTTTGGTTACTATGGACAATCTCCAGTTTCCAGGCAGAAAAAAATGTATTTATATTATAAAACTGCATGCAGGGCACTGTACAGACCACTAGGGACAAAGGGGATGTGTAATTGTTTTATACAGTACTGTAATCTGTAAGATTACAGTGTACTGTATGTGTACTGTGTATTTACTTTTTTGAATTTGGCGCCGATCTCCGCCCCCGTGCGACGCAAACGGAGCTCGGCGGGACTCGGGCACTGTGTGAATCGAGCGAGGAGATAGCTTGCACACACAGCGGGGAGACATCGCAGGATCCAGGGAACAAGGTAAGTTATTTTGCCTGTATACTGCGATGCAATCCCGATTCTGGCTCGGGTTTACCGCTAATGGTACTGAAATTCCACCCCGAGCCAGACTCGGGAATACCGTTAGGCAGGTTAAAGAATATTAAAATAGTGAATTGTATGAATCCCTTTTAAAAAAAATGAGTACACCTTCTTTATGTCGTCTTATTTCCAGGAATTGTAATCAGTGCCAGGACAAGGGGTGAGCAGCAGAAGCGGCTGCCCTGGGCACTGTGGTATCATGTGACGTGTAGGGGCACTGCAAGGAGATTGAGGGAGAGGGACGATTTTAGGGGGTTTGTGCTAGAAGAATTCCTCTGGGATCCTCCTAGGATGGAAAAGGATCTGGGGGTCCTAGCAGATGATAGGCTCAGCATTGGAATGCAATGCCAAGCTGCTGCTAACAAAGCAAACAGAATATTGGCATAAATTAAAAAGGGGATCAACTCCAGGGATACAGTGATAATTCTCCCACTCTACAAGACTCTGGTCTGGCCGCACCTAGAGTATGCTGTCCATTTCTGGGCACCAGTCCTCAGGAAGGATGTACTGGAAATGGAGCAAGTACAAAGAAGGGCAACAAAGCTAATAAAGGATCTGGAGGATATTAGTTATGAGGTAAGGCAGGGCCGTCTTTAATGTTGATTTGACCCTGGGCAAAAAAAATCTTGGGCCCCCCCCCCCCCATGCAATTTTGCTCTCCACCTGCTCTGAAACATACAATAAATATCAGCTAGACTTAAAATCAGTTTACTGTATCAGATCAGACAGTGATTGTGATTGGTTGCCAGAGGTTACAGCATATCATTACAACTTACTGACTTGTTGCTGGAGGTTACAGCACACATTACGGCTCACTTATTAGTTGGTAGAGGTTACAGCACATGATTTATTCTTTTTGATTGGTTGCTAGAAATTACCGTACAGTAATACTGTTCACTGATTGGTTGCTAGAGGTTACAGCACATCATCTCTTCACTGCAGAGGGGCATGATATACATGTGAATGCCACCTTTATTTACATATGAATGCCGGCAGCCTCAGCTATTTACATATGAATGCTGCCGCTATTTACATATGAATGCTCCCATTAATTACATATGAATGATGGTTATTTACATGTAAACACAGGGTCTGCAGGCGAGTCATCTGTACACAACAATAGGGCAGCACATAGTAGCAGCAATTCACACTGAGATATCAGGACACAGCAAAGGACTAAAACTTCAAGGGACAAGGGAATTTAAACTGGGATAGTTGGCAAGTATTAGGCAGCTGCTTTGGGCCCCACAACAATGACAGGGCCCAGGGCAGCTGCCCCTTTTGCCCTGCCTTAAAGACGGCCCTGAGGTAAGGTTACGAGCACTGAACTTATTCTCTCTGGAGAAGAGGTGCTTGAGAGGAGATATGATTTCAATATACAAATACCGTACTGGTGAACCCACAATAGGGATACAACTTTTTCATGGCAGGGAGTTTAATAAGACACGTGGCCACTCACTAAAATTAGAAGAAAAGAGGTTTAACCTTAAACTGCATAGAGGGCTCTTTACTGTAAGAGCGGCAAGGATGTGGAATTCCCTTCCACAGGCGGTGGTCTGAGCGGGGAGCATCGATAGTTTCAAAAAACTATTAGAAAAGCACATGAATGACCACAACATACAGGAATATACAATGTAATACTGACATATAATCACAAACACAGGTTGGACTTGATGGACTTGTGTCTTTTTTCAACCTCACCTACTATACTAACAATGTAAGAGGTAATATGGTTGAGGGGGAGGAGATCTGTGCTAGGGGAATTTTTTTGAGGGAGGGTGGGGGATTTGTGCTAATAGGGATGATTAGGGGGTGTTTGTGCTAAGAGGGGGAATATTTGTGCTATGATAGGGATTTGGGATGGGGGGAGAAATTGGCTACTCGGAGGGGAAATTTGAGGGGTGGAGGATTTGTGCTAGGAGGAATGATTTTTTTTGGGGGGGGGGGGGCATTTGTGCTGGGGAGATATGGGGGATGGAGGTTTGCAAAGATTTGTGCTGGGAGGGGAGATTTCAGCAGGGGGGTGGATTTGTACTGGTAGGAGAGGGAATTTATGTTTAGAGGGTAATCATGCAGATTAGTGCCCAATTTCTGCTCTCACATAATGGGTGGTGGGGCGCAGTTTGGCATGTTCGCCCTGGGCTTTAGGTGACCTTGTTCCAGCACTGATTCTAATATATAGTAACATGAATTTATTGCACAATGCCATACCTAAATTTGACAGCAATCTACTAGACCAATTGGTATCTTGCCAAGTGGGGGGAATTACTGTTTTAAAAGTAATTGTTTCGTTGATTTATATTACGCACACATTTTATGTTATTATTGCCTTGCTCACCATAAACTACTTTCAATATAAGACTTTCAGCTTGCACTTCCATTTTTTTGTATTAAATTGAATGATGTATAGATTATCCAATACGTAGAGCTGTTATTCTGTTCTCTCTTAACAACTGTTTAGATATATGGGTAGATTTACTAAAGGCGAATAGGTTGTGCACTTTGCAAAGTGTAGTTGCTCCAGAGCTTAGTAAATGAGGTAAGGCTTCACTTTACAAAGAATACCCAATCACATGCAAGGAAAAAAAACAAAAACATAATTTTTGCTTGCATGTGATTGGATGATGGAAATCAGCAGAGCTTTTGCTCATTTATTAAGCTCTGGAGCAACTGCTCTTGCAGAGTGCAACTGCACTTTGCAAAGTGGACAGTCTATTGGCCCTTAGCAAATCAACCCCAAAATGTCAGTCACAGAGAGTTTTTTTTCTGAGTAATTTTCTAGCAAAAGAATGATGATTTGTACATGTAGGAGAGAAGTGCCAGAATAGGCCCGGTATGTAAGTGGTATAAAAAGCCTTGTATTGAAAGGGTTAAAGTAAAGAGACAGAGAGAGCTTCTTGTGAAAAAAAAAATAGACAGAGAGAGACAGTGTCATTTATATTGAGTTAGATAGAGCAGGCAGGCGAGTCAGTTAGCTGCAGTTATAGTGTGTAGAGGATATATATGCATCCTAGGTGATGTATATATATTTATACACTGTATTCAGTTTAGCTAGATCCGTTCCTGTTATTCTCTATACTGTGACAGGCAGGCAGGTGATTGTGCTAGCTGCAGTCAGTGTTTCACTTAGTGTACTGTGTGCTTTGCATAGCGTTCACCTAAAGCTTACCGGAATACAGTTAGTGGTGTTCTCATAATAAAACCACAGGCAGAGAGCTGCAAGTATTTTCAGTTAGTGTACTGTGTCCTCTGCACAGTGTTCACCTAAAACTAACTGAAGACAATTGCTGCTTTTCTCATACTAATACCACAGCAGTCAGTTGATTCTGATAGCTGCATTATCAGTACAGATATATATATATATATATATATATATATATATATATATATATATATACATCCCAACTTTGTGCAGCTACATCTCACTGCAGGCCATTAGTATGTCTGGAAGGCAAACAAGGAGAGGCAGACAGTCACGAGACAATAAAAGAGGGCAAGCAGGCTCTGTGTCTAGAGGCAACAGAGCTGGTCGTGGACACGGTGCATTCTCATCAGCACGTGGCCGTGGGACACGCTTATCCTTCTTTTCGGCAGCTGGCCATGTTGAGCCGCAACATGCCCAAGACTTGGTAGAGTGGATGACCAAGCCGTCCTCATCCTCCTCATCCTCTCACACCCAGGCTCAGGGTACTTTGTCTGGCAAAGCAGCTGCCAAAGCGTCCTCTTTCCTCAGCTCAATGGCATCAGTCACTTCTTCCCTAGCCCCACCATGTCCTCCTGAGCAGTTCCCCGAACTGTTTGACCACAGTGTTGGGTACATGCTCCAGGAGGATGCCCAGCGTTTTGAAGGCTCTAATGATGGAACCCAGCTAGAGGAAGGCTGTAACGTGAGCCCAGAGAGAGGGGGTAGTAACGTGAGCCCAGAGAGAGGGGTTGCCCAACAAGGACAGCTATCTGGCAGTCATGTTCCCCCAGCTGCAGCATACTGCCAGATTTGCTCCAGTGATGAGGAGGGAGGGGTTGATGAGGTCACTGACTCCACGGGGGTGCCTGATAGGAGAGAGGAGGAGGAGGCACATCTCCAAAGAGGCAGGATGCCCTCCAGGGGCCAGCTTAAGGGCAGCACACTGACTGCATCACACCTCAGAGCTCCGCATGTGCAGGGCGCTGCTGTCTCTGCACGTTATTCCAAAAGTTCTTTGGTGTGGGCCTTTTTTCAGACATGTGCAGCAGATCGCACTGTTGCCATTTGCAACATATGTCTAAAGCGTTTCTTGCGTGGCCAAAACATCAGCCGCTTGGGCACCACGTGCTTTACCAGACATATGTCCACCTGCCATGCAGTTCGTTGGCAAGCCTACCTAAAAGACCCACACCAAAGAACAAAGTGGACCTCTCCTTGCTCCTCATCAGCTGAGATCTCCAACCCCACTATACCTTCAGTCCGCTCTGAAACCTGCACTGTGAGGAATGAAGGTGTAGAATTAGGTGTGTCACAGCCAAGTACTTGAGGGCAATCTGCTATCGGTACAACGACGTCCGATTGTACCAGACAAATTTCCCTGCCCCAGCTGCTGCACCGCCGAAAGAAGTTCGTTCCCAGCCATCCACATGCCCAGCGGTTGAATGCTAGCTTGGCTTAATTGCTAGCAATTCAACTGCTGCCTTTTCAGTTGGTAGACTCTGCCCCCTTCCATGAGTTTGTGGAATGTACGGTTCCTCAGTGGCAGGTTCCCAAATGCCACTTTTTTTCACGGAAGGCGATTCCAGCTCTCTACCAGGATGTGGAAGGCAATGTCTTGGCCTCACTGGACAGGGCGGTCAGCGGTAAGGTGCATATTACCGCTGACTCATGGTCCAGCAGACATGGACAGGGATGTTACCTATCTTTCACGGCGCATTGGGTGACTCTGCTGGCAGCTGGGAAGGATGCAGGACAAGGTGCAGTAGTGTTGGAGGTTGTTCCACCATCATGCCTCCAAAATGTTACTACTGGTGATTCTGACACACCTCTCTCCTCCACCCCCTCCTCTTCTTCTTCCTCCATGGCCTCTACCTGTGCTTTGTCCTTGGAACCAGCGGTGCTTCGTAGGCGTTCAAGGGGCTACGCAAGTACGCAGGCAAAAAGATGCCATGCGGTACTTGAGCCGGTGTGCTTGGGGGACAGGAGCCACACTGGGGCAGAGATTCTGTCAGCTCTGCAGGGGCAGGCTCAGAGGTGGTTGACGCCATGCCAGCTTAAGCCAGGAAAGGTGGTTTCCGACAATGGCACCAACCTCCTCTCCGCCCTCCGACAGGGACAACTGACCCATGTGCCCTGTTTGGCTCACGTCCTTAACTTGGTGGTACAGCGGTTCTTGGGCAGGTACCCGGGCTTACAGGAGGTCCTGAAGCAGGCCAGGAAACTCTGTGGGCATTTCCGCCAGTCATATAATGCCAGTGCTCGGCTGTCTGACCTGCAAAAGGTTTACAACCTGCCCAAGCACCGCCTAATCTGTGACATGCCCACCAGGTGGAACTCTACGTTGGCCATGCTGCAGCGGCTGCACACGCAGCAGAGGGCCATCAATGAGTATCTGTTGCAATATGGCACCAGGACAGTGTCAGGGGAGCTTGGATTTTTTTCCCCATGCCAGTGGGCCATGATCAGGGATGCATGCACTGTCCTGGCACCATTTGAGGAGGCCACGAGGATGGTGAGCAGTGACAGTGCATGCATCAGTGACACTGTCCCTCTTGTCCACCTGTTGGAGCACACGCTGCGTGGAATAATGGACAGGGCACTTGAGGCAGAACAGAGGCAGGAAGAGGAGGACTTTCTTACTGTAGTGATATCATATATGGTCCACAGATGACCCAATTGATGTTTAAGTATTAGTATGATGATATAAGTTATGTTTCAGCAGTATCACCCAAGTTCTCCAGAGAGTGCAGTTTATTTAACTTTAAAAACAGAACAAAGTCCAATACATGCACAGATGACAACAAATCCAATCAGAGTATATATATATATATATATATATATATATATTTCAAAGTCCCATGTCTCCTTGATCATATTCTAGACCTGTGCTTTCCTATCCATGCAGAGTGACAAGACTGACTGAAGGACAGCTTGGATGTCTCAAATACTGGTCTGACCCGGGGGGGGGGGGGGGTTCCCATGAATACCCCCTCAAGTCTAATTACCATCAATAAATACCTTTTCTTTGGTCCTAAACAATATACCCTTTGAAATGTTCAATTAGGTTAACAGGCCACCTCACAAACCTAGGTAGGCTTGCAAAAGATTAACACATCAAAGCTGTTATCTGGCCCCTCTGATATGTGTGATCAACAAACACCCTTTGATATGTGTAATCTTGAATGCCTGTATGTAACACATATCTACCGTGCCATACATATAACACAATATATATAATATACATACACATATATATTAATAATACAACATATACCCCCACTTGGGTCGGTTCTAACTACTAGAACTGACCCATAAATCAAGCAACAAACATCATTATGATTTGAGGTACTGGATGCTTTACAATGGCTCATATGAAATATGATGCTGAGACTGGTTACATCTCTCTTCATCAGCAACTAAAATATTCCCATGAAACAGTTATTAGATAATATAATTTTAGACCATGATTGTAAAAGGATTCGGTAAACATCCGTGGCCTGTATAGCTGTTAGACCTTATTTCAAAGCTTGCTCTTGAGTAAATCACATCACGATCTTGAATATTGCGCAAAAATTAGCTGATGTCACAGTCCATTCTAACTTCATCACATCTCTCACCATGTCACTGAAAAGTAAAGCGTGTTATGCTTTGGGAGCTCCAATCCACATAAGTCCAGGATTCTCTCATCTCCAGGCTCAAAGTTTTCATTTTTAAAGATGCTTTTACACAACCACCAGCAAATCCTGAAATTCTGCTTCCATCTTTATAGTAAGAAGAACCATCAATATACCAGCAGTCCCTTCCAAGTTCAAAAGGGTTTGGATATGGCAGTAAAAACTCTGTGCTGCAAACTATTTCCTTGCACATTCATGAGCTTCACCTTCAATCATCATTCCACCAATCAGGACACTAGGTTATTTTAACATCAAACTCTCAATATTCTCTGACAACAAAGCTGTAGTCCATCTCGCCAGCCTTTTACAATTCACATCTGCTTCTTTCCATTTCCTATTTGAGCAATGATGACCTTTTGTGTACCTGTCAAGTAATTTGCTGATTGACAGCCACAATTTGAATTTGCTGTAGGCCACCCCTCATTGCCTTTAATAGAGCAGTTACTTGTATCATTCAGTCCATAATTCCACCAGAATGGTATACCAACATATATATATACCCCCACGCGATGGTTCAAATAGAATCAGCTTGACATCAGTGTCTATCAGATCTTCTATCCCGACAAAGCGACAGTGGAAATTCTTGTCAGTATCTTTTTATGAAAGGTAGAAAGGTCTTTGTCATCCATATATGTCGTAGCCTTCAGCATATTATAAACAACTGATTTAACACAATTCAAATCATGACTAGAGTGATGAATTTCACTCACCCCTCTTATAAATTTAGGAAAACCACCCAACATACTATAATTTATGCATATGTCATATGTACGGATGTTATAAAATTATCTTAGGTTTAAATGCTTCGCTCTGGTTTTAAGATAAAGTTCATGAAATAAAACATAAAAAAAAAATGAAAACATAAAATATATCAGGGAAAGGAAGAAAATGAAAAAAGAAAAAATAATAAAAAAAAAAAATTGAAAAAAAAAAAGAAATTTGAATGTTTAAGAAAAAAGTCCATTGCTTGATGAATATTGAGAGAGTGTCCATAGATTCTTTATATATTGTCTATTCATCATTTCTCGCCCACTTCTGTTCACATTCAAACGAGTTCCTCCGGGGATCTGAAAGACAAAAATTCTCAGACAAAAACTCATTAGCAAAGTCCTTAGCATTTTTTTTTTTTTAAGTTAAAACAAAGTACTATTTACAGTTTACAGTCTAAAGCTAATTCACCCCCACTGCTAGAGAAGCGTCATTTGCATTCAAAAACAGATCTGGAGAATGTACATTTGTATTTATGACACCCTGTACAACTGTTCCAATAATGTGTCACGTTCTTTTCTCATCTTGTCATACTCAATTTTCAGGTGGTCATACTTCTGTTTTAATTGAGAAAATGGTATCCAGGTCCTTTTCTTAATATTATTTTGGTCAGCTCTGTTTTTCATATTATTCTCACCTATGTTTGACCCAGTGTTTGTCCTAAACAATGTGGCTACATCAATTTTGACAGCTTGCTCATTTAACTTTCTCCATAAATGATCTGCTCTCAATAATATTTAAATCATGAGGATTTGGGGTAACTAATAAAATATTTTGTTTGATATCTTCATGCAAAGCATCTAGAAACATACTCATATGTACCAAGCCTCCACGCTCAAATGCAAGATTATTACTGACCAATAATTCCATAATAGTTGCTATCCTGTGTGACAATTCATAGAGAGATTCACTTTGCATTTGTTGGATTTTCCCATGAATAGTAACATCAGAACGTACACCATACAAAGCACATAATAATTCCATTAATATGTCCCTTGTCCTCAGAGGCTGGATACAGATCTGTTTAATTCTCATCCAAAGACCATTTCCTATAGAATGTTGCAAAACTCTTTCTAAGTCAGATGGGTTTAGATTGTACAAATCTCTGACATTCTGCAAGTCACAAAACCACTTCAAAAATCTGTTAAAATCATGGCAGGGAACCATTCCTATTTCTTTAAGAATTGCATCTAGTTCTTTTGGTTTCAAATGCTTCATTACAAGCTGAACTTCATCTGTATTATTATAAACTGTGGTGGTCACAGTGGGTGCGGCTGGCAATGAATTATCAGATTTAATATGAGGTTCTGTTTCATTTGATAGAAAGTTTGTGTTCGTATTTTGCAGATTGCTTAATCCAAGATTTGATTTATATCTGCATTCCTGAGATCTCTTCTCTACTTCCATAATTTTTAATTTTAATCTCTCATTTTCCTCTGATAATTCATCACAAATTTTAGATTTCTCAGGCAAAGCTCCCCCAATGGTAACTGCATGCAATTTTAAATTTGCTGTCTCAGTTTCTGATTGGTTTTGTAACCTCTGACAAACTTTATGGCTATTATCAACTGCATTCTGTAAATGGACAATTTTCTCAACCTTATCCTTCAAAGAACTTTCCATAGTTAAACAGCAAGATAACAAGCCCTGCAAAATACAACCTTTTCTTTTACTTTCTGAAATTTTGCTATCAAAAACATCTTTCTCTAAAAACTCCTTCATCATAGTCCATGTCTGCTTACATTTTTCTGGAATTTCATAAGGACCGCCATGACGCTTAATACATTTTAATATCCATCTGTTAACTTTATCAGAACTGACACTAGCTTCACACTGAGTAAGCATTTTGGCTATATTACTAATAATTTAAAAAAAGGAAATATTTTACTCACCGCATTAGTTACTCCTTCGGCTTCTAGTTCAGGTCTTCTGGTACACGACACAGTCCTTTTTTTTTTGTTGTTTCCAGTCTCCAGAGAATAATTCTGGGGTTCCGAACTTGTTTAATCTTGTATATCAGACTCTTATGTCACAACCAGACATTAGAGTCACAGCACAGCTCTTGGGTCTCCATAAGACTTCTATCCACCTCACAGGATTGTTGTCATCACCGACTTCTGTTACTAAGTCCTGAAAATGCGCTTCTGGTCGCTTGAACGGCACCAATGTAGTGATATCATATATGGTCCACAGATGACCCAATTGATGTTTAAGTATTAGTATGATGATATAAGTTATGTTTCCGCAGTATCACCCAAGTTCTCCAGAGAGTGCAGTTTATTTAACTTTCAAAACAGAACAAAGTCCAATACTTGCACAGATGACAATGAATCCAATCAGAGAATATATATATATATTTCAAAGTCCCATGTCTCCTAGATCATATTCTAGACCTGTGCTTTCCTATCCATGCAGAGTGACAAGACTGACTGAAGGGCAGCTTGGATGTCTCAAATACTGGTCTGACCCTGGGGGGGGGGGGTTTCCCATGAATACCCCCTCAAGTCTAATTACCATCAATAAATACCTTTTCTTTGGTCCTAAACAATATACCCTTTGAAATGTTCAATTAGGTTAACAGGCCACCTCACACACCTAGGTAGGCTTGCAAAAGATTAACACATCAAAGCTGTTATCTGGCCCCTCTGATATGTGTGTTCAACAAACACCCTTTGATATGTGTAATCTTGAAGGCCTGTATGTAACACATATATACAGTGCCATACATATAACGCAATATATATAACATACATACACATATATATTAAGTTTACCACACTTACCTCTCAAGGCCCCCTTTATCCAGACAGTGTTCCTGCTGGCCCGGCTATCACACAGGAAGAGGACGAGGAGGAGGAGGATTGTGTCAGAATGGAGGTGGAGACTTGCACTCAGCATCAGCAGCAGTCTTCAAGGGATCAATTACAGTCCCAAGACACCTGTGGACTTGTACGTGGCTGGGAGGAGGTGGTTGCGGATCATGTCGTCTCCTCAGTGACCCAGAGGACTCCGCACTGAATGCCTCAGCAAACCTACGCTGAATGGCAAAGCCTGTGGAAGGATCCTCGTATTCGTACGATCAAGGAGAGGGATCGAGGTTGCTAAAAAGAAGCCAATGGTCGGACTTTAAAGGCAGAAACACAGTGAATAAACAAAAATAAAATGTATTAATTGAGAAGACAAAAAAACAGACAGTTACTACAATAGTTAAAGGGTTAAAAACTGTATACAAGATGGAATGTACAGATGCGGTCCCAATAGTTTTGAACTCTTTAACTATTGTAGTAACTGTCTGTTTATTTGTCTTCTCAATTAATAAATTTTATTTTTGTTTATTCACAGTGTTGCTGCCTTTAAAGTCCGACCATTGGCTGCTTTTTAGCAACCCTCCTTGTTTCTCTAACATTATGACGGATGTGGCATTGTGAGTGCTTCCTTTCCCCTGTTCATATTCCAAGGAGAGGGATCATTACTGGCTGGCAACCATCCTTGATCCACGTTACAAGGGTAAGGTTGCGGACCTTATCTTGCCGTCGCAGAGGGAGCAGAGTATGAAGCATCTTCGGGAGGCCTTGCAGAAATGTCTGTGCAACGCGTTCCCAGAGACTGGAAGGTTACAAATTCCTGGTTCTGGACAACGTGTTGCTGAGGCTTCGGTCAGTCAAAGAAGGAGTGGTGGAGAAGGTGGCCGTCTGACCGATGCGTTCAGACAATTTTTTAGTACGCAGCCCCAAGGTATGATCGGTTCCAGCAACCATCGCCAGCGCCTGGTTTACATGATGCAGGAATACCTAGGGGCAAGATCAGACTTGGACACCTTTCCCATCGAAAATCCTCTGGGTTACTGGGTCTTGAGGATGGATCACTGGCCAGAGCTTGCACAGTATGCAATTGAGCTACTGGCCTGTCCTGCATCCAGCGTTCTTTCGGAACGCACATTCAGTGCTGCTGGAGGCTTTGTAACCGATCACAGGGTGCGCCTGTCCACCGACTCGGTCGATCGACTGACCTTCATAAAAATGAATCAGTCTTGAATCACCACCAGCTACCAAGCACCTGATGCTGTTGTAACCGAATATTTTTTTTTTAAATGTCAGATCCCTTCAAGACTGCCTATACTGATGCTGAGTGACTATCCTGTTATGCTGAGTGACTATCCTCTTCCTCCTCAATGATCATGCTGATAGCTTGTAAGAACATTTTTGGTTCTGGGCACCGCCACCAGTGGCTAAGGCCCAATTTTTCAGCCCCTGTTTAACAGGGGCGTGTATTTACAATTTTTGATGCCCCTGTTTAACAGGGGCGTGTAATTACAATTTTTGATGCAATACTTTGCAGCAGGGCTCATTGCTGCTCTCCAAGTACAGTATCTGTGAGGGGTTGCAGTGTTGTGGCACCAGTGCCTAAGGCCCAATTTTGCTGCCCTTGTTCAACAGGGGCATGTAATTACAATTCTTGATCTAATAATTCACAGCAGGGCCCATTCCTGCGCCCACCAAGAGTAACTGTGAGGGCTTACAGTGTTGTGGCAACACCACCACCAAAGGCCGAATTTTTCAGTATTTTTTTGTACATTGTACAAAAAATTTCTTTGTACATTGTACAGAGAATTTTTTTGTACATTGTACTTCCTGCTTTTCTGCCCAAATCAGTGTTCATTATTTAGTCTGTAGGAAAGTATTAGAGTCCACAAACTATGGTATATATACCTGAAACTTGATCAATCCTGATGTGCTTATGGCCTCTCTTTTCTTGAGGACCTCACATGTCTAGAAAGTACAAATATCCCCCAAATTACCCCTTTTTGGAAAGTAGAAAGTCCAAGGTATTTAGTAAGAGGCATGGTGAGTTTTTTGAAGTTGTAATTTTTGGGCACAATTTGTGGGAAAATCAAGAAGTAAAAAAAATTAAAATTTGAATTTTTTACATACTGACACAACTGCAGTACAGCATAATTATATGACTGGTGTGGCTGTGTTCAGGGACACTGACTGGTGAAAGTATGTAAAAAAAAAATTATAATAATTTTTTATTCAATGTTTTAATTTTTTATTACATTTTTCCTTTTTTTTTTTTTACATGTTTTTTTTTTTTTACATACGTTGAAAAGAGCAATACAGTGTTACCATAGTAACACTATACTACTCTGGGGAGGTGATCAGGATTTTTTTTTACACACTATGATTGCTTATAACTGTGCATGTTAAAGTGGATGTAAACCCAATTTTTTTTAAGGCTTTTATCTTTTACAGTATAGGGTTTCATGTCATCTGTGCCCAGTCTTGCCACAAAGAGTTAATCCAGCTCTGAGCAATCCTCTTATCTTTTTCAGTAAGATAAAAACAGACAGACAGAGAAACAGTAGTCCATTCTTCCCCCTTGCTGTGAATGACGGGTGATTTACATATCTCATGCGTGAGTGTGAGATAGACATTCTGTGTATTTCCCACCCCCCCCCCTTTCTTCTGGATGTTAGTGATCATGGGGCATAATCTACAAGACCAGCAGCAGTTCAGTGTAAGAAATATCGATGCCTGGCCAAGGGGAGTATAGAGATGGGCGGGCAGCCTACTGACATCATGACTCCACCCACCAAGCTCCAGACAACAGACCTGCCCACAGATTCTGCAGTTTTTCAGTTATCGTAACAGACAGAGGGGAGACATTGGACAGGTAAGGATACATGCAGGAGGCATGTATATCCTTACAGATAACCACTATGGCAGTAGTTTAGAAAGGATGAGAGTGGGTTTACATACACTTTAAAGTTATAAGCAACCATCTTTACTGAATGAAAACTACTCAATTAGTGTTTACTATTGATTGGTCACAGCTAATCACATGGTACAGATGGGCTATGATTGGCTCTGCCTGTATCATGTGATGACTGTAACAAATCACAGAGCTTATCACAATAGTACACAATGAAAGGCATGTAACAAAGCCTTTCATTGTGTACAACTGTCATGTGATCTGCTGTGATTGGCCACAGCAGTCACATGGTACCGGTAGCGGGCCGGTACAGTGATCTGTCATTAGCCGCGTCGATTAACATAGCGGGTGACAGATTGTGCCGGAGTGAAGTTCGTGGGGCGTGCACAAGGAGTGATCCTGGGAGGACGTCATATCACGTCCTCTCAGAACAACAGTGCTCCCGCCCAGCTGTCATTTGACAATAGGCAGGACGGGAAGTGGTTAACAAAATGAGTGAACAGAACAAGTCAACCTTTCTTCAACAGATGTATTAGAACTGTGATGCCATTTAGATTGTAGGTAGTAGGTTGCCTTGATCCGTTCAACCCAGTTGTTGATCAAAAACTGAATGAAAATGGATGAAAACCTGAAATGGCCATATGTACTGTATGTATGGGTATATGTATGTTCTAAATGGAAGAGTTTCATTTCCATATATTGAAGTAGGCCCATTGTGCTTTGTAGAGCAGTTTCTCCACAAAGCAACTGTGCAAACTTATACAGAAGGAAGTTCTACTGGTTTCCTCCAGTTGCAGGATTTATTTTTTGCATTTTTATTCCTAAGAATAGGCAACTATTTTATTTATAAGACAGGTCATATGGTTTATAAGAATTTTCTTTTAGCAGCAATAACACCTAAGCTTTATTTTAACCACTTAAGCCCCGGACCATTTGGTAGCTAAAGGACCAGAGGTGAATTCAGAATTTTGCACTGCGCTGCTTTAACTGTAAATTGTGCGGACATGCAATGTTGTACCCAAACAAAATTTGCGTCCTTTTCTTCCCACAAATAGAGCTTTCTTTTAATGGTATTTGATTGCCTCTGCGATTTTTATTTTTTGCAATATAAACGGAAAAAGACCGAAAATTTTGAAAAAAAATGATATTTTCTACTTTTTGTTATAAGAAAAATCGAATAAACTCAATTTTAGTCATACATTTAGGCCAAAATGTATTCAGCCACATGTCTTTAGTAAAAAAAACGTCAATAAGTGTATATTTATCGGTTTGCGCAAAAGTTATAGCGTTTACAAACTAGGGTACATTTTCTGGAATTTACACAGCTTTAAATTTATGACTGCCTATCTCATTTCTTGAGGTGCTAAAATGGCAGGGCAGTACAAAACCCCCCCAAATGACCCCATTTTGGAAAGTAGACACCCCAAGGAAATTGCTGAGAGGCATGTTGAGCCCATTGAATATTTTTTTTTTGTCCCAAGTGATTGAATAATGACAAAAAAAAAAAATTACAAAAAGTTGTCACTAAATGATATATTGCTCACACATGCCATGGTTATATGTGGAATTGCACCCCAAAATACATTCTGCTGCTTCTCCTGAGTACGGGGATACCACATGTGTGGGACTTTTTAGGAGCCTAGCCACGTACGGGACCCCGGAAACCAAGCACCGCCTTCAGGATTTCTAAGGGCGCAAATTTTTGATTTCACTCCTCACTACCTATCACAGTTTTGAAGGCCATAAAATGCCAAAATAGCACAAAACCCCCCCCAAATGACCCAATTTTAGAAAGTAGACACCCCAAGGAAATTGCTGAGAGGCCTGTTGAGCCCATTGAATATTTTTTTTTTTTTGTCCCAAGTGATTGAATAATGACAAAAAAAAAAAAAAATTACAAAAAGTTGTCACTAAATGATATATTGCTCACACATGCCATGGTTATATGTGGAATTGCACCCCAAAATACATTTTGCTGCTTCTCCTGAGTACGGGGATACCACATGTGTGGGACTTTTTAGGAGCCTAGCCACGTACGGGACCCCGAAAACCAATCACCGCCTTCAGGATTTCTAGGCACAAATTTTTGATTTCACTCCTCACTACCTATCACAGTTTCGAAGGCCATAAAATGCCAAAATAGCACAAACCCCCCCCAAATGACCCCATTTTGGAAAGTAGACACCCCAAGCTGTTTGCTGAGAGGCATGGTGAGTATTTTACAGCTCTCATTTGTTTTTGAAAATGAAGAAAGAATTTTTTTTTTTTCTTTTTTTTTTTTCAATTTTCAAAACTTTGTGACAAAAAGCGAGATCTGCAAAATACTCACAATACCTCTCAGCAAATAGCTTGGGGTGTCTACTTTCCAAAATGGGGTCATTTGGGGGGGGGGGGTTTGTGCCATCTGGGCATTCCATGGCCTCCGAAACTGTGATAGGCAGTGAGAAGTGAAATCAAAAATTTACACCCTTAGAAAGCCTGAAGGCGGTGATTGGTTTTTGGGGTCCCGTACGTGGCTAGGCTCCCAAAAAGTCTCACACATGTGGTATCCCCGTACTCAGGAGAAGCAACAGAATGTATTTTGGGGTGTAATTCCACATATGCCCATGGCATGTTTGAGCAATATATCATTTAGTGACAACTTTGTGCAAAAAAAAAAAAATAAATAAAAAAATTGTCTTTTTTCCGCAACTTGTGTCAACATATAAAATATTCCATGGACTCGACATGCCTCTCAGTATATAGCTTGGGGTGTCTACTTTCCAAAATGGGGTCATTTGGGGGGGTTTTGAACTGTTCTGGCATTTTATACACAACATTAGGAAGCTTACATCCACTCTTCTAACCACTTGAAGACAAAGCCCTTTCTGACACTTTTTGTTTACATGAAAACATATTTTTTTTTGCAGGAAAATTATGTTGAACCCCCAAACATTATATATATTTTTAAAGCAAAGGCCCTACAGAATAAAATGGTGGGTGTTGCATTTTTTTTTTCTACACAGTATTTGCGCAGCGATTTTTCAAACGCATTTTTTGGGGAAAAAATACACTTTTTTTTATTTTAATGCACTAAAACACACTATATTGCCCAAATGTTTGATGAAATAAAAAAGATGATCTTAGGCCGAGTACATAGATACCAAACACGACATGCTTTAAAATTTCGCACAAACGCGCATTGGCGACAAACTACATACATTTTTAAAAGCCTTTAAAAGCCTTTACAGGTTACCCCGTTAGATTTACAGAGGAGGTCTACTGCTAAAATTACTGCCCTCGATCTGACCTTCGCGGTGATACCTCACATGCATGGTGCAATTGCTGTTTACATATGACGCCAGACCGACGCTTGCGTTCGCCATTGGGCAAGAGCAGGGCAGGACAGGGGTGCTTTTTTTTTTTTTTTTTTATTATTAATTTTGCTTTTTTATTTTATTTTTAAATTGTTCCTTCCATATTTTTTTTTTTTATCATTTTTATTGTTATCTCAGGGAATGTAAATATCCCCTATGATAGTAATAGGTAGTGACAGGTACTCTTTTTTTTGAAAAAACTGGGGTCTAGACCCTAGATCTTTCCTCTGCCCTCAAAGCATCTGACCACACCAAGATCGGTGTGATAAAATGCTTTCCCAATTTCCCAATGGCGCTTTTTATATCCGGGGGGGGGACATTCCCTCCCACTGCTTGTAAAAGCAGTCCAGAGGCTAATTAGCCACTAGGGTTGCTTTTACATTAAAGCCGGCCGCTGGCTGAAAAGAATGATACCAAGATGATACCTAAACCCGCAGGCATCAAACTGGTATAACCATTCAAAGTCCAGCAACATACCAGTACGTTGCTGGTCCTTGTTGGACATGTATTGTAATCTTTTTTTTTCATGCAGCCAGGTGGCTGAACGAAAAAAGAAATTGATCGGTGGGTATGCCCACCATTAGAATACCGCCCTTCATCCACCCACTTCTAATGATGGGCATACATGCACCATTTATATATGCCGAAGCATGGGGGCATCCTCCCGCAAAAAAGTTATGCCGCACACACATGGTCGGACTTTTCCACGGGCAAGCCTCCGTCGGAATTTCGACCGTATGTACGCAGCATTAGGGGCAAAATCGCTCCTCCGCCCCTGCTGCCCCAATGCTTCGGCATATTTGCTTTTTTTTTTTTAACTGTGGTGGTGAAATCACCTCCTACAGCACTGGAGTCGCAGGGATCAGGCCTGTCTCTGCGAACGCTGCAGTTATGTGTGTTGTGTTTTGTAAGTGACAGTGATCGATCGATACTGCACTTGGGTGGCCTGGGCTGGACGGAGGGGCAAAACGCAGGTGCTAGCAGGTATCTGGGCTGATCCCGCTAACACTGCGTTTTTGGGAACCCTAAACTGCTGGGGACGCTAGTATAGATCTGATCAGATCAGATATTGATCTGTTCAGATACTATACCACTAAGGGAGGTGTATGCTTCACGCGTGGGTGTTAGCGTTACTGGCACTAACCTGACGCTGCCTGGGGTGTGACGCAGACCCTCTCTGACGCTAAAACCTAATTGATATCACCCGCCGGGCGATCAGGGGGTTAAACCTTTATTGGGTTATATACGGCGGATGCCCTGACACTATAAAAAGCAAACTAACTAACCAGCGTCACCCGTAACACTTATATGATGATTACTGGTGAAAGGGTTAACTAGGGGCAATTAGGGGGTTAAAACCTTTATTAGATAATATATGGGGGTACCTGACGCTATAAAAACCTGCGGCGAACCTAAAAAAAATTACTGGCTACCGATCTGCATCACCGACGCTAAGACAGCGATCAGAAAAATGATCGCTTAGCGACAGTGGTGATAGGGGGTGAAAGGGTTACCTGGGGGGCGATCAAGGGGGTTAAACCTTTATTAGATATTTTATGGGGGTACCCGACGCTATAAAAACCTGCGGCGAACCTAAAAAAAATTACTGGCTACCGATCTGCATCACCGACGCTAAGACATCGATCAGAAAAATGATCGCTTAGTGACAGTGGTGATAGGGGGTGAAAGGGTTACCTGGGGGGCGATCAAGGGGGTTAAACCTTTATTAGATAATTTATGGGGGTACCCGACGCTATAAAAACCTGTGGCGAACCAAAAAAATTACTGGGTACCGATCTGCATCACCGACGCCAAGACAGCGATCAGAAAAATGATCGCTTAGTGACAGTGGTGATAGGGGGTGAAAGGGTTACCTGGGGGGGCGATCAAGGGGGTTAAACCTTTATTAGATAATTTATGGGGGGTACCCGACGCTATAAAAACCTGCGGCGAACCTAAAAAAATTACTGGGTACCGATCTGCATCACCGACGCCAAGACAGCGATCAGAAAAATGATCGCTTAGTGACAGTGGTGATAGGGGGTGAAAGGGTTACCTGGGGGGCGATCAAGGGGGTTAAACCTTTATTAGATAATTTATGGGGGTACCCGACGCTATAAAAACCTGCGGCGAACCAAAAAAAAAATACTGGCTACCGATCTGCATCACCAAAGCTAAGACATCGATCAGAAAAACGATCGCTTAGTGACAGTGGTGATAGGGGGTGAAAGGGTTACCTGGGGGGCAATCAAGGGGGTTAAACCTTTATTAGATCATTTATGGGGGTACCCGACGCTATAAAAACCTGCGGCGAACCTAAAAAAAATTACTGGGTACCGATCTGCATCACCGACGCCAAGACAGCGATCAGAAAAATGATCGCCAAGCGACGGCGGTGCTAGGGGGTGAAAGGGTTATCTGGGGGGTGATCAAGGGGTTAAACCTTTATTAGGGGGGGTTAGGGGGCTACACTGGACCTAAAACTAAATGTAGTGACACATTTACAGTCACAAATGTCACTGATTGCAGTGATCAGTAAATAAATGGTCACTGCAATCAGTGACACTGTGACTGGGGGCTGGGGGGTGATCTGGGGGGGGCTGGGGGGTGATCTGGGGGGGGCAATTTATGTGCCTATGTGTGCTGGTGTTAGTGTAGTGTTAGTGCACTGACCTGTGTGTCTTCTCTTGTACGACGCTCGGTATATGTGAGCACCGCACAGGAGATGACATCACTTCCTCCTGCTTTCTCGGTCTGTGTAAACATTACACAGACAGAGGGGGCATTTCTATTCGCCGGGAGCGATCGCGGGGGGGTGGTCGGAATCGAACGGCCGCCCCCCCATCTCGGAACGCTCCCAGACGAATTCCGACCGCTCACTGTACAGAAGGGGGGTCCGATCGGACCCCCCAACTGTACAAAGGCAATCACGTATGCTCTACGTGATTGTGCCTGTCGGTGCCATTGTGCCGACGTATATATACAGTGAGCGGTCGTTAAGTGGTTAACTAAACAATTGTAACTATAAAAATTTATATTTAGCAGCATAAAATAGCTGATCTCATAAATACAGTGCATCCAGAAAATATTCAAAGCACTTCGCTTTTTCCACATTTTGTTATGTTACAGCCCTTTTCATTTTTCAAATTCATTATTTTCCTGAAATTTCTACAAACAATACCCCATAATCACAACATGAAAGATGTTTATTTGAAATCTTTGCAAATTTATAAAAAATTCAAAATTAAAACATCCCATGTACATAAGTATACACAGCCTTTGTCACGACACTCAAAATTAAGCTAAGGTGCATCCTGTTTCCACAGATTATCCTTGAGATGTTTCTACAACACGATTTGAGTCCACCTGTGGTAAATTCAGTTGATTGGACATAATTTGGAAAGGCACACACCTTTCTATATAAGGTCCCACCGTTAACAATGCATGTCAGAGCACAAACCAAGTCATGAAGTCCAAGGAATTGTCTGTAGACCTCCGAGACAGGATTATATCAAGGCACAGATCTTGGGGAGGGTACAGTAACATTTCTGCAGCATTGAAGGTCCCAATGAGAACAGTGGCCTCCATCATCCGTAAATGGAATTCGTTTGGAACCACCAGGACTCTTCCTAGAGCGGGCCACCTGGCCAAGCTGAGTGATCGGGGGAGACTGACTTTAGTCAGGGAGGTGACCAAGAACCTGATGATCACTCTGACAGAGCTCCAGCATTTCTCTGTGGAGAGAGGAGAACCTTTCAGAAGAACGACCATCGCTGCAGCACTCCACCAATCAGGCCTGTATGGTAGAGTGGCCAGACAGAAGCCACTCCTCAGTAAAAGGCACATGACAGCCTGCCTGGAGTTTGCCAATAGACACCTGAAGGACTCTCAGACCATGAGAAACAAAATTGTCTGGTCTGATTAAACAAAAATTAAACTCTTTGGCCTGAATGGCAAGCGTCATGTCTGGAGGAAACCCGGCACCGCTCTTCACCTGCCTAACACCATCCCTACAGTGAAGCATGGTGGTGGCAGCATCATGCTGTGGAGATGTTTTTTAGAAGCAAGAAATGGGAGACTAGTCAGGATTGAGGGAAAGATGAATGAAGCAATGTAAAGAGACATCCGTGATGAAAACCTACTCCAGAGCGCTCTGGACCTCAGAATGGGGTGAAATTTCATCTTCCAATAGGAAAATTACCCTAAGCACACAGCCAAGATAACAAAGGAGTGGCTATGGGACAACTCTGTGAATGTCCTTGAGTGGCCCAGCCAGAGTCCAGACTTGAACCCGATTGAACATTTCTGGAGAGATTTGAAAATGGCTGTGCACTCTCCATCCTGATGGTGCTTGAGAAGTCCTGCAAAGAAGAATGGGAGAAACTGGCCACAAATAGGTGTGCCCAGTATGTATCATCATAATCAAAAAGACTTAAAGGCTGTAATTGGTGCCAAAGGTGCTATAAGTATTGATCAAAGGCTGTGAATACTTATGTACAGTACGTGGGATTTTTTAATTTTTAATAAATTTGCAAAGATTTCAAACAAACTTCTTTCACGTTATCATTATGGGGTATTGTTTATAGAATTTTGAGGAAAATAATGAGTTGAATACATTTTGGAATAAGGCTGTAACATAACAAAATGTGGAAAAAGTGAAGCGCTGTGAATAATTTCTGGATGCCCTGTAAGTATTTTCCTAATCTCGTAATAAAACTTCATAGGAATTCCTGCAGCTCTTATTTAGTGTTTTAGCAATTTATATAATTGTGCTTATTTTATCATTAGGGCATATGTATAACATCTTTTAAATCACAGGCTATGAAAAAACAACCTGATATCACCGTGAGGAAATGCAGTTATTGTAATGTATTTGGGTTACAGTTGTGTTACTATTATAATAGATTCAGCTAAGGCAACTGCACTGCATTGTGTCAGGCTAGGCAGAGATTAAAGCAGATATCAAATCAGTTTGTAGAGATACAAAAAAAGAGATTAACTGGTTGAAATAATTTAGAAAATGAGAGTGAAGGGTAAAGTATATCTCATTACCAAGCAGTTATTGGAAAGCTTAGATACAGTAGCAGACAAGAGTAGGGGAACAGTGCTCTGATTACTTGAATGAACAAATCCTCTTTGATGCTGGAGATATAACAAACATGGCATAAGATGTCTCCAAAACACAGATTAGCTAAGAAATAAAAAATATATCAATAATACTGTATATTTTAGGAATTTCTAATTCTGTTAATGTGGGAAGAAGAGTACTGACTGGCAACTATAGGAAGCATTATTGTACTAAAGGGTTTTTGATCATACAGGAACACTGACAGATTAGGACTCTAACACTATAGTTTATTACAGTAAATAAAGACGGTAAATGAGTTCTAGAAGACTTGCACACCCCAGATTAATACATCTTTAACACATCTTTAAATCTGAATAATCTGGGTTAAAGCTCTAATCTCTACCCATGATAATCAACAGGTAGAAAAATGCACACACTTTAATAATATTGTTCTAACATTTCAAGCATTAAAATTGGGTAGGTCAGTGAAATTGGTCTAGGCAGACCAAATGAGTGATCACTGATAATACATTTTGTTCACAAGTGGGGATGAGCCGAACACCCCCTGGTTCGGTTCGCACCAGAACCTGCGAACGGACCGAAAGTTTGCGCAAACTTTAGAACCCTACTAAATACAATGGACATGAACGTTCGAAATCAAAAGTGCTAATTATCAAGGCTAATATGCAAGTTATTGTCCTAAAAAGTGTTTGGGGACCCGGGTTCTGCCCCAGGGGACATGTATCAATGCAAAAAAAAGTTTTAAAAACGCCCGCTTTTTCGGGAGCAGTGATTTTAATGATGCTTAAAATGAAAAAAAAGTGACATATTCCTTTAAATATCGTACCTGGGGGGTGTCTAAAGTATGCCTGTGAAGTGGCACGTGTTTCAAGTGTTTAGAAATGTCCCTGCACAAAATGACATTTCCAAAGGAAAAAAAGTCTGGTCCCGGCAATATGGATGAAAATCATTGAGAAAAATGGCATGGGTACCCCGCCCCTCCCCAGCCCACTACCAGATCCTTTGGGTGTTGTATGGATATTAAGGGGAACACCACACTCAAATTGAAAAAAGACCCTATATACTCTGAACAGCAGTATACAGGCAGTGCAAACAAGACAGGGACTGTAGGTTTGTTCTTAAGTAGAATCTGTTTGTAATTTGGAACAGGTACATTTTTTAAGTGTAGCTCCAGCCCAAAAAATCAATTTTTTAACTTTTGAAAAACATAGGGAAGGGTTATCACCCCATTAACATTTGTTTTGCTGTCTGTGCAGTGTGCGCCTGTTCAGAACATTTCACCTCACTTTCCGTCCCAATGACAAATGTTTTTTGAAAATTTGGGGTTTTTATTTAAACAAGGATTGGTGATAAAGCATCAGTGGAGAGGAGACACTTTTTTCCCATTTTAACTCTTACAGGAGAGAATTTCCCTTCCTAGGGGTAGATTTCCTCTCACTTCCTGTTGTCTCCTTCCGTTTGCAAGTAGGAGTCTTGGTAAGTTGGATGTTTGAAAGTAGGGGCCTGCCGTATATACTCTGCAGAAATTTGCCCCTTAGGTGTTGGTGTTGCCACAACACTGTAAGCCCTCACAGTTACTCTTGGTGTGCGCTGGAACACCCTGCTGTGAACTATTATATCAAGAATTGTAATTACATGCCATTGTTGAACAGTGGTAGGAAAAATTGGGCCTTTGGTGGTGGTGCTGGGTCCACAACACTTTAAGTCCTCACAGTTACTCTTGGTGGGCGCAGGAATGGGCCCAGCTGTGAAATATTAGATCAAGAATTGTAATTACATGCCCCTGTTGAACAGGGGCAGAAAAATTGGGCCTTTAGTGGTGGTGTTGCCACAACACTGTAAGCCCTCACAGTTACTCTTGGTGGGCGCAGGAATGGTCCCTGCTGTGAATTATTAGATCAAGAATTGTAATTACATGCCCCTGTTAAAAATTGCGCCTTAGGCACTGGTGCTGGTGCCACAACACTGCAACCCCTCACAGATACTGTAGTTGGAGCATAGCAATGAGCCCTGCTGCAAAGCATTGCATCAAAAATTGTAATTACACGCCCCTGTTAAACAGGGGCTGAAAAATTGGGCCTTTGCCACTGGTGGCGGTGCCCAGAACCAAAAATGTTCTTACAAACTATCAACATGATCATTGAGGAGAAAGAGGATAGTCACTCATTTCCCCAAAAATTATTCGGTTACATCAGCATCAGGTGCTTGGTAGCTGGTGGTGATCCAAGACTGATTCATTTTTATGAAGGTCAGTCAATCGACCGAGTCGGTGGACAGGCACACCCTGTGATCGGTTACAAAGCCTCCAGCAGCACTGAATGTGCGTTCCAAAAGAACGCTGGATGCAGGACAGGCCAGTACCTCAATTGCATACTGTGCTCCATCCTCAAGACCCAGTAACCCAGAGGATTTTCGGTGGGAAAGGTGTCCAAGTCTGATCTTGCCCCTAGGTATTCTTGCACCATGTAAACCAGACGCTGGCGATGGTTGCTGGAACCGATCATACCTTGGGGCTGCGTACTAAAAAATTGTCTGAATGCATCGGTCAGACGGCCACCTTCTCCACCGCTCCTTCTTTGACTGACCGAAGCCTCAGCAACACGTTGTCCAGGACCAGGAATTTGTAACCTCCCAGTCTCTGGGAACGCGTTGCACAGACCTTTCTGCAAGGCTTCCCGAAGATGCTTCATCCTCCTTGTAACGTGGATCAAGGAGGGTTGTCAGCCAGTAATGATCCCTCTCGTTGATCGCACGAATACGAGAATCCCTCCACAGGCTTTGCAGGATCAGGGAGGCCATGAAGCGTAGGTTTGCTCAGGCATATGGTCCGGAGTCCTCTGGGTCACTCAGGACGACATGATCCGCAGCCACCTCCTCCTAGCCACGTACAAGTCCATGGGTTTCTTGGGACTGTAATTGATCCCTTGCAGAATGCTGCTGATGCTGAGTGCTAGGCTCCACCTCCATGCTGACACAATCCTCCTCCTCTTCCTGTGTGATAGCCGGGCCAGCAGGAACACTGTCTGGATAAAGGGGGCCTTGAGAGGTAAGGAAGTCCTCCTCTTCCTGCCTCTGTTCTGCCCCAAGTGCCCTGTCCATTATTCCACGCAGCGTGTGCTCCAACAGGTGGACAAGAGGGACAGTGTCACTGATGCATGCACTGTCACTGCTCACCATTCTCGTGGCCTCCTCAAATGGTGCCAGGACAGTACATGCATCCCTGAAAATGGCCCACTGGCGTGGGGAAAAAAGTCCAAGCTCCCCTGACCCTGTCCTGGTGCCATATTGCAACAGATACTCATTGATGGCCCTCTGCCGCGTGTGCAGCCGCTGCAGCATGGCCAATGTAGAGTTCCACCTGGTGGGCATGTCACAGAGTAGGCGGTTCTTGGGCAGGTTGGATTCCTTTTGCAAGTCAGCCAGCCGAGCACTGGCATTATATGACCGGCGGAAATGCCCACAGAGTTTCCTGGCCTGCTTCAGGACCTCCTGTAAGCCCGGGTACCTGCCCAAGAACGACTGCACCACCAAGTTAAGGACGTGAGCCAAACAGGGCACATGGATCAGTTGTCCCTGTTGGAGGACGGAGAGGAGGTTGGTGCCATTGTCGCAAACCACCTTTCCTGGCTTAAGCTGGCGTGGCGTCAACCACCTCTGAGCCACCCCTGCAGAGCTGACAGAATCTCTGCCCCAGTGTGGCTCCTGTCCCCCAAGCACACCAGCTCAAGCACCGCATGGCATCTTTTTGCCTGCGTACTTGCGTAGCCCATTGAACGCCTATGGAGCACCGCTGGTTCAGAGGACAAAGCACCAGTAGAGGCCATGGAGGAAGAAGAAGAGGAGGGGGTGGAGGTAAGAGGTGTGTCAGAATCACCAGTAGTAACATTTTGGAGGTGTGGTGGCGGAACAACCTCCAACACTACTGCACCTTGTCCTGCATCCTTCCCAGCTGCCAGCAGAGTCACCCAATGCGCCATGAAAGACAGGTAACGTCCCTGTCCATGTCTGTTGGACCATGAGTCAGCGGTAGTATGCACCTTACCGCTGACCGCCCTGTCCAGCGAGGCCGAGACATTGCCTTCCACATGCCGGTAGAGAGCCGGAATCTCCTTCCATGAGAAAAAGTGGCGTTTGGGAACCTGCCACTGAGGAACTGCACATTTCACAAACTCACGGAAGGGGGCAGAGTCTACCAACTGAAAAGGCAGCAGTTGAAGTGCTAGCAATTTAGCCAAGCTAGCATTCAACCGCTGGGCATGTGGATGGCTGGGAGCAAACTTATTTCGGCGGTGCAGCAGCTGGGGCAGGGAAATTTTCCTGGTACAATCTGACGTCGGTGTCCCAATAGCAGATTGCCCGCAAGTACTTGGCTGTGACACACCTAATTCTACACCTTCATTCCTCTCAGTGCAGGTTTCAGAGAGGACTGAAGGTATAGTGGGGTTGGAGATCCCAGCTGATGAGGAGCAAGGAGAGGTCCGCTTTGTTCTTTGGTGTGGGTCTTTCAGGTAGGCTTGCCAACGAACTGCATGGCAGGTCGGCATATGTCTGGTCAAGTACGTGGTGCCCAAGCGGCTGATGTTTTGGCCACGCGAGATACGCCTGAGACATTTGTTGCAAATGGCAACGGTGCGAACTGCTGCACACGTCTGAAAAAAGGCCCACACCAAAGAACTTTTGAAATAACGCGCAGAGACAGCAGCACCCTGCACATGCGGAGCTCTGCGGTGTGATGCAGTCGGTGTGCTGCCCTTAAGCTGGCCCCTGGAGGGCATCCTGCCTCATTGGAGATGTGCCTCCTCCTCCTCCTTTCTCCTATCAGGCACCCATGTGGAGTCAGTGACCTCCTCACCCCCTCCCTCCTCATCAGTGGAGCAAATCTGGCAGTATGCTGCAGCTGGGGGAACATGACTGCCAGATAGCTGTCCTTGTTGGGCACCCCCTCTCTCTGGGCTCACGTTACTACCCCCTCTCTCTGGGCTCACGTTACTGCCTTTCTCTAGCTGGGTTCCATCATCGGAGCCTTCAAAATGATAGGCATCCTCCTGGAGCATGTACCCAACACTGTGGTCAAACAGTTTAGGTGACTCCTCAGGAGGACATGGTGGGGCTAGGGAAGGAGTGACTGATGCCATTGAGCCGAGGGAAGAGGCCGCTTTGGCAGCTGCTTTGCCAGACAAAGTACCCTGAGCCTGGGTGAGAGAGGATGAGGAGGATGAGGACGGCTTGGTCATCCACTCTACTAAGTCTTCGGCATGTTGCGGCTCAACATGGCCAGCTGCCGAAAAGAAGGACAAGCGTGTCCCAGGGCCACGTGCTGATGTCCACGACCAGCACTGTGGCCTCTAGACACAGAACCTGCTTGCCCTCTTTTATTGACTCGTGACTGTCTGCCTCTCCTTGTTTGCCTTCCAGACATACTAATGGCCTGCAGTGAGATGTAGCTGCACAAAGGTGGGATGTATATATATGTGTAGCGGGGTCTCCTTTAAGGCCCCGGGACTACGTTACCCAGAACCCCGTTCGGCACCCAGAGTGAAAATGGGCCACCGCAGAGACTCATGGGAGGGGCTATTTAAGAAGGAGGCGAGGCAGAGCTCGGCCTCTTTGGACACCGCGCTGCAAGCAACAGTCTTCCTGTGCGGATCTGCTGCAGTGCAAGGCCTGAAGCCTGGGGCCTTGCGCAACTCCCAGAGAGCCTTTCACCCCACTGCGGAGCCTGGGTGGCACCAGACTGGTCGAGTGAGGACATCAGTTGGATCGGGGACCCGATCGTTGCAGACGCTGTGTGCGGAGACACAGCAGGTGGAAGTCCCGGACTGGGATCGTGTCCGGAGTGGTGAGCGAGCACTTGCTCAAGCCAATAGACTGTACCGTGTAGGCCTATAGACTGCCTTGGCCCACCTCTCGTTAGTTTGTTGTTCCATTAGGAGACCAGTAGCAGGACAGAGTTAAAGGGGTCTCCAGTATAGTGTTCCTTGGGACTGCCTACTTGTGGATTACAAATACTATTTCATCAAGTGCACCACCGAAAGTTTGCATGCAAAGAAATCCTAGGGTGAAAAGACTGAGATTTCTTCTATGTCAGCATGTGTGCTGTTCTGCCTATGACTTTTGATAAAAGTAAAACTGTTATATTTGATCTCTCGCCTCAGTGTGTTCTCTTATTGTAAAAAAAGGTTACTCCTTGACATATTAAATTGCATGTGATATAAGTTTAACCCTAGACTAACTGTGCCAGAGTGGGTCGAGTAAGATTGCCGGGGGTTGGCGGTGCTGTATACAGGGCCCGAAATCAAACCAGCGGCTCTCTTAACTGGGGGTAGCGCTACATATGTATATATATTGTGAGGGGGTTAGCTCGGTAGCGGGTGTGTGTGACCCCCTGGATGGGCTCCCCACACAAAAACAGGCCCAGCAGACGGAGGTTGTGGTTTTCACGATCAAAAGGTGCGGTTTATTTCTCTATTTACAGTGACAAAAACACAGCAAAGCAAAAAGAAACATAAACAAAATAAATCCTGGTCAGCTTGACCTCTGACTAAACATGCAGGTTTCCCTAACTAACAACTGGGATCAGCGTGGTGCTGTCCTAGTCCCTAAGTCCCTGGTTTAGTAAATGTCCAAACAAATAGCCACACAGGCTTTGTCTCACCGCACAGGGGTTCACTCTCCCTAGACAGTCCACACAGGTCTGGTTCCAGGCATGAGCAAACACCTAATGAAGCTGGGAGTTTTTATAGAGGCCTTAAACGAGCTGACAAGCTTCAGCTGGTCTCATCAACTCCCTGCCTGCACGACGCCCAGCACTCTCCCTAGAGGTATGAATCATCCATGAGCCCACTAGCCTCAGCTGGGCTTCATCAACTCTCTCCCTAGTTGTATAAGTCGGCATAAAGCCTGAATCTGGGAGAAATATACCTACCCCCCTGGATGCAACCAGGTGACTTTACCTTCCTGCTGTCACATACCCCCCCCCCCCTCTTGTTTTAACCTTGGGGTTGGAACACCAGCAATCAGGCATTCATGTACTCGAGACAAAGCATCCACATTCCCCATTTGAACGCCAGGGCGATGCTTTACTGTGAAGTTGAATTCCTGTAGGGCCAGGAACCACCTATTTACTCTTCTATTTGTCTCCTTGTTTTGAGCCATCCACTTTAACGGAGCGTGATCCGTAACCATGTCAAAGTGCCTACCTAGCAGATAGTACCGAAGGGAATCTAGAGCCCACTTCACCGCTAAACACTCCTTTTCAACCGTGGCGTAATTTACCTCATGGGACTTCAACTTCCTGCTGAGGTAAATGACTGGGTGCTCTTCCCCGTTCCAGACCTGGGACAATACTGCTCCTAACCCCACATCTGACGCATCACTTTGTACGACAAAGTCTTTAGAGAAGTCGGGTGAGTACAACACTGGCTGGCTACATAAGGCTTGTTTCAAGAATTGGAATGCTGCCTCAGCCTCGGGGGTCCATTTAATCATGACCGACCCTTTCCCTTTCGTCAGGTTGGTTAGGGGCACAGCCTTAGAAGCAAAGTGGGGAATGAAGCGCCGATAATAACCCGCGATTCCCAGAAAGGCTCGTACCTGCTTCTTGCTGTTGGGACGTGGCCAACTCTGGATGGCCTCGACTTTGTTGAGTTGGGGTTTTATTACTCCCCTGCCAATGGTGTACCCAAGATATTTGGCCTCCTCCTGCCCAATGGTACACTTCTTGGGGTTAGCCGTAAACCCCGCTTCCCGGATAGAGTCTAGGACTGCTTGCACTTTTGGCAGATGTGAGGCCCAATCTGTGCTATGGACAATTACGTCATCCAGGTAAGCCGCAGCATACTTCCGATGGGGCCTCAGTATCTGGTCCATTTTCCGCTGGAATGTGGCCGGCGCATTCTGTAACCCGAACGGCATTCTCTTATATTGGAACGCCCCGTCTGGGGTTACAAATGCGGTTTTCTCTTTGGCCGACTTGGCCAGGGGAATTTGCCAATACCCTTTTGTGAGGTCAAGAGTCGTCATGTATCGGGCTGTTCCCAGCCGGTCGATCAACTCATCTATACGTGGCATGGGGTAGGTGTCAAATTTTGTAACTTTGTTCAACTGACGAAAATCGTTACAAAATCGCCAGCTCCCATCCGGTTTAGGCACCAACACAATGGGACTAGACCAATCACTTTGGGACTCCTCTATCACCCCTAAGTTCAGCATTTTCTGTACTTCCTCCCGTATTGCCTCCCGTCGGGCCTCTGGGATCCGGTAGGGTTTTAACTTCACCCTTTCACCGGGCGGGGTAATAATATCATGCTCTACCCCAGATGTTTGTCCCGGCAGCTCAGAGAACACCTCCTTGTTGCGAAGCACAAACTCCTTAACCTCTTGTTGTTGGGGTTGTGACAAGGTGGCTGCTATTCCAACCTCCGGAATCACGCAACCAGTTTGAGCTGGTGACCAAGTTTCTGCGACTAGGGACTCTCTATCCCTCCAGGCTTTCAACAGATTAACGTGATAGATCTGTTCGGGCTTTCGCCTTCCTGGTTGTCTGACCTTGTAATTCACTTCACTCACTTTTTCCATTATCTCGTAGGGGCCTTGCCATTTGGCAAGGAATTTACTTTCAACCGTAGGGACAAGTACCAATATCCTATCCCCCGGGGAAAAGGTACGGGTCTTGGCTCCACGGTTGTACACTCTCTGCTGTGCCAACTGCGCTTGGGCCAAATGTTCCTTCACGATGGGCATTACCTGTGCAATTCGATCTTGCATCAGGGCGACATGCTCAATCACACTCCTGTGGGGAGAACTCTCACTTTCCCAAGTTTCCTTGGCAATATCCAACAGCCCTCTTGGGTGTCTCCCATACAGTAACTCAAAGGGGGAGAATCCCGTAGAGGATTGGGGCACCTCCCTAATAGCAAACATCAAATAAGGAAGTAGACAGTCCCAATCCTTTCCATCTCTATCCACCACTTTCTTCAACATTTGTTTTAGGGTTTTGTTGAATCTTTCAACCAGCCCATCAGTTTGGGGGTGATACACAGACGTACGCAATTGCGTCACTTTGAACAATTTACACAGCTCTTTCATAACCCGGGACATAAAGGGTGTACCTTGGTCCGTAAGCAGTTCTTTACAAATACCCACCCGGCTAAAAACAAGAGACAGCTCTTTGGCTATGGTTTTGGCCGAGGTATTTCGGAGAGGGATCGCTTCTGGATAACGGGTGGCATAGTCCATTATAACTAATATGTACTGGTGCCCCCTAGCGGACTTGATTATAGGACCTACCAAATCCATTGCGATCCTCTCAAACGGGACCTCAATGATGGGTAGAGGGACCAGCGGGCTACGGAAATGTGGCATCGGGGCCGACCTCTGACACACAGGGCAGGAGGAACAATAATTTTCTATGTCCTTCATCACCCCAGGCCAATAGAATCTCTGTAATACCCTCTCTCGGGTTTTCTCTGTCCCCAGATGACCTCCAAGAATGTGCCCATGGGCCAACTCCAACACCAACTTCCTGTAAGGTTTGGGCACTACAAGCTGCTCAACGGTTTCTTCTGCCCTTTTTGCCACCCGATACAGTAGGTCCTTCTCTACGCTGAAGTATGGGTAAGTGCAGGTATTATCTGGGTTCACTAACTCGCCATCTATTTCCACTACGTTTTCCCGTGCCTTTATTAGGGCGGGGTCTTTTAACTGTTCTGTGGCAAAATTTTCCCTGTGAACCTCAAGATCAGAAAACTCCACAGACGGTAGGTTTTCGTCTGAGGAGGTGGGCTCCTCTCCAGTTTCTTGAGTCTCGCCTGCCAATACTGACAAGGGAAATTCTGGAGAGTCCTCACCACTCTCAGAGGAGTTCTGGCTATCACCTTCCTGGTACATAGGGGCACCAGTGGGGGGCTCAGGATCATCCCACAGTTCCCAGAACTTCGGAAAATCCCTTCCCACAATGGCATCATGCGGTAGTTGAGATACTAACCCCACTGGATGAGAGAGGGTACCTTTGGGGGTCTTGAAACACACTGTAGTCACTGGATACTCTCGGGTGTCCCCATGCACACAAATAACAGCTACCTTGCTATTCCCAGAGACCTCTGTTTTAACTAATTCAGCCTTTATCAGGGTCACAAGGCTACCTGAATCCAGTAATACCACAACATTTCTACCATTAATACACATTTTGCATAAATGTTTCTCAGTTCCCCGAATGGCAGTGCATGCGACTGTCGCACACAGCGACTGACGTCTGTCCGTCAGAAAGTCACATTGCATGGGTTCCTCCACAACCGGGCAATTTGCTGCAATATGTCCCGCTTGCCGGCAGCGGTAGCAAACAATCCTTTTGGCTGCCTCTTGAGCCCCCGACTTCCCAGGCTGTTCTTGCCAAACCCTGGGCAGAGCTCCCACCCTCTCACTCTCTCCACCCTCACCCCTTGGAATCATCTTATCCGCCCCTGGGGATGGTCTGGTCTTAGGGTGGAAAGTCCGAGAGTCTCTGGAAGAGGCCGTCAGGTTCTCTGCAGCCAAGTATCTCTCTACACGATCCACAAGTTTACCGGCCGTTTCTGGGTCTCCATGGCTTACCCACTTTTGAATGGCCGTAGGAAGAGCTCTCAAGAAACGATCCATCACAACACGTTCCACAATCTCCGGTGCGGACAAAGTCTCTGGCTGTAGCCACTTCCTGCTCAGGTGAATGAGATCATACATTTGAGACCTGGGGGGTTTTCCAAGCTGGAAAGTCCAGTTATGCACACGCTGAGCCCGGACAGCCAGGGTGACACCCAGCCTTGCCAATATTTCAGCTTTTAGCATCACATAGTCTTTTGCTTGGTCAGGCTCTAGGTCATAATAAGCTTTCTGCGATTCACCAGTTAACAGAGGAGCCAGCAGTCCAGCCCACTGCTCCTCAGGCCACTTTTCTCTTTCAGCAGTCCTTTCAAATGTGGTCAAAAATACCTCTGGATCATCCTCTCCAGTCATTTTTGTCAATAAACGACTCACCCCAAAGGACGCGGTATTAGTGGTACGGCTTTCCTCACTGGTCTGCGGACGTTGCTGCATTACTGCTTCCATCTGTTGTTGTAGTCTCTGCTCTTGCTTCTGCAACAGGTCTATGAAGCGGGCCTCAGATTGCTGCTGGGCTTGTTGCTGGGCTGCAAAGCTCTGTTGTTGAGCTGCAAGGCTCTTTTGCAAACCTGCATTTGTCTGCTGTTGATTGGCATTTGCTAGAGCCAGCTGTTTCAGTATCTCCTCCATGCTGGCTTAAAAAAAAACTGCCACTGGTTCTCCACCAACTGTGAGGGGGTTAGCTCGGTAGCGGGTGTGTGTGACCCCCTGGATGGGCTCCCCACACAAAAACAGGCCCAGCAGACGGAGGTTGTGGTTTTCACGATCAAAAGGTGCGGTTTATTTCTCTATTTACAGTGACAAAAACACAGCAAAGCAAAAAGAAACATAAACAAAATAAATCCTGGTCAGCTTGACCTCTGACTAAACATGCAGGTTTCCCTAACTAACAACTGGGATCAGCCTGGTGCTGTCCTAGTCCCTAAGTCCCTGGTTTAGTAAATGTCCAAACAAATAGCCACACAGGCTTTGTCTCACCGCACAGGGGTTCACTCTCCCTAGACAGTCCACACAGGTCTGGTTCCAGGCATGAGCAAACACCTAATGAAGCTGGGAGTTTTTATAGAGGCCTTAAACGAGCTGACAAGCTTCAGCTGGTCTCATCAACTCCCTGCCTGCACGACGCCCAGCACTCTCCCTAGAGGTATGAATCATCCATGAGCCCACTAGCCTCAGCTGGGCTTCATCAACTCTCTCCCTAGTTGTATAAGTCGGCATAAAGCCTGAATCTGGGAGAAATATACCTACCCCCCTGGATGCAACCAGGTGACTTTACCTTCCTGCTGTCACAATATATATATATATCTGTACTGATAATGCAGCTATCAGAATAAACTGCCTGCTGTGGTATTAGTATGGGAAAAGCAGCAATTGTCTTCAGTTAGTTTTAGGTGAAAACTGTGCAGAGGCCACAGTATGCCAGTCTTGTTGGTTGGAGGCTAGACAGTGGAGACCTTGAGTGGAGAGTGAAGAAGTTTTGCTTTTGACTGCTGGGTTGCATTTTAGGTTTTATTTGGGTCTTTTTCCTTGCAGCTTTTTAACACCTTTTTCTGGCACATTTTAAACAGCCTTTTTTTTTTTTCTTTTTTTCCATCAGCCTACTAATTAAGGGGAGTGGTTAATTGGTCACAGGTGCTTGAGGCCTATATAAATTTCTGTAGAGCTCATTTAGAGCCTGCTCATTTTGAGTTTGCTGGAACTCTGTCCAAGTGGAACTGGACTAAGTGGTAAGTTAAAACCAAGAGTTTAAAACAGGAGGTTAAAACAGGGGTCATAGTAGCTGTGTAGTGTGAGTACCTGAGTGTTGTCTGAGTAGTGTGTGTGGATCGTTAGTACTTGTGTATTGTGAGTCCGCTGGTCTGCGAGTGCACGTAGGTCCGTTGGTCTGCGAGTGCACACTGGTCTGCCAGTGCACGCTGGTCTGCGAGTGCACGTAGGTCCGTTGGTCTGCGAGCGCACGCTGGTCTGCGAGTGCACGTAGGTCTGTTTGTCTGCGAGTGCACGCTGGTCTGCGAGTGCACGTAGGTCCATTGGTCTGCGAGTGCGTTTAGGTCTGTTGGTCTGCAAGTTCACGTAGGTCCGTTGGTCTGCGAGTGCACGCTGGTCTGCGAGTGCACGTAGGTCTGCGTGGTACCTGTGTATTGTCTTGTTGAGTACCTGTGTATTGTCTTGTTGAGTACCTGTGTATTGTCTTGTTGAGTAGTTGTATCAGGAAGCTAGTGTTAGGTAATTCGGACAGGGTATAATCTCTAATCCTCATTAAATTAATAGGTACGATGCCCGGCGGGTGTGGCGAGGCGACTCGGTGTATATCTTGCGGCATGTATGTGTTCCTTGATCATCTGATCGAGGGCGATTACTGCTGTGCAAAATGTAAGCACATTGTTTTCCTGGAAGCCCAGGTTCTGAATCTAGGGAAGCAACTGTCAGCACTGGGAAGACACTCCACACTAAAGGAGAGCCGGAAACGTACCCGGCAGGTGATGGCAGGGGCCAGCACAGGGGTGGGTGAAGTCAAAGAGGTGCAGGCACTACAAAATTGTAGATGGGTGACAGTCAGGAAGGGTAGAGGGGGAAGTGCCAGGGTGGCCAATCCAGGGCTGGAGCATCCCAATAAGTATGCTCCCTTGAGTGACATTGGTGAAACGAGTCAGGGACCAGCACTGCTGGAGCTGAGGGACTCTCCTAGCTGCCAGGGGAAGAACTCCTCCAGTGAGAGGGGGGGGGAAGAAAAAGGAAAGGAAATACAGATTCTGGTGGTAGGGGACTCAATTCTTAGAAGGACAGAGAGGGCAAAAAGACCTGAAGCGCTGAACTGTATGTTGTCTACCGGGCGCTTGGGTTCGGCACATCGCGGATCTGGTGGACAGATTACTGGGAGGGGCTGGGGAAGACCCAGCTGTCATGGTGCACGTTGGCACCAATGACAAAGTCGGAGGCAAATCGAGTGTCCTAAAGAACGATTTTAGGGACTTGTGAGCTAAATTGAGGAAAAGGACCTCCAAGGTAGTATTCTCAGGAATACTACCGGCACATCGAGCCACACCAGAAAGGCAGAGGGAGATTAGGGAAGTGAACAAGTGGCTGAAGAGCTGGTGTAGTAAGGAGGGGTTTGGGTTCCTGGAGGACTGGGCTGACTTCTCAGTCAAAAACCAGTACTATAGAAGGGACGGACTGCACCTAAATGAGGAGGGTGCAGATCAGCTGGGAATAAGGATGGCCAAAAAGTTAGAGAGGTTTTTAAACTAGGCGACGGGGGGAGGGTCCAGAGATAGTGAGAGTCAGCGTGGAACATATTCCAGAGGGTAGTATTAGGGGCATTAGTGGTAGGGTAACTAAAGCACATAAACCCAAGGTAAGTATAGTAGCAAGTCCTAGTTGCAATCCGGGAACACCCAAGAGGATAGTATGTGACCGGTCAAAATATATTAATACATTAAAGTGTCTGTTCACCAATGCCAGAAGTCTGCCAAGCAAAATAGGTGAGTTGGAAGCTCTGGTGCATGAGGAGAGCTATGATGTAATCGGTATTGCTGAAACTTGGCTTAATTCCTCACATGACTGGGCTATTAATATTCCTGGCTATGCACTCTTTCGGAAAGACAGGGTAAAAAGGAAAGGTGGAGGGGTCTGTCTCTATGTGAGAAGTGATCTCAAAGCGAGTGTGAAAGAGGACCTGGTGGATGGAGAGTGGGATGAGTCTGAAGCATTATGAGTGGAACTGCATACAGATGTGCGTAGTTCAAAGTTAATCATTGGAGTTTGTTATAGACCACCCAATGTTAATAAGGAGGTGGAGACTCAGCTCCTTGCACAGATGGAAAGGGCTGCAAGGGCTGGGACGGTGATCATAATGGGGGATTTTAACTACCCAGAAATTGACTGGAGTAATGGCACTGCTGGGACAGTTAAAGGGCAAAAATTTATAAACCTATTGCAGAACAATTTGATGGTCCAGTTTATTGAGGCCCCAACTAGGAATGATGCTCTGTTGGACCTGGTAATCTCAAACCATGCAGAACGTATTACTAATGTTCAGATAAAGGGACACCTGGGTAGCAGTGACCATAACAATCATCAGCCAGCAATGCACTGCGATGCCGCAGTGAATTATGGGCCGTGATGCGCCACTCGAATTTGGCGGGAACGGCCCATAATGTTCGCAATTCGACGAACAACCGAACAGGCAATGTTCGAGTCGAACATGGGTTCGACTCGAACTCGAAGCTCATCCCTATTCACAAGCTGTTAACAGTACAGGATGTTATTAATACACCTAAGGAACCATCTTTCAGTGACTGTTATTTTTAAATGTAGCACACTCTAGTATGCTAGAATAGGTTACATGTTAGTGTAGGAAAATTTGGCCTGGCTAAGAGCCAAGCCTGGTTTGAATCTGGGTCAGGGCTGAGTGACTCAGGGAGGCTGGATGACTCAGCAGGCAGCATCTCTGGTAACTCCCCCTGCTCTCTGGAACCTTGGAGAAGAAGCTTGCAGAAGTAGAGGGTGGAGTTTAGGAGGAGCTGCCTGGAGTATTAATGAGAGCCCCAGCCAAACCCCAGGAAATAGGCTGGCAGAGGGTGTGTACCTCATAAATACTCATGGGTCAGGCCAGCAGGGGCAGTCGGGTAGAAGATGGAGAGGGAGTGCTGAGGAGGCTGTCGGTGGCCCTTGAGGGTGCCCCCTAGTCTGGGAGGGGGGTGACCTTGGGCCTGGGGCTCGGGTGCTGGAAGGACCCTCTACAACACATGGAGGATATCCTTCCTGGAGGCATGAGAGCAAGGGAGGACAGCAGGAGTAGGTCAGCACATCAGTGGTGTCAGTCTGGGAGGACTGAGGAGAAGTAGTCAGGAGGGCTAGTGAAAGGGGCAGCTGCAGCCAGGTGGGTTGGCAGTGCCTGCAGAGGTGGTGCTGGGATCAGTACAGTAGTGTATTTGGGTTTTGTGCTGCCCTAGGCCTGACTAAACTTGTGCACCCCCTATTTAAATATGACCCAACCCTTCCTGTCAAGGCCACACCCCTTGCTGTTTAAGACCCGCCCTGAAATTTTAGAGTGTAGGCACTAGTTCTTAGGGACCTGGGGGGGAATGGATTCCCTTAATTTGCATAGATTTCCTCTTACTTCATGTTTTGCTATGGGGCAGGAAGTGAAGGGAAATCTCTGCAATGGGACAGGGATGGTAAAAATAAACTGACAGGGGCTATAACCCTCCCTTACTGAATGAAAGAAAAAGTGTTGCCTATAGTTCTAATTTAAGCACAAATTTCTGATAATTTTATGAAGAGGACTAAGAAGATACAACTATGCCAATGGTGCAGCAGAAACATATAGCACAGTGAGGAAGGTTTGTGGTCCAGGATGATAGGACAGACAAAATTGGAAGCGGCCGCTCGCATACCGGGAGCAGAGCGGCCGCTTTATGGTGGCGCTAAACTAATTTGCCCAACAGTGTAGCGCAAGCCGGCAGGGGGACTCTTTTCATGCTGCCCCCCTGCAAAGTGCTGCCCTAGGCCTGGGCCTTGTTGGCCTAGGCCAGGATACAGCGTTGGATCAGTAGCCACAGGGATGTAAAGCTGGACACTGACATTTGTTTGCTACACACCCCAAGGGGGCCTCAGATTGCTGCCTGCAAAAGGCTATTGCTTTTAAATCTAACAGAGTGCCTATTTCAGATCCATCAGACAGTGTGCCAGCTTGAGTTCTTCAAGCAAGCTAGTGCTGGAGGAAGAGACGGAGTGTATATAGACTGTATACAGGAAAGTTGTGTCTATGAATGCACAAAGCCTGGCTTGGGAGCAAGCCTGCATATCTGCCCTCATAGCAAATGACTTGCTATGGTGGCAGACACTGAAGAGGAGGAGATGAGAACGCAGGCGGGGGACCCCAGAAGAGGAGGTTCAGGAGCACTTTATGCAGTTGAGTATAATATGAGAAAAACAGGCCTTTATAACTGCTTTAAGGTCAATCAGAGAAGGATTCAATACACATGTGTGGAGACTAGGCTAGTTGGGCTAACTATGTATATCTCTATTTACAAGTGATTCTGGTTTAAATTTTTGTTTGGAGTTATGATTTAAAACTAATCATATGTTAGCCCAATAGACCCTTTAGGTCAGGGGTGTCCAAACTTTTTTCAAGGAGGGGCAGATTTGATGAAGTGAACATGCGTGAGGGCCGACCATTTTGCCTGACATTCTTTGAACCATTAAAATTTGGTGTAAGTGTGTTTGTCCGAGCACTAATATACTGCCCAACAAGAATTATCTTGCCTTTGTGGCTGTGTGTGGTGAAGAGATGAGCTTGGGCGTGTTATTTGGATATATATATCTTTTGTGGCCCCCAACAAATCCCCGAGCACAGCTCAAGACTAAGGATGAGCTTGGGCGTGTTATTTGGATATACCGTATTTATCGGCGCATAACACGCACTTTCACTTTAAGAGGGAAGTTTTTAGGGAAAAAATAATACATTTAAATAAACTATCAACTGTGAAGCAAAATAAGGGTCAGTGTCCATCAATGCAACCAAATCAGTGCCCATCTGTAGCCTCACCATTGCCATGAATGCAGCCTCACCATTGCCTGTGAATGCAGCCTCACCATTGCCTGTGAATGCAGCCTCACCATTGCCATGAATGCAGCCTCACCATTGCCATGAATGCAGCCTTACCATTGCATGAATGCAGCCTTACCATTGCCAAGAATGCAGCCTCACCATTGTAATCAATGCAGCCTTACCATTGCAATAAATGCAGCCTTACCATTGCAATAAATGCAGCCTTACCATTGCAATCAATGCAGCCTTACCACTGCAATCAATGCAGCCTTACCACTGCAATCAATGTAGCCTTACCATTGCCATGAATGCAGCCTTACCATTGCCATAAATGCAGCCTTACCATTGCCATAAATGCAGCCTTACCATTGCCATAAATGCACCCTTACCATTGCCACAAATGCAGCCTTACCATTGCAATCAATTCAGCCTCACATGTGCCATAAATGTAGCCTCACATGTGCCATGAATGCAGCCTTACCATTGCCATCAGTGCAGCCTGATAGATGCCCATCTGCAGCCTCAGAGGGGACAGGGAGGGGGGCGGGACGAGCGCCGACAGAATACATACAGGAGAATCTCCTGTTTACTCGGCGGCCTCTTTAATACAAAGTCCAGTCTTCTATGATAGACAGAACAGTTGTTCAGGAGACGGGACTTCCTATTACAGATGCCGCCAAGTAGGCAGGAGATTCTCCTGTATGTAATCTGACAGCGCTTGTCCCGCCCCCTTCCTGTCCCCTCCGAGGCAGAGCCGATAAATATGGTATATAGCTTTTGTGGCCCTGGGGGGCCATAAAAGATATATATATCCAAATCATCAGGGGGGTCGTATTAAACCGAAATGCGGGCCGCAATTGGCCCACAGGCCAGACTTTGGACATGCCTGCTTTAGGCATAATTTGTGTACAAGGGCAATTTACCGGTCATTATAAATTGAGACAACTAAATTAAATGCAATCAACATGATACTGTAGGGACACCAGATCAACAGAGGGACGAACTGTTGAATTAACAAAGTTACCCCATTATTGGCTGGGGTGTCAGAATTTTTTTTTTTTCAACTAATATCACATTCCGCTGTTTCTCAAACCCAAAAGCATGCTCACAGAAAATCTTGTATGCCAAAATAGATTCAACACCCAATTAGTTCATTATAAATTTCCCCTGCACTAGGACTTCAAACTATATGCCATGTTAGCATTCTGAGTGTGCTACATTTTATTCAATAGGATGCATGTTACTATTCCATGCTGTGTTATCAAGACAGGACTACAGGAACCTAGCTGTATAGAAAATCTGGTGCCTTTAGCCATACCCATGAATAGTGCAATTTATGCTGTCTCGTGATTCCTACACTTTGTACACAAAAAATTACCAATTTGAATGTAACAATTGTTCTGGAGGTACAGAGGGCTTGTAAATTTCACCACTTCAGATGCAGCATCTGTATACTGTACCTGTTATGGACCCCACCCCAGTAATGTTTTCTTTTTAGCTAAGGCATTTTTATTCAGCAATAACGTTGCCATTATCTGTGATAACTACAGTAACACACACACATATATATATATATATTGTGAGGGGGTTAGCTCGGCAGCGGGTGTGTGTGTGACCCCCGAGATGGGCTCCCCACACAAAACAGGCCCAGCAAACGGAGGTTGTGGTTTTCAAAATCAAAAAGGTGCGGTTTATTTTCTATTTACAGTGACAAAACACAGCAAAGCAAAAGAAACATAAACAAAATAAATCCTGGTCAACTTGACCTCTGACTAAACATACAGGTTTCCTAACTAACAACTGGGATCAGCCTAGTGCTGTCCTAGTCCCTAAGTCCCTGGTTTTAAATGTCCAAGCAAATAGCCACACAGGCTTTGTCTCACCGCACAGGGGTTCACTCTCCCTAGACAGTCCACACAGGTCTGGTTCCAGGCATGAGCTAACATCTAATGAAGCTGGGAGTTCTTATAGAGGCCTAAATGAGCTGACAAGCTTCAGCTGGTCTCATCAACTCCCTGTCTGCACGACGCCCCACACTCTCCCTAGAGGTATGAGTCATCCATGAGCCCACTAGCCTTAGCTGGGCTTATACAACTCTCCACCTAGTTGTATAAGTCGGCGTAAAGCCTGAATCTGGGCGAAATATATCTACCCCCCTGGATGCAACCAGGTGACTTTACCTTCCTGCTGTCACATACCCCCCCCTCTTGTTTTAACCTCGGGGTTGGAACACCAGCAATCAGGCATTCATGTACTCGAGACAAAGCATCCACATTTCCCATTTGAACGCCAGGGCGATGCTTTACTGTGAAGTTGAATTCCTGGAGGGCCAGGAACCACCTATTCACTCTTCTATTTGTTTCCTTGTTTTGAGCCATCCACTTTAACGGAGCGTGATCCGTAACCATGTCAAAGTGCCTACCTAGCAGGTAGTACCGAAGGGAATCTAGAGCCCACTTCACCGCTAAACACTCCTTTTCAACGGTGGCGTAATTTACCTCATGGGACTTCAACTTCCTGCTGAGGTAAATGACTGGGTGCTCTTCCCCGTTCCAGACCTGGGACAATACTGCTCCTAACCCCACATCTGACGCATCACTTTGTACGACAAAGTCTTTAGAGAAGTCGGGTGAGTACAACACTGGCTGGCTACATAAGGCTTGTTTCAAGAATTGGAATGCTGCCTCAGCCTCGGGGGTCCATTTAATCATGACCGACCCTTTCCCCTTCGTCAGGTTGGTTAGGGGCACAGCCTTAGAAGCAAAGTGGGGAATGAATCGCCGATAATACCCAGCGATTCCCAGAAAGGCTCGTACCTGCTTCTTGCTGTTGGGACGTGGCCAACTCTGGATGGCCTCGACTTTGTTGAGTTGGGGTTTTATTACTCCCCTCCCAATGGTGTACCCAAGATATTTGGCCTCCTCCTGCCCAATGGTACACTTCTTGGGGTTAGCCGTAAACCCCGCTTCCCGAACAGAGTCCAGGACTGCTTGCACTTTTGGCAGATGTGAGGCCCAATCTGTGCTATGGACAATTATGTCATCCAGGTAAGCCGCAGCATACTTCCGATGGGGCCTCAGCATCTGGTCCATTTTCCGCTGGAATGTGGCCGGCGCATTCTGTAACCCGAACGGCATTCTTTTATATTGGAACGCCCCGTCTGGGGTTACAAATGCGGTTTTCTCTTTGGCCGACTTGGCCAGGGGGATTTGCCAATACCCTTTTGTGAGGTCAAGAGTCGTCATGTATCGGGCTGTTCCCAGCCGGTCGATCAACTCATCTATACGTGGCATGGGGTAGGTGTCAAATTTTGTAACTTTGTTCAACTGTCGAAAATCGTTACAAAATCGCCAGCTCCCATCCGGTTTAGGCACCAACACAATGGGACTAGACCAATCACTTTGGGACTCCTCTATCACCCCTAAGTTCAGCATTTTCTGTACTTCCTCCCGTATTGCCTCCCGTCGGGCCTCTGGGATCCGATAGGGTTTTAACTTCACCCTTTCACCGGGCGGGGTAATGATGTCATGCTCTACCCCAGATGTTTGTCCCGGCAGCTCAGAGAATACCTCCTTGTTGCGAAGCACAAACTCCTTAACCTCCTGTTGTTGGGGTTGTGACAAGGTGGCTGCTATTCCAACCTCCGGAATCACGCAACCAGTTTGAGCTGGTGACCAAGTGTCTGCGACTAGGGACTCTCTATCCCTCCAGGCTTTCAACAGATTAACGTGATAGATCTGTTCGGGCTTTCGCCTTCCTGGTTGTCTGACCTTGTAATTCACTTCGCTCACTTTTTCCATTATCTCGTAGGGGCCTTGCCATTTGGCAAGGAATTTACTTTCAACCGTAGGGACAAGTACCAGTATCCTATCCCCCGGGGAAAAGGTACGGGTCTTGGCTCCACGGTTGTACACTCTCTGCTGTGCTAACTGCGCTTGGGCCAAATGTTCCTTCACGATGGGCATTACCTGTGCAATTCGGTCTTGCATCAGGGCGACATGCTCAATCACACTCCTGTGGGGAGAACTCTCACTTTCCCAAGTTTCCTTGGCAATATCCAACAGCCCTCTTGGGTGTCTCCCATACAGTAACTCAAAGGGGGAGAATCCCGTAGAGGATTGGGGCACCTCCCTAATAGCAAACATCAGATAAGGAAGTAGACAGTCCCAATCCTTTCCATCTCTATCCACCACTTTCTTCAACATTTGTTTTAGGGTTTTGTTGAACCTTTCAACCAGCCCATCGGTTTGGGGGTGATACACAGATGTACGTAATTGCGTCACTTTGAACAATTTACACAGCTCCTTCATAACCCGGGACATAAAGGGTGTACCTTGGTCCGTAAGCAGTTCTTTACAAATACCCACCCGGCTAAACACAAGAGATAGCTCTTTGGCTATGGTTTTGGCCGAGGTATTTCGGAGAGGGATCGCTTCTGGATAACGGGTGGCATAGTCCATTATAACTAATATGTACTGGTGCCCCCTAGCGGACTTGATTATAGGACCTACCAAATCCATGGCGATCCTCTCAAACGGGACCTCAATGATGGGTAGAGGGACCAGCGGGCTACGGAAATGTGGCATCGGGGCCGACCTCTGACACACAGGGCAGGAGGAACAATAATTTTCTATGTCCTTCATCACCCCCGGCCAATAGAATCTCTGTAATACCCTCTCTCGGGTTTTCTCTGTCCCCAGATGACCTCCAAGAATGTGCCCATGGGCCAACTCCAACACCAACTTCCTGTAAGGTTTGGGCACCACAAGCTGCTCAACGGTTTCTTCTGCCCTTTTTGCCACCCGATACAGTAGGTCCTTCTCTACGCTGAAGTATGGGTAAGTGCAGGTATTATCTGGGTTCACTAACTCGCCATCTATTTTCACTACGTTTTCCCGTGCCTTTATTAGGGCGGGGTCTTTCAACTGTTCTGTGGCAAAGTTTTCCCTGTGAACCTCAAGATCAGAAAACTCCACAGACGGTAGGTTTTCGTCTGAGGAGGTGGGCTCCTCTCCAGTTTCTTGAGTCTCCCCTGCCAATACTGATAAGGGAAATTCCGGAGAGTCCTCACCACTCTCAGGGGAGTTCTGGCTATCACATTCCTGGTACATAGGGGCACCAGTGGGGGGCTCAGGATCATCCCACAGTTCCCAGAACTTCGGAAAATCCCTTCCCTCAATGGCGTCATGCGGTAACTGAGATACTAAGCCCACTGGATGAGAGAGGGTACCTTTGGGGGTCTCGAAACACACTGTAGTCACTGGATACTCTCGGGTGTCCCCATGCACACAAATAACAGCTACCTTGCTATTCCCAGAGACCTCTGTTTTAACTAACTCAGCCTTTATCAGGGTCACAAGGCTACCTGAATCCAGCAATACCACAACATTTCTACCATTAACACACATTTTGCATAAATGTTTCTCAGTTCCTCGAATGGCAGTGCATGCGACTGTCGCACACAGCGACTGACGTCTGCCCGTCAGAAAGTCACACTGCATGGGTTCCTCCACAACCGGGCAATTGGCTGCAATATGTCCCGCTTGCCGGCAGCGGTAGCAAACGATCCTTCTTGCGGCCTCTTGAGCCGCTGATTTCCCAGGCTGTTCTCGCCAAACTTGGGGTAGAGCTCCCACCCTCTCACTCTCTCCACCCTCACCCCTTGGAATCCTCTTATCCGCCCCTGGGGATGGTCTGGTCTTAGGGTGGAAAGTCCGAGTGTCTCTGGAAGAGGCCGTCAGGTTCTCTGTAGCCAAGTATTTCTCCACACGATCCACAAGACCATCGGCCGTCTCTGGGTCTCCATGGCTTACCCACTTTTGGATGGCAGTAGGAAGAGCTCTCAAAAACCGATCCATTACAACACGTTCCACAATCTTTGGTGCGGACAAAGTCTCTGGCTGTAGCCACTTTCTGCTCAGGTGAATGAGATCATACATTTGAGACCTGGGGGGTTTTCCAAGCTGGAAAGTCCAGTTATGCACACGCTGAGCCCGGACAGCCTGGGTGACACCCAGCCTTGCCAATATTTCAGCTTTTAGCATCGCATAGTCTTTTGCTTGGTTAGGCTCTAGGTCATAGTAAGCTTTCTGCGATTCCCCAGTTAACAGAGGAGCCACCAGTCCAGCCCACTGCTCCTCAGGCCACTTTTCTCTTTCAGCGGTCCTTTCAAATGTGGTCAAAAATACCTCTGGATCATCCTCTCCAGTCATTTTTGTCAATAAACGACTCACCCCAAAGGACGCGGTATTAGTGGGACGGCTTTCCTCACTGGTCTGCGGACGTTGCTGCATTGCTGCTTCCATCTGTTGTTGTAGTCTCTGCTCTTGTTTCTGTAACAGGTCTATGAAGCGGGCCTCAGATTGCTGCTGGGCTTGTTGCTGAGCCTCCAGACTCTGTTGCAAAGTTGCGTTTGTCTGCTGCTGGGCTGCAAGGCTCTGTTGATGAGCTTGCTGCTGGGCTGCAAGGCTCTGTTGATGAGCTTGCTGCTGGGCTGCAAGGCTCTGTTGATGAGCTGCAAGGCTCTTTTGCAAACCTGCATTTGTCTGCTGTTGATTGGCATTTGCTAGAGCCAGCTGCTTCAGTATCTCCTCCATGCTGGCTTAAAAAAAAACTGCCACTGGTTCTCCACCAACTGTGAGGGGGTTAGCTCGGCAGCGGGTGTGTGTGACCCCCGAGATGGGCTCCCCACACAAAACAGGCCCAGCAAACGGAGGTTGTGGTTTTCAAAATCAAAAAGGTGCGGTTTATTTTCTATTTACAGTGACAAAACACAGCAAAGCAAAAGAAACATAAACAAAATAAATCCTGGTCAACTTGACCTCTGACTAAACATACAGGTTTCCTAACTAACAACTGGGATCAGCCTAGTGCTGTCCTAGTCCCTAAGTCCCTGGTTTTAAATGTCCAAGCAAATAGCCACACAGGCTTTGTCTCACCGCACAGGGGTTCACTCTCCCTAGACAGTCCACACAGGTCTGGTTCCAGGCATGAGCTAACATCTAATGAAGCTGGGAGTTCTTATAGAGGCCTAAATGAGCTGACAAGCTTCAGCTGGTCTCATCAACTCCCTGTCTGCACGACGCCCCACACTCTCCCTAGAGGTATGAGTCATCCATGAGCCCACTAGCCTTAGCTGGGCTTATACAACTCTCCACCTAGTTGTATAAGTCGGCGTAAAGCCTGAATCTGGGCAAAATATATCTACCCCCCTGGATGCAACCAGGTGACTTTACCTTCCTGCTGTCACAATATATATATATATATATATATATATATATATATATATATATATATATATATATATATATATTATTTATTTTTTTGACAAACAAGACTTTCTTTTGACAATACTGTATTATCTTGCAAAATATTTTTTATTTTCTATGCAATCTATAAAAATAAATATATATATATATATATATATATATAAACGATTATTTTTTTTTCTAATTTAACCACTTAACGACCGCCCACCGCCGATTTACGTCGGCAGAATGGCACCGACAGGCAGAATCACGTAGATCTACGTGATCGCCTTTGTGCAGTTGGGGGGTCCATCCGGACCCCCCTTCACTGCAGTGAGCGGCCGTTAAGTGTTCGGGAGCGATCAGGCATGAGGGGGGGGCCGCTCGATTCCGCCCCCCCCCCCCTCGCGATCGCTCCCGGCCAATGAAAATGCTTCCTCCGCCATGTGATGTAAACAAGGCTGGAGGAAGTGATGTCATCTCCCTCGCCGCGGTCTTTCCGTTCCCGGCGCCGAGCAGAGAAGAAGCAGGTTAGTGCACCAACAGTCCACTGACACGTAGGTACACATAGGCACACAAATCACCCCCCAGTCACCCCCAGATCACCCCCCAGGTCACCCCAAAGCCCCCAATCACAGTGTCACTGATTGCAGTGATCATTTATTTTACTGATCACTGCATTTAGTGTCATCTGTGATTGTAAAAAGTTGCAGGGCAGTTAGGATTAGGCCCCTTTAGGTCCAGGGTAGCCCCCTAACCCCCCCTAATAAAGGTTTAACCCCTTGATCACCCCCCAGGTAACCCTTTCACCCCCTAACTTCAGCGTCACTAAGCAATTGTTTTTCCGATCGCTGTATTCGTGTCGCTGGTGTTTTAGATTTTTTTTTAGGTTCGCTGCAGGTTTTTATTAGTGTCAGGTACCCCCATATATTATTTTAACCCCCTGATTGCCCCTAGAGTTAACCCTTTCACCAGTGATCGCCGTATAAGCGTCACTGGTGTCACTGGTTAGCCAGTAAGTTATTTAGTTATTTAGGTTACCCGTCAGGTTTTTATATAGTGTCAGGTACCCCCATATTTAACCAAATAAAGGTTTTAACCCCCTGATTGCCCCTAGTTAACCCTTTCACCAGTGATCACCATATAAAGGTTACGGGTGACGCTGGTTGATTAGTTTGCTTTTTATAGCATCAGGGCACCCGCCGTATATAACCCAATAAAGGTTTAACCCCCCTGATCGCCCGGCGGGTGAGATCAATTAGGTTTTAGCGCCAGAGAGGGTCTGCGTCGCCCCAGGCAGTGTTAGGTTAGTGACAGTAACGCTAACACCCACGCGCAAAGCATACACCCCCCTTAGTGGTATAGTATCTGATCAGATCTGATCAGATCTATACTAGCATCCCCAGCGGTTTAGGGTTCCCAAAAACGCAGTGTTAGTGGGATCAGCCCAGATACCTGCTAGCGCCTGCGTTTAGCCCCTCCGCCCAGCCCAGCCCAGCCCAGCCCACCCAAGTGCAGTATCGATCGATCACTGTCACTTACCAAACACAACACACATAACTGCAGCGTTCGCAGTGCTTGGTTTTTGGGGCCCTGTACGCGGCTAGGCTCCCAAAAAGTCCCACACATGTGGTATCCCCGTACTCAGGAAAAGCAGCAGAATGTATTTTGGGGTGCAATTCCACATATAACCATGGCATGTGTGAGCAATATATCATTTAGTGACAACTTTTTGTACATTTTTTTTTTCTTTTTGTCATTATTCAATCATTTGGGACAAAAAAAAAAATATTCAATGGGGTCAACATGCCTCTCAGCAAATAGCTTGGGGTGTCTACTTTCCAAAATGGGGTCATTTGGGGGGGGTTTTGTGCCATCTTGGCATTTTATGGCCTTCAAAACTGTGATAGGTAGTGAGGAGTGAAATCAAAAATTTATGCCCTTAGAAACCTTGAAGGCGGTGCTTGGTTTTTGGGGTCCCGTACGCGGCTAGGCTCCCAAAAAGTCCCACACATGTGGTATCCCCGTACTCAGGAGAAGCAGCAGAATGTATTTTGGGGTGTAATTTCACATATGCCCATGGCATGTGTGAGCAATATATCATTTAGTGACAACTTTGTGCAAAAATAAAAAAGTTTGTCATATTCCCGCAACTTGTGGCAAAATATAAAATATTCCATGGACTGAACATGCCTCTCAGTAAATAGCTTGGGGTGTCTACTTTCCAAAATGGGGTCATTTGGGGGGGTTTTGTGCTATTTTGGCATTTTATGGCCTTCGAAACTGTGATAGGTAGTGAGGAGTGAAATCAAAAATTTGCGCCCTTAGAAATCCTGAAGGCGGTGCTTGGTTTCCGGGGTCCCGTACGTGGCTAGGCTCCTAAAAAGTCCCACACATGTGGTATCCCCGTACTCAGGAGAAGCAGCAGAATGTATTTTGGGGTGCAATTTCACATATAACCATGGCATGTGTGAGCAATATATCATTTAGTGACAACTTTTTGTATTTTTTTTTTTTTTTTGTCATTATTCAATCACTTGGGACAAAAAAAAAACAATATTCAATGGGCTCAACATGCCTCTCAGCAATTTCCTTGGGGTGTCTACTTTCCAAAATGGGGTCATTTGGGGGGGTTTTGTACTGCCCTGCCATTTTAGCACCTCAAGAAATGAGATAGGCAGTCATAAATTTAAAGCTGTGTAAATTTCAGAAAATGTACCCTAGTTTGTAAACGCTATAACTTTTGCGCAAACCAATAAATATACGCTTATTGACATTTTTTTTACTAAAGACATGTGGCTGAACACATTTTGGCCTAAATGTATGACTAAAATTGAGTTTATTCGATTGTTCTTATAACAAAAAGTAGAAAATATCATTTTTTTTCAAAATTTTCGGTCTTTTTCTGTTTATATCGCAAAAAATAAAAATCGCAGAGGCAATCAAATACCATTAAAAGAAAGCTCTATTTGTGGGAAGAAAAGGACGCAAATTTCATTTGGGTACAACATTGCATGTCCGCACAATTTACAGTTAAAGCAGCGCAGTGCCGAATCCCAAAAACAGGCCTGGTCCTAATGGCCCGAAATGGTCCGGGGCTTAAGTGGTTAACCAGTATTAGTTTTAAAACAACTAAGGGTGTATTTATAAATCAGTGAATGTGAAATTTCCGGTATATTCACTGCAGACGAATCATTCCTTGTCATTTAAAACAAATGCACCAGAAGAATACACTTGTTTGGTAAATTTCATTAACTTTTTTTTATATTTTACATTAGTGTTATAATAAAACAAGTGTACATTTATTCTGTAATTTGTCATGTTAATAATGACTTTGAAATTATATTTCTTATACAATTTTTTTTATAAATTAAATTTCAACTTTATATAGTTATACATTTTAATACATAACTACAAAAATACAAAACAAACCTAGTGGAAATATTTAAAACAAGTAGGAATAAAAAATGAAATGCAAAAAGGGCAGACAACTAAATGGTTAGCAAGGTAGGAGGAAGGAGGAGGAAGTTACAGTATAAAGAATGACTAAGGTTAATTTAGAGTTAATTAGGGATTAACTAGGCAGGCCGTTTACTAAAAGAATAATAAAAAAAAAAAATAATCACTTGCCTGGTTGCTTTAACTGCAATATGTACAGATCAAAGAAGCATCATTTTGATTTGGACATACAGGAATTATAAAAAAAATAAAAATACATTGTAACAATACTATTGATACAATATAGTTATTAATAAAATGTGGCTGAGACAAGTTCCAGTCAGCCTCCCATTTCATTTTTTACTGCACAGCTTGGAAAATTAAACTTTAAAAGCTGGTTGCAGCCTACAGTAGCTGCGGCAGAGGGGGTTATTTATGAAAGGCAAATCCACTTTGCACTACAAGTGCACTGCAAGTGCAATGAAAGTGCAATGAAAGTGCACTTGTAAGTGCAGTCGCTGTAAGTCTGAGGGGTAGATCTGAAATGAGGGGAAGCTCTGCTGATTTTATCATCCAATCATGTGCAAGCGAAAATGCTGTTTTTTATTTTCCTTGCATGTCCCCCTCGGATCTACAGCAACTGCACTTACAGTGCACTTATAGTGCAAAGTGGATTTGCCGTTAGTAAATCAACCCCAAAGTCAAGACCAAATTTGTTTTCAAATGCTTTTTATTAATTTCCCCAATATACAATTTTTAAAAAGAAACCGCACAAACGGTTTTACCTGCAGAGATGCTTCCAGCACTCATGTAACACAGACTGAGACCCAGATATCAAAAGTTTGTTTGTTAATGTTCATGTATCAACAAGCTTTATTTAAAGTTATACAGAAACACTACCTGTGACTCCTGTATAAACAATGCCCGGCTTCGTCTATAGAGCAGTTTTGTCAGCAGACCTGGGCTCGGCTATCATTTTCATCATTAAGTCCCAGTAATGGTAGGTGCCCCTTGTAAAGTAGTCCCTTTAGGCTTGTGCAAAGTGTGCCTTGTGGTAAATATAGCACTGTGTATTGTTAATAGTGCTGTGGAAGAAGTAAAAGCTGCTATGTAAAATTGAAAAAAAAAAGAGATAAGAGCTGTCGGCCGCAGCCACCAATTAAGTTTTATCACTGGGAAAATGAAACAAGGTGTCTTATTGGTTGTTATGATCAACTGCCTGAATTTTTAAAAACGACCTTGCCATAGCAAAGTTTTAATAGCATCAAATTCTAAAACGGCTTTGTAGTGGTTATTTACTGTCTAATGTATCAATGTCTAACACAGACTATTTTGTTTGTCCATGTATGTGTGTATCAGAAATCTTCAGGTTCAGTAATGTGATGGATTTATAACTCCCTACTTGATTGCTTGTGTCAGCTAACAGTATAACCATCCCTAGCAAATATGAAGAAGTTGTCCTTAAGTTTTGAAGCACAATGCTACAACAATACTGTTAAGATCTTCTGGCCCCACTTGCTTCAAGAGATTTCATATCTACGTGAAATCCAATGTAAACAAGCCATGCAGAATATCAGGGAATGACATGCTTTACAGTAATAAGATAGACCATTAGTACAATTGTGTTTCAGCTTCAATGATTTTCCTGCAAGAGAAGAATGACCTTATTATTGGTACAGATGATTCTCTAGCTACATAATAGTAAATAGCATTGAATCACAGATGAAAAAAATGCCCCATGATAGTAAATCTGGGAAATGTTACAAAAATAAACATTTTAGCTTTAAGTACTGAGTCCTCTCAGTTCTACTCCCCCACCCCACCCAGCATAAAACTGTATACGTGCAATTTCTTCCAGTCTAAACAATTTTTAGTGCTACTGGCTACATGTTAGTATAGCTAAATATAATAGATCAAAAAAAAAAATACTCAGAAATTTCACTTGAGTTTAGTTTAAATCAGTGGTGGCCAGCTCGATAGCTGGGATCTCAAGTACGAACCTTGACATCAACAAAGAGTTGCACATAATATTTAGTGTATGTGTAGCGGCCTCCTCACTCCCCTCTTTACATCAGCTCGTCTTTCTCTTGTCTAGGGGTACCTCAGAGGGGAGGGAGCGGGGTCACCACGCCAAGCCTTCACCACATGTGTCCGTGCGGTGTAAGCAAAGTTCCTTCTCTACCTTCGGGTCAGTGTTGTGCACCTGGAGTTACCTTGAACAGTGTCCACCAGAAAAGAGCCCCACACCATTAAAGTCCAACACTCCTTTATTCTTCTCGAGTGAACAGCACAATCAGTTAGACTCCCTTAAAGAACAGAACAAACAAGGAGGTGTGAATGCGAGTAGGCCCAGACACAATGAACTCTCCACTTTCCTTCCTGAAAGTGGGCTGAGGTGTCCTAGCGAGGGGGGATTTTCCTTCCAGGCGGTCTCCGATGGGAGGCTCACCTGTCACTGGCAATCTGCTGCACCCGGTCTTCAAGTGAGTAGCTCCCCCCGGTCCGTTACGCCTTCCGGATTTGGGTACCCAATCCCTGGGTTCCCTAGGACCTCCTTCCCTCGCGGAACTCAGTGTTGGGCACTGAGCTCCAGACCTCCATCCAAGTACCTCACCCCAGGCTAAGGGTGCCTGGGATGGAACACGACCTCCGGAGGTCCTCTAGGCCTAGGCCACCTAGAGGACCGTCACGAACCACCGCCCTCAGGCTGAAGGTGCCTGGGACTCGACCCTGTGACAAAGATGGCTGGCCCCTTTATACCCTCTCCCAGCAAGCACGGCAGGTTCCCCGCCCCACCATACCGCTGCCGAGGGAGGACAAAAAGGACAGCACACAGCAATGGTTCAATCCCAGCCCAAGGCGACAGCGCCACCTGCTGGACCGCAAGGAACTGCACATCGCTGGTGTCTCTGCCAGTTTGAATTACACCCGGGAAAGTACATACCCGCTACACTCTCCCCCTGGTAATTTGACACTGGTCCCCAGTGTCTGGAACGAATCATACCCTCAAGGGCTGGCATAATCCAATCCAGAGACCAACTAACAATTGTACAAAAATATAAAACTTTTGAAAAAAACTTGACCAACTGGAGCAATCGTGTCTGAGCCCTATATAAAAGGGAAAGGAAACAACAACATTTAACTATGACTTTTTGAATCACATATTCACATTATGCTTTTCCCACCCATCCTGACTAAGACCCACCCCATACTCAGTGGTCTTGATGGGATGCTCTCCTGCAGAGGGAAAAGAAAGAAAATTACCACACATAAACCCTGACACATATATTCGTGTGAGAGAAAAGAAACCTCTTCGTAAAGAAATCCCTTTTCTCCAAGGAGTGAGTGTGTGAAAAGTGTGTAACGTTGCGCAACACTGCCACCTGGTGACAGCATCGCGGTAACTGCACTCGTGGAACTTTTCCTCTTCTCTTGGGCCCCATCTACCCCAGAGTCTGTGATCTCTTGCTGGAAAGTGAAGAACAAAACAGGAACAGTGCTTCATTCCTCTGGGTACAAGGACAACGGGCCCCAGAAAGTTCAGCAGCATACAACAAAAACAGAGTCTTTCTCTCCTACAGGTAGAAGCGGGGATGCGGCAGAACAAGTGGCTTCAAGTGCTGGTCCATGGTCTCCAGATGATATTCTACATCTTCTCCTTCCTTGCGCTGGATCAGCACTTTGTCTGCATGGATGTGCCGTCCCAACATCCACTCTGCCTTGCAGTCCTTAAAACGCTAAGAGGCCTTGGGAGAGCATGCCAGGTACCTGCGTGCGTGTGGAATCTGAAGGTGAGTCCACACAAAGTCATTGTACCAGCGCTCCCGACACACTTCCACCTCATAGAGCAGCTCCTTGGACAAGTATGGATACTCCCATCCGTACTCTGCAGCAACCTTCTGGCCAAATAGGCGTTGTAGTCTAGCCAAAGGAGGCATAGTAGCTCTTTCACCTTCGCCAGGCAAAACAATCGAGTCCGGGTGGCGAGGGACCTTGATTACATCTGATCTGGGCATTGGTGCCCGCAACAGCAGTCTCTTTTCCCCGGTCTTCAGTACAGGTGGTACCAGGGATGTAGAGGCAGGCTGGGGACGGGACCCCTCTTCAGGCGCTGGTGCCTCCACCCGGGGTGTACTTTCCCCTGTAGACATGGGTGGATCCCTGGTTCTGCGGGATGAATCGAGAGGTACTTTGTCCCTGCCCTTTTCTGCAAACAGTTTGTCTATAGCAATGTCGTCTCCCATGTCCGAGAGCGACTCCAGGTCAGAGGTGTCACACTCCTCCGTGGGTAGGTACCCTGTAGTGGAGACTGAGTTTTCACCTCTTCCCACACACCAAATCTCTCCGCCTGGCTTACCTCGGCCTTTGCTTGAAACGGGACGTCCGGAACTCTTGCCGACGATTCCATCCGGGCCGGGCGTAAGCGGGCGAGATGGTCCACCACAACCGCTGGTCGGGGCTACCATACCGGTCTTTCTCTTCGGTGGTGGACGCTGCAAGATCGTGGTGACTGAGTCAGCATCCTCGGATTTCTCCCGTTGAGTTTTCACGACCTCCTCCTCTGGCTGTCAAAGCAGTGATTCCTCCTCCTTGAGTGGTGTTGCCTGCAGCACGGCCGGGGTAAATGGTTCTCGGCTTCTCAACCGCTGGATCCACTTCAAAAAGGAACTCCCCACAGGCCTCACATCGCCCGAATGGCTTCAGTTGGCACACCAGTCCCGAACAGCCGGGACAAATCACACCCAGGGCCTCAACGTCCATGCATGAGTACAGGGCGAATCGACCCCTTGGCTTTAGCCGGATCCCCGTATCTGTTACCGGAGCAGCAGCAGTGAGTGTCGTGGTAGAAGGGTGAACCGGAATCCACGATGTATGTCCGAACATGGTGACCTGTTGCTGATCCATCGCAAACTGCAACGTTTTTGCACCAACGTCCCACGTGTAGTCCTTCACACGTATTGGACTCCTCCCCTTTGCTCCAGTTTGCTGGCTTTTCTTCTTTTTTTCTTCTGAGTCACGCCCACGAACTAAGCGGTGGGGGTGTGCCTGGTGGCGCAGTGCAAATAGAAGCCCCCACGTGTAGTCCTTCACACGGCTGAGCTTCCCCCTTTTTGCATCAGCTCGTCTTTCTCTTGTCTAGGGGTACCTCAGAGGGGAGGGAGCGGGGTCACCAAGCCTTCACCACATGTGTCCGTGCGGTGTAAGCAAAGTTCCTTCTCTACCTTCGGGTCAGTGTTGTGCACCTGGAGTTACCTTGAACAGTGTCCACCAGAAAAGAGCCCCACACCATTAAAGTCCAACACTCCTTTATTCTTCTCGAGTGAACAGCACAATCAGTTAGACTCCCTTAAAAAACAGAACAAACAAGGAGGTGTGGATGCAAGTAGGCCCAGACACAATGAACTCTCCACTTTCCTTCCTGAAAGTGGGCTGAGGTCTCCTAGCGAGGGGGGATTTTCCTTCCAGGCGGTCTCCGATGGGAGGCTCACCTGTCACTGGCAATCTGCTGCACCCGGTCTTCAAGTGAGTAGCTCCCCCTGGTCCATTACGCCTTCCGGATTCGGGTACCCAATCCCTGGGTTCCCTAGGACCTCCTTCCCTCGCGGAACTCAGTGTTGGGCACTGAGCTCCAGACCTCCATCCAAGTACCTCACCCCAGGCTAAGGGTGCCTGGGATGGAACACGACCTCCGGAGGTCCTCTAGGCCTAGGCCGCCTAGAGGACCGACACGAACCACCGCCCTCAGGCTGAAGGTGCCTGGGACTCGACCCTGTGACAAAGATGGCTGGCCCCTTTATACCCTCTCCCAGCAAGCACGGCAGGTTCCCCGCCCCACCATACCGCTGCCGAGGGAGGACAAAAAGGAGGCACAGCACATAGCAATGGTTCAACCCCAGCCCAAGGCAACAGCGCCACCTGCTGGACCGCAAGGAACTGCACATCACTGGTGTCTCTGCCAGTTTGAATTACACCCGGGAAAGTACATACCCGCTACATATGTAATGCTCAAAAAGACTGTCATATACTACAAACATTCTACAGTAGATGGTCAGAGACTCTAGGCATGCTACTGCAGACTTGGGCCGTTCGCGCCAAATTCGAGTGACGCGAACGGCCCACAATGCACTACGCCATCGCAGTGTCATCCAGGCGCTGTGATTGGCCAAGCATGCACTGTGACCCCGCATGCTTGGCCAATCACAGCGCCGGCAGCGAGGAGAGCAATGATTGGCCACAGGCAGGATGCTGAGGGTGTTTAGTACACGCCCCACACTATAAAAGGCCGCCAGCACGGCGGCCTAGTGTAGTGTGTTCCGGAGCAGGGAAAGACAAGCATAGGCAGGGACAGTGACATTTATTTCTTTCTTGCTTAACCTGGATTCCTTTAGTTTAGGGAAAGAGAAGGATAGGTAGGGAGAGTGTCAGTGTGTTTTACTGTGCGAGTCCTTGTTTCTAGGGACAAAGAAGGAAAGTGAGGGGAATTCTCCTTGTGCTATAGTGTGCTTTAAAAAAACATTTTTTCTAGGGACAGAAAACTCTAGGTAGGGAGAGTGTCAGTTTCTTTCACTGTGCGAGTCCTTGTTTCTAGGGACAAAGAAGGAAAGTGAGGGGAATTCTCCTTGTGCTATAGTGTGCTTTAAAAAAACATTTTTTCTAGGGACAGAAAACTCTAGGTAGGGAGAGTGTCAGTTTCTTTCACTGTGCGAGTCCTTGTTTCTAGGAAAAAAGAAGGAAAGTGAGGGGAATTCTCCTTGTGCTATAGTGTGCTTTAAAAAAAAAAAAATTCTAGGGACAGAAAACTCTAGGTAGGGAGAGTGTCAGTTTCTTTCACTGTGCGAGTCCTTGTTTCTAGGAAAAAAGAAGGAAAGTGAGGGGAATTCTCCTTGTGCTATAGTGTGCTTTAAAAAAAAAAAATTTCTAGGGACAGAAAACTCTAGGTAGGGAGATAGTCAGTTTCTTTCACTGTGCGAGTCCTTGTTTCTAGGAAAAAAGAAGGAAAGTGAGGGGAATTCTCCTTGTGCTATAGTGTGCTTTAAAAAAAAAATTTTTCTAGGGACAGAAAACTCTAGGTAGGGAGAGTGTCAGTTTCTTTCACTGTGCGAGTCCTTGTTTCTAGGAAAAAAGAAGGAAAGTGAGGGGAATTCTCCTTGTGCTATAGTGTGCTTTAAAAAAAAAAAATTCTAGGGACAGAAAACTCTAGGTAGGGAGAGTGTCAGTTTCTTTCACTGTGCGAGTCCTTGTTTCTAGGGACAAAGAAGGAAAGTGAGGGGAATTCTCCTTGTGCTATAGTGTGCTTTAAAAAAACATTTTTTCTAGGGACAGAAAACTCTAGGTAGGGAGAGTGTCAGTTTCTTTCACTGTGCGAGTCCTTGTTTCTAGGAAAAAAGAAGGAAAGTGAGGGGAATTCTCCTTGTGCTATAGTGTGCTTTAAAAAAAAAAAAAATTCTAGGGACAGAAAACTCTAGGTAGGGAGAGTGTCAGTTTCTTTCACTGTGCGAGTCCTTGTTTCTAGGAAAAAAGAAGGAAAGTGAGGGGAATTCTCCTTGTGCTATAGTGTGCTTTAAAAAAAAAAAATTTCTAGGGACAGAAAACTCTAGGTAGGGAGAGTGTCAGTTTCTTTCACTGTGCGAGTCCTTGTTTCTAGGAAAAAAGAAGGAAAGTGAGGGGAATTCTCCTTGTGCTATAGTGTGCTTTAAAAAAAAAAAATTCTAGGGACAGAAAACTCTAGGTAGGGAGAGTGTCAGTTTCTTTCACTGTGCGAGTCCTTGTTTCTAGGGACAAAGAAGGAAAGTGAGGGGAATTCTCCTTGTGCTATAGTGTGCTTTAAAAAAACATTTTTTCTAGGGACAGAAAACTCTAGGTAGGGAGAGTGTCAGTTTCTTTCACTGTGCGAGTCCTTGTTTCTAGGGACAAAGAAGGAAAGTGAGGGGAATTCTCCTTGTGCTATAGTGTGCTAAAGCATTCCTCATCAACCATCTTTGAAATCCTTGTTTTTTGGACAGTCAGGGAAATTGTCGTTGTGCTATTCTGTGCAAAAGCAATCATCCTCAACCATATTTAGAAATCCTTAAGTAAAGGGACAGAGAAGGACACCTGAAGGTAGCCCTTATTGCTTTTTTCCCATCTCCCTGCAGGCCATCTATTAGAATGTCTGGAAGGCAAACAAGGAGAGGCAGACAGTCAGGAGGCAATAAAAGAGGGCAAGCAGGCTCTGTGTCTGGGGGCAACAGTGCTGGTCGTGGACGCGGTGCATTGTCATCAGCACATGGCCATGGGACACGCTTGTCCTTCTTTTCGGCAGCTGGACATGTTGAGCCACATCATGCCGAAGACTTGGTAGAGTGGATGACCAAGCCCTCCTCCTCCTCCTCATCCTCTCTCACCCAGGCTCAGGGTACTGGCAAAGCAGCTGCCAAAGCGTCCTCTTCCCTGGTATCAATGTCAGACTCATCATCAGTCACTCCTTCCCTAGACCCACCATGTCCTCCTCCTGAGGAGTCCCCCGAACTGTTTGAGCACAGTGTTGGGTACATGCTCCAGGAGGATGCCCAGCGTTTCGAAGGGTCTGATGATGAAACCCAGCTACAGGAAGGCAGTAGCGTGAGAGCAGACAGAGGGGATGCTCAAGAAGGACACCAATCTGGCAGTCATGTTCCAGCAGCTGCAGCATACTGCCAGATTGGCTCCAGTGATGAGGAGGGAGGGGATGATGAGGTCACTGACTCCACGTGGGTGCCTAATAGGAGAGAGGAGGAGGAGGAGGATGAGGAGGAGGCACATCTCCAACGAGGCAGGATGCCCTTTGGTGGCCAGCGTAAGGGCAGTACACTGACGGAATCACACCGCAGAGCTCCGCCTGTGCAGGGCGCTGCCTCTGCCCGTCATTCAAAAAGTTCCTTGGTGTGGGCCTTTTTTGAGGCTAGTGCATCAGATCGCACAGCTGCTGTTTGCAACATATGTCTCAAGCGTATATCGCGTGGCCAAAACATCAGCCGCTTGGGTACCACATGCCTGACCAGACATATGTTGACCTGCCATGCAGCTCGTTGGCAAGCCTACCTCAAAGACCCACACCAAAGAACAAAGCGGACCTCTCCTTGCACCGCATCAGCTGGGATCTCCAACCCCACTATAACTTCAGTCCTCTCTGAAACATGCACTGAGAGGAATGAAGGTGTAGAATTAGGTGTGTCACAGCCAAGTACTTGCGGCCACTCTGCTAGCAGTACACCGACGTCCGATTCTAGCAGGCAAATTTCCCTGCCCCAGCTGCTGGACCGTCGAAAGAAGTTCACTCCCAGCCATCCACATGCCCAGCGGTTGAATGCTAGCTTGGCTAAATTGCTAGCGCTTCAACTGCTGCCTTTTCAGTTGGTAGACTCGGCCCCCTTCCGTGAGTTTGTGCAATGTGCGGTTCCTCAGTGGCAGGTTCCCAAACGCCACTTTTTCTCACGGAAGGCTATTCCGGCTCTCTACCGGCATGTGGAAGGCAATGTCTTGGCCTCGCTGGACAGGGCGGTCAGCGGTAAGGTGCATATTACCGCTGACTCATGGTCCAGCAGGCATGGACAGGGACATTACCTTTCTTTCACGGCCCATTGGGTCACTCTTTTGGCAGCTGGGAAGGATGCAGGACAAGGTGCAGTAGTGTTGGAGGTTGTTCCACCGCCACGCCTCCAAAATGCTACTACTGGTTGTGACACACCTCTATCCTCCACCCCCTCCTCTTCTTCTTCCTCCATGGCCTCTTCCTGTGGTTTGTCCTATGAACCAGCGGTGCTCCGTAGCCGTTCACGGGGCTACGCAAGTACGCAGGCAAAAAGATGCCATGCCGTGCTTGCGCTGGTGTGTTTGGGGGACAGAAGCCACACTGGGGCAGAGGTCCTGTCTGCTCTGCAGGGCCAGGCCGAGAGGTGGTTGACGCCACGCCAGCTTAAGCCAGGAATGGTGGTTTGCGACAATGGCACCAACCTCCTCTCCGCCCTCCGACAGGGACAACTGACCCATGTGCCCTGTGTGGCTCACGTCCTTAACCTGGTGGTGCAGCGGTTCTTGGGCAGGTACCCGGGCTTACAGGATGTCCTGAGGCAGGCCAGGAAAGTCTGTGTGCATTTCCGCAGATCTTATAATGCCAGTGCTCGCCTGGCTGAGCTGCAAAAGGAGTTGAACCTGCCCAAGAACCGCCTTATATGTGACATGCCCACCAGGTGGAACTCAACGTTGGCCATGCTGCAGCGGCTGCACACGCAGCAGAGGGCCATCAATGAGTACCTGTGCGACTACGGCACCAGGACAGGGTCAGGGGAGCTTGGTTTTTTTTCTCCACGCCAGTGGGGCATGATCAGGGATGCATGCACTGTCCTGGCACCATTTGAGGAGGCCACGAGGATGGTGAGCAGTGACAGTGCATGCATCAGTGACACTGTACCTCTTGTCCACCTGTTGGAGCACACGCTGCGTGGAATAATGGACAGGGCACTTGAGGCAGAACAGAGGCAGGAAGAGGAGGACTTCCTTGCCTCTCAAGGCCCCCTTTACCCAGACAGTGTTCCTTCTGTCCCACCCATCGCACAGGAAGAGGAGGAGGAGGAGGAGGAGGATTGTGTCAGCATGGAGGTGGAGGCTGGCACTCAGCATCATCAGCAGCAGTCTTTTAGGGATGATTTACAGTCCCAAGAAACCAGTGGACTTGTACGTGGCTGGGAGGAGGTGGCTGCGGATCATGTCGTCCTTAGTGACCCAGAGGACTCCGGAGCGAATGCCTCAGCAAACCTACGCTGCATGGCCTCCCTGATCCTGCAAAGTCTGCGGAAGGATCCTCGTATTCTTCGGATCAAGGAGAGGGACCATTACTGGCTGGCCACTCTCCTTGATCCACGGTACAAGGGTAAGGTTGCGGACCTTATGTTACCGTCGCAGAGGGAGCAGAGGATGAGACAACTCCGGGAGGCCTTGCAGAAAGGTCTGTGCAACGCGTTCCCAGAGACTGGGAGGTTACAAACTCCTGGTCCTGGACAAATAGTTGCTGAGGCTTCGGCCAGTCAAAGAAGGAGCGGTGGGGAAGGTGGCCGTCTGACCGATGCGTTCAGACAATTCTTTAGTCCGCAGCCCCAAAGTATGATCGGTTCCAGCAACCATCGCCAGCGTCTGATAAACATGGTGCAGGAATATCTAGGGGCAAGGTCAGACTTGGACACCTTCCCCACCGAAAATCCTCTGGCTTACTGGGTCTTGAGGATGGATCACTGGCCAGAGCTTGCACAGTATGCAATTGAGCTACTGGCCTGTCCTGCATCCAGCGTTCTTTCGGAACGCACATTCAGTGCTGCTGGAGGATTTGTCACGGATCACAGGGTGCGCCTGTCCACCGACTCGGTTGATCGACTGACTTTCATCAAGATGAACCAGTCTTGGATCACCACCAGCTACCACACACCTGATGCTGATATAACAGACTAATTGATTTTAACATGTCACATCCCTTCAAGACTGATGCTGATGCTGAGTGCCTGTGCTGTTATGTTGACTGGCTATCCTCCTCCTCCGAGTCCTCAATGATACGATTGATGATGATAGCTTGGAAGATCATTTTTGTTTATGGGTGCCGCCACCAGTGGCTAAGGCCCAATTTTTCAGCCCCTGTTTTACAGGGGCGTGTAATTACAATTTTTTTAGCAATAATTTGCCATAGGGCTCATTGCTGTGCTCCAAGTACAGTATCTGTGAGGGGTTGGAGTGTTGTGGCACCAGTGCCTAAGGCCCAATTTTTCAGCCCCTGTTTAAAAGGGGCGTGTCATTACAATTTTTGAAGCAATACTTTGCAACAGGGCTCATTGCTGTGCTCCAAGTACAGTATCTGTGAGGGGTTGTAGTGTTGTGCCACCAGTGCCTAAGGCCCAATTTTTCAGCCCCTGTTTAACAGGGGCGTGTCATTACAATTTTTGAAGCAATACTTTGCAACAGGGCTCATTGCTGTGCTCCAAGTACAGTATCTGTGAGGGGTTGTAGTGTTGTGCCACCAGTGCCTAAGGCCCAATTTTTCAGCCCCTGTTCAACAGGGGCATGCAATTACAATTCTTGATCTAATAATTCACAGCAGGGCCCATTGCTGCACCCACCAAGAGTAACTGTCAGGGCTTACAGTGTTGTGGCACCAGCACCACCATCAAAGGCCCAAATTTTACTACCACTGTTCAACAATTATATGTAATTAAAATTCCTGATATAATAGTTGACAGCAGGGCGTTCCAGCACCAACCAAGAGTAACTGTGAGTGCTTACAGTGTTGTGCCAACACCAACAACTAAGGGGCCTATTTCTGCAGAGTATATATGGCAGGTCCCTACTTTCAAACATCCAACTTACAAACGACTCCTACTTGCAAACGCAAGAAGACAACAGGAAGTGAGAGGAAATCTACCACTAGGAAGGAAAATTCTCTCCTGTAAGAATAAATATGGGAGAAAGGTGTCTCCTCTGTACTGATGCTTTATCAGCAATCCTTGTTTCAAGAAAAACACCACATTTCAAAAACAGTTGTCATTGGGACGGAAAGTGAGGTGAAATGTTCTGAACAGGGGCACAGACAGCAAAACAAATGTTACAGGGGTGATAACCCTTACCTATGTTTTCCAAAAAGTTTAAAAATAGATTTTTGGGCTGGAGCTACACTTCAACAATGTACCTGTTCAAAATTACAAACACATTCTACATAAGAACAAACCTACAGTCCCTGTCTTGTATGCACCGCCTGTATACGGCTGTTCAGAGTATATAGGGCCTTTTTTATTTTATGTGCGGGGTTCCCCTTAATATCCATACAAGACCCAAAGGGGCTGGTAATGGGCTGGGGTAGGGGGGGGGTCATGGGGTAGCTATGCCATTTTTCTTAAAGATTTTCATCCATATTACCGGGACCAGACATTACATTAAAGCCGCAAGCAGTTTTAAATGGCTTTTTTTTCCTTTAGAAGTGTCATTTTGTGCAGGGACAGTTCTAAACACGGGAAACACGTGGCACTTCACAGGCATACTTTAGACACCCCCCAGGTACGATATTTAAAGGAATATTTGACTTTTTTTTTTTCACTTTATGCATCATTAAAATGACTGCTCCCGAAAAACGACCGTTTTTAAAACTTCTTTTTGCATTGATACATGTCCCCTGGTGCAGAACCCGGGTTCCCAAACCCTTTTTAGGACAATAACATGCATAATAGTTGTTATAATTAGCACTTTAGAATTCGAACGTTCGCATCCATTGTATTTAATAGGGTTCTAATGTTCGTACGAACTTTCGGTCCGTTCGCGGGTTCTGGTGCGAACCGAACCCGGGGGTGTTCGGCTCATCACTACTGCAGACACATGATTTACTAAAGGCAAACAGCCTGTTCACTTTGCAAGGAAAGTTGCACTTTGCAAGAGAATTGTCCCCAGAGCTTTGTAAATGAGGTGAGGCTCTGCTGACACCCATTATCCAATAGTATGCAAGCAAAAAATATGTTTTTTTTTTTTTCTTTGCATGTGATTGGGTATTCTTAGCAAAGCAAAATTTCACCACATTCACTAAACTCTGGGGAAAATTTCCTTGCAAAGTGCAAATTCACTTGCAAAGGGAACAGCTTATCTGCCTTTAGTAAATCAACCCCACTAACTTCTTGCTACCAGGGCCTGAGGGCTGCACAAAAAGCACAAAAAGTAGCCCAGCCTGGGTACCAAATGTCTAAACTTCCCAACATATATTTTTTTCTCAATAACAGGTCTGACCTAATAATATGAAGTTTTACTAAATGTTGATATGGGGTCTATATGGCTAGGATTTATAGACTGCATAATCTAGTTCCAGTATGAATAAAATGCCCAGAGAGGGCATGCGATAGTTAACCCATAGACATTAAATAGTTGTTGTCAGACCCTATCAGAACCAGATAAAATGTATATCCAACCTCTGCAAGCAGTGACGTAGCGTGGGGGGGGGGGGCAGGCTCAGACTGGCCAGGCCCGGACTCCCCGCAGTGCTTTCAGGGCCAATCACAGTCCCGGCTCCCACCAAGTGTAGGGTTGGGAGCCGGCTACGTCTAGCAGAGGGGGGAGGAGGAGGAGGCACGCAGCTCACACCGAACATACCACCAGTTCTATCCCGGTCCAGTCCTCGGAGAACATCGGGCGGTGTGCAGGGCATGTGATCGGAGCACTGCCACTGTTCTCTCTCTCTTGCTCTTTCTCTTGCTCTTTCTTGCTCGCTCTCTCTCTCACTCTCTCTTCTCTCTCTTTAATGCACCCTCTCTCTCTCTTGTTTCCTATCTCTTGCTCTCTCTTTCTCTATCTCTCTGGGTCTTTCTCTTGTTCTCTCGCTCTCATGCTCCCTCTCTCACTCTCTTTCTCTGACTCTCTCACTCATGCTCCCTCTCTCACGCTCACGCTTCCTCATCTCTCTCTCACTCTCTCTCGCTCTCTCTTGCTCTCTCTCTCTCATGCTCCCCTTGTGTATTAACCACTTTGTGCTGACAGCATGAGGAGAAAACAAATAGCCCAATCACCGGCTTCTGTCAGAGGGACATCGGTCCCGAACAGTGCCACTAGTCAGCATTTGTCTTCCTCCCAACATGGCGATTCCCCCTCCTCAAGAACGCACATGTACAGTCATGCCAATGAACATCTAAATGATTCAGAGAAGGATTAGGAGAAAATGCTGTGGTCAGATGAGACCAAATTTGAGCTCTTTGGCATTAACTCGACTCGCCATGTTTGGAGGAAGAAAAATGCTCACTATGACCCTATGAACACCATCCCCACAGTCAAGCATGGAGGCAAAAACATTATGCTTTGGGGCTGTTTCTCTGCTAAAGGTACTGGCCAACTTTGACGCATTGATGCGCCAATGGCCAGGTATTCTAAAATCTTGTATTACAACCTTCTTCCCTGAAAATGGGTCGTGAATGGGTCTTCCAGCATGACAATGACCCAAAACATACCGCCAAGGCAACAAAGAAGAAGGCTCAAGTCATTAACCGCTTAAGGACCACCTAACGCCGATATACGTCAGCAGAATGGCACGGCTGGGCATAAGCACGTACAGGTACGTCCCCTTTAAGATACCCAGCCGTAGGTTGCGCGCGCGCCGCCGGTGGCGCGCTCGCGACCCGGTCCGAAGCTCCGGGACCCGCAGGACCCGATCGCCGCCAGTGTCCCGCGATCGGGTCACAGAGCTGAAGAACGGGGAGAGGTAAGTGTAAACAAACCTTTCCCCGTTCTTCCTAGTGAGCGTGTCACTGATCGTCTGTTCCCTGTCATAGGGAACAACGATCAGTGACGTCACACGCCAAGCTACGCCCCCACACAGTAAGAATCACTCAGTAGGTCACACTTAACCCCTTCAGCGCCCCCTACAGGTTAACCCCTTCACTGCCAGTTTCATTTTCACAGTAATCAGTGCATTTTTATAGCACTGATCGCTGTAAAAATTACAATGGTCCCAAAATGGTGTTAAAAGTGTCCGATGTGTCCGCCATAATGTCGCAGTCACGATAAAAATCGCTGATCACCGCCATTACTAGTAAAAAAAAAAATTAATTAAAATGCCATAAAACTATCCCCTATTTTGTAGACGCTATAACTTTTGCGAAAACCAATCAATAAACGCTTATTGCGATTTTTTTTTACCAAAAATATGTAGAAGAATACATATCGGCTTAAACTGAGGAAAAAATTTATTTATATATTTTTTGGGGATATTTATTATAGCAAAAAGTAAAAAATATTGTTTTTTTTTCAAAATTGTTTATAGCGCAAAAAAAAAAACCGCAGAGATGATCAAATACCACCAAAAGCTCTATTTGTGTGAAAAAAAAGGACGTCAATTTTGTTTGGGAGCCACGTCGCATGACTGCGCAATTCTCAGTTAAAGCGACGCAGTGCAGAATCGCAAAAAGGGGCCTGGTCCTTTAGCAACAAAATGGTCTGGGGCTTAAGTGGTTAAGGTTATGGAGTGGCCTAGTCAGTCACAAGAACCTTAATCCTATAGGAAATATATTGAGGGAGCTGAAACTTCGAGTTGCCAAGAGACAGCTAAAAAACCTTAAGGATTTAGAGAAGATCTGTAAAGAAGAGTGGACCAAAATCCCTCCTGAGATGTGTGCAAACCTGATCACCAACTACAAGAAATTACTTACCTCTGTGCTTGCTAGGCTTGTGCAATTTGTTTCATAACGAATCAAAAATCGTCCGAATTTAACAACTTTCGGACATTCGGAAGCATTCGAATTTCCGAACAAAGCAATTACGAATAAAACCGAATCTGAAAAAAAATGATATCGCAAATAGCGAATGCCCGAATGTCTTCGGCATAATTCGTTATGAAAAAAGTTACGAATGTACGAATCCATTCGAAGCAAAATAACACTCTGCTCTGCTTTCTGCTTCTCCCTCACCGTGCTGAACTCCCTCTCAAAATGGTGTACAGGGGCGGAGGCTATAGCCGCATGTAAAAAACGAAAGTAAAATACGAGATTTCGAATCGTTACAAATAACCGCTATGTATTTAGAAAAGTACAAATCCATTCGAAGCACATTAGGCATAATAGGCAGCGTCGTTGTGAGAGAGACACGGAAAATTACGAATCAACGAACCCAAAAAAAATTACGAAAGTAGGAGTTGTGTCCAGAATCAACGAAAAACAATGTACTCTACCGAAAGTACGAATTAGTCCGAACACAAAAAATCCCGCCTAGCAAAATTACGAACAATTACGAATCAACAGGACCGAAAAGAAACTAACCAAAACTAAACAAAATTTTCCGTTGTGCACAAGAAACGAACCAAAACTAAACAAATTTTTCCGTTGTGCACAAGTCTAGTGCTTGCCAACAAGGGTTTCTCCACAAAGTACTAAGTTATGTTTTGCTTAGGGAATAGGGATCAAACACTTATTTTACTCACTGAACTGCAACCTAATTTATAATATTTGTTTTATGTGTTTTTTTCTGGATTTTTAGTTCATACTCTGTTGCTATCATTTAAAATACACCTATGATAAAAATTATAGACCCTTCATTTCTTTGTAAGTGGACAAACTTACAAAATCTGCTGGGGATCAAAAAAAAATTCCCCACTGTACTTAGCTTGGTCTGTTGCTAGGGATTCTAACTACCTTTTGGGTGCTTCCACAGGAACAGTCTAAATGTACATACCCTGGCAGAATTTAAGATTTCTTGACCATTTTTCAGAGAATATAAATGACTACACAAAAACATTTCTTTCACTCATGGTTAGTGTTTGGCTGAAGTCATTTATTATCAATCAACTGTGTTCACTATTTTTAAATCATAATATCAAAACAGAAACTACCCAAATGACCCTGATCAAAAGTTTACATACCCTCGTGATTTTGGCCTGATAACATGCACACAAGTTGACACAAAGGGGTTTGAATGGCTATTAAAGGTAACCATCCTCACCTGTGATCTGTTTGCTTGTAATTAGTGTGTGTGTATAAAAGGTCAATGAGGTTCTGGAATCCTGACAGACCCTTGCATCTTTCATCCAGTGTTGCACTGACGTTTCTGGATTCTGAGTCATGGGGAAAGCAAAAGAATTGTCAAAGGATCTGTGGGAAAAGGTGGTTGAACTGTATAAAACAGGAAAGGGATATAAAAAGATATCTAAGGTCAGTAGTGTTCAAACTCTAATCAAAAAGTGGAAAATGAGGGGTTCTGTTGAAACCAAACCACGGTCAGGTAGACCAACTAACATTTCAGCCACAACTGCCAGTAAAATTGTTCGAGATGCAAAGAAAAACCCACAAATAACTTCAGGTGAAATACAGGACTCTCTGAAGACATGTGGTGTGGCTGTTTCAAGATGCAAAATAAGGAGGCACTTGAAGAAAGATGGGCTGCATGGTCGAGTCACCAGAAGAAAGACATTACTACGCAAATGCCACAAAGTATCCCTCTTACAATACGCCAAACAGCACAGAGACAAGCCTCAAACCTTCTGGCACAAAGTCATTTGGAGTGATAAGACCAAAATTTAGCTTTTTGGCCACAACCATAAACGCTTCATTTGGAGAGTCAACAAGGCCCATGATGAAAGGTACACATTCCCACTGTGAAACACAGAGGTGGATCGCTGATGTTTTGGGGATGTGTGAGCTACAAAGGCACAGGAAATTTTGTCAAAATTGATGGCAATATGAATGCAGTATGTTCTCAAAACATACTGGAGGAACATTTGCATTCATCAGCCAGGAAGCTGTGCATGGGACATACTTGGACTTTCCAACATGACAATGATCCAAAGCACAAGGCCAGGTCGACCTGTCATTGGCTACAGCAGAATAAAGTGAAGATTCTGGAGTGGCCATCTCAGTCTCCTGACCTCAATATTATTGAGCCACTCTGGGGAGATCTCCAATGTGCAGTTCATGCAAGACAGCCCAAGAATTACAGGAACTGGAGGCTAAGAGGAATGGGCAGCTTTACCATCTGAGAAGATAAAGAGCCTCATCCACAAATACCACAAGACTTCAAGCTGTCATTGATGTTAAAGGGGGCAATACGGTATTAAGAACTAGGGTATGTAAACTCTTGATCAGGGTCATTTGGTAGGTTCCGTTCTCATTATGACTTGAAAAGAGTAAACACAGTTGATTGATAATAAATGGCTTCAGCCAAACACTAACCAAGAGTGAAAGAAAAGTTTTTGTGTTATCATTCATATTCTCTGAAAAATGGCCAAGAAATCATATATTCTGTCAGGATATGTAAACTTATGAGCACAACTATATATATTGTGACAGCAGGAAGGTAAAGTCACCTGGTTGCATCCAGGGGGGTAGATATATTTCGCCCAGATTCAGGCTTTACGCCGACTTATACAACTAGGTGGAGAGTTGTATAAGCCCAGCTGAGGCTAGTGGGCTCATGGATGACTCATACCTCTAGGGAGAGTGTGGGGCGTCGTGCAGACAGGGAGTTGATGAGACCAGCTGAAGCTTGTCAGCTCATTTAGGCCTCTATAAGAACTCCCAGATTCATTAGGTGTTAGCTCATGCCTGGAACCAGACCTGTGTGGACTGTCTAGGGAGAGTGAACCCCTGTGCGGTGAGACAAAGCCTGTGTGGCTATTTGCTTGGACATTTAAAACCAGGGACTTAGGGACTAGGACAGCACTAGGCTGATCCCAGTTGTTAGTTAGGAAACCTGTATGTTTAGTCAGAGGTCAAGTTGACCAGGATTTATTTTATTTATGTTTCTTTTGCTTTGCTGTGTTTTGTCACTGTAAATAGAAAATAAACCGCACCTTTTTGATTTTGAAAACCACAACCTCCGTTTGCTGGGCCTGTTTTTGTGTGGGGAGCCCATCCCGGGGGTCACACACACCCGCTGCCGAGCTAACCCCCTCACAGTTGGTGGAGAATGCAGGCAGTTTTTTTAAGCCAGCATGGAGGAGATACTGAAACAGCTGGCTCTAGCAAATGCCAATCAACAGCAGACAAATGCAGGTTTGCAAAGGAGCCTTGCAGCCCAGCAGCAAGCTCATCAACAGAGCCTTGCAGCCCAGCAGCAAGCTCACCAACAGAGTCTGGAAGCTCAGCAACAAGCCCAGCAGCAATCTGAGGCCCGCTTCATAGACCTGTTACAGAAGCAAGAGCAGAGACTACAACAAATGGAAACAGTAATGCAGCAACGTCCGCAGACCAGTGAGGAAAGCCGTCCCACTAATACCGCGTCCTTTGGGGTGAGTCGTTTATTGACAAAAATGACTGGAGAGGATGATCCAGAGGTATTTTTGACCACATTTGAAAGGACCGCTGAAAGAGAAAAGTGGCCTGAGGAGCAGTGGGCTGGACTGGTGGCTCCTCTGTTAACTGGTGAATCGCAGAAAGCTTACTATGACCTAGAGCCTAACCAAGCAAAAGACTATGTGATGCTAAAAGCTGAAATTTTGGCAAGGCTGGGTGTCACCCAGGCTGTCCGGGCTCAGCGTGTGCATAACTGGACTTTCCAGCTTGGAAAACCCCCCAGGTCTCAAATGTATGATCTCATTCACCTGAGCAGAAAGTGGCTACAGCCAGAGACTTTGTCCGCACCAAAGATTGTGGAACGTGTTGTAATGGATCGGTTTTTGAGAGCTCTTCCTACTGCCATCCAAAAGTGGGTAAGCCATGGAGACCCAGAGACGGCCGATGGTCTTGTGGATCGTGTGGAGAAATACTTGGCTACAGAGAACCTGACGGCCTCTTCCAGAGACACTCAGACTTTCCACCCTAAGACCAGACCATCCCCAGGGGCGGATAAGAGGATTCCAAGGGGTGAGGGTGGAGAGAGTGAGAGGGTGGGAGCTCTACCCCAAGTTTGGCGAGAACAGCCTGGGAAATCAGCGGCTCAAGAGGCGGCAAGAAGGATCGTTTGCTACCGCTGCCGGCAAGCGGGACATATTGCAGCCAATTGCCCGGTTGTGGAGGAACCCATGCAGTGTGACTTTCTGACGGGCAGACGTCAGTCGCTGTGTGCGACAGTCGCATGCACTGCCATTCGAGGAACTGAGAAACATTTATGCAAAATGTGTGTTAATGGTAGAAATGTTGTGGTATTGCTGGATTCAGGTAGCCTTGTGACCCTGATAAAGGCTGAATTAGTTAAAACAGAGGTCTCTGGGAATAGCAAGGTAGCTGTTATTTGTGTGCATGGGGACACCCGAGAGTATCCAGTGACTACAGTGTGTTTCGAGACCCCCAAAGGTACCCTCTCTCATCCAGTGGGGTTAGTATCTCAATTACCGCATGATGCCATTGTGGGAAGGGATTTTCCGAAGTTCTGGGAACTGTGGGATGATCCTGAGCCCCCCACTGGTGCCCCTATGTACCAGGAATGTGATAGCCAGAACTCCTCTGAGAGTGGTGAGGACTCTCCAGAATTTCCCTTGTCAGTATTGGCAGGGGAGACTCAAGAAACTGGAGAGGAGCCCACCTCCTCAGACGAAAACCTACCGTCTGTGGAGTTTTCTGATCTGGAGGTTCACAGGGAAAATTTTGCCACAGAACAGTTAAAAGACCCCGCCCTAATAAAGGCACGGGAAAACGTAGTGGAAATAGATGGCGAGTTAGTGAACCCAGATAATACCTGCACTTACCCATACTTCAGCGTAGAGAAGGACCTACTGTATCGGGTGGCAAAAAGGGCAGAAGAAACCGTTGAGCAGCTTGTGGTGCCCAAACCTTACAGGAAGTTGGTGTTGGAGTTGGCCCATGGGCACATTCTTGGAGGTCATCTGGGGACAGAGAAAACCCGAGAGAGGGTATTACAGAGATTCTATTGGCCTGGGGTGATGAAGGACATAGAAAATTATTGTTCCTCCTGCCCTGTGTGTCAGAGGTCGGCCCCGATGCCACATTTCCGTAGCCCGCTGGTCCCTCTACCCATCATTGAGGTCCCGTTTGAGAGAATCGCAATGGATTTGGTAGGTCCTATAATCAAGTCCGCTAGGGGGCACCAGTACATATTGGTTATAATGGACTATGCCACCCGTTATCCAGAAGCGATCCCTCTCAGAAATACCTCGGCCAAAACCATAGCCAAAGAGCTATCTCTTGTTTTTAGCCGGGTGGGTATTTGTAAAGAACTGCTTACGGACCAAGGTACACCCTTTATGTCCCGGGTTATGAAAGAGCTGTGTAAATTGTTCAAAGTGACGCAATTGCGTACATCTGTGTATCACCCCCAAACCGATGGGCTGGTTGAAAGATTCAACAAAACCCTAAAACAAATGTTGAAGAAAGTGGTGGATAGAGATGGAAAGGATTGGGACTGTCTACTTCCTTATTTGATGTTTGCTATTAGGGAGGTGCCCCAATCCTCTACGGGATTCTCCCCCTTTGAGTTACTGTATGGGAGACACCCAAGAGGGCTGTTGGATATTGCCAAGGAAACTTGGGAAAGTGAGAGTTCTCCCCACAGGAGTGTGATTGAGCATGTCGCCCTGATGCAAGACCGAATTGCACAGGTAATGCCCATCGTGAAGGAACATTTGGCCCAAGCGCAGTTAGCACAGCAGAGAGTGTACAACCGTGGAGCCAAGACCCGTACCTTTTCCCCGGGGGATAGGATACTGGTACTTGTCCCTACGGTTGAAAGTAAATTCCTTGCCAAATGGCAAGGCCCCTATGAGATAATGGAAAAAGTGAGCGAAGTGAATTACAAGGTCAGACAACCAGGAAGGCGAAAGCCCGAACAGATCTATCACGTTAATCTGTTGAAAGCCTGGAGGGATAGAGAGTCCCTAGTCGCAGACACTTGGTCACCAGCTCAAACTGGTTGCGTGATTCCTGAGGTTGGAATAGCAGCCACCTTGTCACAACCCCAACAACAGGAGGTTAAGGAGTTTGTGCTTCGCAACAAGGAGGTATTCTCTGAGCTGCCGGGACAAACATCTGGGGTAGAGCATGACATCATCACCCCGCCCGGTGAAAGGGTGAAGTTAAAACCCTATCGGATCCCAGAGGCCCGACGGGAGGCAATACGGGAGGAAGTACAGAAAATGCTGAACTTAGGGGTGATAGAGGAGTCCCAAAGTGATTGGTCTAGTCCCATTGTGTTGGTGCCTAAACCGGATGGGAGCTGGCGATTTTGTAACGATTTTCGTCAGTTGAACAAAGTTACAAAATTTGACACCTACCCCATGCCACGTATAGATGAGTTGATCGACCGGCTGGGAACAGCCCGATACATGACGACTCTTGACCTCACAAAAGGGTATTGGCAAATCCCCCTGGCCAAGTCGGCCAAAGAGAAAACCGCATTTGTAACCCCAGACGGGGCGTTCCAATATAAAAGAATGCCGTTCGGGTTACAGAATGCGCCGGCCACATTCCAGCAGAAAATGGACCAGATGCTGAGGCCCCATCGGAAGTATGCTGCGGCTTACCTGGATGACGTAATTGTCCATAGCACAGATTGGGCCTCACATCTGCCAAAAGTGCAAGCAGTCCTGGACTCTGTTCGGGAAGCGGGGTTTACGGCTAACCCCAAGAAGTGTACCATTGGGCAGGAGGAGGCCAAATATCTTGGGTACACCATTGGGAGGGGAGTAATAAAACCCCAACTCAACAAAGTCGAGGCCATCCAGAGTTGGCCACGTCCCAACAGCAAGAAGCAGGTACGAGCCTTTCTGGGAATCGCTGGGTATTATCGGCGATTCATTCCCCACTTTGCTTCTAAGGCTGTGCCCCTAACCAACCTGACGAAGGGGAAAGGGTCGGTCATGATTAAATAGACCCCCGAGGCTGAGGCAGCATTCCAATTCTTGAAACAAGCCTTATGTAGCCAGCCAGTGTTGTACTCACCCGACTTCTCTAAAGACTTTGTCGTACAAAGTGATGCGTCAGATGTGGGGTTAGGAGCAGTATTGTCCCAGGTCTGGAACGGGGAAGAGCACCCAGTCATTTACCTCAGCAGGAAGTTGAAGTCCCATGAGGTAAATTACGCCACCGTTGAAAAGGAGTGTTTAGCGGTGAAGTGGGCTCTAGATTCCCTTCGGTACTACCTGCTAGGTAGGCACTTTGACATGGTTACGGATCACGCTCCGTTAAAGTGGATGGCTCAAAACAAGGAAACAAATAGAAGAGTGAATAGGTGGTTCCTGGGCCTCCAGGAATTCAACTTCACAGTAAAGCATCGCCCTGGCGTTCAAATGGGGAATGTGGATGCTTTGTCTCGAGTACATGAATGCCTGATTGCTGGTGTTCCAACCCCGAGGTTAAAACAAGAGGGGGGGGGGTATGTGACAGCAGGAAGGTAAAGTCACCTGGTTGCATCCAGGGGGGTAGATATATTTCGCCCAGATTCAGGCTTTACGCCGACTTATACAACTAGGTGGAGAGTTGTATAAGCCCAGCTGAGGCTAGTGGGCTCATGGATGACTCATACCTCTAGGGAGAGTGTGGGGCGTCGTGCAGACAGGGAGTTGATGAGACCAGCTGAAGCTTGTCAGCTCATTTAGGCCTCTATAATAACTCCCAGATTCATTAGGTGTTAGCTCATGCCTGGAACCAGACCTGTGTGGACTGTCTAGGGAGAGTGAACCCCTGTGCGGTGAGACAAAGCCTGTGTGGCTATTTGCTTGGACATTTAAAACCAGGGACTTAGGGACTAGGACAGCACTAGGCTGATCCCAGTTGTTAGTTAGGAAACCTGTATGTTTAGTCAGAGGTCAAGTTGACCAGGATTTATTTTATTTATGTTTCTTTTGCTTTGCTGTGTTTTGTCACTGTAAATAGAAAATAAACCACACCTTTTTGATTTTGAAAACCACAACCTCCGTTTGCTGGGCCTGTTTTTGTGTGGGGAGCCCATCCCGGGGGTCACACACACCCGCTGCCGAGCTAACCCCCTCACAGTATATATATATATATATATATATATATATATAGTTATTATATGAATGCTGTATAACTGTTTACTTAACCACTTGCCGACCGCCTCCTGTAGATATACGTTGGCAGAATGTGCCTGTCTGTGTGGTCGCACGTGCGCTGCCATCCCCGTGATTTAGACCACGGGTCCCGCGGACTCGATCACCGCGGGGATCCCCGCGATCATCTCACGGAGGTATAGAGCAGGGCGATGCTTGTGTAAACAAGCATCTCCCTGCTCTGCCTAGTGACAATGACACGGATCTCGGCTCCGTGTACTGTGTCCAAATCGCACTGATGGTGCAAGCTTTGAAATCACGATTAAGTAATGTGCTTTCAAAGCAGCACTGGGGTGAACTAGGGCTTAGGGCTATTTATCGAATTGTTACACATATATATTAGTGAAGCAATAACTGGAGTTCTTTTTTCATTTTTATTTTCCATAGGCCCTGCAATTCCTGTTGGGGTTGATGTACAAGTTGAGAGTCTGGATAGTATTTCAGAAGTGGATATGGTAAATGCTGATTGCTATAATCATTTGAAAAAAAAATGGCCCTAAAACTATACTATGTTAAAGTGTTACTAAACGCACAACAGTAAAATCAGTTTTTATATGCAGTAAAGCATGCTTGTTATACTCACTATGGAACCTAAGGGGTTAATCCTCTGCAATGTGTAAAAAGGCTGTTTGATCCTGTCTCCTCTGATCCTCCCCTTCTTCCACTGTCCCCAATCCATCTACTGATAGAACAGAGCCTTGGGGACAAGCTGCACATGCTGTGTGTGTATTGCTAGAGAGTTGTTTTTTCTTGGGAGAGTGCATGTGATCAGTACAGGGCCAAGCAGCACTGTCCAGACAGAGGTTCAGGGGTCCTGCAGCCTCATAGGACAGTCATGGGAGATTGAAAACTCCTCCAACAAGCTTTAACCAGACACTGATAGAAGTCACAAGACTGCTGTAACTTCTGATGAGAAAAGGTATAATTCAGCAGTTTATATTTACTAAAGCTACTGCATTGCCATGGTCTTTGTACTGTGGGAGACCAGATATAGTGAATGCAGGGTTCTGTGTTTAGTAACACTTTAAATGACATTACTGTCGAGCATATGTAATCATTAACTATGACTAACAGGTAGGTTTCCTCTTCTCCAATCAGGACTTCACTATGACACTGTACCTGAGACATTACTGGAAGGATGAGCGGTTGTCTTTCCCGAGTAGCACCAACAAGAGTATGACATTTGACAGTCGACTTGTAAAGAAGATATGGGTGCCTGATGTCTTTTTCGTTCATTCAAAAAGATCTTTTATACATGATACAACAACAGATAACATTATGCTGCGAGTATATCCAGATGGACAGGTTTTATACAGCATGAGGTGATTATCTTAATATTATTATTTTTTTCTGAAAATATAAGGATGTATGCAAGGTTCTGATCATTATTTTAAATACATATTGAGGTATGTGCCTTACAGTTCTAATGCATTTAGCTAAGTGTGTGAAATTCTAAGGAAAGCCCCAATATATATTCAGTGCTGAATATCATCAGAAACATACATGTTCTGAAATGATGCTTGTACTGGAGGATGTTTATGTGGTAGCTTGTTACTGTGCAGTCTTGTTCAACAGTACATGGTCCTCACAGGGCAGGTGGGCAGGTTCAGAACAGTGTTCAGGGAAATGCAGGGATAGCCAAGGCTTTCAATTATAGCAGATGGAGTGGAGAGAAAAATCTGTGAACAGAATGCTTGCCAGATGGAAAAGTGCTGGCTAGTTAATGTAAGATCAAAAAAATCATTCAGAATAGGGTTGATTCGTATGGGACATTGAGCAACAGAATGTGGCAGTGAATAGATATAATAAGATGGAAGGCTGTCCAATTCCAGAGATATCAGTAGGGGGGGGGGGGGGGAGTTCACTTTCTGCGCATATGGATCTTCCAAAATCACTGTATAAATGGCACTGGCAGGGAAAGTGTTAACACTAGGGGGCAATCAAGGAGTTAAGTGTTCCCTAGAGAGGTGTTTCTGTCAAGGGGACGGACTGACTGGGAGTACAGAGAGATCGCTGTTCCTGATCACTAGGAACAGCTGGGGTCTCTCTCTCCTCCCCTGTCAGAAGGGGGATCTGCCTTGTTGATATCGAGACCGCTGTACCCGTGAGCGGTACTACATGCACAGACCGATGTACAGGTACTTCAGTTTGCATAGCTGAGCCACCTAGCCGCAGTTTATATGCGGAAGGCGGTCAGCAAGTTAAAATGGATGTAAACCCTCACATATACTCAGTGAAGTGAACAGCCTCAGATGATACGCAGAGATGAAACAAATCTTCCTACATAAGCTTTACATGTATATCTGCTGTCTTCAGATGTATATATTCTTTAGAAAGTGCACATCGTGTTAGAAGATTTTCTCTTTCTGGTCAGCACTGCAGTGAAGCCTGGGCATACAGCCAAGACAGCTGATTGGAGGAAGGACACACACCCCTCTCCTCATAGGTAGAGACTTTCAGAGCTGTTCGTTGAATCGTTCAGCTCAGTGCTAATCTATTTATAGCAATCCTCTCCAAAACTCAGGCTGCTTTTATCTCAGTTGATGGAGAACTTGTCAGGAGTTATCAGGCTGATAACAGAAGAATTGAGCAGGAGAAAGCTAGGTGGAAACTATGGTAAATTTCAAAAGCCAGTATAAAGGAATAGTAATGGTAAAAAAAGCACTTGTGAGTTTAACTAATCATTTTTTGGGGTATAATTCTCCTTTAAGGGGCATGGCAGGGGATGTGGACTATGCCTACATACTTTTGCTAACAAGTGTCCCTTGTTCCCATCTCAGAAAGTTGGGAGGTATGAGAGAATGTTAGATCTTTCTTTACACAGAGTTAATAAACAGATATTTTTAATATAGGCATTTTATTAGTAATGAAAATTAGAGAAAGTGTTAGAAATATGTTTACAGATAATTCTGTCACATCATATTCTAAACACAATATCCTTTTTATTACTACAAAGGATCACTGTGACGGCAATGTGTAACATGGACTTTAGTCGTTTTCCTCTGGACACCCAGACCTGTACCCTGGAGCTCGAAAGCTGTGAGTAGTAACCCTTTTAAAGATTTTAAAAAAAGTAAATAAATAACTTATGAAAATACATGCAAGGTGTTATACATTTACTTTAACCATTATGTTTTGAAATTGAACCAACAGAAGCCTTGAAAGAAACCTGTCTTTAGAGAAATAATTAGGCTGCTAATAGGGATGGGCTCGATGTTCGAGTGGAACGTAAGTTTAACTTGAACATCAGCTGTTCATTTGTTCACAGAACAAACAAACATATGGGGCGCCGGCAGTGCATTGACGGCTGCTGATTGACCAAAGCCTGCACCTGTGCTGCAAGCTTTGGCCAATCACAGCACGATGTGCTGTGAGAGCCATGATTGGCCAAAGGAAGGGTGCCTTTGGCCAATCATGGCTCAGGGGCCACGCCCCACATTATTTAAGGCTGCTGCTTACATGGCAGCCATATATAGTGAATGAATAGCGATTAGGCAGGTAGTTAGTATATAGTGCAGTCAGCGTAGTGTATATATATATATATATATAATACAGTTCAGAGTATATAGTGCAGTCAGTGTAGTATATATAATACAGTTTAGAGTATATAGTGAAGTCCATGCAGTATATATAATACAGTGGAGAGTATATAGTGCAGTCAGTGTAGTATATATAATACAGTGCAGAGTATATAGTGCAGTCAGTATAGTATATATAATACATTTCAGCATATATAGTGCAGTCATTGTAGTATATATAATACAGTGGAGAATATATAGTGCATTCAGTGTAGTATATATAATACAGTGCAGGGTATATAGTACAGAGTATATAATACAGTGTATTGGAGTGGTTAAGGGGAACCCTATGACAGAATTAAGAAAAAAAACAGCGTGGGGTCCCCCCCCAAAATCCATACCAGGCCCTTTGTGTCTGGTATAGTTTTAAGGGGAACTTCACGCCAATTTTTTTTTTAAAAACAGCGTGTGCTCCGCACCAAAATCCATGCCAGGCACTTTGGGTCAGGCATAGATTTTAAGGGGAACTCCACGCCAAAATTAAAAAAAAAAATTGGCATCGTACCCCTACCCATCCACCAAAAAAAGTGTCAAAAAGTAAAAACCACAAGAGACAGTTTTTGACAATTCCTTTATTAAAAAAGAAGGAAAAAAAAAGTTTCCCACGATGTACATCCATCTTTAATTACGCCGCCCGATGGACCCGAAAAATATAAGAAAAATTTAAAGAGCTCTGCGTCGATGGGAGGCCTCCCGGAGACTGCTGTCTCTTGGCTTTGACAGCTGTTATATAGGCAACGGCGGGGCCACCCGTTGACGTAACCGATTAACCCCCCCCCTCCGACATTATGTGACATCAGAGGGGGCAGGGTCATCTGGTTACGTCAGCGGGTGGCCCCACCCTTGCCTATATAAGAGCTGTCAAAGTAAAAAGACAGCAGTCGCCGGGAGGCCTCCCATCGAGGCGGAGCTTTTTTAATTTTTCTATTTTTTGGGTCTGACGGGCGGCATGATTGAAGATGGATGTACATCGCGGGACACTTTTTTAAAAAAAAAGGATTAGTCAAAAACTGTCTCTTGTGGTTTCTACTGTTTGAAACTTTTTTTAGTGAATGGGTAGTTATACAATGTACCCGATACCCATTCACATAGGGGAGGCAGGGATCTGGTGGCCCCCTTTTAAAGGGGGCTTCGAGATTCCAATAAGGCCCCCTGCCCGCAGACCCCGAAAACCACCGGCCAGGATTGTCAAGAAGAGGCCCTTGTCTCCATCAACATGGGGACAAGGTGCTTTGGGGTGCACCCCAAAGCATCCTCCCCATGTTGAGAGCATGTGCTTACTCGTCCCCCCCCATCCTGACCTCCAGGCTGCATGCTCGGATAAGGGTCTGGTATGGATTTTGGGGGGGGACCCCACGCCAATTTATTTGACATTTTGGTGTGGAGTTCCCCTTAAATTCCATACCAGCTATACTTCTGGCAATACATTACAGCCACAAGCAAGTTTGAATTACATTTTTTCCTTTAGAAATGTCATTATTGCTGTGGCATGTTCTGCACATCGCACATATGTGCCACTTTACAGGCAGACTAAGATGACCCCCCCAGGCACGATATTTAACCACCTGCCTAACGGGCACGAAAACCCCCTTCCTGCCCTAGCCATTTTTCAGCTTTCAGCGCTGTCACACTTTGAATGACAATTGCGCGGTCGTGCGACGTGGCTCCCAAATAAAATTTGCGTCCTTTTTTCCCCACAAATAAAGCTTTCTTTTGGTGGTATTTGATCACCTCTGCAGTTTTTATTTTTTGCGCTATAAACAAAAGAAGAGTGTCCAGTTTGAAAAAAAAACACAATATTTTTTACTTTTTGCTATAATAAATATAGTTTTTTTTATTTTTTTATTAAAAATTTTCCTCAGTTTAGGCCGATACATATTCTTCTACATATTTTTGGTAAAAAAAAAACCGCAATAAGCGTATATTGATTTGTTTGCGCAAAAGTTATAGCGTCTACAAAATAGGGGATAGATTTATAGCATTTTTTTTTTTGGCTGCGATATTGCGGTGGACAGATCGGACACTTTTGACACTTTTTGGGACCATTCACATTTATACAGCGATCCCTGCTATAAAAATGCATTGATTACTGTATAAATGTGACTGGCAGGGAAGGGGTTAACACTAGGGGGCGAGGAAGGGGTTAAATGTGTTTCCTAGATGTGTTCTAACTGTGGGGGGAGGGGACTGACTGGGGGAGGTGACCGATGGTTGTCCCTATGTACAAGGGACACACCATCGGTCTCCTCTCCCTGACAGGACGTGGATCTGTGTGTTTATACACACAGATCCACTGTCCTGCTTGGTTACTGGGCAATCGCGGGTGCCCGGCGGCCATCGCGGACGCCGGGCAGGTGCATCGGGTCCCCAGCGACGCTGCGGGTGTGCGCGCGCCCCCCCTAGCTGCTTTTAAAGGCAGGACGTCATATGACGTCCTGTCAGAACGAGAGAGTCTTCCGTCCGACGTCATTTGACGGTGGGCGGTAGACAATAGGTTAAAGGAATATTTCATTTTTATTGTTTCACTTTAACCACTTCAGTCACGGACCATTTGGCTGGCCAAGAACCAGAGCACTTTTTGCGATTCGACACTGAGTTGCTTTAACTGACAATTGCGTGGTCGTGCGACGTGGCTCCCAAACGTCCTTTTTTCACACAAATAGAGCTTTCTTTTGGTGGTATTTGATCACCTCTGCAGTTTTTAATTTTTGCGCTGTAAACAAAAATAGAGCGCCAATTTTGAAAAAAAAGTTATATTTTTTTACTTTTTGCTATAATAAATATCCTCAAAAAATATATAAAACAAAAACAATTTTTTTCCTCAGTTTAGGCCGATACATATTCTTCTACATATTTTTGGTAAAAAAATCGCAATAAGCGTTTATTGATTGGTTTGCGCAAAAGTTATAGCGTCTACAATATAGGGGATAGTTTTATGGCATTTTTATTGATAATTTTTTCTTACTAGTAATGGCGACGATCAGTGATTTTTATCGTGACTGCGACATTATGGCGCACACATCGGACACTTTTGCGCTATTTTGGGACCATTCACATTTATACAGCGATCAGTGCTATAAAAATGCATTGATTACTGTGTAAATGTGACTGGCAGTGAAAGGGTTAACCAGGAGGGGGCACTGAAGGGGTTAAGTGTGTCCTAGGGATGTGTTCTAACTGTAGGGGGGGTGGGCTACGTGTGACATGACACTGATCACTGCCCCCAATCACAGGGAGCTGTGATCAGTGTCCTTGTCACTAGGCAGAACGGGGAAATGCTTGTTTACATCAGTATTTCCCCGTTCTTCTACTCCGTGAGACGATCGCGGGACTCCCGGGGGACATCGAGTCCGCGGGACCTGCGGTCAGACTCACAGAGCTTGCGGCGCCCGCAACCCTGGGCCTTAAAGGCGACGTAAATATACGTTGATCTGCCCAGCCGTGCCATTCTGCTGACGTATATAGTCGAGCAGCGGTCAGCAAGGGGTTAAGCATCATTAAAATCACTGCTCCTGAAAAAACCGGCCTGTCAGCGCGATTGGAAGAAAAGCGGATTTACAGCTCTTCCTGTTTACACTGTGATCAGCTGTGATTGGACACAGATGATCACGTGGTAAAGAGCCTACGTCATATGCTCTTTACTGGGATCGGAGATGCGGTGTGTCAGACTAACACACTACACCACCAATCTCCGCGCTGCGAGCCCCCAACAGCACGCGCTAGTGGCTTACCCTGCTGGACATCAAATCATGTTCAGTCAGCATAATGCAACCACTTTTCTCACGTCCCATTGCTATATGGCGGGTGGGAAGTGGTTAAGTGATACTGTTATGTAAGAAGCAGTATCATTGTGTAATGCAGAAAATGCTTATACTTTATAAACTCATGTGGTCAATAGTGTAAAAACAATAGTTTTCGGGCTGTTATTTAACCACTTGCCGACCAGCGCACGCACTTTTATGTCGGCAGAATGGCACGGACAGGCAAATGGGCGTACAGGTACGTCCCTTCAAATTTGCCGCCGTGTGGGCGCGCACGCGCCCCTGCCGCGAGCTCTGTGCCCGTGGAACTCGCGGACTCAATGTCCGCCGGTGTCCTGCGATCGTGTCGCGGAGCTGCAGAACGGGGGGATGCCTGTGTACACAAGGCATCTCCCTGTTCTGCCTAGTGGCAGGACACTGAACATCTGCTCCCTGTAATCGGGAGCAGCGATCAGTTTCGTGTCACATGTAGCCCAGCCTCCACAGTTAGAATCACTCCCCAGGACACACTTAACCCCTTCCTCGCCCCCTAGTGGTTAACCTCTTCCCTGCCAGTCACATTTATACAGTAATCAGTGCATTTTTATAACACTGATCGCTGTATAAATGTGAATGGTCCCAAAATAGCGTCAAAAGTGTCCGGTGTGTCCGCCATAATGTTGCAGTCACGATAAAAATCGCTGCTCGCCGCCATTACTAGTAAAAACAAAATTAGTTATAAAAATGCCATAAAACTATTCCCTTATGCCGCGTACACACGATCATTTTTCACGTCGTGAAAAATGACATTTTTTGTTTTCAACAAGAAAAACGACCGTGTGTGGTCTTTTTGTAATTTTTCACGACGTGAAAAACGGCATTAAAAACGACGAGAAAAATTAGAACATGTTCTAATTTTTCTCGTCGTTTTTCCTGACATTTCTTCCGCGGCAGTGTTTCCCATAGGGAAACACTGCCGCGGAGCCCACAGACGATCGTTTTTCTCGGCATTTTAAAAAATGACAAGAAAAATGACCGTGTGTGGGGAACAAGCTGTTCCCTCATTAAAAATGTCATTATTCACGGCGGTTTTTTAACCGCCGTGAATAATGATCGTGTGTACGCGGCATTATTTTGTAGACTTTATAACTTCAAACCAATCAATAAACTTTCAAAATTTCAAAAATTTGTAGAAGAATACGTATCGGCCTAAACTAAGGAAAAAATTTGTTTTTTTTATCGATTTTTTGGGGATATTTATTATAGCAAAAAGTAAAAAATATTGCTTTTTTTTTCAAAATTGTCGCTCTATTTTTGTTTATAGCGCAAAAAATAAAATCTGCAGAGGTGATCAAATACCACCAAAAGAAAGCTCTATTTGTGGGGAAAAAAAATTGTTTGGAAGCCACGTGGCCCCCCAGGTCCGTGATCTGGGATTTGTCCTAGATTCAGGTTTAACTTTGACTCTTCAGGTAAAGAGGGTCGTCAGTGCATGTCACTGGCAGCTAAAACTCCTGAGGGGGCTGTTTAAATGGGAGAAGGAGGAGGTCCTGGACTGCCGCACTCAGTAAAACGGTTTATTGCAAAATGTTAAAAGGTCAAATCCAAAAGTTAATCCATAAGTGCCAAAAGCAAACCAAAACAGACGGTGGACATGCAGGGGCTAACGGCTAACGTGTTTCACATCATAACTTGATGCTTACTCATAGCATAGGTTCAGCTATGAGTAAGCCTCAAGTTATGATGTGAAACGTGTTAGCCGTTAGCCCCTGCATGTCCACTGTCTGTTTTGGTTTGCTTTTGCCACTTATGGATTAACTTTTGGTTTTGACCTTTTAACATTTTGCAATAAACCGTTTTACTGAGTGCGGCCGTCCAGGACCTCTTCCTTCTCCTATGGACCAGTGCATAGCCAGCACCTGTCAGTGCAACAGGGCGGAAGCAATTATTGGAGTCTAGCAGCTTGAAGCGGTACGTTTCTTTGATTGGGGCTGTTTAAATATTTGGATATCTCGGACAGAAAAACTGTCATCTGCGCCACGATAGGTAGCTGCCTAGACTACTGCAACTCTCTTTATCTGGGATTGCCAAAGATTGCAGAAGCTTCAACTTATTCAAAATGCTGCGGCTAGGTTACTCATGGATGTCCCGCTGAGGGATCATATCACCCCTGTCCTCTGCGCCTTGCACTGGCTGCCGGTCCACTATCGCACCTTATTTAAGGCTGGATGTATTATGTTTAAGATAATGAGAGGCCTGGCCCCAAGCTATCTCTGCTCTCGTTTTCATAAACAAGCTTTTGTTAGATCACTCAGATCTACCGGCAGAGATCTCTTCCACATCTCGGTGCCCAAGAAGATCCGGCGTGGTGGTCGGGCCTTCTCCCATCAGGGTGCCGTTTTGTTGAATAGCTTCCCTGTCGAGCTCCAGGAGGCCCCTACCACTCCGGTCTTCCGCGGGTTACTGAAGACTTGGCTTTTCACGCAAAGCTTCCCTGCGTTGCCTCTCTCTTCCACCCTTTCTGCCGCTCTGTTCTGCTTCTGGTTCCTGGGTCTTCTTTTCCCAGGAACTCTGCTATGCGCGTCAGGACCCTTCGGGGTAAGACCGCGCTATATTAAGATACCTCTCAACTCAACTTAACTCAACGTGGGACGACCACACAATTGTCAGTTAAAGCGACGCAGTGCCGAATCGCAAAAAGTGGCCAAATCCTCCAGGGCTGAAGTGGTTAAATCTCTAAGCTGTCTGTATTGGAACTCTTGGCCATTTTTTGTATGTGAATACTGCAGATCATTATTCAGCATGGTTATTTCTATAGTGAAATCTGTGTTACAGTGTAACATTCAAGGAGTACTATAGGAAAAATCTAAACTTGCAAAGCTATGTGATGCAGTCTTTCACTCACATAAACACAACATTTCTTTTTATAGTCCCCCTATAACATAGTTTGCTGTAACTACTTAAAATGTGTTGGCTGGAGTTGTGCTTTCATTTGTTAGTCTCTTAGATCCCTTTCACACTGAGGGGGCTTTGCAGGCGCTAAAGCGTTAAAAATAGCGCCTCCAATCCGTCGCTAAACTGCTGCTCTATTGTCTCCAGTGTGAAAGCCCGAGGGCGCTAGCAGGGCATCAGGAAAAGTCCTGCCAGCAGCTTCTTTGGAGCGGTGAACTCACCGCTCCTAATGCGCTCCTGCCCATTGAAATCAATGGGCAGCACTGTAGCGGCACATTGCGGGTGGTTTTAACCCTTTCTCGGCTGCTTGCGGGGGTTAAAAGCACCCCGCTAGCGGCCGAAATGCGCTGCAAATCCGACGGTAAAATGGCAGCGTTTTTCCGCTATTTTACCGCCGACGCTATGGGCGGCACCAGTGTGAAAGGGCTCTTACTCAAAGTCCATTTAAAACTACAGGACCATATAAGGCTGGCCATACACGATACAATTTTATTATTAAATTTCCTTTAGATTGACCTCATATTATATGGTTTTGATAAATCTATAGAAAAATTGTGCAAGAAAATTGTATCATGTATGGCCAGCCTTAGACTCCACACACTATTAGATTTTCTGCAGATTTTTGTCTTCAGATTTACCAAAACATGTTGCACAAGGGCCTGCCTGATTGCAAACAAATTGAAACTCCTAAGGTTTGACCTCAAAGTACATGGTTTTGGTAAATCTGAAGACAAAAATCTGCAGAAAATCTAATAGTGTGTATGGGGCCTTAGACTATTCTGTCCCACAAGGAGTCAGTGATGCTGAGCTATTTCACTGCAGGCTGATATGAGCTGGAGTGTTCCTAGTCCACATTTTGTGTTTACAGTTAGCCCGAGCTTGTGTTCTTACCTTATCTGCTTTTTTATGTTTCTCCTAAGCCCAACACATTGTTTGCTTCTTCCTGTTTTTGGGGAGTGTTCTTCGGTAGATAGAGTGAGGACATACAATGTTGTGGGTTATGAATATTTATTTTACCCAGGCCAATCACTGGGAGGTTTATGCCAGTGATGTGGGCTGAGAAAATGGTAAATAATTGGACTGTCTAGGAGGGTCTTTTCTGAAAAGGATTGGTGTATGGGGGTTCCTTACCTCCCAAACTTACTTCCTGGAGAGGTTGTGATTCCAGAGGCCATTGCCTCCCAGGCCTTCTGAGCGATCCAGTTCTTATTTTCTTGGGTCTCTATGCTGGGGGAAAAACCTGAATAGGGATGAGCTTTATGTTTGAGTCGAACTCATGCTCGACTCGAACATTGGCTGTTCGCCCGTTCGGCGAACAGCGAACAATTTGGGGTGTTCGTGGCAAATTCTAAAAGCCGCGGAACACCCTTTAAAAGTCTATGGGAGAAATCTAAAGTGCTAATTTTAAAGGTTAATATGCAAGTTATTGTCATAAAAAGTGTTTGGGGACCCCGGTCCTGCCCCAGGGGACATGTATCAATGCAAAAAAAAGTTTTAAAAATGGCCGTTTTTTCTGGAGCAGTGATATTAATAATGCTTAAAGTGAAACACAAAAGTGAAATATTCCTTTAAATTTCGTACCTAGGGGGTGTGTATAGTATGCCTGTAAAGTAGTGCTTTTTTTCCATGCTTAAAACTGTCCCTGCACAAAGTGTAATTTCTGAAGGAAAAAAAGTAATTTAAAAGCACTCGCGGCTATAATGAATTGTCGGCTCCCGGCAATACAGAGAACAGTCATTGAAAGTCATTGATAAAAAAAATTTAAAAATGTGTGGGGGTCCCCCCAAATTCAATTTCCAGGCCCTTCAGGTCTGGTATGGATATTAACCCCTTCCCTACCCAGCCATAGTCAAATGACGTCCACAGATGGGATCTCCCATCCTGGGTGGACGTCATATGACGTCCTCGGCTTTGTAGGGGGATATCTGAATGATGCCTGCAGCTAGAGGCATCATTCAGATATCCTTTTCTTGGGCCAGCGATTCTGTGCACCATAAGAACGATCATAGCGGCGGTTCCGCCGCTTGATCATTCTTATAGGCGGCGGCGGGAGGGGACATCGGCTCTCCCGTGCGATCGGGGACCCGGAACGAATCTTCCGGCGTCGTTGGTGGGTCACGTGATGAGCATAGAGATGACTGGTGACCAGATGGTCACCAGTCATCTCTATGATCGTCGGAGGCCCGGGCGCGATGTGATGACGTCATGCCCGGGCCTCAAATGTAAACAAAGCCGCCATTGCGGCTGTAAGTATGAGATCAGTGAAATTTTTTTCACTGATCTCATGCTTTCCGGCCTGGAGGAGAGATGTGGGGTCTTATTGACCCTGCATCTCTCCATAAAGAGGACCTGTCACACACATTCCTATTACAAGGGATGTTTACATTCCTTGTAATAGGAATAAAAGTGATAAAAAAAAAAAAAGTTAAATAATTGTAAAAAAATAAATAAATAAGTAAAAAAAAATATTTATTTTTTTTTAAAACGCCCCTGTCCCCGGTAGCTCGCGATCAGAAGTGAATGCACACGTAAGTCGCCCACATATGTAAACGCCGTTCAAACCACGCATGTGAGGTATCGCCGCGTGCGTTAGAGCGCGTGCAACAATTCTAGCACTAGACCTCCTCTGTAAATCTAACCTAGTAACCTGTAAAAAAAATTAAAACGTCGCCTATGGAGATTTTAAAGTACCGAAGTTTGGCGCCATTCCATGAGTGTGCGCAATTTTAAAGCGTGACATGTTAGGTATCTATTTACTCGGCGTAGCATCATCTTTCATATTTTCCCAAAAAATTGGGCTAACTTTACTGTTTTGTTATTTTTTAATTCATGAAACCATTTATTTTTTAAAAAAAGGCGTTTGAAAAATTATTGCGCAAATATTGTGCAAGAAAAAATGTTGCAATGACCGTCATTTTATTCCCTAGGGTGTCTGCTAAAAAAACATATATAATGTTTGGGGGTTCTGAGTAATTTTCTAGCAAAAGAATGATGATTTGTACATGTAGGAGAGAAGTGCTAGAATAAGCCCGGTATTGAAGTGGTACAAAAAGCCCTGTATGGAAGTGGTTAAGGGGAACCCTGTGTCAAATTAAAAAAAAATGACGTGGGGTTCCCCCAAATATCCATACCAGACCCTTTAGGTCTGGTATGGATTTTAAGGGGAACTCCACGCCAAATTAAAAAAAAAATGGCGTGGAGTTCCCCCCAAAAATCCATACCAGACCCTTTATCCGAGCACGCAACCTGGCAGGCCACAGGAAAAGAGGGAGCCCCCCTCCTGAACCGTACCAGGCCACATGCTCTCGTCTGTGACCCCTCAAAGCACCATGTCCCCATGTTGATGGAGACAAGGGCCTCATCCCCACAACCCATGCCCGGTGGTTGTGGGGGTCTGCGGGTGGGGGGCTTATCGGAATCTGGAAGCCCCCTTTAACAAAGGGGACCCCCATATTCCGCCCCCTCATGTGAACTGGTAACAGGGTACATTGTACCCCTACCATTTCACTAAAGAAAGAACATTTTTAAAAACCACACAGACACCGTTGTGAAAAGTCCTTTATTAAAAATAAAAAAAGCCATTCCAGCGTTGTAATGCAGTCTGTCCAGCAATGATCCATGATTCTCCAGCGATGCGGGAGGGTCCAGTGATGAACGACGCACATCTTCCCTGTACTGGAGCCTCCCAGCTAATCATGCGCAAGCAGTGTTGACAGTTCTTTTATAACAGAGGTCGGAAACCCCCATGACGCATTAGAGGGGGCGGGGTTACCCGTCACGTCACAGGGGTTTCCAACCTTGGTTATAAAAGAATTGTCAACATTGCTTGAGGCTCCGGTGCAGGGAAGATGTGCGTCGTTCATCGCTGGAGACTCGCCGCATCGCTGGAGAATGATTAATCGCTGGACAGACTGCATTACAACGCTGGAATGGCTTTTCTTTATTTTTTTTAATAAAGGACCCCCAAAGCAACCTCCCATGTTGAGGGCATGTGGCCTGGTACGGTTCAGGAGGGGGGGCGCTCTCTCGTCCCCCCCTCTTTTCCTGTGGCCTGCCAAGTTGCGTGCTCGGATAAAGGGTCTGGTATGGATTTTTGTGGGAACTCCACGCCATTTTTTTTTTAAATTTGGCGTGGAGTTCCCATTAAAATCCATACCAGACCTAAAGGGTCTATAATTTTTATAAATTATTTATTTTGCTTTTTTATTTTATTTTTAAACTGTTCCTTCCATTTTTATTTTTTTTTTAATCATTTTTATTGTTATCTCAGGGAATGTAAATATACCCTAGCAATAAGTAGTGACAGGTACTCTTTTTTTGAAAAAATTGGGGTCTATTAGACCCTAGATCTTTCCTCTGCCCTCAAAGCATCTGACCACACCACGATCGGTGTGATAAAATGCTTTCCCAATTTCCCAATGGCGCTTTTTATATCCGGGGGGGGGGACATTCCCTCCCACTGCTTGTAAAAGGATTGCTTTTACATGAAAGCCGGCCGCTGGCTGAAAAGAATGATACCAAGATGATACCTAAACCCGCAGGCATCATTCTGGTATAACCATTCAAAGTCCAGCAACATACCAGTACGTTGCTGGTCCTTGTTGGACATGTATTGTAATCTTTTTTTTTTCATGCAGCCTGTTGGCTGAACTAAAAAAAAAAAATTGATTGGTGGGTATGCCCACCATTAGAATACCTCCCTTCATTCACCCACTTCTAATGATGGGCATACATGCACCATTTATATATGCCTAAGCATGGGGGCATCCTTCCGCAAAAGTTATGCCGTGTACACACGTCTGACTTTTCCACAGGCAAGCCTCCGTCGGAATTTCGACCGTATGTACGTGGCATAAAAGGTTATGCCGCATACACATGGTTGGACTTTTCCACGGGCAAGCCTCCGTCTGAATTTTGACCGTATGTACGCGGCATTAGGAGCAAAATCGCTCCTCCGCCGCTGCTGCCCCCATGCTTCGGCATATATGCTCTTTTTTTTAACTGTGGTGGTGAAATCACCTCCTACATCACTGGAGTGGCAGGGATCAGGCCTGTCTCTGCGAACGCTGCAGTTATGTGTGTTGTGTTTTGTAAGTGACAGTGATCGATTGATACTGCACTTGGGTGGGCTGGGCTGGACGGAGGGGCAAAACGCAGGTGCTAGCAGGTATATGGGCTGATCCCGCTAACACTGCGTTTTTGGGAACCCTAAACTGCTGGGGACGCTAGTATAGATCTGATCAGATATTGATCTGTTCAGATACTATACCACTAAGGGAGGTGTATGCTTCGTGCGTGGGTGTTAGCATTACTGGCACTAACCTGATGCTGTCTGGGGCGACGCAGATCCTATCTGACCCTAAAACCTAATTGATTTCACCCGCCGGGCGATCAGGGGGTTAAACCTTTATTGGGCTATATACTGCGGGTGCCCTGATGCTATAAAAAGCAAACTAACTAACCAGCGTCACCCGTAACACTTATACAGTGATCACTGGTGAAAGGGTTAACTAGGGGCAATCAGGGGGTTAAAACCTTTAATAGGTAATATATGGGGGTACCCGACGCTATATAAAAACCTGATGGGGAACCTAAATAACAAAATAACTAACTGGCTAACCAGTGTCACCAGTGACACTTATACAGTGATCACTGGTGAAAGGGTTAACTTTAGGGGCAATCAGGGGGTTAAAACCTTTATTAGGTCGTATATGGGGGTACCTGATGCTATAAAAACCTAGCAGAAAAAGAAACCCTGGACTGCCGCACTCTGTATAGAAAGTTATTTATTCCAAAATTTCAAGTAAAAAATCCAAATTCAAAATAAATCCATAAATCCAAAACAACAAGGAAAGGGTGGCTAACGCGTTTCACGTCACGAATTGACGCTTACTCATAGCTATGAGTAAGCGTCAATTCGTGACGTGAAACGCGTTAGCCACCCTTCCCTGCATGCATACTATCTGCATTTGTTGTTTTGGATTTATGGATTTATTTTGAATTTGGATTTTTTACTTGAAATTTTGGAATAAATAACTGTCTATACAGAGTGCGGCAGTCCAGGGTTTCTTTTTCTCCCATGCATCAGTGCAGAGCCAGCACCTGTGTGAGTGACCGGGCGGAAGCAGCCATTTGGTGAATTCTCAAGCTTTTGAGCGGTACGTTTTTCCTTTCCTCTATAAAAACCTGGCGGCGAACCTAAAAAAATAACTGGCTACCTAGCGGCACCAGCGACACTAATACAGCGATCAGAAAAACTATTGCTTAGTGACACTGGTGATAGGGGGTGAAAGAGTTACCTGGGGGGCGATCAAGGGGTTAAACCTTTATTAGGTAATATATGGGGGTACCTGATGCTATAAAAACCTGGACGGCGAACCTAAAAAAATAACTGACTACCTAGCGGCACCAGCGACACTAATACAGCGATCAGAAAAACGATTGCTTAGTGACACTGGTGATAGGGGGTGAAAGGGTTACCTGGGGGGAGATCAAGGAGTTAGACCTTTATTAGGTAATATATGGGGGTACCTGGCGCTATATAAAAACCTGACGGGGAACCTAAATAACAAAATAACTAACTGGCTAACCAGTGTCACCAGTGACACTTATACGGTGATCACTGGTGAAAGGGTTAACTCTAGGGGCAATCAGGGGGTTAATACCTTTATTAGATAATATATGGGGGTACCCGACGCTATAAAAACCTGGCGGCGAACCTAAAAAAATAACTGGCTACCTAGCGGCACCAGCGACACTAATACAACGATCAGAAAAACTATCGCTTAGTGACACTGGTGATAGGGGGTGAAAGGGTTACCTGGGGGGCGATCAAGGGGTTAAACCTTTATTAGGGGAGGGGGTTAGGGGGCTACCCTGGACCTAAAGGGACCTAAGACTAACTGCCCTGACACTTTTACTATCACAAATGTCACTGATTGCAGTGATCAGTAAATAAATGATCACTGCAATCAGTGACACTGTTAATGGGGGCTGGGGGGTGATCTGGGGGGCGATATGGGGGTGACTGGGGGGGTGATTTATGTGCCTATGTGTCCTGGTGTCAGTGTACTGTTGGTGCACTAACCTGATGTCTTCTCTCCCTGGCACTCTGGACGAATAGAGCGCTGCATGGAGAGATGACATCACTTCCTCCTGCCTGTGTATACATTACACAAGCAGGGGAAGCATCTCATTCGTTGGGAGCGATCGCGAGAGGGTGGCCAGAAACCAATGGCCGTCCTCTCATCACGGATCGCTCCTGAAGCGATACCAACCGCCCAATGTACCGGGAAGGGGTCCGATCGGACCCCCCACCCGCACGAAGGCAGGCACGTACAGGTACGTGATTGTGCCTGTCCGTGCCATTCTGCCGACGTATATGTACATGGGGCGGTCGTTAAGTGGTTAAAAATAACAAACATGTCATACTTACCTGTTCTGTGCAGCAGTTTTGCACAGAACAGTCATGATCCTCCTATTCTTGTGTCCCTCGCCAGCACTCTTGGCACCTCCCTCCTGCGGAGTGCCCCAAGAGCAAACAAATTGTAATGGTGACACCCAAGGAGTCTCACTCCTGAGCCTCAGCTTTGCATGTGCATTCACACAAAGAGTCGTGGCAGCCCCGCCCTGTCTCTCCTTTTTGGCTCAACGACTGTGATTGACAGCTTTGGTAGGCAGTGACTTCTGCTGCTGTCTCAACCAATGAGGACATAGAGTCCCCGGAGAGCTGGGGCTCTCATGCACATCGCTGGTTCAAGATGGGCTCAGGTAAGTATTAGGAGGCCAGGGGGGCTGCTGCACAGGAACGGTTTTTCACCTTCATGCATAAAAGCAGGAAGGTAAAAAAACCTGAGACTTTGGAACCACTTTAAAGATCTTCTACTAGCCTGTGAGAATGGCTTAGACACTTCAAGGACTGGATCTCTCAGTGTCTAAGCCATTCTCACAGCAGGTTAGTAGAAGTCCATCTGGTTTACCGAGTCTGCATTAGCCTGTGCCAGGGGAAGATACTACTTAGTAAAGGAAATTGTTTTCCGCTGTTTTTGCCAGTAGAAAGCCTATGAAGACTCATAAAACCCAGCAGCTCCTTCAGAGCGTTATTGCTGCACACGGTATAGAAAGTGGAAAGTAACATGGATTTACTGGAAGGATCAAAGGTAGTATACTATGTTACAGGGGGATCTTAGAAAGATAAACCTGCTGTGTTACTGTTAGTGACAGACTGTAGCATATACTGTAGGTCATGTTTTATTTTGCCTATAATTCCACTTTAACTGGGCCACTGACTTATCTATTTATTAAATCGATGTATTTCCAAGGTTGTGTTTCTTAGTAACAGGATCTCTTTAATGTGGGATAGAAATGTTCCCAAGCACAAGTTATACCTAGTCTGTAAAATGCTAAACAGTTCTAGCTACTCAGGTTAAATTTTTTATTTTTTATTTGCATATAATGTAATTGCAATATGCAAACATATGAAGGCTAGCTTTAAAGTGTGCTGGTAATTTTTGTGATTCTTTGTATATTCCCCTGCCCATGTATACCTTTTCCTTTTTTTGCTAGTTTTAAATTGAGTTGTTGTCTTTGTTGCTTCACTTTAGTGTATAATTCAATTTTTGTTATTAAAAGAAAATCAACCACTTTAAATGTAAATTGAACCTGTGAGGTTTTACAAATTCTGGGTGTTGTTTATCTAACGTTCTTTTATTTAAAGATGCATATACTGATGAAGATCTGATGCTCTACTGGAAGAATGGAAATGAATCCCTAAAAACAGATGAGAAGATCTCACTATCTCAATTCCTGATTCAAAAATTTCATACTACGTCTAGACTAGCCTTCTACAGTAGCACAGGTAACTTGAACAACAGAACTAAAGAAAATAGTCATAAATATAACACGACACTGGTTATTTTACACAGGGCCGCTCTGCTCTGTTCAGTAGGGGATCTGTGGGTCCATCTCCTGCCAAATCTGATCTGAATGGGGTGACGTTAGTTTTGTGACATCTGAGTCGTTCAGCTTTTTTTGTTTGCATTCTGTCAGTGGACTGTGGTGGACCCGTGTTGGATCAATGGGCTGCTGGATGAAAATGGACTTGTGTCCATTTACATCATGCTACCTCTGAAAAGTCACATTATGTCCAGAAAAATGGACACAGAACTTTTTTATTTTTTGTTGCGGACAGATTTGGAGGTTGGCAAATATAAAGGGACACAAGTCCAATTATATCCACCCAGAGGCGTACTAAGTGGGGGGGCGGGCCGCCATGGGTGACACACACTGGGGGGGTGTCAGGCCGCCGCCCCCCCTCCGCGGCTGAAGTGAAGACTGCGGGGTGGGCGGGTTTAAGCCACGGCACCGCGGCAGTCACAGGAAGATCACAAACAGCCTGTAGGAGGGGGAGGGGGGGTGCGAGTCGAGTGACACCCGCCCGCAGCGATCCCCCTTCTCTAATGACCGCGCTGCGGCTCTGTTCAGCAGAGCAGAGTGAAACCGCCTCCCCCTCCTCCTCCCTACACAGGGGGAGGGGACCCGTCATCTGACTGAGGTACATTATGGGTCTGCACTGTAGTGTCAGTACTGTGGGGGGATGGGGGTCTGCACTGTAGGTGTCTGTGCTGTGGGTGGCCGGGTGGGGGTCTGCACTGTAGGTGTCTGTACTGTGGGGGGTGGGGGTCTGCAATGTAGGTGTCTGTACTGTGGGGGGGTGGGGGTCTGCACTGTAGGTGTCTGTACTGTGGGGGGTGGGGGTCTGCAATGTAGGTGTCTGTACTGTGGGGGGGTGGGGGTCTGCACTGTAGGTGTCTGTACTGTGGGGGGGGGTCTGCACTGTAGGTGTCTGTACTGTGGGGGTCTGCACTGTAGGGGGGGTGGGGGTCTGCACTGTAGGTGTCTGTACTGTGGGGGGGTGGGGGTCTGCACTGTGGGGGTGGGGGTCTGCACTGTAGGTGTCTGTACTGTGGGGGGGTGGGGGTCTGCACTGTAGGTGTCTGTACTGTGGGGGTCTGCACTGTAGGGGGGTGGGGGTCTTCACTGTAGGTGTCTGTACTGTGGGGGGGTGGGGGTCTGCACTGTGGGGGGTGGGGGTCTGCACTGTAGGTGTCTGTACTGTGGGGGGGTGGGGGTCTGCACTGTAGGTGTCTGTACTGTGGGGGTCTGCACTGTAGGGGGGTGGGGGTCTGCACTGTAGGTGTCTGTACTGTGGGGGGGTGGGGGTCTGCACTGTAGGTGTCTGTACTGTGGGGGGTCTGCACTGTAGGTGTCTGTACTGTGGGGGGGTGGGGGCCTGCACTGTAGGTGTCTGTACTGTGGGGGGGTGGGGGTCTGCGCTGTAGGTGTCTGTACTGTGGGGGGGTGGGGGTCTGCGCTGTAGGTGTCTGTACTGTGGGGGGGTGGGGGTCTGCACTGTAGGTGTCTGTACTGTGGGGGTCTGCACTGTAGGGGGGTGGGGGTCTGCACTGTAGGTGTCTGTACTGTGGGGGGGTGGGGGTCTGCACTGTAGGTGTCTGTACTGTGGGGGGGGGGTGGGGTTCTGCACTGTAGGTGTCTGTACTGTGGGGGTGGGGGGGTGGGGGTCTGCACTGTAGGGGTGTCTGTACTGTGGGGGGTGGGGGTCTGTACTGGGGGGGGTCTGCACTGTAGGGGGGTGTCTGTGGGGGGCTGTGTAATGTAAAGGGGTCCAGAGGTGTAGGGTGCTGTGTAATGTAAAGGGGTCTAGAGTACTGTGTAATGTAAAGAGGTGCAGGGTGCTGTGTAATGTAAAGAGGTCCTTAGGTGCAAGGGGCTGTGTAATGTAAAGGGGTCCAGAGTGCTGTGTAATGTAAAGGGGTCCATAGGTCCTTAGGTGCTGTGTAATGTAAAGGGGTCCAGAGGTGCAAGGTGCAGTGTAATGTAAAGGGGTCCAGAGGTGCAGGGTACTGTGTATTGTAAAGGGGTCCAGAGATGCAAGGTGCAGTGTAATGTAAAGGGGTCCAGAGGTGCAGGGTACTGTGTAATGTAAAGGGGTCCAGAGGTGCAGGGTATTGTGTAATGTAAAGGGGTCCAGAGTGCTGTGTAATGTAAAGGGGTCCAGTGATACAAGGTGCAGTGTAATGTAAAGGGGTCCAGAGGTGCAGGGTACTATGTAATGTGAAGGGGTCCAGAGTGCTGTGTAATGTGAAGGGGTCCAGAGGTGCAAGGGCTGTGTAATGTAAAGGGGTCCAGAGGTGTAGGGTGCTGTGTACTGTAAAGGGGTCTAGAGTACTGTGTAATCTAAAGGGGTCCAGAGGTGCAGGGTGCTGTGTAATGTAAAGAGGTCCAAGGTGCTGTGTAATGTAAAGGGGTCCAGAGGTCCTTAGGTGCTGTGTAATGTAAAGGGGTCCAGAGGTGCAAGGTGCAGTGTAATTTAAAGGGGTCCAGAGGTGCAGGGTACTGTGTAATGTAAAGGGGTCCAGAGGTGCAGGGTGCTGTGTAATGTAAAGAGGTCCAAGGTGCTGTGTAATGTAAAGGGGTCCAGAGGTCCTTAGGTGCTGTGTAATGTAAAGGGGTCCAGAGGTGCAAGGTGCAGTGTAATGTAAAGGGGTCCAGATGTGCAGGGTACTGTGTAATGTAAAGGGGTCCAGAGGTGCAGGGTACTGTGTAATGTAAAGGGGTCCAGAGGTGCAGGGTACTGTGTAATGTAAAGGGGTCCAGAGGTGCAGGGTACTGTGTAATGTAAAGGGGTCCAAAGGTGCAAGGTGCAGTGTAATGTAAAGGGGTCCAGAGGTGCAGGGTGCTGTGTAATGTAAAGGGGTCCAGAGGTGCAGGGTACTGTGTAATGTAAAGGGGTCCAGAGGTGCAGGGTACTCTGTGTGGGGTGTTTTTACATTTTAAGGTGAGGGGGGGTGCCAGATATAGGATCCGCCCCGGGTGCCAAATACTCTAGGTACGCCCCTGTATCCACCTACCTTTTAACCTGCAATGAGCTTCCGATCAAGTCCAACTGAAAGCTTGACAGGTAGACCTGGTCAGAAAGTCTGTGTGAAAGGGTCTTAGTTAATGGGCCTTGAACAATCTTTGAGTGATTGGATAGTTTATGGGCATGTAGGATAAATCCACTCAGGTATTGGATACAGAAAAGCATCCACTTTCCAAGTTGTTGGGGCAGTGTTCTGATCATGATCAGAGTGCCCCTAGTGGAGGCAAAACAAATCAATAGGCAGCCTGACCACATACTGTATGTTGTTTTGTCTATTTTTGGTCCTATTAAAGAGTCAGTCTTGCACCTTCAAACTTTATATCAGGGAAACTTCAACTGGGACTTTTTTTTATTTTTTTTGGTGTAAAGACTATGTGAGCATGATCTATTGAAATAGTTTTGTGTATATATGACACTTTAATTGCACACGGGTAGGCTCTGTTCAACAACATAGGTTACTGTTGTGTGTACAAGAGTTGATTTAGATGTTCACAGAAAACACTGTGTGAAACATATGCAGTCAAGGTTTTTCAGAATTTATTTGTGAATTATTTAAAAAAATGCAGCTAAATCTATCAACTTCAACATTATGGACTATTTTTCAATGTGTGATGCCTATAGATTGAGTATATGTGGCTCCTATACTCTAGTTGTAACACATCTAATTAATTAGATCCTATCTTCTGTTCTTTTTTTAATAAAAAATATAATTGCTCTGTCTTCTAGGGTGGTACAACCGGCTGTATATTAATTTCACACTGAGACGTCATATTTTTTTCTTCCTACTGCAAACATATTTCCCTGCAACTCTTATGGTCATGCTCTCCTGGGTCTCATTCTGGATAGATCGCAGAGCTGTTCCTGCCAGAGTTTCCCTTGGTAAGGCCGCAATCCTCTTTATGTACAGATAGATGAGAAAAATTATTTTCATATATACCTAATATTAAGATATAGACAGGAGCCAATTAACCTACCAGCATGTCTTTGGAATGTAGGAGTAAACTGGGGTATCCAGTTGAAACCCACGCAAGCACAGATATAACTTGCGAGCTCCATGCAGATAGTGTTCTGAGCAGGACTCAAACAGAGGATGCCAGCACTAAGCCACTTTGCTGGTCCATCTATGCTTATTTTAATAGGCATTTTGATAGGAAGATTTTTTTTGGAACTTACCAGAACTTATATACATTATTTTTTTAAATATGAATCACTTGTGAATTTAAATGTGCACTTTGGTTAAAATGTAAACATAAAATGGGCCTTGCAGTAAAATACCTAGGTTCCTCGGTATAAATTACTAGCATATAGCAGACCTAAAATATACTTGTAAATAAAAATTTATACTTTGCCCGCATTTTCTGTAACACTGGGCACAATGTTACTGTCCTGGAAGAATTCCTGTGAAATGCAGTCAGCCATATCTTATGAAAAGTCACTAGACCTTTATAAGCCTATCCTCTTGTAGGATTTCTGTATTCCCTCCATGCGCATGCACATGACCAACCAACCATACATTCTGGTTCTTTGGCTGTAAAGATTGTTTTTTTTTTTTTTGCTTGTGAGCTATTACCAAGTGCTGACCTTAGAATTTTAGATGTGGTTTTGTAAAGAACAAAGCTACCGTTTGGCTACATAAAGACTTTATTGACCTTATCCTGGTACACCACTGAAATGCTACATGACCTATGGGGTTTTTTGATTGCTGTCAGTACAACTCATGCCATAACTGTTTTGAGTTGGAATCAATGCTTTCCATACACTGTCCATGTTTTCCTTAATGCTCTGGCCACTGATTTTGAAAATTTTGAACATTATATTTGAAATAAATTGTTGAATGTTATGGTTCTTACACTGCATATCAAGCACATTTCTCCTTTTTTGCCACTTTTTAACCATTCCAGTACAGTATGTGGGTATATTGTGCCATAGCAAATGGAGTTTGCAGATAATACGTGGGTTTAATTCTGTATTAACAGATCTTGCTTTCCTTTTTTTTCTCAGGTATAACAACAGTTCTGACCATGTCAACCATCATTACCGGAGTGAACGCCTCCATGCCCCGAGTATCATATATTAAAGCTGTTGATATATACCTGTGGGTTAGTTTTGTGTTTGTTTTTCTATCGGTGTTGGAATATGCTGCTGTCAATTACTTGACTACAGTGCAAGAGAGAAAAGAGAGGAAGATGAGAGAAAAGGTAAGAAAACTTGTGGACATATCATCATCTAACAGATGTTTTGCCATTAAAATGTTGGTTTTGTTGTTATGAACACAGTTCTGTGAAAACTTCATTAAATGTGCAATGACCTAATAATATGTAGAGGATGCAAAAGACTCCCTTTGTTGTGTATCTGAAAGTGAATTCTGGTCAGGTGTCTTCCTTGACAATCCTTAATTGCCAAAATACTTACAAAGTTCAACTTCAATCAATCAACAACAGTCATTATTTCATCCTAGCGCTGACATGGCTTCTACTGTTGACACAAGTTCAGCATTTTAAATACACAGAATACCTGAGTAGAACATATAGCTATGTGTGGATTGAGTAAAAATGAAAGGAAAGCCTGGACATCTTGTATATAATACTTTTATACATGTATTTGAATAGAGTGGGGGTTATTTATGAAAGGCAAATCTACTTTGCATTACAAGAGCACTGAACGTGCACTTGGAAGTGCAGTCGCTGTAGATCTGAGGGGAAGCTATGAAATGAGGGGAAGCTCTGCTGATTTTATCATCCAATCATGTGCAAGCTAAAATGCTATTTCTCTTGTCATCCATGGACTGACACAGCATGTCTTATACACCTTTACACGTGGGTTATGTCCCTGCTTGCAGGAGAAGACCTAGGCAGAATGTGAGATGTTATACATACATTCTAAACAGCCAGAGCTGAACAGCCCCGCCCAGGGGGGCGGTCCTTCTGGACATAACCCTCCCACTGCAGTCAGCAGACCTCAGTTTTTTTCTGCCTAGCAGAAGGGGAAGACGTGGCTCTCTCAGGAGCCAGTCTCCTGACCTATTTTTTATTCCTTTTGGAATTTTTTCCTATTTTTTTCTTTTGAGATCTTCTATCAACTGTCGGCTGGGCAACAGGTTGGGTACAAGATATCCTCGTAGTCTTCCCTGTCCGACCATCGAGCGTGCTGATCCTCGCCTTGTGTGCGTGAGACTCAGTTCATGACATGCCCCACGACTCCAGGGGTGGCCGGTGGGCTTCCAGCTCCGCGGTCCTCTCAAGATAGAACAGTCCGGCTGTATCTTTCGCGGTGGACCGGGCCGACAGCTACTCAGTACCGCACTGGGATAGTTCTGTCAGAAACACACCAGTGGGTCCCTCAGAGGACGGGTAAGTAGTCTCTCCTGGCTGCAGGTGAGTACATGCTGTGTGTTTCTTGTGTGGGGGATTTCCCTGTCTCCCCCTGTGTTTTTTAATGTCACTCTCTGTGCACTTCGCTGGCGCTGTACTGTGTGGGGTGCCTGGGGGCCATACTGTCCTGGGGGGGGGCTCATGCTGCTCTGCATTTCGCTGGGGCTGTTTATTTGAGAGTGAGGGGCCGGGGAGCCGTTCGGCGTCATGTTTGGTGACTGTGCTGTTTTTTACATTGGCGGCCATCTTGCCGTGGTCCGCCAGAGCACATTGCGGAGGCCATTTTCTTGTAGCCGCACTTTTTTTTTAGCTCTAGTTTGGTCTCTAGCGCCGCTCAGGAACGGCACGAATCTCCTCACAGTCTCTCTCCTCTCAGCTCACTCACGCTGAGCAGCGCGGCGCGGCGCGGAGAGACAGGGCAGCGGAACCGAGCGGTCCTGGTCAGGTTGGTGGGTCCCCTGGGCATTCCCCTACTTCAGTCAGCACAGCCTGTGGGTGGTCTCAGAGGGGGACATTATGGAGTCAGAGTCACCAGCTTCCCCTAACATGCCAGAGGCAGCAGCCAGTGCTCCAGCACCTGCGGTCCCTATGGACCAGTTGTCGGCAGTCCTGGAATCATTTTTGACCAGGATGGAAGCTGTGTGTGAGCACAGGGGAGCAAAAAAGCGCCCTCTCCCCACTTTATCTCCACAAGGGGAGTGCTCCGATTCAGATATGGGCCTAGCTGCTGCTGCTCAGGACCCTAACTCTGAATATTTAGATGGTTTTGAACAGGACATTCCTTGTGAGGAAGACTCCAGTTCTGAGTCAGTAAATGACAGGGCGCTTGTTAGTGAACTCATTGATGCAGTGAGGGACACTCTCAAGCTGAATGCTGCGGCTGCAGAACCTCAGGCGGAGGCAGTCGCCGTTGGTTCTTTTAAGACCAAGCCTTCTAAAAAGGTTTTTCCATATGTACCTTTCTTTGACCAGCTCATTGACCAGGTCTGGGAAAAGCCGCAGAAGACTTTCATGGTCCCGCGGCGTTTGTCTATTAGATACCCCTTTGAAGACGCCCTGCTTAAAAAGTGGGCTTCTCCCCCGGTGGTCGACCCTCCAGTCGCCCGTTTAAACAAGGCCACCACTCTCCCGATGGAGGGGACTCCTGCGTTTAAGGACCCCACTGACAGGAGGTCAGAAGTGGTGAGTAGAGCCATGTTCGCCTTGTTGGGATCCGCCCTACGGCCAGTAGTAGCGGCGACCCTTGTGTCTCAGACACTCACGGAATGGGCAAAAATTTTGCACCAAACTGTGCAGGAGTATAACCTTCCTCCAGACACTATTGCTCTGGCCCACCAGATGGTGCAGGGTCTGATATATGTGTGCGACGCCACGTTGGACGCGGCCCCTTTAATATCCAGGGCCTCTGTCTCGGCGGTGGTATTGCGTCGTCTCATCTGGTTGAAATGCTGGTCTGCTGACCTAGCCTCTAAGAAGCTCCTGACGGATCTACCTTTTAAGGGTGGTAGACTTTTTGGTGCTGCTCTGGATGACATCATCAAGGATGTCACGGGAGGTAAAAGCACTCTCCTTCCTCAAACTATCAAGGGTAAGGAGGCCCGACGTAAACCGGGTCCTTCCTTTCCAGCAAAAAAGGGTTTTTTCGTCCGTCAGAGTCCACCGGTAAGCCATCCCAGACTGACAACAGTGCGGCTGGTGGGCACAAGCGCCCCTGGGTGCGTAAGCCGAACAAGCCGGCTCCCAAGCCCGCCTCCGCGTGAAGTCTTGCCCCCGCCCGTCTCTGGGGTGGGGGGACGACTTTGCAGGTTCACGGATCGGTGGACCTCCCAGATCTCCGACCGGTGGGTGTGCGAGGTGGTCACCTCAGGATACAGAATAGAGTTCCGCTCCTGGCCCCCAGACAGATTCTTTCCCTCAAATCTCCCTCTCCTTTCTGCCCATCGGGCAGCCCTCTTGGGGGCTGTACAGGATTTGATCGGGTCCGGAGTAATTGTGCCGGTTCCGTCCCAGGAGAGGTTTCAGGGGTTCTACTCGAATCTGTTTGTTGTTCCAAAAAAGGACGGGGTTCGGCCAATCCTGGACCTCAAGGCCCTGAATGCCTTCGTGAAGGTGCAAAAATTCTGCATGGAATCCATTTGCACGGTGATCGCTACACTCCATCAAGGGGATTTTCTGGCATCCTTGGACATCAAGGACGCCTACTTGCATGTTCCGATCTGTGCAAGCCACCAGAAGTTTCTGCGCTTTGCGGTCGGCGAAGTCCACTATCAATTTGTGGCTCTTCCCTTCGGCCTAGCCTCGGCACCGAGGGTGTTCACCAAGGTGCTTGCTCCGGTCCTAGCTTTGCTGAGACAGCGAGGCATTGCTATCGTAGGCTATCTGGACGATTTTCTTCTAAGAGCAGACAGTGGCTCAGAATTGGAAGAAAGTGTGACTATCGTCAGTCAGACCCTCAGGGAGTTTGGGTGGCTCCTGAACGTTCAGAAGTCAGTTCTAGTCCCGACTCAGCGTCTGGAGTATCTAGGTCTGATTCTGGACTCCTTGGAGGCAAGAGTCTTCCTACCTCCAGACAAACTACTGACACTTCAGTCTGCAGTACGGGTGCTGACGTCCCGAAAATGGTCGTCAATGCTTTTGCATGAGAGTCCTGGGACTCATGGTGGCCTCCTTCGAGGCCGTTCCTTATGCCCAAGCGCACACCAGGGCTTTACAGAAAGAGATCTTGTCCACTTGGGACAAATCCCCGTTGTCCTTGGCTCTTCAGATCCAGGTGAGTCACCTGGTCAGGGCGTCCCTGACGTGGTGGTTGAGGTCCCCGGCTCTTCGGTCCGGGAAGTCGTTCCTCCCCATCCAATGGACGGTGATCACGACGGACGCCAGCCTGATGGGCTGGGGGGGGGAGTCTGGGGAGTCCTGTCGGCCCAAGGGCTTTGGACTCCGGACGAAGCCCTCTTACCGATCAATGTGCTGGAGATACGGGCAATCAGACTGTGCCTCTCCTCATGGTCGGAGAAACTACAGGGTCACTCCATCAGGATCCAATCGGGCAACGCCGCAGCAGTGGCGTATGTCAACCATCAAGGGGGGACTCGGAGCTCAGCTGCGGCTTCCGAGGTCGCCCGCATCCTGAGGTGGGCCGAAAGAAGCGTGCCGGCTCTGTCGCCGTCTACATTCCGGGCATAGACAATTGGCAGGCGGACTATCTAAGTCGCCAGACGCTGGACCAGGGAGAGTGGTCCTTGCACCCGGAGGTCTTTCAACTCCTTTGCAGACGGTGGGGCACGCCGGATGTGGACCTGATGGCCTCTCGACTCAATCGCAAGGTGTCAAGGTTTGTGGCCAGATCCAGGGTTCCCTGGGCGGATGCCTCGGATGCGTTGGTGGCCCCATGGGGTCAGTATCACCTGATATACGTTTATCCTCCGCTGCAGTTGCTCCCTCACCTGCTCCACAGGGTAGCGACCGAGGGAATTCCGGTGATCCTCGTTGCTCCGGATTGGCCTCGGCGTCACTGGTACGCCGATCTGGTACGTCTCGTCGCAGACGTTCCCTGGCGGTTACCAATACGGGGGGACCTTCTGTCTCAAGGTCCTATATTTCATCCTGCTTTACAGTCTCTGGCTTTAACGGCATGGTTATTGAAAGCCAGGTGCTGAGAGACCGAGGTCTCTCGGATTCGGTCATTTCGACCATGTTAAGGGCACGGAAGTCTTCCTCCAGAAAGATCTATCACCGTACTTGGAGAGCTTACATCGCCATGTGCGAAGAGCTGGACTGGCGCCCACGAACGTATTCCGTTCCCAGAATCCTGCATTTTCTGCAGCGTGGCGTGACCCAAAAGCTCGCTTTGAGTACCATTAAGGGTCAGATTTCGGCCTTGGCCATCTTCTTTCAGCGACCGCTGGCAGGTCATCCCTTGGTTAGCACCTTTGTGCAGGGGGTTCGCCATGTGCTCCCCCCTGTCAAGCCTCCTCTCCCCTCGTGGGATCTGAATTTGGTGCTCTCGGTTCTCCAGGAACCTCCCTTTGAAAATATTAGAGATATTCCCCTCTTGACTTTGTCTCAGAAGGTGGCCTTCTTGGTGGCCATTACTTCCATTAGACGAGTGTCTGAGTTGGCGGCCTTGTCCTGCAAGTCGCCCTTTTTGGTCATCCATAAGGATAAGGCGGTGTTACGTCCGCGACCTTCTTTTCTGCCAAAGGTGGTCTCGGCCTTCCACTTAAATGAGGACATTGTCCTCCCGTCCTTGTGTCCTCACCCATCGCATCCCAGAGAGTTTGCGCTTCACACTTTGGATGTGGTACGAGCCTTGCGGGTGTACCTGTCTGCTACTGCCTCTATTCGGAAGTCTGACTCACTATTTGTGGCTGTCTCTGGTCCAAAACAGGGCCAAGCGGTTTCGTCTGCCACCATTTCTAGGTGGATCAGACAAACCGTCATTCAAGCTTATGCTCTCAAGGGGCGGGCGCCTCCCTTTCCGGTTACGGCACATTCCACCAGGGCAATTGGTGCTTCCTGGGCTTTCCGACATCAAGCGTCGGTTGCACAAGTGTGCAAGGCAGCGACCTGGTCGTCTGTTCACACCTTTTCTAAGTTTTATAAGGTTGATGTGGCTGCATCTTCGGATGCTTCCTTCGGCCGCAAGGTGTTGCAGGCCGCTGTTTGATGTTGCAACTCCTCCGTTGAGCAGCTCCGCCTTGTTTGGAGTGAAGTTTTTGGTTTTCCATTTATACTGCTCCCATCCCTCTTGACAATGCTTTGGGACATCCCACGTGTAAAGGTGTATAAGACACGCTGTGTCAGTCCATGGATGACAAGAGAAAATAGGATTTTTGTACTCACCGTAAAATCCGTTTCTCTGGCATCCATGGACTGACACAGCACCCACCCTTCTTTTCAAGTTTGTACTGCTTTGTTACGAACTGAGGTCTGCTGACTGCAGTGGGAGGGTTATGTCCGGAGGGACCGCCCCCTGGGCGGGGCTGTTCAGCTCTGGCTGTTTAGAATGTATGTATAACATCTCACATTCTGCCTAGGTCTTCTCCTGCAAGCAGGGACATAACCCACGTGTAAAGGTGTATAAGACACGCTGTGTCAGTCCATGGATGCCAGAGAAACGGATTTTACGGTGAGTACAAAAATCCTATTTTTTTATTTTCCTTTCATGTCCCCCTCAGATCTACAGCGACTGCACCTGAAAGTGCACTTGTAGTGCAAAGTGGATTTGCCTTTCGTAAATAACCCCCATTGTTTTTACTGAACCAGTATTTTGGGATGTCTTTAATTCTATATACAGGTCCTTCTCAAAAAATTAGCATATTGTGATAAAGTTCATTATTTTCTGTAATGTACTGATAAACATTAGATTTTCATATATTTTAGATTCATTACACACAACTGAAGTAGTTCAAGCCTTTTCTTGTTTTAATATTGATGATTTTGGCATACAGCTCATGAAAACCCAAAAATCCTATCTCAAAAAATTAGCATATCATGAAAAGGTTCTCTAAACGAGCTATTAACCTAATCATCTGAATCAACTAATTAACTCTAAACACCTGCAAAAGATTCCTGAGGCTTTTAAAAACTCCCAGCCTGGTTCATTACTCAAAACCGCAATCATGGGTAAGACTGCCGACCTGACTGCTGTCCAGAAGGCCATCATTGACACCCTCAAGCAAGAGGGTAAGACACAGAAAGAAATTTCTGAACGAATAGGCTGTTCCCAGAGTGCTGTATCAAGGCACCTCAGTGGGAAGTCTGTGGGAAGGAAAAAGTGTGGCAGAAAACGCTGCACAACGAGAAGAGGTGACCGGACCCTGAAGAAGATTGTGGAGAAGGACCGATTCCAGACCTTGGAGGACCTGCGGAAGCAGTGGACTGAGTCTGGAGTAGAAACATCCAGAGCCACCGTGAACAGGCGTGTGCAGGAAATGGGCTACAGGTGCCGCATTCCCCAGGTCAAGCCACTTTTGAACCAGAAACAGCGGCAGAAGCGCCTGACCTGGGCTACAGAGAAGCAGCACTGGACTGTTGCTCAGTGGTCCAAAGTACATTCGGAAATCAAGGTGCCAGAGTCTGGAGGAAGACTGGGGAGAGGGAAATGCCAAAATGCCTGAAGTCCAGTGTCAAGTACCCACAGTCAGTGATGGTCTGGGGTGCCATGTCAGCTGCTGGTGTTGGTCCACTGTGTTTTATCAAGGGCAGGGTCAATGCAGCTAGCTATCAGGAGATTTTGGAGCACTTCATGCTTCCATCTGCTGAAAAGCTTTATGGAGATGAAGATTTCATTTTTCAGCACGACCTGGCACCTGCTCACAGTGCCAAAACCACTGGTAAATGGTTTACTGACCATGGTATTACTGTGCTCAATTGGCCTGCCAACTCTCCTGACCTGAACCCCATAGAGAATCTGTGGGATATTGGGAAGAGAAAGTTGAGAGACGCAAGACCCAACACTCTGAATGAGCTTAAGGCCGCTATCGAAGCATCCTGGGCCTCCATAACACCTCAGCAGTGCCACAGGCTGGTTGCCTCCATGCCACGCCGCATTGAAGCAGTCATTTCTGCAAAAGGATTCCCGACCAAGTATTGAGTGCATAACTGAACATAATTATTTGAAGGTTGACTTTTTTTGTATTAAAAACACTTTTCTTTTATTGGTCGGATGAAATATGCTAATTTTTTGAGATAGGATTTTTGGGTTTTCATGAGCTGTATGCCAAAATCATCAATATTAAAACAAGAAAAGGCTTGAACTACTTCAGTTGTGTGTAATGAATCTAAAATATATGAAAGTCTAATGTTTATCAGTACATTACAGAAAATAATGAACTTTATCACAATATGCTAATTTTTTGAGAAGGACCTGTACATATCAGTGGCGGCTGGTGGTCAACATTTTTTGGGGGGTTTGCGGCAAACAGACCTGGCCCCCTCACTCGCATCCACCCCCGCGGCTCATGATTGATCGATTAAAGCGACGATCCACTGGCACTACACACACACACACACCCACCCCCCCCCCCGCCACTGATCTGGACCTTATAACAACTAAACAGGCAGGATGGGGTTTGAAAAAGGGGGCTGCCAACGCATGCTAGACCCCACCTTTGGAAAACATGGGGTTGTCACTTGTTGGTGCCACTTTCAGGAGTTTCTTATCTTGCTGTCTGTTACACTGTTTATCTGCTCTTCTTATAGCCTCAGCCAGTGACTCCATTCTCACACACACACAGTGGTATGCACATTTGTGCAATGCAGTGCCATCTATTCTGAATGGCTTCCTAACGTGTGACTCCTCCTAAAATGTAGCTTTTTGGTTCACATTTGCAGCCAGCATTTTAACCATTTCTTTGCTGGATTGTTGTAGAATCGTACCCTCTGTGCGAGACTGGCACTACACCCCCCATCCCCCCGAGGGCAGTGATTGATCCACTGGCACTACACCCCAGACCCCCCCTGCGGAGGATATGCGGCGCTCCTCTCACACTACCGGCCAACCCCCCCCGCGATCCAAAGCCTTACCTTATGCTGCGGGAGAGGTGCAGGGAGGAGGACGAGAAGGCGGTACACTGCTGTTCTGAATCCGGCGGAGGGCTCCGAGAAGAGACTGCTGCTGCTCCGGGGCCGATGGTTCTTCTCCCGGCCGAACAGGAGGGGGGTCCTGAGAGCCACTTCCTTTTTGGCGGGGAGGAGAAGCAGGAAGACATAAGCGAATATTGAATATTAATTTGCTAATGTCACACAAGTGGGTGGGCTCCGGGTGCAGAGCCTCCGGCTCTAATTACGTGCTTCGAAAAAAAAAACACATTGAAATTTATGCTTCTGGCAACCTGCATGTAGATTAGGGGGCCGGATGCATGGATTGGTGGGGGGCACGCCCCTGTGCCCCTAATGGCTGGGCCGCCACTGATACATATCTTAATAGAAGCTCCTTTTAGAGTATTTTAAAATTAAACATCAAATGATTTATAAAGTAAAAATGTCATCCTCCTTCTGAAACCTCTGGTATGCATTAGACTTGTGCACAACGGAAAAATTCGTTCCGTTTCGGTTCGTTTCTTTCCGGTCCTGTTGATTCGTAATCATTCGTAATTTTGCTAGACGGGATTTTTCGTGTTCGGACTCATTCGTATTTTTGCAAGCGACATTTTTCGTTGAATTTTTTGTTGCTTTATAATTCGTACTTTCGGTAGAGTACGTTGTTTTTCGTTGATTCTGGACACAACTCCTACTTTCGTAACTTTTTTTGGGTTCGTTGATTCGTAATTTTCCGTGTCTCTCTCACAACGACGCTGCCTATTATGCCTAATGTGCTTCGAATGGATTTGTACTTTTCTAAATACATAGCGGTTATTTGTAACGATTCGAAATCTCGTATTTTACTTTCGTTTTTTACATGCGGCTATAGGCTCCGCCCCTGTACACCATTTTGAGAGGGTTCAGCACGGTGAGGGAGAAGCAGAGAGCAGAGCAGAGTGTTATTGTGCTTCGAATGGATTCGAAATCTCGTATTTTACTTTAGTTTTTTACATGCGGCTATAACCTCCGCCCCTGTACACCATTTTGAGAGGGAGTTCAGCACGGTGTGGGAGAAGCAGAGAGCAGAGCAGAGTGAGTGTTATTGTGCTTCGTATGGATTCGTACATTCGTAACTTTTTCATAACGAATTATGCCGAAGACATTCGGGCATTCGCTATTTGCGGTATAATTTATTTCGGATTCGGTCTTATTCGTAATTGCTTTGTTCGGAAATTCGAATGCTTCCGAATGTCCGAAAGTTGCTAAATTCGGACGAATTTCAATTCGTTTCGAAACGAATTGCACAAGCCTAGTATGCATACACAGATAGGTTGATTTACTAAAAGCAAATAGACTGTTCACTATGAAAGAAAAGTTGAACTTTGAGATGGGATTTGCCCCAAAGCATACTAAATGCAGTTAAATTTCACTTTGCAAAGAATACCCAATCATATGCAGGGAAAAGAGAGAAAAAAATGTATATTTGCTTGCACGAGATTGGAGCAGAGATTCACCTAATTCACTAAGGTATAGTGAAAATTCCCTTGCCAAGTGCAAATTCCTTGGCAAAGTGAACAGTCTATTGGTAAATCAACCCCAGTTTTTTTCCAGCTCAGTGACTCAGAAAAAAATTAAGGCTTTGGAAATTGGCAGTGGCAGCTGGCAGCATAGATATTTCACAAAGTACAGGTTCACTTTAACCCCTTTTCATTGGCAATCCCTATATTAACATTGCTTAGCATGGCGTCTGTGCTGAGAGTATGTAAATAAACTTTGAGAACTAGCAACGGACACTTTGCACTGCTGCTAGCTATCAAACTCAGATTTCACTGCCAAGCTCAAATCCCCACAAACAATTTGGAACCAATCATAGTGTTTCCCAAGTATGTGATCACTATGACATACTAATTATATGCAGGCTAAAGGCTTAATTTACAAAATAATAATTGAACCTGTGAACTAGCACTGCAGCGTGCCAGGTGGCAGTGTACATTTGTTTAATACTGTAATTTTTAGAATTACAGTATTAAAAAAAGTAATTTCTTTTCTTACAGCTTTGTGCATTTGTGAATTTTTATATATATATAAAAACAAAAAAAACAGAACACAGTCTATATTAAAACAGTATACCAAAAACGTATATGTCCTTAAATTATAAAAAAAATACTTAGGTATACAAATAAGTCATAGAGGTGTTGTAAAGTTAACCAACGATTGCCAAGGCTACTAAATTTAGCCTGGGCCTCTGTGGCCTCTGGTGATGAAAGGGTTAAAAAAACCTACTAGGCTGTTTTAACTAGAAGTTAGGTATAGTCTTACTGCATCTCTGTATGAAATAAAAGTCTAAAATCTAATAATCAGTCGATGGGATAATTCAGACGACGTTTAAAGCGGTATTAAACCCCAATACAAAAATGTAATATATTGCAGCTTGCCAATTCTTAAATGTGTACCTGCATTATTTAGAGGCTTCTTTCCCCTCTGTTTTCACCTGTTGATCTGGCCAGTAACACACCTCCTGCATTAGAGTGCCCCCACTCTGGATGAAGTTGCACAGGGGGCACATTTGAGCAGCATTGTTAATCTGGGGGAGGGGAGAGTTAAATATACTATCAGATTTAAATACACTAACAAATTGAATCTGAACTCCAGCTCAAACTTTCTAAGCATTTACAGCAACAGTTATTTCCTTTTGGGATAAAGGATTTTCATAAAGAAATAAAAACTGATCATTGTAAGCACTCGTATCAGTGATAAATGGTTTGTATCATCCCTGTAACTATTACATCTACAAGAGAGCTTGTTCTGCCCTTTCCTCCAGGATGTGCCTCCTCTCCTCTCGTAGTAATCAGTCCTAGGCAATGATAGAGATCCTATATCTGATCATTTGCTACACTCACTGGTCTTCCTGCCTAGCAGGTGATCAGTGCAGTCATCCTTCCTCCTGTCCTCCCACCCAGCATTACCTCAATCCTCATTCCTTCTATTTTCCCGACTGCCAACTCTATTGACAAGATAGCTTCTTCCTCTGCCTGCCACATGAATATCAGTGATCAGTACAAGACAATGTGATGAAGATCCCAAATACACTAATCATGTCCCGCACTTACCAGTCTTCCACTTCCCAGAGCGTGATCTTAATCCCCCTCCTTCTCTCTATTCACATCTCCCTGATCCTCTTCTCCAGATTTACTCTACTCCATCCTCCATTCTGCCAACTTTCCTAACAGCCCAGCTTCTTCCTTTGCCTGCCACATGACTGACGGGTCTGGGCCTCCCTGCTCACCCGATGGGGCCAGAACCCACTATTGTAGGAGTGCCTGTACGCCCCTTATGGCAACTCTGGCTCGCTGCTACTTAAACCTCTAAGCCATGGCCAAGGGTGGTTTCTACGTGAGAGAGAAGCACTGACTGGCTGGCCTCGCATATGAATTTTTAGCATGTACTTATGCATTTGTTTTATGTTGTGTCTTTAATTCCATTGCTGAAGTTGACTATCTGTAATGGATGTTATCCAATTCTGCGCTGTGGATTAGCTTGGGGCATAGATTTATGGAAAAACTAAAATAAACGCTTTGATATTAGTGTGTGCTTACTGATGATGCTCTACTATATTTTCAGCAATATTTGTAAACATCTCAGTTATATCATTTCTCAAATTGACCTTACATGCTGGCATAGTCAGTATGTTTCATATATAAAAAAAGCTTTGCCTAACAAAATATTTTAATCAAATGTGTAATTAAAAAGTTACAAACACAGATATGAATTTTATTATGAACCTAATTAAGGTCACTATGTACTTTGTTACAATTTAAGTTCATTATGTTTTAATTATAAAAAAAATATTTTTTTCCAATTTAAAGTTAATTAGCTGCTTAATATGCTTCAAGCAATTAGTTGCATGCAGAAATGCAATGAGCTGTGTAAATAACTTTCTTGTTTATAAACTCACAATAGTAAGATACAGCTAATCAGAGTTCCCTGTCTTCTTTTCAGTTTCCCTGCACATGTGGGATGTCTCACACAAAGACAATGATGCTGGATGGAATGTATGGTGACCCTGACGCCAACAGTTTGGCTGGATACACTAAAAGTCCAATTGCCACGGAAGACGTGGAGAAGCAGGACAAAATGGTGGTGCATTTGACCTTAAGTCCAAAGTCTAGTACAGCCAAGAAAAAAGCACGTAAAGGACACGTTGGCTTGCGGCTAATGCAGAATACTCACGCAATTGACACATATTCAAGGATGATCTTTCCAGGGTCCTTTATCTTTTTTAACTTGATATATTGGTCTGTGTTCTGTTAATAATTGTAGTGAAGGACTCTCTTCACATTTAAGACTCTTTCACCATGTGAATAATGGGAATGTGGGATCTAGACTAAATGCCTTTACTATTTTATAATTGCTAATTATGATTGCTGTTATCCTTTAAAAGAACAAATACCTCAATAAAATGGTATGTTACTTTACAACTATAAGATAAAAATGCAATTTAATTTAAATTTTTGCATTTACAATTTTTGACTGGAATGATTTTTTGAATTTTTACATTTGCTGTTAGAATATGCATGTATTACTGGCATCTGTATTGAACATAATCAACAAAGGACCCCTGTGGAGACAAATTTCTAGACCACCAATTAAATAAATTCTTAAATACAAACACTTAATCACTGGGTATAAACCAGGCCAGGACTGGCCAAAGGGCTCACTGGGCATTTGCCCAGTGGGCCGGGGCCACAAGTCCCAGGGCAGGGACAAGGGGCGGGAAGAGAGGGAACGTGCCCCGGGCGCAGCTGCTGTAATGTAGAGGGAGGTATACCAGTAACATTGCTAGCGCAGGGCATCTAGCCCTGCTTCAATCATCAGCACCCACATTATCCTGTACCGTGTGTCATGCTAGTCAAACAGAGTTTGGGAAGCTTACCCTAGGTGCCTCCTTGACTCTGATGTGCCCCATTAAAAAAGATGATGAGGAGCCTGGAAAGACAAACATCTCCCAACCCGGCACTGAGCTGCGATTTATACCCAGGCTGAGAGCTGTGTATGGAGGAAATGGCAGGGCCTATACCGACAGGTGAAGTGGCCTATAGATATACTGTATATCTCTAGACTATTTTACATATCTTGGCTCAAACATCAAACTTCCTACCCAAATGGCATTGTGAAGAAATGTTAGAAACAAATTGCAAATCTCAATGCCAATCAGGCAAAGATGTTTGCTGCTTGATACCAAATTTATATTAAAAACCAAGAGAGCAGTTAGGGTTTTAGGAAGAATGTCTTGTAATTCATACCTTCCCAGCAGTGAGCAGTGCCCAGATCTACGCGTCAGTAAATGGGGGGAGCACTTCTTGTGTAAAGGGTTCCCTATATCTTACATGGCCCAGCTGTGTAAAGTGATAATTCAATAACGGAAAAAAATATGTACTTCTGGGTTTCAGGGTGCTACAGATGTCACCTGCCGGCTGGTGTAGAAATCTCAGTGACAGTGGAAGGCACCCAGAAATGAAAGAAGTGTGTGAGTGATTCAACCTACTGGAAGGCATCCAAGAATATGATTTTAGACTTGGATATACCTGACCTTTAAACACCTTATTTCAAGAAAATAATTAGTAGAATATTGGTATTCACATATCACTACTTTATTAAATTTATATGTAAGTTAATTTATTGCCGAGTACTCAACTTAGGAACTGGCCAGAGACATTAGAGTGGTTAAATATGCAGCCCTAATCCAGATAAGTGAAGATTTTCTTTTTACAGACATATGCGTGTTTGGAATGATTTATGCCCTGTACACACGATCGGATTTCCGATGGAATAAAATCCGATGGAATTTTCCGTCGGAATTCCGATGAAGCTGACTTCCATCAGTCTTGCATACACACCATCAGACAAAATTCCGACCGTCCAAAACGCGGTGACGTAAAACACTCTGACGAGCCGAGAAAAATTAAGTTCAATGCTTCTGAGCATGCGTCGACTTGATTCTGAGCATGTGTGGGTTTTTTCTCCGTTGGAGTTCCACACAGACGATTGGAATTTCCTATCATTTTTTTTTCTATCGGAAAAATTTAAAACATGTTCTATTTTTTTACACCGATGGAAAAGAGTCAGATGGGGCCCACACACGATCGTTTTTTCCGATTAAAAAAGTCCATCGGAAAAAACGATTGTGTACAGGGCATAAGAGTTTATATTTGTGCATTTAGAGTAAGGAGAGGGACACCTAGTGTGCTAGTATGCCAGCAGAGACAAGTAGCAGTTGCCCACAACAAGTCTGCAGTATGGCCATCTACAATTTTTCCTGAATCCTGTTACCAAGGATGTTTGGCAAGGTCAAAATGTGGCAAGACATGAAGATCATTGACACTAAGGCCCCTTTCACACTGGGAGGGAGGTGAGGTGGCGGTAAAGCGCCGCTATTTTTAGCGGCACTTTACGTTGGAATTGCGGCGGTATTCGGCCGCTAGCGGTGCAGTTTTGACCACCGCTAGTGGCCTAAAAAGGGTTAATACCGCCAGCGGTGTAGCCGTGGTTTCCCATTGCTTTTAATGGGAAGGAGCGGTGGAGGAGCGGTAAACACACCGCTCCTCTCATCGCTCCAAAGGTGCAGCTAGCAGGACTTTTGGAGCGGTCCTGCTATCGCACCGCTCCAGTGTGAAAGCCCTCGGGCTTTCACACTGGGGAAACAGCAGCCACTGTTTAGGGTCGGTTTGCAGGTGCTATTTTTAGCGCAATAGCGCCTGCAAATTGCTCCAGTGTGAAAGGGGTCTTAGGGGTTGGTTTACTAAAACTGGGGAGTACAAAATCTGGTGCAGCTCTGCAAAGAAACCAATCAGCTTCCAGAATTTTTTGTCAGAGCTTAACTGAACAAGCTGAATTTAGAAGCTGATTGTCCAACATGTACAGCTGCACCAGATTTTGCACTCTCCAGTTTTACTAAATTAACCCCATAATTCATATCATTGTCCATCTTTAAGTATACATGGAGCGAATTTCTTTCCTGTAACCACGGGGGAAGCCACTATACAAGCCACTAGCGATAATCACATGCAAAATCCGGCAGGCTGGTTGTACCCACGTTGATTGATCGATCAATTTGGTTCATTCAGCCTGCCCATACATGGTTTGAATCTCGGCCGGTTCCTGCTGAATCAGCTGAGATTCAAACCATCTATGGCCAGCTTTACTAGTTAGGTGTTATACATTATAGCTATGAAAAGCCTCTTTAATTTATAGAATGCAAAAACTTACACCAGCTTCTTATCTCTGTTAACCATTAGCGTATAGACAGGCAGTTGATTTTGTGTAGCTGGTTTAAACCTTGGTTCTCCCATTGCAAAAGAGGATCATAAGGAACCTGACTATAATGTGGACACATCATTTAACCACTTCAATAGCAGGCACTTATACACCTTCCTGCCCAAGCCAATTTTCAGCTTTCAGCGCTGTCCTAATTTGAATCACAATTGCGCAGTCATGCTACACTGTACCCAAACAAATTTTTTATCATTTTCTTCCCACAAATAGAGCTTTCTTTCGGTGGTATTTGATCACCTCTGCGATTTAAATTTTTTGCACAACAAATAAAAAAAGAGCGAAAATTTTTAAAAAAATATGTTTTTCTTTGTTTCTGTAAATTTTTTGGGTAAATGAGTATGTTTTCTTCTTCAATGACGGGCACTGATATGGCTGCACTGAAAGGCACTGATAAGGCGGCACTGATGGGCACCAATGAGGTGGCACCAATGAGGTGGCACTGATGGGCAATAATGATGGGCACTGATAGGTGGCACTGGTATGCGGTACTGATGGGCACTCATAGGTGGCACTGATGGGCACTCATAGACGGCACTGATGGGCACTCATATGCGGCACTGATGAGTACTTATGGGTGGCACTGATGGGTACGTACGGGTGGCACTAATAGGTGGCACGGAGGGGCACTGATAGGTGGGCATGGATGGGCATGGGTGGGCACTGATAGGTGGCACTGATGGACACTGGTGGGTGCCACTGATGACTCTGGTGGGTGGCATTGCTGGGCATCACAAAAAAAATTGTGCCAAGATGGTGCCAGTCAGTGCCCATTTGTGGGCACTGATTGGCATAAGTTAGGCATATTTTTATACATGTGGATGGCCATGGGGGACTTACCTGGCCATCCACATGTTAGGTGCTTCCCTGGTGGTCTTGGGTGGCATCCTGGTGGTCTAGTGTGGGCATCCAAGGGGGGGCTGCGCTGATAAACAATCAGCGCGAACCCCCCCTGTCAGGAGAGCCATCTATCAGCTCTCCTCTACTCGCGTCTGTCAGACGCGAGTGAGGAAGAGCCAATCAACGGCTCTTCCTGTTTACATCGTGATCAGCCGTGATTGGACACGTCTGATCACGTGGTAAAAAGCCTGCGCCGGAGGCTCTTTACCGAGATCAGTGTAGCAGTGGGTCAGACTGACACACCGCTCCACTGATCGCCGCGATGCGCGCCCCCCCCCCCCCGGGCGCGCGGCGGCTGTTATCCTGCAGGACGTCAATAGACGTCCAGTCAGGATAACACAACCACTTCCCAGACGTCAATCTCCTATTGACCGGGCGGGAAGTGGTTAAATATTCTGACAATAACATTGAAAACTTTACATATTATACCATCAGTTAAATGTATATGATGCAGACATTTCACAAGCTTTGAGAAATGTAATGTATTATTTTCAAGTGCGCATGAACTTTTGAAATTAGTTAAGAAGGCTTTTTTCCTCTTTGTTCTGTGCCGGCCCACCAATGAGATGCGTGTCAGATTTTGCACATGCACTTTATGAGATCTGCACAGTTTGTTATGATTTATACTTTAGTTTGACTTTAGCAACGTAAGCGTCATTGCGCCAGATGACACCAATGTTGCTAAAGCCGAGGCAATATTGAAACAATAAAGCTTCATGTACACTACTGCTGGTAAACGGACGTTTAGGAGCAGTTGGGCATTTTTTTTAGCTGCCCCTGAACTCTCCTCTATGTTATCTTATCAGTACATGTACACAGGGTCGTTTATAGTCAATACTAGGCAGTTGAGTTTAGAAGCATTTTTTGGAGAGCAAAAAAATGCATTCAAGACGGAGGTTCAGAGGCATTGCCAAATGCCTGTAACAGCTTGTAAATGCGTGTAAACGTGGTAATCTTGCGTTTAGCCATGTTTTGTTTACAGGCGTTTTATAAGGAGAAACTTTTTTTACTATTTTCAATGTAAAAAACGCTTTTAAACGCGGCACTGCGAATGTTTTTAAATGTCGGTTAGTATCTGTCAAGTTAAATCGTGCAGGAGAGGGTTTAAAATGTCCTGTGTACATGAAGCCTAAGCAATTTTGCTAGATTGCCATAGATGCATGTGCAAAGCCAGGAGCCGCTAACTGTTAGTCATCTGTTCAGAAAAAAAGGCATTCTTCCATGAGATCTTGCAGTTTACACACTAGAGCTCCCTGTAATTTATTTATTACAGGTACTTATATAGCACTGCCAATTTACACAGCACTTCACATATATATTGTACATTCACATAAGTCCCTGTCCTCAAGGAGCTTAAACTCAAAAGTCCCTAACTCCCATATACTAGGGCTATTTGCATGTCTTTGGAGTGTGGGAGGAAACCCACACAGGCACAGGAAGAACATGCAAACTCCAGGCAGGTAGTGCTGTGGTTGGGATTTGAACCAACAACCCTAGTGCTGTCAGGCAGAAGTGCTAAACACTTAAGCCTCGTACACACGGTCGGACTTCCATCAGACTTTTCCGTGGATTTTTGTCCGAACGGAGTTGGCCGGGCACACCTATAGCATACACACCACAAGACTTTTCTGCAAACTTTCTTAAAACTTCTTACAACATCACTTGTTTTTTCTGCTCTTTACCGCCACCCTTTGGTCAACTTCTGCTATTGTTGGTTGATTTTAACATTGGTTGTTTTGTCCATCGGACAAAAGTCCTATGGTTTTCTGTACACACGGTAGGACTTTGCTCCATAGGACTTTTGTTGGGCAAAACAAAACCAAACTCAAAAAAGTTTGTCCGATGGAGCGTACACACGGTCGGATTGTTGGTCCAACTTGCTTAAAACTAAGTTTGTTGGGCAAAAGTCCGACCGTGTGTACGGGCCTTAAGCCACTGTGCTGCAGACTTGAATGTGTTTTTAGTTCTGCCTGCAGAGCTGCATACACCTGTACTTTTTAGGTTTAGTAAGGATATGTCCTCTTCAATGCAGTGCACTGGTAAAATTAAAATCATGTACAGAGAGATTTTGAACTGGGAAAAAAAAAGTATCTCACTAGATAGCGTTAAGTTTATCTGAAAATTTTTATAAAAACTACTTTCTTTCACAGATGCTAGAGGTATAGTAGTTGGTAATGGTGGGCAAAATTATGGAATTCTAATTGTTCTCATAAACGAACTTAATTATTTGTATACAGCAATATAAATGATTTTATATATATATATATATATATATATATATATATATATATATATATATATTTATATAAAATAGCCTGGCATAAATACGAATACATAAATTATACTTGACATGCATTTGCTTTCATTAGTATATAATTTCTTGGAAATGCAAAGCTAATCAACACGAGAGACATTGTTATTAATGCACATAGATTACTGAATGATATGGATTGAACCTGAAAAATATGGACTGAATTCTAATATTTTACACTTTATTATTATTCTGCTGAAATTGTAATCTTAGGGCCTTGAATTATCCCAACTAACCAGCATAATGCCCATGGGTACACCATATGGTGTCTAAAGCATTTAAAAATCATGCAGCACAATAATTTCATGATGTTAGCTGATGTATTGTCAAGTTTAAGGTTTGGTTTGACAGCTATACAGAACCAGGTTAGAGCCACTATTAACAATTCCCAACAAAAGGACTGCTACCACACAGGTATTTTCAGCATAGTACAATATGCAGTAGATATACTGTACATTTATAAAACCTGTCTGGTCACATGATTAGAGAGATTTCCAAGAAGCAGTGCTAGTTGTTGTGTTTTCCAAAACCCATCATAGCTATCTCCATCGTTGTAATACACCTTTATTGCAGCACAACTAGAAGAATATATAGCAGCTTTAACCACTTCAGCCCCGGACCATATGGCTGGCAAATGACCGGGCCACGTATTACGATTTGACACTGCGTCGTTTTAACTGACAATTGCGTGGTCGTGCGACGTGGCTCCCAAACAAAATTGACGTCCTTATTTTCCCATAAATAGAGCTTTCCTTTGGTGGTATTTGATCACCTCTGCGCTTTTTATTTTTTGCGCTATAAACAAAAATAGAGCGACAATTCTGAAAAGAATTCAATATTTTTTACTTTTTGCTATATTAAATGTTCCCAAAAAATATATAAAAAACAAATTTTTTCCTCAGTTTATGCCGATACGTATTCTTCTGCATATTTTTGGTAAAAAAATTTGCAATAAGCGTTTATTGATTGGTTTACGCAAAAGTTATAGCATCTACAAAATAGGGGATAGTTTTATGGCATTTTTATTTATTTTTTTTTTTTTTTACTAGTAATGGCGGCAATCAGCAATTTTTATCGTGACTGCGACATTATGGCGGACACATCGGACACTTTTGGTGCTATTTTGGGACCATTCACATTTATACAGCGATCAGTGCTATAAAAATGCATTGATTACTGTGTAAATGTGACTGGCAGTGAAGGGCTTAACCACTAGGGGGCTAGAAAGAGGTTAAGTGTGTCCTAGGGTGTGATTCTAACTGTTAGGGGACGTTGCTACGAGTGACACGTCACTGATCGCTGCTCCAGTTGAGAGGGAGCATATGATCAGTGACAGTGTCACTTGGCAGAATGGGGAGATGCATGTTTACTCTTGCCTCTCCCCGTTCTGCAGCTCTGTGACCCAATCACAGGACACCGGCGGACATCGAGTCTGTGGGTCCCGCGGGCACGGTCACGGAGCTCGCGGCAGGCGCGCACAAGGCGGCAAATTCAATGTGATGTAAATATACGTTGATTTGACTGTCCGTGCCATTCTGCTGACATATATAGTTGTGAGCCGGTCGGCAAGTGGTTAAAGGGTAACTTTTTTATTTTTTGGTTTTGGAGTGAGTGGAGAGGGATTGGAACCCTTGTCAGTTTTCATTGCTGTCTGTGTCCCTGTTAAAGCAATTCACCCTCTCTATTTGTCCCATTACCATTGTCATTGAAAGTGAAAGTAAAGAAAATCCCACATTTTGGATTGTCCCCAAAAAAGTAATAGTAACAGTAATCTTCCAATGGGAACAGTCCCCTAGTTCTAGCGACCTGGGGGCCTCTAAGGGATTTCCTCTCACTTCCTATTTGGCCAGGCCATGTGACAGGAAGTAAAGGGAAAACCCCAAAATGGGACATAGATGGTGAAAAAAAAATCTGATAGGGGTTATAACCCTCCCTTGCTCTATCCAAAATGAAAAAAAAAATGTTTTGCCTATAGCTCTACTTAAAACTTGGGTGGATATTTCCGCCATGAAATTCCCCTTTTTTTTGTGGCCCTGTAATATTCATGAGAATAAGAAAAATATATATAGTCGCGCTAACTTATGACCGTGAACATAAGCCCACCACTGAATAATTGAAAAAATCCAAATAACAACAGTGATAAATCATATAAATGCTCAATGAAGAACCATAAATGATCAGTGAAATATAAAATAATGTTAAAGTAAGTGAACTATGATTAAACAGTTAATATGATGATAGTCCAAAACTGCTATGTAGGACCCTCAAAGTTCATGTCTGAAAGTCCATGATGAAAAAAACACCCGTGAACAAGTGTCCAAAATTATATGAAAAAAGGAAAAAAAAGGGGGAAAAAAACCAAGACAGAAGATCTTCTTATAATCCGTGACTTTCACCACCACCAGTAAGAATTCCTGCTTACCAGAAAGCGATGGTCCCCTATGACAGAGGACCTAAAACAGCCTCAAGTGATACTCAGTAAAACCTCCGGATTTCAGCAAATGGTGAACTTCAATGGTTTAGTAGCCCGACAGCTCATATAACATCATGCGAATGTTCAACCTAAGTGCAAGGTGAACCGCGCTCGGTTGGATCCAACTATGATAACAAAATGTAGGATTCACTGAGTCCCAGTTGCAGGGTTCCAGGAAGTGGCCAGGTAGTCATCAAGTCTTGTTACTGGCCCAGCTGCGACTGATATGCCCTGATGACGTTGGTTGTGATCTCTGGGTTCTCAAATGATTGTCCTGATCTCTGCATGGGAATTGTGAGCTTAGGGGATAGCAGGAGTGTTCAACATGATGTGTTTTCAGATTTGCAGCAGGTTTCCCCAGACTTGACACAAAGTTTAAAAGTCAGTTGAAATATTCAATGCACAGGAGCTTTAGAATGTGCTGCTTGTCTAGTGGCCCAAAAACAATGATGCCCGAGAGAGTTTAAGCGCATGCACATGCAACCATGTTTTGGAGATCTATGGTTACCTTCCTCAGAGGAAGGTAAACATTCTGAGGAAGGTAACCATAGATCTCCAAAACATGGTTGCATGTGCATGCGCTTAAACTCTCTCGGGCATCATTGTTTTTGGGCCACTAGACAAGCAGCACATTCTAAAGCTCCTGTGCATTGAATATTTCAACTGACTTTTAAACTTTGTGTCAAGTCTGGGGAAACCTGCTGCAAATCTGAAAACACATCATGTTGAACACTCCTGCTATCCCCTAAGCTCACAATTCCCATGCAGAGATCAGGACAATCATTTGAGAACCCAGAGATCACAACCAACGTCATCAGGGCATATCAGTCGCAGCTGGGCCAGTAACAAGACTTGATGACTACCTGGCCACTTCCTGGAACCCTGCAACTGGGACTCAGTGAATCCTACATTTTGTTATCATAGTTGGATCCAACCGAGCGCGGTTCACCTTGCACTTAGGTTGAACATTCGCATGATGTTATATGAGCTGTCGGGCTACTAAACCATTGAAGTTCACCATTTGCTGAAATCCGGAGGTTTTACTGAGTATCACTTGAGGCTGTTTTAGGTCCTCTGTCATAGGGGACCATCGCTTTCTGGTAAGCAGGAATTCTTACTGGTGGTGGTGAAAGTCACGGATTATAAGAAGATCTTCTGTCTTGGTTTTTTTTCCCCCTTTTTTTTCCTTTTTTCATATAATTTTGGACACTTGTTCACGGGTGTTTTCTTCATCATGGACTTTCAGACATGAACTTTGAGGGTCCTACATAGCAGTTTTGGACTATTATCATATTAACTGTTTAATCATAGTTCACTTACTTTAACATTATTTTATATTTCACTGATCATTTATGGTTCTTCATTGAGCATTTATATGATTTATCACTGTTGTTATTTGGATTTTTTCAATTATTCAGTGGTGGGCTTATGTTCACGGTCATAAGTTAGCGCGACTATATATATTTTTCTTATTTACATGCACTGATGATTGTTTTCAGAATAGTTGCTGCTTTCCCTTATTTCTTTTTTTCTAGGTAATTTTAATCATTTACCTAGTTTTTATACTTAAGCGCAGTTTCTTTTCACTTTTTTCTAATATTCATGAGAAGACTATGTTCTTTCATTCTGGTCACAAATTCGCCTTCTCCAGCTATTATGTTCCAAAAGTCACCTGTGCTACCTATACAAGTTACCAGTTGCTGGGAAGTGCACACTGCCCTATTTCCTTTAGCTCAGTCATGATGCATGAAGGTCATTGCAAGCTCTTGCAGAATGCAGGAACCTGAGTGACATACTTGTGTGGGAGAGGAAGCACAAAGGGTACTTCTAGTGATATTGTGCAATAGTACATCATAAATCCGTTGCATTCAGTATTTAAAAATGAGTTTTGCAGCAGCAACATAAATTAAAATGCAAGATTTCAATTCTGTCAGGAAGAGTAAAAAAAAAAAATGTGCCGCACAGAGATTCTAGACAATTAGCATTAACAGAGATATGTAAATATAATTATATATATTATGCAGTGTATAGAACGCTCCAGATCTCAAACGAAATTGCATAGCAACTTTTTAATTGACATATTACACTCTCACCTGGTTAATTTATATCTTTATGTATGTACAATTATATGTATATATTTATTATATATGTATATAAAAGTCAGACCTAACAGATAAACAATGTAAATAAAGTGTACATGACTTTTTCTATGTATATGCCACGATTGATGACAGTGATTGCAGTATACAAACCTAGACCTTGCTTCATGAACAAATTTCTTTATCTACTAAACCTTTTTTTTTTTAACAAAATATATATTATTGGTTATAAGAAGACATATTCAGTAAATGTATTAAGTGCTTTTTACTGAATAATGTCTAGATGTCACACTTTGCTCTTCAATTATATCAGTAATGTTATTTGAACTTTTTTTTATTCTTTTTTTGATGTAAAGTATATATATTTAGAATGCTGCTCAATAAAATGCTACATAACTATCCAAATACATATATGTCATCATTAATGCCAAAACATAAAGTATTATATTAGCCTTGCATACCAGCATCAAAATGGCCTTGGGTCACTAAATGCTGGTGGACTAAGGCCCCTTTCACACTGGGGCGTTTTTCATGCGGTTTAGCGCTAATATTAGCGCTATTATACCGCATGAAAAATTTGTGCCTGTAGCCTTCAATGTGAAAGCCCGAAGGCTTTCACACTGAAGCGGTGCGCTAGCAGGACCGCTCCAAAAGTCCTGCTAGCCGCTTCTTTACAGCGGTAAAGGAGCGGTTTGTTTACCTTTACCGCGGCTGCCCATTGAAATCAATAGGACACCGCGGTAATACCGCCCGCAAACCGCGGCAACCCGTCGTTCTTCCCGGGGGTTTCGTACATCTTGCTATGTTTATTGTCATATAATATATATATACATATATATATATATATATATATATATATATATATATATAACCAAATGAAAAACCAAAATGGTAAAGCAAATTTTTCTTGCAATGGCTAGTGGGTAGATTTGGAAACTCAAATTTCATGAATAACATCACTTGCAGGTACTCAAAACACAGAAATTAGACTTATAATAAAAATGCTATTTTCAGGAAATTTCCAGGATGAAATCTAAAAATGAACTTGAACTTTAATGATTTCCCTAAAAAGGCTGAACAGTTTGAGAAGGGTAATTGTGGGGCCATACATACCTTTCTAAAGTATTAAGGCCCATTCACACTAAGAACTGCAGTGAATTGCACAGGAACAATGTTCGGTTATTGTGCGTTTCACATGAAGTTCTGTACAGTGCGATTTCATCGTATTTACTTTGAATGGGCTGAAATCGCACTGCACCAAAAGTTTTTAGAAATGCACGGCAACCACATTGCATGCTACATTTGTACCACGTGAGTCGGTGTGGGCTTTTGCAGCCTGCGTTTTGGGTGTCCTTAACTTTGAACTGTACCCCACAGCAGATCACAAGGGCAGTGCAATTGGAATGCAGTGCGGGAAGTCGCATGGAAATAAAGCTCTCCCGCACTGCATTCTAGTGTGAACGGACCCTTACTAGTAAAAAAGCGTTACCCTGACTAACACAAATAAATTGAACTGTAACATAACACAGACCTAAACAACTGCAGTCAAAAAATGCTTGGGAATATGTCCTTGGGCATGCCATACCTGCCCATTGTGAATTCATGACAGATTCATTCATAGAGATTAAAGTGGAACTAAACCCAACGATTTAACTGGTGCTTGTGTTCTTAAACTGTCATGTCATTAAATGGCTGGTTTCATAACTGATCGCGTTTACAGCACCATGAAAACTGCAAATCAAACAGAGGATAGAATGGAAATTTTCTTGGATGTAAAGGATATGGGGGTTATATGTAAAGGCAGTTTTTAGTTTTGGATAGAACTGGGAAGGGATTAAACTAATGTTACTTTTAGCACTTCCTGTCCCATAGACACAAAAGGAAATGAGAGAAGATCTCCGCAAAGTAAAGGGAATCATCTTTTAGTTCCCCATTGGAAGACCTCCTCTCTCTTCCTGTTTTAGTTTCAGCTTTAAAACCTTTATCCTACTTTATCCAAAACTAAAAATAAAAAAACATTAAATGGAGCCTGTTTGTGCACCTAAATCCAGGCAGGTCTGCACCAATATCAGTGATATTGTGATGGAGTTTGTAAAATGATTATTTTATATGAAGGATTTCTCTCTCTAATATCTACTTAAATATGGTTTGAGAAGTTTAGCATGGGTTAAATGGTTTTTGTGTTCAGCTGCTCACATGTTTCACTGCTCCCCACCTCAGGAATTTAGGATATTTAGCATCTTTTTTGAGAATGTGTCTGCAAGGGACACACACACACCAAGATATATTTGTACAATAAGAAGCTTGTTGGTGTTCATATTAGAAATTTAGTATAGGTTAAATGTATGCTAGTTGAGGATATTGGTTAGAGTATTATCATATGTGTGTGTTCTAGTATTCATGTGACAAGAAGACATTAGTATTTTCCTTGATTGAGAGCTCAGAGTGAAGAAAAGGAACAGATGTTCTGTGTAGTCCTTCAAACTACTCCTTCAAGCTCCCTCCTCCTGCCGAATAAAACCAAAATGGAGCTGAGCTGTGGAATGCAAACACGAGGAAGAAACTGACGTCACAAGAGAAGCACCATATATGGACTCAGCCAATCATATGTACATGTTTATAATGACGACTGCCTATGTCACTCTGTCTATATAAGCCTGACTAAATAAAGGAGTGGTCTCTTGAGCCACATATGGGAAAGAAGACACACTGATGCTTTGCTCTCAGTTTGTACATTCTTGAAGCATGCCTCCATATTACCATACATTAGAACCAGCGGCAGAATACGGAACAGTTCCGGCATTTGGCCAGAACCGATCTATTACAATTTGGCTCCCAACGTGGCTTTCTAGATTTCGATTTCTGTATAGCTGACCTCGCTATGAATGCCAGCGGTTGGAGAGGTTTCTTCCGGGACGGGGCCTGATCATCTTCATTACACGGTAAGTGAATACTGTTTTATTCCTTACCTGTGTTATTCCGGATCAGACACCCTCCCTTTCTCTCGCATTCAGTCCGCTTTTCCGAGATCGTCAAAGACGGGTAACTTCTTGTCTAGAACCATTTTACTACGAACCCGTCGACTTATTCTGCCGGCTGTTATTTATGTTGTGTTTGTCCTGTGTTGACTTGAATGTGACTATTTCGGCGGACTGTCTGTGTGGGTAGGGAAGACACTATATTTTCTTGCTGGGCTGGCCCTGGTTCAAGAGGGGTAGATTAAATAATTAGGTTTAGACACAGAATTTCCTTGTCCGATTATTTAGAAATACGCGTATTTATAGAGAGGTGTCTGGGAGAATATGTGCGCGGGATTCCTTGTCCGTATTTTTTTTAGTAAGATACGGATTGAAGAGAGAGGCGCAGGGTAGGTTAGATTAAATAGATATATATGTGTGTATGGAGTCACTGGATTTCCTTGCTCCAAGCTTCCCTTTGATGAAGCGTTGACAGTGTTTATAGAGAAGTTGGCTTCTTACATTTAGATATATATCACACCGAGCCAGGTAGGTTCGGGGTTGAATTTTTACCTCCATACAGACAGCGGAGCTGAAATGGCGTGTCATATTCTAATTCATTGTCTTTGTTCTGTCTTCCCTGTGTTTGTGGATTCATGTTATTGCGTTAAGGTGGTTAAGGTTTTAGTTAAGCTGATCCGAGCTTGGCAGATATTACAGTGTGCCTGTCTTTTAGAGCTCATTTTGGGACCGAAGCTGACACGCAGGCAGATAGCCCCCCTCCCTTCCTCCTTTTCTCCCCCTCCCTTTTTTCAAATTCCTTAGGCTGTGAGGAGAGGAGTCAAATTTCCCACCCTCCCTTCCTCTCCTAAGTGGGGACTTGCTGCCTGTCCTGTGAGAGTAGTAAAAAAAAAAAAAAAAAGAGGAATGTTTTTTTTAAAACGTACTGCTGTTGTTTTTTTTCCAAGCCGTCTAACCCTTTCACATCCCTTCTATCCTCTGGCTGTATTTTGACCCTGAGTGTACTTTTTCTTTCTGCGGTCAGGAGTTTTTTACGTTTGCTGCCTATTTTTGCTCCGTAGCTATTTGAAACTATTCAGAAATATGTGTAGGCAGAAGTCTTTTCTTTTTGCCATTTAGGTTATTGAAGTGTGGTTTAACATGTGCTTGACTTATCCAATCCGATATAGTTATGCTTTACAGGTTTTTTTTATGCTAACTGCAGTATGTATTAAATACCCTTCTAAAGCACGGGGGAGATATCTTTTGTCATATCTCCTGACATTGACTTTAAGTCTTGACATTGGATTGCTTATGGGATATGTTGAACCATTACTTCATTCCAAATTTAATGTAAGTGTTGTTTGATTCATCACACTTTTTGTTTATGCTTTTAAGAAGTTTTGAGATCTGTTTGTCTTGAGAAAGATGACCTAGTGTCTTATTAATAAGGAGTACTTACCTTCCATGTAGTCACGGAACAACGTTTCACAAGGGATACTAGGTTTTAAATGTTCTAGTATCATTTAAGTGTTGAACTTTGCATAGGGCTTGCATAGAAATGTATGTCCATATTATCAGAATGTGAGCAAAGCCTGCCTCCACCCTGTCCTGGTAGCCATTACTGGGCGTGTGAGGAATGTGGGAGGTCCAGACCCCCACACCGTGACCCGCCCCGGGCTCTGCCCCTAATGCAGTTGTAAGTTGAGAGTCCTCCTACAGTAGTCCCTCCCCTTGCAAGCAGGCCTTCCTCCACCCTCATCCCAATCATCCTTACCCCTTTACCCCCTGTGTTGAATGCAGATGCCAGCTTTTGCTGCCCACCAGTCATTGCCCTGTGATGCTTTCAATACCAGGTTACATTACAAATCGCATTATCGCATACTATCAAGTGTAGTGGGTTTTAAATAACCGATACGGATTGGGCTGATAGTGGCCCGACCAGAGTAATGCAGGATCTTATGGCAGTGAGCAGGAGTGAGCAGGGCCATCCTTCCACACTCTCTTCTGTCTGGGGTGCCCCTGTCTGCAAAAGTATTTTCGCTGTCATAGATTTAGCGTGAGCTGAAGCCATACGGCCCATTTCGGCCCCCGTTAATGCTAAGGCTCTACATGTTTTTTGGGACTGATCTCTTACTGAAGAGCCTGGATACCTGCGGCTTCCCTTCTTATGCAACCCCTGTATGACAACCTGCTATGTGCCCCCTTTGTGCTGTTCGAAGAAGCGCTCACTGACTTTTTACCTTTTGAAAGAAGGCGATCAGCGCTGCTCTTGCACTCAGTCTCCCTGATTATGGAAAGCCCTTTAGCCTGTTCATATTTGAGACCCAGGGCCCCACTTCAGGGGTGTTGACACAAAGTCATGGACTCCGTAACCGCCCTATCGGTTACTATTCAACCTGCCTGGACCCAGTTGCCAGAGGTGGCCCGTCATGTCTCTGAGCTGTTTTTGCTGCCCAAGCCCTGCTGGACTAAACTTCTGACATTGTTCTGGCCCATTCCCTTCTGCTGCTTGCCCCTCACTATTTCTCTGCCATTCTGTATCAAGTATTTGTCCTCTGGTTGCGATGCAGTTTCCTCATGCCTGACGGTGTGACTCTACTTCGATGCCAGTGACTCTACCCTGCTACTCTCCTTCCTCTTGTCCAAGGGGGGTATCATGACATTTCTCTGGACGAACAGGAAGAAGAGAACACAGACCTACCTGCTCCTACCCGAGATGAAAATGGACATGATTGCTTTGAACTTATGAAGACGGTAACCACCCGTCTACCCTCTGTTCTGGATGCCCCGATCCCAATGCCTCAACTCACCTTGTAGCAGTACAGGTGGATGATCTTTGGACTGTAGGAACCTGCCCATGTCTCCCCAGAGCTTTGTACCCAGCTGTGGTGCAATGGGCCCATGGAGCAACCCATCTCTCAAAGACTTTGATGAACTCACTTATAAACAAACATTATGTAGCTCCAGGAATAACTACTTTGACTAATCAATACTGCAAGTCCTGCCACACTTGCCTAGCATGCAACCCCGGAAGGCTCCGGGTGGCTCGAGGCTTATCCTGTCGCAGATCAGATGGCGAAGACTATGGCTAGAAAATTGCTTTTGGAGCCAGTTTGCAGATATGGGGTACCTGGGGTGATAGAGAGTGATCAGGGTCCTGTGTTTACTGCTATAGTCACAAAATAAATATGGTTGGCCCTAGGTACAACATTAGCATTTCACGCATCTTATCACCCTATTAGGTTGTTATTATCCATAACAGTTGCAATTACAGTCTGATACTTTGATAGATTATGTGACCGCTTTTGTAAAAGAATTAACTAACATCTATGTACGAGTATTTTCTTCCATTACAGATCCTGATCTAGATACAGTATACTTCCTGGTGATTGGGTGATGGTTAAGAAGTTCCTCTGAAAGCATTCCTTGGAGCCAAGATATGCAACAAGGCTCAAGTTCCTGAGGACCGTGAACCACCCGCATCAGAATGAAACTATATATGTTTTTTCTTATAGCAACTGTGCACGCACAGGAGGTGGCTATAAAACAAATAGATGGTATAATACAATTTTGGTATAATTCATCAGACACACATGTAGCTACCTTCATATTTGATTTCTGTATTATAATCTTTCCCCCTCCATTTAACTGGCAGTGTAGCTTGTTCCAGACGCAGATCACCACCGGATATATATATATGTGACACAGCAGACTGACCACTGGGAATCTGTGGGTTGAAATACAGGGGATGACTGGGGATATAGGCCACAGAGTGCCCTGTACAGGAAACACAAATATGAAGAGTCATTACTCAGCAGACTGACCTTATTAAAATCAGGCATAAGGTCAAGTCATGTTGGGGAAAAGGGATATAGCACGAAACTCACCCTGACCATAAGAAATCCCAGTCCTACGGATGCAGGCATATATGTTATGGGAGTACGTTTTGATGGGGAGAATAGGGGACCAAGTGGGCAGTTCCAAGTTAAAGACATGTATAATTCATCTGAATGGGAGGCCCTTCAACCAACAAGTGATCCCCTTAAACCACATGTACATATGCGCACCCTAGAAGATATGGTGGCCATAGCTGATCCCACATTTGAAGACACAATGGCAGCTGAGACTGGTTTCTTGGATGTCAACCTGTGGCTCGAATGGATGAGGTATAGTGTAGGGAAACATAACAGGTCCAACTGGGAACAGTGCCATTAAACATACCTCCCACTCAAGAGTAGTGATGAGCCGAACACCCCCGGGTTCGGTTCGCACCAGAACCCGCGAACGGACCGAAAGTTCGTACGAACATTAGAACCCTATTAAATACAATGGATGCGAACGTTCGAATTCTAAAGTGCTAATTATAACGACTATTATGCATGTTATTGTCCTAAAAAGGGTTTGGGAACCCGGGTTCTGCACCAGGGGACATGTATCAATGCAAAAATAAGTTTTAAAAACGGTTGTTTTTCGGGAGCAGTCATTTTAATGATGCATAAAGTGAAAAAAAAAAAGTCAAATATTCCTTTAAATATCATACCTGGGGGGTGTCTAAAGTATGCCTGTGAAGTGCCACGTGTTTCCCGTGTTTAGAACTGTCCCTGCACAAAATGACACTTCTAAAGGAAAAAAAAGCCATTTAAAACTGCTTGCGGCTTTAATGTAATGTCTGGTCCCGGTAATATGGATGAAAATCTTTAAGAAAAATGGCATAGCTACCCCATGACCCCCCCCCCTACCCCAGCCCATTACCAGCCCCTTTGGGTCTTGTATGGATATTAAGGGGAACCCCGCACATAAAATAAAAAAGGCCCTATATACTCTGAACAGCCGTATACAGGCGGTGCATACAAGACAGGGACTGTAGGTTTGTTCTTATGTAGAATCTGTTTGTAATTTTGAACAGGTACATTGTTTAAGTGTAGCTCCAGCCCAAAAATCTATTTTTAAACTTTTTGGAAAACATAGGTAAGGGTTATCACCCCTGTAACATTTGTTTTGCTGTCTGTGCCCCTGTTCAGAACATTTCACCTCACTTTCCGTCCCAATGACAACTGTTTTTGAAATGTGGTGTTTTTCTTGAAACAAGGATTGGTGATAAAGCATCAGTACAGAGGAGACACCTTTCTCCCATATTAATTCTTACAGGAGAGAATTTTCCTTCCAAGGGGTAGATTTCCTCTCACTTCCTGTTGTCTTCTTGCGTTTGCAAGTAGGAGTCGTTTGTAAGTTGGATGTTTGAAAGTAGGGACCTGCCGTATATACTCTGCAGAAATAGGCCCCTTAGTTGTTGGTGTTGGCACAACACTGTAAGCACTCACAGTTACTCTTGGTTGGTGCTGGAACGCCCTGCTGTCAACTATTATATCAGGAATTTTAATTACATATAATTGTTGAACAGTGGTAGTAAAAATTGGGCCTTTGATGGTGGTGCTGGTGCCACAACACTGTAAGCCCTGACAGTTACTCTTGGTGGGTGCAGCAATGGGCCCTGCTGTGAATTATTAGATCAAGAATTGTAATTGCATGCCCCTGTTGAACAGGGGCTGAAAAATTGGGCCTTTCGTGGTGGTGGTGGTGGTGGTGGTGTTGCCACAACACTGTAAGCCCTCAGAGTTACTCTTGGTGGGTGCAGGAATGGGCCCTGCTGTGAATTATTAGATCAAGAATTGTAATTACATGCCCCTTTTGAACAGGGGCTGAAAAATTGGGCCTTTCGTGGTGGTGGTGGTGGTGGCGTTGCCACAACACTGTAAGCCCTCAGAGTTACTCTTGGTGGGTGCAGCAATGGGCCCTGCTGTGAATTATTAGATCAAGAATTGTAATTACATGCCCCTGTTGAACAGGGGCTGAAAAATTGGGCCTTAGGCACTGGTGGCACAACACTACAACCCCTCACAGATACTGTACTTGGAGCACAGCAATGAGCCCTGTTGCAAAGTATTGCTTCAAAAATTGTAATGACACGCCCCTGTTAAACAGGGGCTGAAAAATTGGGCCTTAGGCACTGGTGGCACAACACTCCAACCCCTCACAGATACTGTACTTGGAGCACAGCAATGAGCCCTATGGCAAATTATTGCTTCAAAAATTGTAATTACACGCCCCTGTTAAACAGGGGCTGAAAAATTGGGCCTTAGCCACTGGTGGCGGCACCCATAAACAAAAATGATCTTCCAAGCTATCATCATCAATCGTATCATTGAGGACTCGGAGGAGGAGGATAGCCAGTCAACATAACAGCACAGGCACTCAGCATCAGCATCAGTCTTGAAGGGATGTGACATGTTAAAATCAATTAGTCTGTTATATCAGCATCAGGTGTGTGGTAGCTGGTGGTGATCCAGGACTGGTTCATCTTGATGAAAGTCAGTCGATCAACCGAGTCGGTGGACAGGCGCACCCTGTGATCCGTGACAAATCCTCCAGCAGCACTGAATGTGCGTTCCGAAAGAACGCTGGATGCAGGACAGGCCAGTAGCTCAATTGCATACTGTGCAAGCTCTGGCCAGTGATCCATCCTCAAGACCCAGTAAGCCAGAGGATTTTCGGTGGGGAAGGTGTCCAAGTCTGACCTTGCCCCTAGATATTCCTGCACCATGTTTATCAGACGCTGGCGATGGTTGCTGGAACCGATCATACTTTGGGGCTGCGGACTAAAGAATTGTCTGAACGCATCGGTCAGACGGCCACCTTCCCCACCGCTCCTTCTTTGACTGGCCGAAGCCTCAGCAACTCGTTGTCCAGGACCAGGAGTTTGTAACCTCCCAGTCTCTGGGAACGCGTTGCACAGACCTTTCTGCAAGGCCTCCCGGAGTTGTCTCATCCTCTGCTCCCTCTGCGACGGTAACATAAGGTCCGCAACCTTACCCTTGTACCGTGGATCAAGGAGAGTGGCCAGCCAGTAATGGTCCCTCTCCTTGATCCGAAGAATACGAGGATCCTTCCGCAGACTTTGCAGGATCAGGGAGGCCATGCAGCGTAGGTTTGCTGAGGCATTCGGTCCGGAGTCCTCTGGGTCACTAAGGACGACATGATCCGCAGCCACCTCCTCCCAGCCACGTACAAGTCCACTGGTTTCTTGGGACTGTAAATCATCCCTAAAAGACTGCTGCTGATGATGCTGAGTGCCAGCCTCCACCTCCATGCTGACACAATCCTCCTCCTCCTCCTCCTCCTCCTCCTCTTCCTGTGCGATGGGTGGGACAGAAGGAACACTGTCTGGGTAAAGGGGGCCTTGAGAGGCAAGGAAGTCCTCCTCTTCCTGCCTCTGTTCTGCCTCAAGTGCCCTGTCCATTATTCCACGCAGCGTGTGCTCCAACAGGTGGACAAGAGGTACAGTGTCACTGATGCATGCACTGTCACTGCTCACCATCCTCGTGGCCTCCTCAAATGGTGCCAGGACAGTGCATGCATCCCTGATCATGCCCCACTGGCGTGGAGAAAAAAAACCAAGCTCCCCTAACCCTGTCCTGGTGCCGTAGTCGCACAGGTACTCATTGATGGCCCTCTGCTGCGTGTGCAGCCGCTGCAGCATGGCCAACGTTGAGTTCCACCTGGTGGGCATGTCACATATAAGGCGGTTCTTGGGCAGGTTCAACTCCTTTTGCAGCTCAGCCAGGCGAGCACTGGCATTATAAGATCTGCGGAAATGCACACAGACTTTCCTGGCCTGCCTCAGGACATCCTGTAAGCCTGGGTACCTGCCCAAGAACCGCTGCACCACCAGGTTAAGGACGTGAGCCACACAGGGCACATGGGTCAGTTGTCCCTGTCGGAGGGCGGAGAGGAGGTTGGTGCCATTGTCGCAAACCACCATTCCTGGCTTAAGCTGGCGTGGCGTCAACCACCTCTCGGCCTGGCCCTGCAGAGCAGACAGGACCTCTGCCCCAGTGTGGCTTCTGTCCCCCAAACACACCAGCGCAAGCACGGCATGGCATCTTTTTGCCTGCGTACTTGCGTAGCCCCTTGAACGGCTACGGAGCACCACTGGTTCAGAGAACAAAGCACAGGAAGAGGCCATGGAGGAAGAAGAAGAGGAGGGGGTGGAGGAGAGAGGTGTGTCACAACCAGTAGTAGCATTTTGGAGGCGTGGCGGTGGAACAACCTCCAACACTACTGCACCTTGTCCTGCATCCTTCCCAGCTGCCAAAAGAGTGACCCAATGGGCCGTGAAAGAAAGGTAACGTCCCTGTCCATGCCTGCTGGACCATGAGTCAGCGGTAATATGCACCTTACCGCTGACCGCCCTGTCCAGCGAGGCCAAGACATTGCCTTCCACATGCCGGTAGAGAGCCGGAATAGCCTTCCGTGAGAAAAAGTGGCGTTTGGGAACCTGCCACTGAGGAACCGCACATTGCACAAACTCACGGAAGGGGGCCGAGTCTACCAACTGAAAAGGCAGCAGTTGAAGCGCTAGCAATTTAGCCAAGCTAGCATTCAACCGCTGGGCATGTGGATGGCTGGGAGTGAACTTCTTTCGACGGTCCAGCAGCTGGGGCAGGGAAATTTGCCTGCTAGAATCGGACGTCGGTGTACTGCTAGCAGAGTGGCCGCAAGTACTTGGCTGTGACACACCTAATTCTACACCTTCATTCCTCTCAGTGCATGTTTCAGAGAGGACTGAAGTTATAGTGGGGTTGGAGATCCCAGCTGATGCGGTGCAAGGAGAGGTCCGCTTTGTTCTTTGGTGTGGGTCTTTGAGGTAGGCTTGCCAACGAGCTGCATGGCAGGTCAACATATGTCTGGTCAGGCATGTGGTACCCAAGCGGCTGATGTTTTGGCCACGCGATATACGCTTGAGACATATGTTGCAAACAGCAGCTGTGTGATCTGATGCACTAGCCTCAAAAAAGGCCCACACCAAAGAACTTTTTGAATGACGGGCAGAGGCAGCGCCCTGCACAGGCGGAGCTCTGCGGTGTGATTCCGTCGGTGTACTGCCCTTACGCTGGCCACCAAAGGGCATCCTGCCTCGTTGGAGATGTGCCTCCTCCTCATCCTCCTCCTCCTCCTCTCTCCTATTAGGCACCCACGTGGAGTCAGTGACCTCATCATCCCCTCCCTCCTCATCACTGGAGCCAATCTGGCAGTATGCTGCAGCTGCTGGAACATGACTGCCAGATTGGTGTCCTTCTTGAGCATCCCCTCTGTCTGCTCTCACGCTACTGCCTTCCTGTAGCTGGGTTTCATCATCAGACCCTTCGAAACGCTGGGCATCCTCCTGGAGCATGTACCCAACACTGTGCTCAAACAGTTCGGGGGACTCCTCAGGAGGAGGACATGGTGGGTCTAGGGAAGGAGTGACTGATGATGAGTCTGACATTGATACCAGGGAAGAGGACGCTTTGGCAGCTGCTTTGCCAGTACCCTGAGCCTGGGTGAGAGAGGATGAGGAGGAGGAGGAGGGCTTGGTCATCCACTCTACCAAGTCTTCGGCATGATGTGGCTCAACATGTCCAGCTGCCGAAAAGAAGGACAAGCGTGTCCTATGGCCATGTGCTGATGACAATGCACCGCGTCCACGACCAGCACTGTTGCCCCCAGACACAGAGCCTGCTTGCCCTCTTTTATTGCCTCCTGACTGTCTGCCTCTCCTTGTTTGCCTTCCAGACATTCTAATAGATGGCCTGCAGGGAGATGGGAAAAAAGCAATAAGGGCTACCTTCAGGTGTCCTTCTCTGTCCCTTTACTTAAAGGGGTTGCTCCACCGGAAAAAAAAAACTAAAAGCCAGCAGCTACAGCTACAGCAGCTGCTGGCTTTTAATATTTGGACACTTACCTGTCCTGGAGTCCAGCGACGTCCGCAGCAGAGGACGAGCGACCGCTCGTCGCTCTGCTGCTCCCTCCGCCATCCTCGCTGAGGGAACCAGGAAGTGAAGCCCTGCGGCTTCATGCCCGGTTCCCTACGGCACATGCGCGAGTCGCGCTGCGCCGTTCTGATTGGTGCTCCTGTGTTCTGGGAGCCGAGTGTCTCCCAGAACACCAAGGGAAGTCTGCGGGAAGTGACGTAACTCCCGCAGATTCCCGGAGACAGGACTCCCGGATGTGGGTGAAAATACCTGTCTTAGACAGGTATCTTCACCCCCCTCCCCCCTGAAAGGTGTCAATTAGGCTTGTGCAATTCGTTTCGTAACGAATCGAAATTCGTCCGAATTTAGCAACTTTCGGACATTCGGAAGCATTCGAATTTCCGAACAAAGCAATTACGAATAAAACCGAATCCGAAATAAATTATACCGCAAAATAGCGAATGCCCGAATGTCTTCGGCATAATTCGTTATGAAAAAACTTATGAATGTACAAATCCATTGGAAACACAATAACACTCACTCTGCTCTGCTCTCTGCTTCTCCTTCACCGTGCTGAACTCCCTCTCAAAATGGTGTACAGGGGCGGAGGCTATAGCCGCATGTAAAAAACGAAAGTAAAATACGAGATTTCTAATCCATTCGAAGCACAATAACACTCACTCTGCTCTGCTCTCTGCTTCTCCCTCACCGTGCTGAACCCTCTCAAAATGGTGTACAGGGGCGGAGGCTATAGCCGCATGTAAAAAACGAAAGTAAAATACGAGATTTCGAATCGTTACAAATAACCGCTATGTATTTCGAAAAGTACAAATCCATTCGAAGCACATTAGGCATAATAAGCAGCGTCGTCGTGAGAGAGACACAGAAAATTACGAATCAACGAACCCAAAAAAAGTTACGAAAGTAGGAGTTGTGTCCAGAATCAACGAAAAACAACGTACTCTACCGAAAGTACGAATTATAAAGCAACAAAAAATTCAACGAAAAATGTCGCTTGCAAAAATACGAATGAGTCCGAACACGAAAAATCCCGTCTAGCAAAATTACGAATGATTACGAATCAACAGGACCGGAAAGAAACGAACCGAAACGGAACGAATTTTTCCGTTGTGCACAAGCCTAGTGTCAATTGTGACACCGGAGGGGGGGAGGGTTCCAAATAGCAAAAGTTGCTATTTAGGGTGGAGCTCCACTTTAATGATTTCTAAATATGGTTGAGGATGATTGCTTTCGCACAGAATAGCACAACGACAATTTCCCTGACTGTCCAAAAAACAAGGATTTCAAAGATGGTTGATGAGGAATGCTTTAGCACAGTATAGCACAAGGAGAATTTCCCTCACTGTCCTTCCCTGTCCCTAGAAACAAGGATTATCACAGTGAAAGAAACTGACACTCTTCCTACCTATAGTTTTCTGTCCCTAGAAAAAATGTTTTTTTAAAGATGGTTGATGATCAATGCTTTAGCACACTATAGCACAAGGAGAATTTCCCTCACTGTCCTTCCCTGTCCCTAGAAACAAGGATTATCACAGTGAAAGAAACTGACACTCTTCCTACCTATAGTTTTCTGTCCCTAGAAAAAATGTTTTTTTAAAGATGGTTGATGATCAATGCTTTAGCACAGTATAGCACAAGGAGAATTTCCCTCACTGTCCTTCCCTGTCCCTAGAAACAAGGATTATCACAGTGAAAGAAACTGACACTCTCCCTACCTATAGTTTTCTGTCCCTAGAAAAAATGTTTTTTTAAAGATGGTTGATGATCAATGCTTTAGCACACTATAGCACAAGGAGAATTTCCCTCACTGTCCTTCCCTGTCCCTAGAAACAAGGATTATCACAGTGAAAGAAACTGACACTCTTCCTACCTATAGTTTTCTGTCCCTAGAAAAAATGTTTTTTTAAAGATGGTTGATGATCAATGCTTTAGCACACTATAGCACAAGGAGAATTTCCCTCACTGTCCTTCCCTGTCCCTAGAAACAAGGATTATCACAGTGAAAGAAACTGACACTCTTCCTACCTATAGTTTTCTGTCCCTAGAAAAAATGTTTTTTTAAAGATGGTTGATGATCAATGCTTTAGCACACTATAGCACAAGGAGAATTTCCCTCACTGTCCTTCCCTGTCCCTAGAAACAAGGATTATCACAGTGAAAGAAACTGACACTCTTCCTACCTATAGTTTTCTGTCCCTAAAAAAAATGTTTTTTTTAAAGATGGTTGATGATCAATGCTTTAGCACACTATAGCACAAGGAGAATTTCCCTCACTGTCCTTCCCTGTCCCTAGAAACAAGGATTATCACAGTGAAAGAAACTGACACTCTTCCTACCTATAGTTTTCTGTCCCTAGAAAAAATGTTTTTTTAAAGATGGTTGATGATCAATGCTTTAGCACACTATAGCACAAGGAGAATTTCCCTCACTGTCCTTCCCTGTCCCTAGAAACAAGGATTATCACAGTGAAAGAAACTGACACTCTTCCTACCTATAGTTTTCTGTCCCTAGAAAAAATGTTTTTTTAAAGATGGTTGATGATCAATGCTTTAGCACACTATAGCACAAGGAGAATTTCCCTCACTGTCCTTCCCTGTCCCTAGAAACAAGGATTATCACAGTGAAAGAAACTGACACTCTTCCTACCTATAGTTTTCTGTCCCTAGAAAAAATGTTTTTTTAAAGATGGTTGATGATCAATGCTTTAGCACAGTATAGCACAAGGAGAATTTCCCTCACTGTCCTTCCCTGTCCCTAGAAACAAGGATTATCACAGTGAAAGAAACTGACACTCTTCCTACCTATAGTTTTCTGTCCCTAGAAAAAATGTTTTTTTAAAGATGGTTGATGATCAATGCTTTAGCACACTATAGCACAAGGAGAATTTCCCTCACTGTCCTTCCCTGTCCCTAGAAACAAGGATTATCACAGTGAAAGAAACTGACACTCTTCCTACCTATAGTTTTCTGTCCCTAGAAAAAATGTTTTTTTAAAGATGGTTGATGATCAATGCTTTAGCACACTATAGCACAAGGAGAATTTCCCTCACTGTCCTTCCCTGTCCCTAGAAACAAGGATTATCACAGTGAAAGAAACTGACACTCTTCCTACCTATAGTTTTCTGTCCCTAGAAAAAATGTTTTTTTAAAGATGGTTGATGATCAATGCTTTAGCACACTATAGCACAAGGAGAATTTCCCTCACTGTCCTTCCCTGTCCCTAGAAACAAGGATTATCACAGTGAAAGAAACTGACACTCTCCCTACCTATAGTTTTCTGTCCCTAGAAAAAATGTTTTTTTAAAGATGGTTGATGATCAATGCTTTAGCACACTATAGCACAAGGAGAATTTCCCTCACTGTCCTTCCCTGTCCCTAGAAACAAGGATTATCACAGTGAAAGAAACTGACACTCTTCCTACCTATAGTTTTCTGTCCCTAGAAAAAATGTTTTTTTAAAGATGGTTGATGATCAATGCTTTAGCACACTATAGCACAAGGAGAATTTCCCTCACTGTCCTTCCCTGTCCCTAGAAACAAGGATTATCACAGTGAAAGAAACTGACACTCTTCCTACCTATAGTTTTCTGTCCCTAGAAAAAATGTTTTTTTAAAGATGGTTGATGATCAATGCTTTAGCACACTATAGCACAAGGAGAATTTCCCTCACTGTCCTTCCCTGTCCCTAGAAACAAGGATTATCACAGTGAAAGAAACTGACACTCTTCCTACCTATAGTTTTCTGTCCCTAGAAAAAATGTTTTTTTAAAGATGGTTGATGATCAATGCTTTAGCACACTATAGCACAAGGAGAATTTCCCTCACTGTCCTTCCCTGTCCCTAGAAACAAGGATTATCACAGTGAAAGAAACTGACACTCTCCCTACCTATAGTTTTCTGTCCCTAGAAAAAATGTTTTTTTAAAGATGGTTGATGATCAATGCTTTAGCACACTATAGCACACGGAGAATTTCCCTCACTGTCCTTCCCTGTCCCTAGAAACAAGGATTATCACAGTGAAAGAAACTGACACTCTCCCTACCTATAGTTTTCTGTCCCTAGAAAAAATGTTTTTTTAAAGATGGTTGATGATCAATGCTTTAGCACACTATAGCACAAGGAGAATTTCCCTCACTGTCCTTCCCTGTCCCTAGAAACAAGGATTATCACAGTAAAACACACTGACACTCTCCCTACCTATAGTTTTCTGTCCCTAGAAAAAATGATTTTTTAAAGATGGTTGATGATCAATGCTTTAGCACACTATAGCACAAGGAGCATTTCCCTCACTGTCCTTCCCTGTCCCTAGAAACAAGGATTCGCACAGTAAAACACACTGACACTCTCCCTACCTATCCTTCTCTTTCCCTAAACTAAAGGAATCCAGGTTAAGCAAGAAAAAAAAATGTCACTGTCCCTGCCTATGCTTCTCTTTCCCTGCTCCGGAACACACTACACTAGGCCGCCGTGCTGGCGGCCTTTTATAGTGTGGGGCGTGTACTAAACACCCTCAGCAATAATTGGCCACAGGCATCCTGCCTGTGGCCAATCATTGCTCTCCTCGCTGCCGGCGCTGTGATTGGCCAAGCATGCGGGGTCACAGTGCATGCTTGGCCAATCACAGAGCCTGGATGACACTGCGATGGCGTAGTGCATTGTGGGCCGTTCGTGTCACTCGAATTAGGCGCGAACGGCCCAAATCGTTCGATCTTCGTCGAACGATCGAACAGCCGATGTTCGAGTCGAACGTATGTTCGACTCGAACACCGAGCTCATCCCTACTCAAGAGGAGTGCTTTCTGAGCCTGTTTACCAATACTTCCACTGATTCCTCCCAGTGTGAAACATGGAAAAGAGAATATCCCATAATAACTAGGACATCCAAGCCCGGGGAGGGTATTACTATATATCCCGGTAATTACGCATGTTATGGGAACTACCAGGGAATAGGGAATTTCTTAGGGAACATCTCTATGGGATATTGTGCCTCCTAGAGTAGTGTATCTACTAGTGATGAGCCGAACACCCCCGGGTTCGGTTCGCACCAGAACCCGCGAACGGACCGGAAGTTCGAACGAACATTAGAACCCTATTAAATACAATGGATGCGAACGTTCGAATTCTAAAGTGCTAATTATAACAACTATTATGCATGTTATTGTCCTAAAAAGGGTTTGGGAACCCGGGTTCTGCACCAGGGGACATGTATCAATGCAAAAAGAAGTTTTAAAAACGGTCGTTTTTCGGGAGCAGTCATTTTAATGATGCATAAAGTGAAAAAAAAAAAGTCAAATATTCCTTTAAATATCGTACCTGGGGGGTGTCTAAAGTATGCCTGTGAAGTGCCACGTGTTTCCCGTGTTTAGAACTGTCCCTGCACAAAATGACACTTCTAAAGGAAAAAAAAGCCATTTAAAACTGCTTGCGGCTTTAATGTAATGTCTGGTCCCGGTAATATGGATGAAATTCTTTAAGAAAAATGGCATAGCTACCCCATGACCCCCCCCCCCCCTACCCCAGCCCATTACCAGCCCCTTTGGGTCTTGTATGGATATTAAGGGGAACCCCGCACATAAAATAAAAAAGGCCCTATATACTCTGAACAGCCGTATACAGGCGGTGCATACAAGACAGGGACTGTAGGTTTGTTCTTATGTAGAATCTGTTTGTAATTTTGAACAGGTACATTGTTGAAGTGTAGCTCCAGCCCAAAAATCTATTTTTAAACTTTTTGGAAAACATAGGTAAGGGTTATCACCCCTGTAACATTTGTTTTGCTGTCTGTGCCCCTGTTCAGAACATTTCACCTCACTTTCCGTCCCAATGACAACTGTTTTTGAAATGTGGTGTTTTTCTTGAAACAAGGATTGCTGATAAAGCATCAGTACAGAGGAGACACCTTTCTCCCATATTTATTCTTACAGGAGAGAATTTTCCTTCCTAGTGGTAGATTTCCTCTCACTTCCTGTTGTCTTCTTGCGTTTGCAAGTAGGAGTCGTTTGTAAGTTGGATGTTTGAAAGTAGGGACCTGCCGTATATACTCTGCAGAAATAGGCCCCTTAGTTGTTGGTGTTGGCACAACACTGTAAGCACTCACAGTTACTCTTGGTTGGTGCTGGAACGCCCTGCTGTCAACTATTATATCAGGAATTTTAATTACATATAATTGTTGAACAGTGGTAGTAAAAATTGGGCCTTTGATGGTGGTGCTGGTGCCACAACACTGTAAGCCCTGACAGTTACTCTTGGTGGGTGCAGCAATGGGCCCTGCTGTGAATTATTAGATCAAGAATTGTAATTACATGCCCCTGTTGAACAGGGGCTGAAAAATTGGGCCTTAGGCACTGGTGGCACAACACTGCAACCCCTCACAGATACTGTACTTGGAGCACAGCAATGAGCCCTGTTGCAAAGTATTGCTTCAAAAATTGTAATGACACGCCCCTGTTAAACAGGGGCTGAAAAATTGGGCCTTAGGCACTGGTGGCACAACACTGCAACTCCTCACAGATACTGTACTTGGAGCACAGCAATGAGCCCTGTTGCAAAGTATTGCTTCAAAAATTGTAATTACACGCCCCTGTTAAACAGGGGCTGAAAAATTGGGCGTTAGGCACTGGTGGCGGCACCCATAAACAAAAATGATCTTCCAAGCTATCATCATCAATCGTATCATTGAGGACTCGGAGGAGGAGGATAGCCAGTCAACATAACAGCACAGGCACTCAGCATCAGCATCAGTCTTGAAGGGATGTGACATTTTAAAATCAATTAGTCTGTTATATCAGCATCAGGTGTGTGGTAGCTGGTGGTGATCCAAGACTGGTTCATCTTGATGAAAGTCAGTCGATCAACCGAGTCGGTGGACAGGCGCACCCTGTGATCCGTGACAAATCCTCCAGCAGCACTGAATGTGCGTTCCGAAAGAACGCTGGATGCAGGACAGGCCAGTAGCTCAATTGCATACTGTGCAAGCTCTGGCCAGTGATCCATCCTCAAGACCCAGTAAGCCAGAGGATTTTCGGTGGGGAAGGTGTCCAAGTCTGACCTTGCCCCTAGATATTCCTGCACCATGTTTATCAGACGCTGGCGATGGTTGCTGGAACCAATCATACTTTGGGGCTGCGGACTAAAGAATTGTCTGAACGCATCGGTCAGACGGCCACCTTCCCCACCGCTCCTTCTTTGACTGGCCGAAGCCTCAGCAACTCGTTGTCCAGGACCAGGAGTTTGCAACCTCCCAGTCTCTGGGAACGCGTTGCACAGACCTTTCTGCAAGGCCTCCCGGAGTTGTCTCATCCTCTGCTCCCTCTGCGACGGTAACATAAGGTCCGCAACCTTACCCTTGTACCGTGGATCAAGGAGAGTGGCCAGCCAGTAATGGTCCCTCTCCTTGATCCGAAGAATACGAGGATCCTTCCGCAGACTTTGCAGGATCAGGGAGGCCATGCAGCGTAGGTTTGCTGAGGCATTCGCTCCGGAGTCCTCTGGGTCACTAAGGACGACATGATCCGCAGCCACCTCCTCCCAGCCACGTACAAGTCCACTGGTTTCTTGGGACTGTAAATCATCCCTAAAAGACTGCTGCTGATGATGCTGAGTGCCAGCCTCCACCTCCATGCTGACACAATCCTCCTCCTCCTCCTCCTCCTCTTCCTGTGCGATGGGTGGGACAGAAGGAACACTGTCTGGGTAAAGGGGGCCTTGAGAGGCAAGGAAGTCCTCCTCTTCCTGCCTCTGTTCTGCCTCAAGTGCCCTGTCCATTATTCCACGCAGCGTGTGCTCCAACAGGTGGACAAGAGGTACAGTGTCACTGATGCATGCACTGTCACTGCTCACCATCCTCGTGGCCTCCTCAAATGGTGCCAGGACAGTGCATGCATCCCTGATCATGCCCCACTGGCGTGGAGAAAAAAAACCAAGCTCCCCTGACCCTGTCCTGGTGCCGTAGTCGCACAGGTACTCATTGATGGCCCTCTGCTGCGTGTGCAGCCGCTGCAGCATGGCCAACGTTGAGTTCCACCTGGTGGGCATGTCACATATAAGGCGGTTCTTGGGCAGGTTCAACTCCTTTTGCAGCTCAGCCAGGCGAGCACTGGCATTATAAGATCTGCGGAAATGCACACAGACTTTCCTGGCCTGCCTCAGGACATCCTGTAAGCCCGGGTACCTGCCCAAGAACCGCTGCACCACCAGGTTAAGGACGTGAGCCACACAGGGCACATGGGTCAGTTGTCCCTGTCGGAGGGCGGAGAGGAGGTTGGTGCCATTGTCGCAAACCACCATTCCTGGCTTAAGCTGGCGTGGCGTCAACCACCTCTCGGCCTGGCCCTGCAGAGCAGACAGGACCTCTGCCCCAGTGTGGCTTCTGTCCCCCAAACACACCAGCGCAAGCACGGCATGGCATCTTTTTGCCTGCGTACTTGCGTAGCCCCGTGAACGGCTACGGAGCACCGCTGGTTCATAGGACAAACCACAGGAAGAGGCCATGGAGGAAGAAGAAGAGGAGGGGGTGGAGGAGAGAGGTGTGTCACAACCAGTAGTAGCATTTTGGAGGCGTGGCGGTGGGACAACCTCCAACACTACTGCACCTTGTCCTGAATCCTTCCCAGCTGCCAAAAGAGTGACCCAATGGGCCGTGAAAGAAAGGTAACGTCCCTGTCCATGCCTGCTGGACCATGAGTCAGCGGTAATATGCACCTTACCGCTGACCGCCCTGTCCAGCGAGGCCAAGACATTGCCTTCCACATGCCGGTAGAGAGCCGGAATAGCCTTCCGTGAGAAAAAGTGGCGTTTGGGAACCTGCCACTGAGGAACCGCACATTGCACAAACTCACGGAAGGGGGCCGAGTCTACCAACTGAAAAGGCAGCAGTTGAAGCGCTAGCAATTTAGCCAAGCTAGCATTCAACCGCTGGGCATGTGGATGGCTGGGAGTGAACTTCTTTCGACGGTCCAGCAGCTGGGGCAGGGAAATTTGCCTGCTAGAATCGGACGTCGGTGTACTGCTAGCAGAGTGGGCGCAAGTACTTGGCTGTGACACACCTAATTCTACACCTTCATTCCTCTCAGTGCATGTTTCAGAGAGGACTGAAGTTATAGTGGGGTTGGAGATCCCAGCTGATGCGGTGCAAGGAGAGGTCCGCTTTGTTCTTTGGTGTGGGTCTTTGAGGTAGGCTTGCCAACGAGCTGCATGGCAGGTCAACATATGTCTGGTCAGGCATGTGGTACCCAAGCGGCTGATGTTTTGGCCACGCGATATACGCTTGAGACATATGTTGCAAACAGCAGCTGTGCGATCTGATGCACTAGCCTCAAAAAAGGCCCACACCAAAGAACTTTTTGAATGACGGGCAGAGGCAGCGCCCTGCACAGGCGGAGCTCTGCGGTGTGATTCCGTCGGTGTACTGCCCTTACGCTGGCCACCAAAGGGCATCCTGCCTCGTTGGAGATGTGCCTCCTCCTCATCCTCCTCCTCCTCCTCTCTCCTATTAGGCACCCACGTGGAGTCATTGACCTCATCATCCCCTCCCTCCTCATCACTGGAGCCAATCTGGCAGTATGCTGCAGCTGCTGGAACATGACTGCCAGATTGGTGTCCTTCTTGAGCATCCCCTCTGTCTGCTCTCACGCTACTGCCTTCCTCTAGCTGGGTTTCATCATCAGACCCTTCGAAACGCTGGGCATCCTCCTGGAGCATGTACCCAACACTGTGCTGAAACAGTTCGGGGGACTCCTCAGGAGGAGGACATGGTGGGTCTAGGGAAGGAGTGACTGATGATTTGTCTGACATTGATACCAGGGAAGACGACGCTTTGGCAGCTGCTTTTCCAGTACCCTGAGCCTGGGTGAGAGAGGATGAGGAGGAGGAGGAGGGCTTGGTCATCCACTCTACCAAGTCTTCGGCATGATGTGGCTCAACATGTCCAGCTGCCGAAAAGAAGGACAAGCGTGTCCCATGGCCATGTGCTGATGACAATGCACCGCGTCCACGACCAGCACTGTTGCCCCCAGACACAGAGCCTGCTTGCCCTCTTTTATTGCCTCCTGACTGTCTGCCTCTCCTTGTTTGCCTTCCAGACATTCTAATAGATGGCCTGCAGGGAGATGGGAAAAAAGCAATAAGGGCTACCTTCAGGTGTCCTTCTCTGTCCCTGGAAACAAGGACTTGCAGAGTGAAAGAAAAAAAACACTCTCCCTACCTAGAGTTTTCTGTCCCTAGAATAAATGTTTTTTTTAATCACAATATAGCACAAGGAAAATTAACTCACTGTCCTTACAGGTCCCTGGAAACAAGGACTTGCAGAGTGAAAGAAAAAAAACACTCTCCCTACCTACAGTTTTCTGTCCCTAGAAAAAAATGTTTTTTTTAATCACAATATAGCAAAAGGACAATTCACTCACTGTCCTTCCAGGTCCCTGGAAACAAGGACTTGCAGAGTGAAAGAAACTGACACTGTCCCTACCTAGAGTTTTCTGTCCCTGGAATAAATGTTTTTTTCAGCACAATATAGCACAAGGACAATTAACTCACTGTCCTTACAGGTCCCTGGAAACAAGGACTTGCAGAGTGAAAGAAAAAAAATACTCTCCCTACCTACAGTTTTCTGTCCCTAGAAAAAAATGTTTTTTTTAATCACAATATAGCAAAAGGACAATTCACTCACTGTCCTTCCAGGTCCCTGGAAACAAGGACTTGCAGAGTGAAAGAAACTGACACTGTCCCTACCTAGAGTTTTCTGTCCCTAGAATAAATGTTTTTTTTAATCACAATATAGCACAAGGAAAATTAACTCACTGTCCTTACAGGTCCCTGGAAACAAGGACTTGCAGAGTGAAAGAAAAAAAACACTCTCCCTACCTACAGTTTTCTGTCCCTAGAAAAAAATGTTTTTTTTAATCACAATATAGCAAAAGGACAATTCACTCACTGTCCTTCCAGGTCCCTGGAAACAAGGACTTGCAGAGTGAAAGAAACTGACACTGTCCCTACCTAGAGTTTTCTGTCCCTGGAATAAATGTTTTTTTCAGCACAATATAGCACAAGGACAATTAACTCACTGTCCTTACAGGTCCCTGGAAACAAGGACTTGCAGAGTGAAAGAAAAAAAATACTCTCCCTACCTACAGTTTTCTGTCCCTAGAAAAAAATGTTTTTTTTAATCACAATATAGCAAAAGGACAATTCACTCACTGTCCTTCCAGGTCCCTGGAAACAAGGACTTGCAGAGTGAAAGAAACTGACACTGTCCCTACCTAGAGTTTTCTGTCCCTAGAATAAATGTTTTTTTTAATCACAATATAGCAAAAGGACAATTCACTCACTGTCCTTCCAGGTCCCTGGAAACAAGGACTTGCAGAGTGAAAGAAACTGACACTGTCCCTACCTAGAGTTTTCTGTCCCTAGAATAATTTTTTTTTTTAATCACAATATAGCAAAAGGACAATTCACTCACTGTCCTTCCAGGTCCCTGGAAACAAGGACTTGCAGAGTGAAAGAAACTGACACTGTCCCTACCTAGAGTTTTCTGTCCCTAGAATAAATGTTTTTTTTAATCACAATATAGCAAAAGGACAATTCACTCACTGTCCTTCCAGGTCCCTGGAAACAAGGACTTGCAGAGTGAAAGAAACTGACACTGTCCCTACCTAGAGTTTTCTGTCCCTAGAATAAATGTTTTTTTTTAATCACAATATAGCACAAGGAAAATTAACTCACTGTCCTTACAGGTCCCTGGAAACAAGGACTTGCAGAGTGAAAGAAAAAAAACACTCTCCCTACCTACAGTTTTCTGTCCCTAGAAAAAAATGTTTTTTTTAATCACAATATAGCAAAAGGACAATTCACTCACTGTCCTTCCAGGTCCCTGGAAACAAGGACTTGCAGAGTGAAAGAAACTGACACTGTCCCTACCTAGAGTTTTCTGTCCCTGGAATAAATGTTTTTTTCAGCACAATATAGCACAAGGACAATTAACTCACTGTCCTTACAGGTCCCTGGAAACAAGGACTTGCAGAGTGAAAGAAAAAAAATACTCTCCCTACCTACAGTTTTCTGTCCCTAGAAAAAAATGTTTTTTTTAATCACAATATAGCAAAAGGACAATTCACTCACTGTCCTTCCAGGTCCCTGGAAACAAGGACTTGCAGAGTGAAAGAAACTGACACTGTCCCTACCTAGAGTTTTCTGTCCCTAGAATAAATGTTTTTTTTAATCACAATATAGCAAAAGGACAATTCACTCACTGTCCTTCCAGGTCCCTGGAAACAAGGACTTGCAGAGTGAAAGAAACTGACACTGTCCCTACCTAGAGTTTTCTGTCCCTAGAATAAATGTTTTTTTTAATCACAATATAGCAAAAGGACAATTCACTCACTGTCCTTCCAGGTCCCTGGAAACAAGGACTTGCAGAGTGAAAGAAACTGACACTGTCCCTACCTAGAGTTTTCTGTCCCTAGAATAAATGTTTTTTTTAATCACAATATAGCAAAAGGACAATTCACTCACTGTCCTTCCAGGTCCCTGGAAACAAGGACTTGCAGAGTGAAAGAAACTGACACTGTCCCTACCTAGAGTTTTCTGTCCCTAGAATAAATGTTTTTTTTAATCACAATATAGCAAAAGGACAATTCACTCACTGTCCTTCCAGGTCCCTGGAAACAAGGACTTGCAGAGTGAAAGAAACTGACACTGTCCCTACCTAGAGTTTTCTGTCCCTAGAATAAATGTTTTTTTTAAGCACAATATAGCACAAGGAAAATTAACTCACTGTCCTTACAGGTCCCTGGAAACAAGGACTTGCAGAGTGAAAGAAAAAAAACACTCTCCCTACCTACAGTTTTCTGTCCCTAGAAAAAAATGTTTTTTTTAATCACAATATAGCAAAAGGACAATTCACTCACTGTCCTTCCAGGTCCCTGGAAACAAGGACTTGCAGAGTGAAAGAAACTGACACTGTCCCTACCTAGAGTTTTCTGTCCCTAGAATAAATGTTTTTTTTAATCACAATATAGCAAAAGGACAATTCACTCACTGTCCTTCCAGGTCCCTGGAAACAAGGACTTGCAGAGTGAAAGAAACTGACACTGTCCCTACCTAGAGTTTTCTGTCCCTAGAATAAATGTTTTTTTTAATCACAATATAGCAAAAGGACAATTCACTCACTGTCCTTCCAGGTCCCTGGAAACAAGGACTTGCAGAGTGAAAGAAACTGACACTGTCCCTACCTAGAGTTTTCTGTCCCTAGAATAAATGTTTTTTTTAATCACAATATAGCAAAAGGACAATTCACTCACTGTCCTTCCAGGTCCCTGGAAACAAGGACTTGCAGAGTGAAAGAAACTGACACTGTCCCTACCTAGAGTTTTCTGTCCCTAGAATAAATGTTTTTTTTAATCACAATATAGCAAAAGGACAATTCACTCACTGTCCTTCCAGGTCCCTGGAAACAAGGACTTGCAGAGTGAAAGAAACTGACACTGTCCCTACCTAGAGTTTTCTGTCCCTAGAATAAATGTTTTTTTTTAAGCACACTATAGCAGAAGCACAAAACACACTGACACTCTCCCTACCTATCCTTCTCTTTCCCTAAACTAAAGGAATCCAGGTTAAGCAAGAAAGAAATAACAGTCACTGTCCCTGCCTATGCTACTCTATCCCTGCTCCGGAACACACTACACTAGGCCGCCGTGCTGGCGGCCTTTTATAGTGTGGGGCGTGTACTAAACACCCTCAGCAATAATTGGCCACAGGCATCCTGCCTGTGGCCAATCATTGCTCTCCTCGCTGCCGGCGCTGTGATTGGCCAAGCATGCGGGGTCACAGTGCATGCTTGGCCAATCACAGCGCCTGGATGACACTGCGATGGCGTAGTGCATTGTGGGCCGTTCGCGTCACTCGAATTTGGCGCGAACGGCCCAAATCGTTCGATCTTCGTCGAACGATCGAACAGCCAATGTTCGAGTCGAACGTATGTTCGACTCGAACACGAAGCTCATCCCTAGTATCTACGGATCTGGTGCAGAATCAATTTCAGTCTTTGGGAGACGTGTATTGGATCTGTGGGTACATGAAGATTAGGACTAGGTTACCAGGCCGATGGAAAGGGGAATGTGCACTTGCTAAAGTCATAATGCCCCTGCACATCTTTTCGGGAGATGACCTAGTAGTAAAAAGGGAGCACTCATCTAAATCCAGTAGGAAGCGTAGAAGTGCCCCAGCTGGTAGTTTTGACCCTCATGTATATATAGATGCCATAGGAGTCCCAAGGGGGTTCCCAGATCAATTCAAAGCAAGAGACCAAGTAGCTGCAGGTTTTGAGTCCCTGATTCCCATAATCACTGTTAATGAGAATGTGGATTGGATTAATTATATTTACTATAACCAACAGAGGTTCGTTAACTATACCAGGGATGCACTCCAGGGTTTAGCTGAACAATTAGAGGCCACTTCACAAATGACTTTCCAAAATCGTATGGCCTTAGACACGATTTTAGCTGAAAAGGGGGGTGTGTGTAAAATGTTGCCTGGGTCAAGTACATGTTGTACGTACATTCCGGACAATACAGGCCCAAATGGTAAGGTAACCTTGGCTATTAAGAAATTAGAGGATCTTTCAAAAGAGTTCAAAAGAAATTGGGGACTGACCGATCCCTGGGATCAGTATTTTGGGTGGATGAGTCGATGGCAACGCATTTGTACTCAAATAGGCATAGCAATTTTGATGCTGCTTACATTAGCTGCGATAGTGGTTTGCTGTATTCTGCCCTGTATGAAAAAGCTGTTAGGAAAGGCAGCTAAAGAGGTGACTCCTACTTTTTTGAATCTAGGTGATATTAGAGATCCAATAAAGGAGGATGAGGGACCGTATGCTCCATTGCAGTCCTTGCCTGTTACTAATACATACAACATTCTCAAATGATAAGGGAAAGAATAGTACTTGACTGTTCTCCTGACCGTTTCGTCGAGTAAAGACACTGGGCAAGCCATGTCCGACCTCTATGCGAAATGTAAAAAAGGTCCTGATGTCAGGGGGGCCAGGTAAGGTTATATAGCATAGGGACAGTACTGATAAAATAGTCATTTTAAGGAGGGACTGTGATGGAGTTTGTAAAATTATTATTTTATATGAAGGATTTCTCTCTCTAGTATCTACTTAAATATGGTTTGAGAAGTTTAGCATGGGTTAAATGGTTTTTGTGCTCAGCTGCTCACATGTTTCACTGCTCCCCACCTCAGGAATTTAGGATAGTTAGCATCTTTTTGAGAATGTGTCTGCAAGGGACACACACACACCAAGATATATTTGTATAATAAGAAGCTTGTTGGTGTTCATATTAGAAATTTAGTATAGGTTAAATGTATGCTAGTTGAGGATATAAGTTAGAGTATTATCATATGTGTGTGTTGTAGCATTCATGTGACAAGAAGACATTAGTATTTTCCTTGATTGAGAGCTCAGAGTGAAGAAAAGGAACAGATGTTCTGTGTAGTCCTTCAAACTACTCCTTCAAGCTCCCTCCTCCTACTGAATAAAACCAAAATGGAGCTGAGCTGTATAATGCAGACACAAGGAAGAAACCGACGTCACAAGAGAAGCACCATATATGGACTCAGCCAATCATATGTACATGTTTATGATGACGACTGCCTATGTCACTCTGTCTATATAAGCCTGACTGAATAAAGGAGTGGTCTCTTGAGCCACATATGGGAAAGAAGACACACTGATGCATTGCTCTCAGTTTGTACATTCTTGAAGCATGCCTCCATATTACCATACATTAGAACCAGCGGCAGAATACGGAACAGTTCCGGTATTTGGCCAGAACCGATCTATTACAATATGTTTGTGCCATATTTTTGAAGCAGCATGCTGGAGTTCTTTACTATGTGCTCTTGAGAGTGTTATGCCAGTGTCCACCACCAGGTGTCTCCCAGCAGCCAGCAGGTCCAAGATGTTAGTCTTCACCTTATGCTGGCTGCTAGGAGGGTATTTAGCTCCTCTTCATGATTCTCACAGTGCCTCAGTGTTTTATCTGTGTACCTGTTTTCACGGATCCGTTGCTCTTGGACCTGCTATCTGTTCTGGTCTGTGTTCCTGACCTGCATCCTGCTACCTGCCGAGAACCTGTTGTAAACATTCCCTTTTATCTGCTACCTGCCCCTGTTCCTGACCTGTCTTGATACCTGTAAAGGAAAATTAATATTCCTTCGCTTAGGAGGGAATATATGTTGTATATTGTAGAGCTGCCCCCCCCCCCCTAATGAGATCCTATAAAGGGATCCTAGATGTAAGTAAATTGCTGTGGGGTATGGTGCTGCTCACCCCTCAGGTGTGAGCCAGAGGGTTCAAAATAAAAATATATATAAAGGGAGACCAGGAACTGATTGGACCCCTCCCCTATTTAGGTGGGTCCTACTTTTTGCACAGGTAGACTGGTGATTGAACAGTGAAAGATAAGAAACTCAAAAGCCCATCATTGTAGTGGCCACAAATGGCCTATGCTACCAATGGGGGGGGGTGGTGCTCTAAAGTGCTATTAGGATTGCAGCAACCTAGTTACTGTTAGTGATCCAAAGATATTACATAAATGCAGTGAATGATTCAGTAAAAAATGGAATGTACTACAATTCCTCCAAGTGTATACCACTGTAGTGATACGTTACATGAAATACCTATGTAATATCAAAATAATAAAAAATATATAATACAAAACATATAACAATATATATGTGCCGGTGTATGAAGTCCACTTTCTATAGTGCAAAAAACATATATATAGATGTTAGATATGTGATTCCAATTTCCAGAGTGATTAATAATCTGTGCCGACAAATCTTCCAAAAACTTCATAGGTGCTCCCCCACAAGGGTCCCCACTCACCAGCTCCTCGCACCCCCACAGGGGTAGACAGCATATAAGACTAGATCCAGGTGAGGTCTGTATTTGAGTCACACGATTTCCCAGCCAGGTTGCTACCAGTTGCGTGATATAGATTTTCCCTCAGAAGCCAAGATGCCTCGAAACTTACTCAATCACAGCGGCACATGGAGAGACACACCATAAAAATTTACTGCATGTGCAGTGAATATGCATATAAATACACAAAAAAACAACTCAAATGTTCATGAGTGTAGACATCCAGTGGTTATTCAGTGAGTAATATCCAATTTGAAACCATAGAAGTAACTTTCACCACAAGTACTGCCCGTCACCTTGTAATAAAATGGAGGCTTACCAAAAAGCCAGCGATCGCCCTTACTCAGGGGGGTCAAAACAGGCTTAGTAGAGTGACAGGAACGCCGTCAGGATAGTGAAGACTCCCTTCTCAGGTTACCGACTGGCATCTGAAAGTGTCCCCTCCAGATTGCACTTCCCAGACGCGGTCAAAGTAAAGCTGTAAACGCTCCCTTTCACAGGTGAGGTGCAGACATCCGGTAAATAACTCAGCATTCCAAAGAGAAGAAAAAAGGGGAAGAAAAAGACTCCAGTAGTGCAGAGCTTCCTTAGATGTCTTTTATTTTAAAAGTACAAAAATAGGACCAGCGTCCCAATACTTAACCAGTTGTCAACCGATCGCCGTCAATTGACGGCGGCAGGAAGACACTGCTATCCTGGGCAGAAGTCATATGACGTCACGCCTTTAAAATCCACTAGGGGACGCGCGCGCGCCCGCCGCGTCACTGGGCACCCGATGCGTGTGCCCTGCGGCCGCGATGGCCGCCGGGCACCCGCGATTGCCCAGTAACCGAGCAGGACCGTGGATCTGTGTGTGTAAACACACAGATCCACGTCCTGTCAGGGAGAGGAGACCGATGGTGTGTCCCTTGTACATAGGTACACAGATCGGTCCCCTCCCCCAGTCAGTCCCCTCCCCGCACAGTAAGAATCACTAATAGGGAACACATTTAACCCCTTCCTCGCCCCCTAGTGTTAACCCCTTTCCTTGCCAGTCATGTTTATACAGTAATCAATGCATTTTTATAGCACAGATCGCTGTATAAATGTGAATGGTCCCAAAAATGTGTCAAAGGTGTCCGATCAGGGGTACGCACACACGCCCGCGCCTGCACATTAAGTATCCATCTGGCAGAGCCGAGGAATGCCGCCATTGGTTACATAAAAACAATTCTTGAAATTTATTGGACAGAAATAACATGTTTTCCCACCAAACGGAGAGATGACTCATCATTGGCGCCTAGAGGACAACAATGACATTGCTCTAGGTAAATGACATAAAGAGAGAACAGTGCCATCTTGTGGACCATTCTGATAATACTGAAAAAATAGATAATGCATATTATCAAAAGCTTATTCAAAGAAGTATGTATATTCCACAATTATTCTAAAAATGTTCTCAAAATTAAGGGATGTGTTCCTCCGCAGTACCAAAAAAGTTAAGATTGAACCACAAAAGTTTATATATATTAAAAAAACATATATTAAAAAATATGTTAAGAAATACATCAAACATATGTGGGATCATAAATTTTTATGGGATTTTGTGTAAGATGATCCTAACTTTCTCACATGGAAGAAGCTTATTTGCTATGCTATATTGCAAAATTAATCGCAATAGTATATAACAAATCAGGGAGTCCTACCAAAAAAGGAGAATATAAAAAATATAAAAAAAATATAAAAAATATAAAAAAAGGAGACCAAAGATAAATTCTTAATGAAAAATATATATTTGGGATTTTGATGGAACTAGAGGGGACATTAGCAGTTATTTATAAAACAATTGATGTCCCACTCCACGTTCAAGTCGTTGGGAACATGACATCCTAATTTATAAATCCAATTGGTTTCAGATCTGGAAATGCTTCTCTTGCCATTTCCACCCCGCCAGTGTGGTATATATTTTTCTAGGGCTATAAAGGTGGTGCCTGTGGGGTCTCTGTTATGTTTAAGGTCATAATGTTTAGAGACATTATGCTTATCAAAACCCTTCTATATATTTGTGATGTGTTCCCCTAGTCTGACTTGCAACTTCCGAATGGTGCGGCCCACATATTCTAAACCACATGGGCACCTTAAGAGATACAAAACACATTTAGTGGTGCATGTCATAAATGATTTGATTGGGTATGTGACACCTGTGCCCACTGATGTGAATTCAGTTAGTCTCCTATCACGAAGTGCATTCACCCTACAGACTTTGCACTTCCTACAGGGGTAAAAGCCCTTTAGGTCCCCAAGAAAATAGGTCACATAGGTGGGTCTGGGACATTGGGTGCTATAAAGTGCCTAAGATTAGAGGCCCCTCTAAAGAGTATGCGCGGATTGGTCAAGGATCTTATCATTTTTGATCACCGGCCAGTGCCTTTTGATTATTCTTTTGATGGCCCAATGCTGGCTAGAATTAGTAGTAAGAAATGCTAATCCAAAGTCCTCTCTGTTTTCTACTTGGGGTGGTTTATCACCCAAGAGGGTTTGGCGGTCCTTCACGCCTACTTCTGTGATCAAAGAATCAAGGGCCACATTGTCATAGCCCTTGGTTATAAATCTAGATTTGAGAACCTGAGCTTCTCTATGGAACTCATCCAGATTGGTGCAATTCTGCCTTTGGCGTAAATATTGACCTTTTGGGACAGCCGACAGCCAGGAACGGTGATGGCAGGAGTCCAGTGGGATGTATCCGATCCTGTCTGTCGCTTTGAAGTCAGTAGATGTAGTAATTCTGTCACTCTCTATTACAATTTCCAAGTCCAAAAAGTGGATTTGAGTGGGGCTGGTTTCATAGCTGAGCGTGATGCCCCTATCGTTGTTGTTTAGAAAAGATAGGAATGTGGAAACAGATTCGGCATCACCATCCCATACACAAAGGATATCATCTATGAACCTTTTCCATAAGATGAGTTGGGGTGGCTTATCATGTAGGACTATGTCTTCCTCCCACTTGGCCATAAAGAGATTGGCCATACTGGGAGCGAACTTCGCTCCCATGGCCACTCCCTTTGTTTGAAGGTAGTTGGAACCTCTGTGCCAAAAATAGTTATGTTCCATTGAGAAGTCCAACAGTTCCATCACGAAGTGGCACTGCGTGGTGGAAATGTTGGAGTCCCGATAGAGGAAATGTCGCACCGCCTCATGGCCCAATCGATGAGATATCAACGTGTAAAGCGATGCGACATCTGCGGTGATCAACATATAAGATGTCTTCCACGTTTTTGATATAAAGTATTTGCTGCTGGTGTATCTATAATGGATATTTTTGATTATAGATCCCAACTGATCACTGACACTTTGGGAGTTTTTGATGGGAATGGTGACACAAGGGATGACTCAGCGGGTTGTTTTTTAAGACTTAAAAATCTTACTATTACTGAGGTCCATACTAGATGGGATATAGCATATTTAGAAGAATATGTGGAAGCAAATGTGGTCCCTAGGTGCCTCAGATGGGACGTTAATCCCCAGAAAGAGGATAGTGAACTAGCAGAATGGTTCAAATATTTAAATGAAGCAGGGGTTAACTTTTTACAGTTTCTGGTAGCAAAAAAAGAAAAGAAAATTAACAATGTTGGACTCTGAAATCAACGTTATTAAAAGTAAATTAGTCCCCTTCAGAACCGAACAGGACTATATGCATAAATCAGAGGCATTAAAAACTTTACTGATTAAGGAAGAGTCCGAACAAAAAATAAAGAAAAAGAAAAAGTATAATAGGGATGTGAAAGACTACAGGGAAAATTTGTTTTTTCGGTGGCAGGTTGTACCGCCTCTTGAGCCCCCATCTGGTGTTATAGTCACCATGTCCTACCCTACATCTGCAGCCTCAGGAAGCACCACTATGCGGGGAGGGAACCAACCAAGTTACTCTGATGCATACCACACGCATCATTCTTTTTCCCCTAACCCCCAGAGAGGGAGGGGCCCCCAACAGCACCTCAATCAACCGAGAGGGAGGGGTGGCAGGAGAGGTTCTTTCTCTCGCCCATTTTACCAATCACCACCTCCATGGCGACATAGGGAGAGTAATCATGTTTACCATAACCATAATAACACACAAGACCCTAGGGGTAATACTGGTGATCAGAATCGCCAGGGGGTATTTACTAGCAATAGATTCACTCCTCTAGCTAACAACTCAGGAATATTGCAATCCAGATTGGAAGCTAGCTATGGGGCCTCCTACCCCTCTCACAGTCAACATTCAGCTGAGAGTCAATTTGGACAGGATTTTCAGTTAATCAGTAGGGGAAGAAACAAAAGAAATGGGGACGCAGGAGAGGGAGCAGAGGTGGGAGGAACCTTCACTCCAAAAAAAAAAAGAGGATCTAGATGTAAATGGTATCATTAACCTTAGTACCAAAGAACTGTCTAGGGAGGAACTCTTAACTTTAAATAAAGGATTTAAATTTGCACCGCCACGGAACCTTAATAAGTACCAGACATTTATAGACGTGCAAAAATACACGCGTAAGCTCAGCATTAAAAGATATGTTCTGAGTAATCCTGCCAGACAACTAGCCAGGGAAGCATCGGCCATTGTCCATTCAGGGATGTCCAATGCTTCGCTCTTCAACCCCCCGGGAAACTTGGCGCCTAATGTCGAAGTTTTTCGCTATCTAGTGATTAAGGACTTAGCCAACCTAAGAACAAAATTGGTACATCCTCAACATGACATTAGGGCTGGAATAGAGACCTTGTGCGATAGGAAGGACATAGTTGTACGCCCTGCAGATAAGAGCGGAGCTATTGTCATTCTTGATAGGGAATCCTATTCGAATTAAATGTCAAGGATTCTCTCAGATCCTGATACTTACTCTCTCTTACTATCTGATCCGACTATTAAGTTTAAACAGGATTTGAAAACTTTGATTGAAAAGGGTCATGATATGGGTATATTAAACAAAAAAGAGCATTTGGTACCCTTGGCACCTCGGTTACCGGTTATGTATATATTACCCAAGGTTCACAAGACTTTGGTTAACCCCCCAGGAAGACCCATCATCAGTGGCATATATTTCATCACCTCAGATGTGGGGAAATGTATTGACCACTATCTACAGCCGCTGGTGATGGGTACTCCCTCTTTCCTAAAAGACACTAAGCATGTAATAAATTTGCTGGGGGAAATTGAGTGGAAGACATCTTATATGTTGATCACGCAGATGTCGCATCGCTTTAAACGGCAATATCTCATCGATTGGGCCATGAGGCGGTGCGACATTTACCCTATCGGGACTCCACCATTTCCACCACGCAGTGCCACTTCGTGATGGAACTGTTGGACTTCTCGATGGAACATAACTATTTTTGGCACAATGGTTCCTACTACCTTCAAAGAAAGGGAGTGGCCATGGGAGCAAAGTTCGCTCCCAGTATGGCCAATCTCTTTATGGCCAAGTGGGAGGAAGACGTAGTCCTACATGATAAGCCACCCCAACTCATCTTATGGAAAAAGTTCATAGATGATATCCTGTGTGTATGGGATGGTGATGCCGAATCTGTTGCCACATTCCTGTCTTTTCTAAACAACAACGATAGGGGCATCACGCTCAGCTATGAAACCAGCCACACTCAAATCCACTTTTTGGACTTGAAAATTGTAATAGAGAGTGACAAAATTACTACATCTACTGACTTCAAAGCGACAGACAGGATCGGATACATCCCACTTGACTCCTGCCATCACCGTTCCTGGCTGTCGGCTGTCCCAAAAGGTCAATTTTTACGCCAAAGGTGGAATGGCACCAATCTGGATGAGTTCCATAGAGAAGCTCAGGTTCTCAAATCTAGATTTATAACCAAGGGCTATGACAATGTGGCCCTTGATTCTTTGATCACAGAAGTAGGCGTGAAGGACCGCCAAACCCTCTTGGGTGATAAACCACCCCAAGTAGAAAACAGAGAGGACTTTGGATTAGCCTTTCTTACTACTTATTCTAGCCAGCATTGGGCCATCAAAAGAATAATCAAAAGGCACTGGCCGGTGATCAAAAATGATAAGATCCTTGACCAATCCGCGCATACTCTTTAGAGGGGCCTCTAATCTTAGGCACTCTATAGCACCCAATGTCCCAGACCCACCTACGTGACCAATTTTCTTGGGGACCTAAAGGGCTTTTACCCCTGAAGGAAGTGCAAAGTCTGTAGGGTGAATGCACTTCGCATATTCTCCTTTTTTGGTAGGACTCCCTGATTTGTTATATACTATTGCGATTAATTTTGCAATATAGCATAGCAAATAAGCTTCTTCCATGTGAGAAAGTTAGGATCATCTTACACAAAATCCCATAAAAATGTATGATCCCACATATGTTTGATGTATTTCTTAACATATTTTTTAATATATGTTTTTTTAATATATATAAACTTTTGTGGTTCAATCTTAACTTTTTGGTACTGCGGAGGAACACATCCCTTAATTTTGAGAACATTTTTAGAATAATTGTGGAATATTCATACTTCTTTGAATAAGCTTTTGATAATATGCATTATCTATTTTTTCAGTATTATCTTTATGTCATTTACCTAGAGCAATGTTATTGTTGTCCTCTAGGCGCCAATGATGAGTCATCTCTCCGTTTGGTGGGAAAACATGTTATTTCTGTCCAATAAATTTCAAGAATTGTTTTTATGTAACCAATGGCGGCATTCCTCCGCTCTGCCAGATGGATACTTAATGTGCAGGCGCGGGCGTGTGTGCGTACCCCTGATGACGTCAGTTGTGACGAAACGGTCTTAGGGTACTGCGCATGCGCGAACCATCTCTGTTGATGTAGACAGAGTATTTTAGATCCTTGCAAGGAAACGATTTTAAGTATTGGGACGCTGGTCCTATTTTTTGTACTTTTAAAATAAAATACATCTAAGGAAGCTCTGCACTACTGGAGTCTTTTTCTTCCCCCTTTTTCTTCTCGTTGGAATGCTGAGTTATTTACCGGATGTCTGCACCTCACATGTGAAAGGAAGCATCTACAGCTTTACTTTGACCGCGTCTGGGAAGTGCAATCTGGAGGGGACACTTTGAGATGCCAGTCGGTAACCTGAGAAGGGAGTCTTCACTATCCTGACGGCATTCCTGTCACTCTACTAAGCCTGTTTTGACCCCCCTAAGTAAGGGTAAATATGTTGGAGAAACTACAATGAGATTATAGTTAGTCCTGAGACTTCCTACCACATCCGAATATTTTCTCCTCCTAAGTAAGGGCGGTCGCTGGCTTTTTGATAAGCCTCCATTTTATTACAAGGTGACGGGCAGCACTTGTGGTGAAAGTTACTTCTATGGTTTCAAATTGGATATTACTCACTGAATACCCACTGGATGTGAACATTTGAGTTGTTTTTTTGTGTGTTTATATGCATATTCACTGCACATGCACTACATTTTTATGGACTTTAATTGCACATTTTGAGTTTATGTACATCTGTTGTGCACTTATCACTGTACTTACATATGTTTTTCAATATTACATAGTTCATTATCCAGCGCTGCACTCTTTTCCATATCTATACTTTTTGTGCCCCATATCAGGGTTATAGTGCTTAGCTGCAGGATATCCTTCACGGTTTATACATACTTTGCTTTTTAATTTTGTACACACACCTAGTGCAAATTTTTTTGTTTTAGATTTTGTTGCACGTTATAAATAATAGATAGCAGGTAATGTGGCACTTACTAATAAAACTCAAACAAAAACGTGCTAAATCCACAAAAATAAACTGTCATAAGATGATAGCTGACTAATCGGTTAACATCAATAAGTGCAATTGATAATAATGGCCTAGGTGAATGACCCACTAGCATCGGTAGGACATAGACATGTATAACTAAGTGAAAAATGTGCAAATAACAATAGATATAAAGCTTCCAACAAAGGAAATGACATCCAATGTTCAATAGCTGTGACACTTCAAAGTGTAATCAAATCACATGGGTGATCCAGATCTCTTTAAAAATGTGTCCAAACGTGCAGCGAAAAGTTCATCACATTAAAGTGCATGTGCCACCGTCCGATATGTTTCTACCATCCTATGTGCGTCTCACCTCATATACCGATAAATTGAGCCTCTCTGGTGTTTCCCCACTGGGCGATCAATCTCCTCATGAACGTTCGCAACAGAGTCACAATCAATTGTTATATGTACTCATTGGCATGGAAAAGAAGAGGGAGGCTCCATAGTGTAGTATGGACAATATACAATAATGTTTGTTTCGAGATCTATTTAATTTTGAATCTGGGGATAGCAGCTGTTATTTAGAGTTATTGATTTAAAGCGCGAGATTGCCCATATACCTTATCACTGAAGTTTTTAAACACTATTCAAAACTTTTTCAATCTATGCAGCTATGGATGTATTTAACTTTATGAAGGGTCGCCAGACCAATATTATAGAAATATTCCAACAAACACCAAGCCCAAATTTGGATATGGAAAAGGGATTTAAACAACTCCAATATGATATGGAGAAACAAATTAGGCTATGGTGGGATATAGCCTCATTTGAGATGTACATAGGGAAGAATCTCACCCACAGGAGGTTGAGATGGGATGTCAACCCAAATGATGGTGCGGAAAACTTGACACTTTTAGATGATTGGTTCCAGTTTTTTAATGGCTGCGAACAAAAACTAATGCAACTGATGATTAGAAGGCGAAAAGACAAAAATGTTTTAGTAGAGGCCAATATCATTGACCTCAAAAGTAAAATGGAACCTTTCATGGGTACTAAAGAATATTTGGACAGGGCACAGAGCCTTCAGACTCATCTGTCCAAATATGATGGAGACACGAAACAGAAAAAGTTAAAAAAGTATCAGAGAGATATTAAAGATTACCAAGAAAATAAAGTTTATAAATGGCAGGAGGATTTAGAACTATATAATTCCACAGAGTCTCCGGTGGGAAGGGACATGGAAGTACATAATGTAGTGGCTCAGTCAGCAAAAAATGTTAAAAACAAAACTCAGACTCCCAAAAAAAAAAAACCTGCACCCTCAAAAGGGCAAAATGCATATGGGAATAGGGGTTACCCCCCACCACCCCCCAGTGGGGGTAACTACCCCCCACCCAATGACTATTATCATAGCCCCTATTCAGTTCCCACCCACAATAGGTATGGACCATTGGATAATAGGCCCAATGACTATGGGCATCCCTATTACCATCAGGGAACAAATCAATACCAACCTAGACCTCCAAGAGGGAATTACAGAGGTAATCATAGAGGGAGGCCTACACCTTACCAAAATAACTACCAACAGGGGGGGGGAATGGAGGGGATGGAAAGAGCCGTACAAAATCCCACCCAATATATCCCAATACCCCAAAGAATATTTAGAAAAAAAGGTAGAAGAGGGGGAGCCCGAAAGAAAAAGACCAAGGGACAGTTAAATGGAGGTATTTTTAACTTGGCAGGTACATCATTTTCAGAAGATGAACTGCAAGTTTTAACCCTAGGTCTCAAATTTGCACCTGACAAAAATCTTAACAAATTTGAATTGTTTATTGACGTTGAAAAATATGTAAGAAAATTTTATTTAAAAAAGCATTTTGCATCTCAAAATACTGCGAGTCTACCAGTGCCCCATTCAGATAGATACAAACATAGTGGTTTGAGGAATAATTCCACATTTAACCCCCAAAAGGGAACACATCACCATATAGAGGTGTTTAAGTGCATGGTGCAGGATGAAATGAAAACACTAGAATGTAAGAAGGCTAGAACCAACCACTCTATAGTGGAGGGGATGCAAAAATTAGAAAAGAATAAAAATATAGTAATCCGCCCTGCGGATAAGGGTGGGGGGCTAGTGATACTCACCAAGGAGCATTACTATGGGGAGAGCCAAAGACTATTCAAAGACACAAGTACCTATAAACCATTAAAATCCAATCCCATGGTTAAACTAAAATCTGAGCTCAATAATTGGATTGACAGGGGTGTCAACCTAAATATTTTGGATACCAAAGAGGCCCTATACTTATCACCATAAGTACCACGGACTCCAGTGCTATATATAGTTCCCAAGATTCATAAAAACAAGGAACAACCTCCAGGTCGCCCGATCATAAGTGGGATAGGCTCACTCTACTCTAGAGTAGGAGAATATTTGGACATTTTTTTGCAGCCCTTGTTTACACGAGTGTCATGATGGGCAATCTCACCTGCAAGCTGGCGATGCGGCGGTGCGCGCGGGTACGCGCCTGCGCAATAGTGTCGAATCGTCGTTAGCGCGTTCACGCCGGCGTAATAGCGGCGAGTCGGCGTTAGCGCATGCGTGCATGCGCGGGTAACGGCGCGCGGCGCGCGTCGGTGCGCGCGGGAGCACGCAGTGACACGTTCTGGCGCCAATCTGGGGCTATTTGAAGGGGCTTGTGCTGGGGCTGCTTGCTGTCCGGTCTACAGCGTTTCCTAGACCCACCTGCTATCCGCTATTACCCTACCGATCTGTTCCTGTGACCCGGCTTGTTCCTGACGCTTCTTGCCTTCTGCCTGCCCGCTGACCCCCGGCTTGTTGACCTCGCTTCCGCCTGCCCCTTCTGCTACCTGCTGCCTGCCCGTTGCCAACCCGGACTGTCTAACGACTCTGCCTCTGCCTCTTGCACTGCACCTGATCTGCCCGCCAGTGGATTACCCGGCCTGTTTGAACCTGCCAGTGCCCGGTACTACAAGACACCTCCCCGCTGTCTGCCGTTTGTCTTCTCGGTTCCCTGTGTGCCAAGCCTGCCTGCCGTCCAGCTTCCCTGCTGCCGCTGAAACCTGCACAGAGCTTCCTAGGTCCAGCTCCATCTCTGCACCAGTGTTCCTGACAGGCACTTGTGCGACTCCGCACTCCCGAGCTCCCTGTTCCCATCATCAGGGGTTCCGGAGTAGGAGCTGCAAAAGAGGCCGCTCCCTGCATCCCAGGCTCATCACCAGGTACGTGACAGTACCGGACAGCCATGTCAGAGCCTGCGCAGGGAGCAGACCCAATGGAGGAACTTTGCCGACACCTGGATGGGCTAACCCAGGCCGTCAGAAGCCTGCAAGAGGGTTATACCCGACTGGAGGGCCGAGTCCAGGCCCTATCCTCCTCAGCTTCCTCCTCCACTGGGACTTCCACTTCTCCCTCGGTGGTCATGATGCCGCCTGAACCAAAGGTACCCACGCCTGAGCGATTCTCAGGGGAGCGGAGCAAATACAAAGCCTTTCGGAATGCCTGCGAGCTCTTCTTTGCCTTGCAACCACGGACCTTTTCACTAGAATCCACCAAAGTGGGGTTCGTTATTTCCCTCCTGTCTGGTGAGCCTCAAGCCTGGGCCCACCGCCTCTTGGAGCATAAAGACGTTTCACTTAATACCTTGGACACCTTCTTCCAAACCATGTCCCAACTTTACGAGGATCCGCACCAGACCGCCACTGCCGAAGCAGCCCTGCATGCCCTTCAGCAAGGCCGCAGACCCGCCGAGGATTACGTTTCTGAATTCAGGAGATGGAGCTCAGACACTAATTGGAATGATGCTGCTCTTTGTTATCAATTCCGTTTGGGACTCTCTGAACCACTCAAAGATGAACTGGCACATGTGGGTGTGCCCGGAACTTTGGATGCTCTAATCAACCTGACCATCCAGATTGACCGTCGCCTACGAGAACGTAGGACTGAACGAGCCACCGGGCCACCTCGCCCGGTCTGGATGTTGCCCCGGGTACCCAGCTCTGCCAACTCAGCTCCTCCATTCCCAGCTTCAGCCTCCTCTGACAACCCAGAACCCATGCAGCTGGGACTTCTCCGTCCCTCTCTCACCCCTGAGGAACGTCAACGCAGGCGAACCCTTAACCTGTGTCTGTACTGCGGAGAACCCGGACATTATGTACGGACCTGCCCGGTGAAGATCCGTAAGTGCCTCTCCATGTCGTCTGTGTATTTACCCGTTATACCCAGTAATTCCGCTCACCTGGCGATTCCCATTCTTTTGCAGCTCCCAGGAGGGAATATTCAAGTCAGCGCTATCATTGACTCCGGGGCCTGCAGTTGCTTTTTGGACTTAGCTTTTGCCACCACACATCACATTCCTTTGCGCCCTAGAGCTAAAGGGCTTTCTGTATACCTCGCTGATGGGTCGACCCTTAAATCCGGACCAGTCACACAGGAGACCCTACCGCTGGCCACAACCATTGCCAGTACTCATCAGGAGTTACTATGCCTAGATGTCATCAAGTCTCCTCTGTTCCCCATCATCCTGGGCATGCCCTGGTTACAGGCCCATAACCCGCAAATTAATTGGACATCAGGAGAAGTCAGTTTCTGTTCCCCCTACTGCCGTCAACATTGTCTGCAGGAAGTTTTGAGTACCCCTTCTCCCTTGCTTTGCATGGACTTTGATGCTGAGGCCCGCCAGTCAGTTCCTGAAGCATACCATAGCTTCCTGGACGTTTTTAGCAAGAAAGGGGCTGAAACTCTTCCTCCACACAGGCGTTACGACTGTCCGATTGAGCTTCTCCCTGGGGCTGAAATCCCCTTTGGCAGGATTTTTCCCCTGACGGAACTTGAACTCAAGACCCTCAAGACCTATGTGGATGACAATCTCATGAAAGGGTTCATCCGTCCTTCTACGTCACCGGCAGGGGCAGGGATTTTCTTTGTTGAGAAAAAGGACCAGTCCCTCCGGCCTTGTGTGGATTACAGAGAGCTCAACAAAGTGACGATAAAGAACAGATACCCCCTTCCTTTAGTTCCTGAATTGTTTCAGAGACTGGGATCTGCAGTTATTTTCACAAAACTGGACCTCCGTGGGGCCTATAACCTGGTGCGGATCCGAAGCGGGGATGAGTGGAAAACTGCCTTTCGCACTCGCTTCGGGCACTTCGAATACTTAGTCATGCCCTTCGGACTCTGCAATGCCCCGGCTATGTTCCAGCATTTTGTGAACGATATTTTCAGAGACTACCTTGACCTTTTTGTTATTGTTTACCTGGACGACATCCTCATCTTTTCCCCCTCCTTGGAGAAACACCGGGAACACGTTCGGAATGTGCTCGCACGGCTTCGAATGCACAGGTTATACGCAAAACCAGAAAAATGCGAATTCGAACGCCAAAGCATCCAATTTCTTGGACTTGTCATCTCGGTGGAGGGTATCACGATGGACTCCCAGAAAGTGGCTGCAATTCTTGACTGGCCGGTGCCCGTAGATAGGAAAGGCATACAGCGCTTCATCGGATTCGCAAACTTTTATAGGAAGTTCATCAGGGGGTTCTCTTCCATCATCACCCCATTAACCAACCTAACCAAACAGACGGTCCGGTTCCAGTGGTCTTCAGAAGCCCAAACGGCCTTCGAGACCCTTAAGGAATTATTTACCTCTGCATCCGTTCTGAGGCACCCTGATGCGGCTCTTCCATACATACTGGAGGTGGACGCCTCGGAAACCGCGGTTGGGGCGGTTCTCTCCCAAAGACAGGGGCCCAAGGCTCTCTTACATCCGGTTGCCTTTTTCTCCCGTAAGCTGTCAGATTCGGAGAAGAACTATGATGTGGGAGACCGGGAATTACTGGCAATCAAAGCCGCCCTGGAGGAATGGCGGTACCTCCTGGAAGGAGCAGCGCATCCGATCCTGGTCTATACGGACCACAAGAATCTGGAGTATCTGAGAGTGGCAAAGAGACTGAAACCCCGGCAGGCCAGGTGGGCACTTTTCTTCACACGTTTCTCTTTTCATATAACGTATAGACCAGGATCGAAGAATACTAAACCTGATGCTCTCTCACGAATGTTCTGTGACCCTGAAACACCTGCCCCTCCGGATACCATCTTGTCACCTGGAAACTTCCTCTTGCTTCAAGAGGACTTGCTATCTCGGATCAAGCAAGCATCCAGGGGGATCTCTCCCTCACCTAGTACAGAGGTACAGCTCAAGGATGGACTTTTATGGTACAAGGACAAAATCTTTGTACCAGAGAGCGTGCGAGTCGCGGTCCTTAGTTCCTGTCACGATAACAAACTGGCTGGACACTTCGGGGTACTCAAGACCTCCGAACTACTACAACGCATGTTCTGGTGGCCGCAACTATCAAAGGACTGTAGGAGCTACGTGGAGTCTTGCAGCATATGTATCAGAAACAAGGGAAGTAAGTCCAGAGCCTGGGGTCTGTTGAAACCATTGCCCGTACCCGAAAGGCCATGGAAGATGATCTCCATGGACTTCATCGTAGAACTTCCCCCCTCGGAGCTTTACACCACTATCTTCGTGGTCGTGGATAGACTATCAAAGATGGCACACTTCTTGCCCATGAGGGGTACGCCTTCTGCTCCTGAGACAGCTAAAATTTTTGTCAAGGAAATCATAAGGCTCCATGGCATCCCTGCAAACATTGTGTCGGATCGAGGGGTGCAATTCACCTCCAGGTTCTGGAAGGCCCTGTGTGAAGCTCTCGGGATTAACTTGTCCTTCTTGTCTGCCTATCATCCACAATCAAATGGCCAGACTGAACGGACGAATCAGACACTTGAGCAATACCTACGCTGCTTTTCTTCGTTCTCGCAGGAAGATTGGGTACCTCTACTGCCGCTGGCCGAGTTTGCATACAATAATTCGGTCCACTCCGCCACGAAGCAATCCCTGTTCTATGCTAACTACGGCTTTCATCCCTCATTCTTGTCCAACTGTATCCCGGAGTCTGCTGTACCTGCTGTCCAGGAGACATTGGATTTTTTCAGAGCAAACAATGAGTTATTACGCGACACGATGACTAGGACACAAGAATATAATAAGGAAGTGTTCGACAAAAAGAGAAGAGGAGAACTCAATCTGGAACCCGGGGATCAGGTGTGGTTATCTACACTGAACCTTAGACTTGCCTGTCCCTCAAAGAAATTGGGTCCCAAGTTTGTGGGTCCTTTTCCCGTCAGGAGACGGATAAACAGTGTGGCCTATGAACTGGAGCTACCAGAATCATTCCGGATCCACCCGGTTTTTCATGTTGCCTTACTCAAGCCTACTGTTCCTGATCCCTTCTCGGGACGTGACACCGGCCCTCCTGAACCAATCTTGGTTGACGGTGAAGAGGAGTTTGAGGTGGAATCCATCATGGATTGTAGAAAAAGGCGCAACCAAGTCCAATTTCTTGTAAAATGGAAGGGATATGGCCCTGAGGAGAACTCATGGGAACCTGAGTGCAACATCCATGCCAAAAGATTGGTTCAGTCCTTCAAAGACTCCCATCCAGTTAAGATGGCCCAGTTGGGCATCCGGAGGCTGCCCATTGGAGGGGGGCAATGTCATGATGGGCAATCTCACCTGCAAGCTGGCGACGCGGCGGCGCGCGCGGGTACGCGCCTGCGCAATAGTGTCGAATCGTCGTTAGCGCGTTCACGCCGGCGCAATAGCGGCGAGTCGGTGTTAGCGCGTGCGCGCATGCGCGGTAACGGCGCGCGTCGGTGCGCGCGGGAGCACGCAGTGACACGTTCTGGCGCCAATCTGGGGCTATTTGAAGGGGCTTGTGCTGGGGCTCCTTGCTGTCTGGTCTACAGCGTTTCCTAGACCCACCTGCTATCCGCTATTACCCTACCGATCTGTTCCTGTGACCCGGCTTGTTCCTGACGCTTCTTGCCTTCTGCCTGCCCGCTGACCCCCGGCTTGTTGACCTCGCTTCCGCCTGCCCCTTCTGCTACCTGCTGCCTGCCCGTTGCCAACCCGGACTGTCTAACGACTCTGCCTCTGCCTCTTGCACTGCACCTGATCTGCCCGCCAGTGGATTACCCGGCCTGTTTGAACCTGCCAGTGCCCGGTACTACAAGACACCTCCCTGCTGTCTGCCGTTTGTCTTCTCGGTTCCCTGTGTGCCAAGCCTGCCTGCCGTCCAGCTTCCCTGCTGCCGCTGAAACCTGCACAGAGCTTCCTAGGTCCAGCTCCATCTCTGCACCAGTGTTCCTGACAGGCACTTGTGCGACTCCGCACTCCCGAGCTCCCTGTTCCCATCATCAGGGGTTCCGGAGTAGGAGCTGCAAAAGAGGCCGCTCCCTGCATCCCAGGCTCATCACCAGGTACGTGACAACGAGGAAGGTCTTATCTCAAAGACAGTCGGGAGCTTATTAAATCCCTCTCTGGTATAGTAGTTGCAGATACCACCATTTTGGTTACAGTGGACATAGAATCTCTCTATACCAACATCAAGCAGGAGGATGCTTTAGTAGCAGTCCAGTCAGCATTGACTGTAGACTCACAGCTCAAGAAAACTCAGATACAGTTTTTGGTTGATGGTTTGGAGATAGCATTGGGGAACAACTATTTTTGGACCCAAGGCAATTTCTATAACCAAATTAAGGGGGTCGCAATGGGGGCCCGATATGCCCCCAGTGTGGCCAATTTGGTCTTGAATAAGTGGGAAGAGGAAACTATCTTTAAAGATAAACAACAATCCCTACTGTTCTATAAAAGGTACATCGACGATGTAATACTGTTATGGGAGGGATCCCAAAGTACCTTACAAGTTTTCTTAAAGGGTCTAAATGGTAACGAATATGGACTCAGGTTCACAGCAGAGTTCAGCTTGGAAACCATCAATTATTTGGATCTCACTCTCATTAAAAAAGATGGCAGAATTGGCATGAGGACGTTCTTTAAGGGGACAGATAGGAACGCTTTCGTGCCAATAAACAGTTGCCACCATCCCCAATGGTTGGGAGCCATTCCCAAGGGACAGTACATGCGAATTCGTCGCAACTGTGCCACTGATGCAGATTTCAACACTCAGGCTGCAATTCTCACAGAGAGGTTCAGTGAGAAGGGGTATAGTCATGATGGAGATAGATAGATAGAGCCAGGAATCAAGTAGCTGTGATGGATAGACATTCTCTTCTAGAGTCTAAGAAAAAAAAAACCTTCACAGGAGAATTGCCTTTTATATCTGGCTTTCACAGGCAATATAAAAGTATAGAAAAGGTGTTTAAAAAATTCTGGCCCATTCTCCTTAAAGATAGGGACCTTGTATCAGTGCTTCCCCCAAAGCCTAAATTCATCTACAGGAGGGCACCTGGTTTAAGAAACATCATTGCACCTAATGTACCAGACCCCCCGGAGAAACCCGCCACATTTCTGGATGGATCTGGATTCTATTACTGTACAAGATGCAAAGCTTGTCGTACTACCACACGACGCACCAAAAAAATAACCAAATTCAAATCCTTGGTCACCCAAGAAGAATTTAAAATCAAACCCCTGATTACTTGCTATTCTAAATATGTGACCTACGTTTTGGAATGTCCCTGTTCTCTCCAATATGTGGGGCGCACTACTCGAGAGCTCAGGGTTAGAATAAATGAACATGTAGCAAACATAGCTAAGGGTTTTCCCAACCACAGCGTTTCACGTCATTTTCTACAATGCCATAATAGGGACCCCCGGCTATTGGTTTTTTATGGCATTGATAGAGCTACACAAAACTGGAGAGGAACAGATCTTAAAAAATCTATTTCCCAAAATGAGACCCATTGGTTGTACCGACTGTCCACGATGCAGCCTTTGGGCCTGAATATAGACTTGGACTTAAATAGTTTTTTAACTAATGAATGAGCAACCATCTACCTCATATGAGTATGTTTGTGTAGATGTAGCAGGTGCAAATTTAAAATCAAACATATTCTATTTAGAGATAAATAGATATTTTTACATTTTTTATCATTTACTTCTGAATAAATATAATAATATGGGTTTAAACATTCTTTTTATACTAATCCTTTCCACTGGTTGAACCAAATTAGATCATACCCTAAGACTTAATGTGCATATCATGTTAGTGTAGAAGGAGTTAAATTGTGTCAAATATATGGTATGTTATGGGGAGGGATGTCCACATTAAGTCGTCATATGGTTAAATTTTCTAGAAGGTATTGTAATCCAACATGCTCCAGCAGAAATGCTCTTGTTGTTTATTGTTTTTCTAGTTGCTTTCTAATATTGTTTTTTTAAATGTATATTGTATGGTTTGCAAGTTGGAATAACCGGGACTGAGGTTGTTAATGGCTTAGCACGTCCCCTTTTTCTTTCTGATTGGCTGATACTTACACTAATAGTCAGACGCACGGTAGCTCTGCACACTTCCTGATGACGTGCATTACGAAACAGCTGTGTAGGCGACGCTAGGTTACGTCTCTGACGTCACTTCCGGTCCCGCTGGTTCTCTCCTGGTAGAAGGTGCAACGCACGCCGGATCGCTCCTCTGCTCAGACTCATCGTGCCCTGCTTGTCTAAGCCATTCAGCCTCAGTGCCGGGTCTGTGGTACTATTCAAGTAAGGGGGCATTTGTCTGTCCATTTTTTTATAATTACTTTTTATTAAACGGGATTACACTATTTTGCAGTTTTTCTCTCTTTTTGTGTCCCACAAACGCATGATCGAGCCTCCAGGAGGCAGGGATTCTCAGTTCCATGTATGACCTCTTTATCCATACTAGCAAGTGTTACTTGCAACAAGCGATATTGACTCCTTTTTAATTAAATGAGTCAACATGATCTGGTAAGCGGCCAATCTTCTTTGAGCACTATTGGGTGTTACACATTAAGTTGGTGAAGGCTATCACATCAAGTTTATTTCCGATTTTGGATCAAGTATATTCAAGTTTCATCAAACCACTGAATGTTATGAATTGTTGGACTATCATCGTTCATTATATTTTTTTGGACAATACTAAGGACACTCATGTTATTGTGTGTGTTTTGTTTTGTTTTTTATTCTCTTTGTTAGATTTTGACACCAATCAGCAGGTGTGTCAACTCACATAGGTGCATTTCATTACAAACAAGCCTAGTTCAAGCAGTTTGAGCTAGCAGTTATTTGATTGCATATTTGGGTTGGTGTTACTAATTTATTATTTTATTATTTCTTAATTTACACATATATTGATTGGTGCATTAAGTAGGTATTTTAATTTTTGTATCACAGTTTATATTCAGCACTGTGGGTAGCGCCCCCACTATACATGCACGTATGTATCAATATACTTATTAAAAAACGTAGTAACTTATAGTTAAAGTTCTAGGTAAACAGCATAGTATATGTAGGAACTTCTGGTCTCGGCCGCGACACCCGGCTCTCTCACGTTTTTAAAGAGATCTGGATGACCGCTGCACTTTATATGGGACTTTTTCTCTTTTGCACTATTAGATATTAAATATCTGATTTTTTCCATAATATTTGCTTTCTTTGCACAATATTTGCTTTTTTTGCACATGTTCATTTGGAAGCCTTATGATGAATTATGTCATTTATTGATTGTTTGCATTTATTGTATGCACTTTATTATGTTGATGCACAATAGTTATCTGGAATTTACCCATGTGATTTGATTGCACTTTGAAGTGTCACAGCTATTGAGCATTGGACGTAATTTCCTTTGTTGGAAGCTTTATATCTATTGTTATTTGCACATTTTTCACTTACTTATGTAGCGGGTGTTTGATTTTTGGGAAAAGCATCTGGGTAGTGGTGTAACCCAGATGCATTGATTGTCAGGGAATCTGAGGCCTTTTGTGGTTCTTGGAGGACTCTGGTGGTGTGAGGTTCCCTGTGGCCTGCAGGTGGCGTTGTCGCAATGGGCCGAGGTTGAACACTCACCGCAAGACTGCTTCCTTTTTGTCCTTTCCTGGCGCAGGTACAGCAGGGCGGGGAACCTGCTGTGACGCGAAAGGCGAGGGGATAAAAGGGGCGGACGCCCTGACCTTGGGGTTCAGAGTCGGAGGACGCAGCCGCACCCAGGCACCTTCAGCTTGGGTGCTGGCATTCCGCAGTTCCGGGCCCAGGTGCCCTTGACCTGGCTGGAGCGAGAGATGGAGTCTATCTCAGGCACCTTTAGCCTGGGGTGAGGTACTGTGGCGGAGGCCTGGAGCTCAGTACCTTCGACTGAGTTCCGCAAGGGCGGAGGAATCCGAGGGGGCCCTAACTCCTTGGGTGCCCGTGTCTGAGGTCGAGAAGACTGGTGAGCGGAACTTCTCTGGAGAGTCCGGCGCAGCATTGCTGGTGACAGAGAGGCCACCGGTGACTCCCTTGGATGGGTTGCCTTCCCCTGACAGGGGCTGTGCTAGCGAAGGTAATTCAGGTTCTACCTCATATAGTCAGTGGCAGTGACTATTCGCCACTGGTGATACTACAGTGGTTAGCTTTATCTAGAAGAATTGTGCCTTGGCCTACTCCCTACAAATACTGAAGTGTTACATGGGTCCCAACCTGTCTGTGCTGTTTGACTGTTTATTGAGAAGAATAAATACGAGTTGGACCCATTTAGTGTGTGGAACTCTGGTTACTAGGAGCAAAGGGGAGTCAATCCGAGGAAAGGATTGGACTCTGGGACACATACACAAGCCCGATAGTTCTGGCCTTCACCTCTACACCTGTGAGGACATGGGCCGTGGTGTATCTCATCCCTCCCCCCAGTGTTAAGCCCTAGACGAGACAGACAAGCCGTGAATGAGAAGGGGTGAGAGGGGTGAGGACGCTACACTTAGTTATATATCTATGTTCTACCGATTCTAGTGGGTCATTCACCTAGGCCATTATTATCAATTGCACTTATTGATGTTAACTGATTAGTCAGCTATCATCTTATGACAGTTTATTTTTGTGAATTTAGCACATTTTTGTTTGAGTTTTATTAGTAAGTGCCACATTACCTGCTATCTATTAATGATGGGACTTGTCGTTTCGCAACAGCTGGAAGTCCACCTGTTTGAGACCTCTGGTGTAAAGGCAGGTGTCCCAATACTTTTGGTAATATAGTGTCTATACCATAGTTTGTGGACTCTCTTTCCTACAGACCAAATAATACTGTAAACATTGATTTAGGTTATTTTCACCAAAGAAATGTAGCAGAATACAGTTTGGCCAAAGGCCTGGTTCACACTGGGGCGACAAACGCTCCGACATTGGGAGCTCATGTCGCATGACGTGTGAAAATCAATGTTTCCCTATGGGAGCCGTCCTAACTGGTCCGACACATGTCGGTCCGACTTTGAAAATGCTCCCTGTACTACTTTGGTCCGACTTTGATCCGACTTCAGCCCATTGACTATCATTGAAGTCGGATCAAAGTCGGACTGCAGTCTTGCATGGTCCGACTTTGGCATGCGACTTATGCTCTGCTGATCTTGAGGGGGAACTCCACGCCAAATTTTAAATAAAAAACCGGCATGGGTTCCCCCTCCGGGAGAATACCAGGCCCTTGGGTCTGGTCTGGATTTGAACGGGCGCCCCTACGCCGAAAAAACGGCGTGGGGGTCCCCCCAAAATCCAAACCAGACCCTTATCCGAGCACACAACCTGGCAGGCCGCAGGGGAAGAGGGGGGGACGAGAGCGGCCCCCCCTCCCTCCTGAACCGTACCAGGCCGCATGCCCTCAACATGGGGGGTTTGGTGCTCTGGGGCAGGGGGTGACCTGCGGCCCCCCCACCCCAGAGCACCCTGCCCCCATGTTGATGAGGACAGGGCCTCTTCCCGACAACCCTGGCCGTTGGTTGTCGGGGTCTGCGGGCGGGGGCTTATCGGAATCCGGGAGCCCCCTTCAATAAGGGGGCCCCCGGATACCGGCCCCCCCACCCTATGTGAATGAGTATGGGGTACATCGTACCCCTACCCATTCACCTGGTGGACAAAAAATTGCAATAAAAAAACACTACACAGGTTTTCAAAGTAATTTATTGCACAGCTCCGGGGGTCTTCTTCCGACTTCCGGGGGTCTTTTCCGACTTCCGGGGGTCTTCTTCCGACTTCGGGGGTCTCCGGTTCTTCTCCCGCTCTCCGGTTCTTTCTTCCGCCGGGCCTCCGCTAACTTCTTTTTAGCTTCTTTAACTTCTTTTTAGCTCTCTTGCTAACTTCCCCGTTGTCTCGTCCGGCTCTCCGTTGTCCTTCTGCCGGCCCCTCCACTAACTTCTTTTTAGCTCTTTCGCTAGTGGAGGGGTCGGTCTTCCCGTCGCTGTCGCCGTCGGCTTCTTCTTCCCTCTTCTCCTCCTCGATGTTGACGCGTCGCTTCTTCCCGCTGTAATACTGGCTCTCCGCTCCGCTCCGCATTAATATAGGCTTCTCATGACGTCACAGTCACATGTTCCAGGGCACATGGCCCCGGAGCATGTGACTGTGACGTCATGGGAACATGTGACTGTGACGTCATGAGAAGCCTATATTAATGCGGAGCGGAGCGGAGAGCCAGTATTACAGCAGGAGGAGGCGACGCGTCAACATCGAGGAGGAGAAGAGGGAAGAAGAAGCCGACGGCGACGACGGGAAGACCGACCCCTCCACTAGCGAAAGAGCTACCAAGAAGTTAGTGGAGGGGCCGGCAGAAGAACAACGGAGAGCCGGACGAGACAACGGGAAGACCGGGCCTCTGTTAGCAAGAGAGCTAAAAAGAAGTTAGCGGAGGCCCGGCGGAAGAAAGAACCGGAGAACGGGAGACGACATCGGAGACCCTCGAAGTTGGAAGAAGACCCCCGGAAGTCGGAAGAAGACCCCCGGAGCTGTGCAATAAAGTACTTTGAAAACCTGTGTAGTGTTTTTTTATTGCAATTTTTGTCCACCAGGTGAATGGGTAGGGGTACGATGTACCCCATACTCATTCACATAGGGTGGGGGGGCCGGGATCCGGGGGCCCCCTTATTGAAGGGGGCTCCCGGATTCCGATAAGCCCCCCGCCCGCAGACCCCGACAACCAACGGCCAGGGTTGTCGGGAAGAGGCCCTGTCCTCATCAACATGGGGGCAGGGTGCTCTGGGGTGGGGGGGCCGCAGGTCGCCCCCCTGCCCCAGAGCACCAAACCCCCCATGTTGAGGGCATGCGGCCTGGTACGGTTCAGGAGGGAGGGGGGGCCGCTCTCGTCCCCCCTTTTCCCTGCGGCCGGCCAGGTTGTGTGCTCGGATAAGGGTCTGGGTTTGGATTTTGGGGGGACCCCCACGCCGTTTTTTCGGCGTAGGGGCGCCCGTTCAAATCCAGACCAGACCCAAGGGCCTGGTATGCTCCTGGAGGGGGACCCGCGCCGTTTTTTTAATTTAAAATTTGGCCTGGAGTTCCCCTTCAAGATTCATACCAAACACAGTGCCTGATATTGGCGGGGATCCAAGTCGGATCCCCGTTCATTGAAAGTCGGACATATGTCGGCTTCATGTCGCAGGGCAAAGTCGGATCCAAAGTAGGACGGATGTCGTGTCGCACTAGTGTGAACCCGGCCTAAATGTATGCTGAAAGATTATTCATTTGCAAAACTTTATAACAGAAATGAAAAAAAAAATTTCGCTCTTTTTTTAATTTATTTAGCAAAATATAAAGAAACCCAGTGGTGATTAAATAGCACTAAAGGAAAGCTCTATTTGTGTAAAGAAAAAATGATACAAAATTTCATATGAATACAGTGTTGCATGATCACGCAATTTTCATTCAGAATCCGACAGCACTGAAAGCTGAAAATTGGCCTGGGCAGGAAGGGGGTTAAAGTGCCCTGTATTGAAGTGGTTAAATATAGACAATAGAAATCAAGGTACACACCGTCACAGTCCTTTTCACAATGAGATACGAATCTTAGCGAATCAAACTTTCTCACAGTAAACATTTTTAGCACAGGAAAGGACTGGCAAAAGAAGATGAGGCAAGGAAACGCCCCAGTAGAAGTTCCAGTGACCAGTTCAACTTGGAGCAAGACAGCATGATCAACCTAGTGGTAAATCTCTCATAATACATTCTATGAACAGGAGAAGTCTAACTACTGAATAAAGGGCTGGGATTTGTACCAAACTATTTTGGTGACAGACTGGAGTTGTACATTGACCTTCAAAGATTCTTCTGCACATTAGGATTACGTGCCTATTTTAAATATAGCACAAATCAAACTCAGATATCTGTTTTTTTCTGTCTAGGATTGATTTGAACATGTGCAGAAAACTGATTGGTTGGACTCCCTTTATACGTTTCTGCACAGCGGAGGCCTTTGTCAAGCTGGTGCAAGTGGACATTAACTGCATCCACTGGCAACAGTGGTGTGGACAACCCCCTAGGAAATTATTCGGGGAGGAATGGACAGCTCCTAAAGCGGAGTTCCACCCAAAAGTGGAACATTCGCTTTAAGCACTCCTCGCCCCCTTACATGTCACATTTGGCATGTCATTTATTTTTAGGGGGGGAGTTGGTACCTGTTTTTGACAGGTACTTCCTGTCCCACTTCCTCCTTCCGTCCATTGGCCGCCTAGGCGACTCCTCCTCTCCCCCTAGGCGGCCCCTCCCTCTCTGCAATCTTCTGGGACATGTCACAGGTCCCAGAAGATTGCCTGGCCACTAGGAGAGCGCAGCGTGACACGCGCATGGGCAGTGCGAACCCGGCTGTGAAGCTGCAAGCTGTCACGGCTGGGTGCCCACACTTGCAATGACGGCGCTGCAGAGAGGAGGGGAAGAGGAGTGAGGCTCCGGGCGGCCGCATCGCTGGACCGTGGGACAGGCGAGTGTCTGTTTATTAAAAGTCAACAGCTTCACTTTTTGTAGCTGCTGACTTTTTTGAACTGAAAAAGAAAGTGGAACTACGCTTTAGGAAATTTTGTAAAAACAATTATTTAGTCTTTAACCCTTTTATTGCCACTGCCGTAAATACTGCAGCAGTGGCTTTGGAAGGGTTTACACACACTCCCAGTGCATGCATGCCATTTCTGGAATGTAAATCACAACAGTTCATAGTTATGGTTCACTGTAAAAGAGGAAATCAAATGTCTGCCACAAAGGAGGGACCTGCCTCGGCTAATACTCCAGAGGGAATTATACTGGATTTAAAAGAACCCTTTGGATCATACCAAAGGGTATGAATGTAGAATATGACCTCACAGTAGATCTGTGATCTGGTTTGATTCCACCTTAAATTGGCCATACGCTGTACAATAGGATTGTACGGTCCTCTTTAGATCCACTTGTAGCGGTACACCCGTAGGGGCTGCTGGATATTGTGGACCGACCTGTCACTTCTGCCCAGCCCAGCATTTACTTCTCAGTCATTCTTGAGACAATGAACAGATTTGTACTTTGTTTTGTTGATTTATTGAGGGGATTTTAACTTGGATGGGCAAGGGAATTTATGAGATGCCCAGAAATAAATTAATGAAATGCTTAGGACCTCTATTTACACTGTACTCCAGTCTCCTCCAGCACAACACTGGAATCACCAGAATGCGGAGTGCCCTCAAAGGCCCCTACAACCTGGTGCTCCATCTCCAGTTCTTCCACCCAACAACTCCTTTCCAGCTGGGCTGATCCTGGGTATATCAAGGAGGCCTGCCCCCTGCCAATCCCAGTTGGGGATTGGTCAAGGCTTCCTGAGACACCTCAGACAGCTCCCCCTCTCTTCCCCTCCTCTCTTCTAGAATCCTTTATAAGCCAGCGGGTGGTAACCGAAAGATGTTGTTATCTGTAAGTCACCAACCTACTCTGAGCCACTCCCAGCCCACACAGATCAAACCAAATAGCTAGGCCTGCCTAAATTTACCTGCACTCACCAAAAGTCTCACCTCTAGCACCTACCTAAGTAGAGGATGCTACACATAAATTGTATAGTTCAGAGGCTTGCCTGATGAGTTGCTAATTGATAGGATTGTATCGGTAAGTCCACATAATGCATGGTCTGTATGAATCTGTGGGGGATTGTGCAAAGATTGGGTGGCCTGATTGTATAGTGTATGATAGACCGCAGATAAACAAGTAAAACCTATGTAGGAGGATTTGTTTTATCTCTGTGTATCATCTGAGACTGTTCACTTCACTTGGTATATGTGAGGGTTTACAACCACTTTAAGTACATCACGTATTCTTTTTGGTTTTAGATTCAAACTAACAGTGGAACAAATACCTTTGCTGTATTATTATACAGCAGGGATATGCAATTAGCGGACCTCCAGCTGTTGCAGAATTACATGTCCCATGAGGCATAGCAAGACTCTGACAGCCACAAGCATGACACCCAAAGGCAGAGGCATGATGGGACTTGTAGTTTTGCAACAGCTGGAGATCCGCTAATTGCATATCCATGTTATACAGCATCACCCTGCGCCAATTTTACCGCCCCTATATAAATGCATCAAAAATGCATATGAAAATACCCAGCACTTTATCCTCCCTCAAAGTACCATACATTTTACATACTTTAAATGCAAATAACAATAAAAAAATTAAACACTGTGAAAAATAAAATAAAATAGGATAAAATAAAATAAATGAGAAAACTTTTTTTGCGTTCACCAAATCCCTGTGACAGCAAATCTTAGTGCATATAACATATAAATACACTGTAATGGTATAATACATGCCGAAAATTTGTGGATATACTATAAATGATACAGAAAAAAATGCTTTTATAAATATTAATTAAAATTGTGACATTATCTGCCCGCCTCTCCACCAGAGGAACCCTTGCATTCATTGATAAATGTACAGCCAGACTCAATAATGAGAATTTATCTTTATCTAGCTCCACTAGTGATGAGCCGAACACCCCCGGGTTCGGTTCGCACCAGAACCCGCGAACGGACCAAAAGTTCGCACAAACTTTAGAACCCTATTAAATACAATAGATGCGAACGTTCAAAATCTAAAGTGCTATTTATAACGACTAATATGCATGTTATTGTCCTAAAAAGGGTTTGGGAACCCGGGTTCTGCACCAGGGGACATGTATCAATCCAAAAAAAAGTTTTAAAAACGGACGTTTTTCGGGAGCAGTCATTTTAATGATGCATAAAGTGAAAAAAAAAAAGTCAAATATTCCTTTAAATATCGTACCTGGGGGGTGTCTAAAGTATGCCTGTGAAGTGCCACGTGTTTCCCGTGTTTAGAACTGTCCCTGCACAAAATTACATTTCTAAAGGAAAAAAAGCCATTTAAAACTGCTTGCGGCTTTAATGTAATGTCTGGTCCCGGTAATATGGATGAAAATCTTTAAGAAAAATGGCATAGCTACCCCATTACAGCCCCCCCCCCCCCACTACCCCAGCCCATTACCAGCCCCTTTGGGTCTTGTATGGATATTAAGGGGAACCCCGCACACAAAATAAAAAAGGCCCTATATACTCTGAACAGCCGTATACAGGCGGTGCATACAAGACAGGGACTGTAGGTTTGTTCTTATGTAGAATCTGTTTGTAATTTTGAACAGGTACATTGTTTAAGTGTAGCTCCAGCCAAAAAATCTATTTTTAAGCTTTTTGGAAAACATAGGGAAGGGTTATCACCCCTGTAACATTTTTTTTGCTGTCTGTGCAGTGTGCACCTGTTCAGAACAGTTCACCTCACTTTCCGTCCTAATGACAAATGTTTTTTGAAAATTTGGGGTTTTTATTGAAACAAGAATTGGTGATAAAGCATCAGTGGAGAGGAGACACTTTGTTTCCCATATTAACTCTTACAGGAGAGAATTTGCCTTCCTAGGGGTAGATTTCCTCTCACTTCCTGTTGTATCCTTCCGTTTGCAAGGAGGAGTCGTTTGTAAGTTGGATGTTTGAAAGTAGGGGCCTGCCGTATATACTCAGCTGAAATTTGCCCCTTACATGTTGGTGTTGCCACAACACTGTGAGCCCTCACAGTTACTCTTGGTGGGCGCATGAATGGGCCCTGCTGTGAATTATTAGATCAAGAATTGTAATTGCATGCCCCTGTTGTACAGGGGCTGAAAAATTGGGCCTTTGGTGGTGGTGGTGGTGTTGACACAACACTGTAAGGCTTCAAGCCTCGTACACACGGCCGAGAATCTCGTCGTAAAAACACGTTGTTTTTTTCGACGAGATCCTTGGACAAGAAACTTGTCCCGGCCGAGTGTACACACGCTCATTTCAAAGAACCCGCGGTTCTTTGAATGGAGCGTACGCGGTGACATCATTGAATACGACGAGCATGCGCTCATCACATTCGATGCCGTCGCCGCCATCTTGGTTCACCCTACCTATGCCTGGGAAGCTACCGCGCATGCGTCAAAGTCATTTCGAGCATGCACGGGCTTCCCGGCGAACAGGTAAGTGTACACACACACACTTTTCTCGTCGAGAAACAGGCTGACGAGAATCTCGATGAGAAAATAGAGAGCAGGTTCTCTATTTTCTCGTCGAGATTCTTGTCACTTTTCTTGGCGAGAAACCATACACACGAACGAATTTCTCGGCAAGAAATCTCTGCCAGCAAGTTTCTTGCTGGTTTTTGCCGAGAAACTCGGTCGTGTGTACGAGGCTTTACAGTTAGTCTTGGTGGGCGCAGGAATGGGCCCTGCTGTGAATTATTAGATTAAGAATTGTAATTACATGCCCCTGTTAAACAGGGGCAGAAAAATTGGGCCTTAGGCACTGGTGCCACAACACTGCAACCCCTCACAGATACTGTACTTGGAGCACAGCAATGAGCCCTGTTGCAAAGTATTGCATCAAAAATTGTAATTACACGCCCCTGTTAAACAGGGGCTAAAAAATTGGGCCTTAGCCACTAGTGCTGGTGCCACGACACTGCAACCACTCCCAGATACTCTAGTTGGAGTGCAGGAATGAGCCCTGCTGCAAAGCATTGCATAAAAAATTGTAATAACACGGCCCTGTTAAACAGGGGCTGAAAAATTGGGCCTTAGCCACTGGTGGCGGCACCCAGAAACAAAAATGTTCTTCCAAGCTATCATCATCAATCGGATCATTGAGGAGGAGGAGGATAGTCAGTCAACATAACAGGACAGTCTCTCAGCATCAGCATCAGTCTTGAAGAGATGTGACATTTGAAAATAAATTAGTCTGTTATATCAGCTTCAGGTGTTTGGTAGCTGGTGGTGATCCAAGACTGGTTCATCTTTATGAAGGTCAGTCGATCAACAGAGTCGGTGGACAGGCGCACCCTGTGATCCGTGACAAATCCTCCAGCAGCACTGAATGTGCGTTCTGAAAGAACGCTGGATGCAGGACAGGCCAGTAGCTCAATTGCATACTGTGCAAGCTCTGGCCAGTGATCCATCCTCAAGACCCAGTAAGCCAGAGGATTTTCGGTGGGGAAGGTGTCCAAGTCTGACCTCGCCCCTAGGTATTCATGCACCATGTATATCAGACGCTGGCGATGGTTGCTGGAACCGATCATACCTTGGGGCTGCGGACTAAAAAATTGTCTGAACGCATCGGTCAGACTGCCACCTTCCCCACCGCTCCTTCTTTGACTGACCGAAGCCTCAGCAACTCGTTGTCCAGGACCAGGAGTTTGTAACCTCCCAGTCTCTGGGAACGCGTTGCACAGACCTTTCTGCAAGGCCTCCCGGAGTTGTCTCATCCTCTGCTCCCTCTGCGACAGTAAGATAAGGTCCGCAACCTTACCCTTGTACCGTGGATCAAGGAGAGTGGCCAGCCAGTAATGGTCCCTCTCCTTGATCCGAAGAATACGAGGATCCTTCCGCAGACTTTGCAGGATCAGGGAGGCCATGCAGCGTAGGTTAGCTGAGGCATTCGGTCCGGAGTCCTCTGGGTCACTAAGGACGACATGATCCGCAGCCACCTCCTCCCAGCCACGTACAAGTCCACTGGTTTCTTGGGACTGTAAATTATCCCTAAAAGACTGCTGCTGATGATGCTGAGTGCCAGGCTCCACCTCCATGCTGACACAATCCTCCTCCTCCTCTTCTTCCTGTGCGATGGGTGGGACAGAAGGAACACTGTCTGGGTAAAGGGGGCCTTGAGAGGCAAGGAAGTCCTCCTCTTCCTGCCTCTGTTCTGCTTCAAGTGCCCTGTCCATTATTCCACGCAGCGCATGTTCCAACAGGTGGACAAGAGGTACAGTGTCACTGATGCATGCACTGTCACTGCTCACCATCCTTGTGGCCTCCTCAAATGGTGCCAGGACAGTGCATGCATCCCTGATCATGCCCCACTGGCGTGGTGAAAAAAATCAGAGCTCCCCTGACCCTGTCCTGGTGCCGTAGTCGCACAGGTACTCATTGATGGCCCTCTGCTGCATGTGCAGCCGCTGCAGCATGGCCAACGTTGAGTTCCACCTGGTGGGCATGTCACATATAAGGCGGTTCTTGGGCAGGTTCAACTCCTTTTGCAGCTCAGCCAGGCGAGCACTGGCATTATAAGATCTGCGGAAATGCACACAGACTTTCCTGGCCTGCCTCAGGACATCCTGTAAGCCCGGGTACCTGCCCAAGAACTGCTGCACCACCAGGTTAAGGACGTGAGCCACACAGGGCACATGGGTCAGTTGTCCCTGTCGGAGAGCGGAGAGGAGGTTGGTGCCATTGTCGCAAACTACCATTCCTGGCTTAAGCTGGCGTGGCGTCAACCACCTCTCGGCCTGCCCCTGCAGAGCAGACAGAACCTCTGCCCCAGTGTGGCTCCTGTCCCCCAAACACACCAGCGCACGCACGGCATGGCATCTTTTTGCCTGCGTACTTGCGTAGCCCCTTGAACGCCTACGGAGCACCGCTGGTTCCCAGGACAAAGCACAGGAAGAGGCCACGGAGGAAGAAGAAGAGGAGGGGGTGGAGGACAGAGGTGTGTCACAACCAGTAGTAGCATTTTGGAGGCATGGCGGTGGAACAACCTCCAACACTACTGTACCTTGTCCTGCATCCTTCCCAGCTGCCAAAAGAGTGACCGTGAAAGAAAGGTAACGTCCCTGTCCATGCCTGCTGGACCATGAGTCAGCGGTAATATGCACCTTACCGCTGACCGCCCTGTCCAGCGAGGCCAAGACATTGCCTTCCACATGCAGGTAGAGAGCCGGAATCGCCTTCCGTGAGAAAAAGTGGCGTTTGGGAATCTGCCACTGAGGAACCGCACATTGCACAAACTCACGGAAGGGGGCCGAGTCTACCAACTGAAAAGGCAGCAGTTGAAGCGCTAGCAATTTAGCCAAGCTAGCATTCAACCGCTGGGCATGTGGATGGCTGGGAGTGAACTTCTTTCGACGGTCCAGCAGCTGGGGCAGGGAAATTTGCCTGCTAGAATCGGACGTCGGTGTACTGCTAGCAGAGTGCCCGCAAGTACTTGGCTGTGACACACCTAATTCTACACCTTCATTCCTCTCAGAGCAGGTTTCAGAGAGGACTGAAGGTATAGTGGGGTTGGAGATCCCAGCTGATGCGGTGCAAGAAGAGGTCCGCTTTGTTCTTTGGTGTGGGTCTTTAAGGTAGGCTTGCCAACGAGCTGCATGGCAGGTCAACATATGTCTGGTCAAGCATGTGGTGCCCAAGCGGGTGATATTTTGGCCACGCGATATACGCTTGAGACATATGTTGCAAACAGCAGCTGTGCGATCTGATGCACTTGACTCAAAAAAGGCCCACACCAAAGAACTTTTTGAATAACGGGCAGAGGCAGCGCCCTGCACAGGCGGAGCTCTGCGGTGTGATTCCGTCTGTGTGCTGCCCTTACGCTGGCCCCCCGAGGGCATCCTGCCTCGTTGGAGATGTGCCTCCTCCTCATCCTCCTCCTCCTCCTCCTCCTCTCTCCTATTAGGCACCCACGTGGAGTCAGTGACCTCATCATCCCCTCCCTCCTCATCACTGGAGCCAATCTGGCAGTATGCTGCAGCTGCTGGAACATGACTGCCAGATTGGTGTCCTTCTTGAGCATCCCCTCTCTCTGCTCTCGCGCTACTGCCTTCCTCTAACTGGGTATCATCATCAGACCCTTCGAAAAGCTGGGCATCCTCCTGGAGCATGTACCCAACACTGTGCTTAAACAGTTCGGGGGACTCCTCAGGAGGACATGGTTGGTCTAGGGAAGGAGTGACTGATGATGACATTGATACCAGGGAAGAGGACGCATTGGCAGCTGCTTTGCCAGTACCCTGAGCCTGGGTGAGAGAGGATGAGGAGGATGAGGAGGGCTTGGTCATCCATTCTACCAAGTCTTCGGCATGATGCGGCTCAACACGTCCAGCTGCCGAAAAGAAGGACAAGCGTGTCCCATGGCCACGTGCTGATGGCGATGCACCGCGTCCACGACCAGCACTGTTGTCTCTAGACACAGAGCCTGCTTGCCCTCTTTTATTGGCTCCTGACTGTCTGCCTCTCCTTGTTTGCCTTCCAGACATTCTAATGGCCTGCAGGGAAATGGGAAAACCAGCAATACAGGCTAAGTTCAGGTGTAATATGGTCAGGAGGCACACTCCGCCCGCTGTAAGTGCCGCAAAATCCTGTTGGTGTAACACACCAGAAAAAAGCAGCAATACAGGCTAAGTTCAGGTGTAATATGGTCAGGAGGCACACTCCGCCCGCTGTAAGTGCCGCAAAATCCTGTTGGTGTAACACACCAGGAAAAAGCAGCAATACAGGCTAAGTTCAGGTGTAATATGGTCAGGAGGCACACTCCGCCCGCTGTAAGTGCCGCAAAATCCTGTTGGTGTAACACACCAGGAAAAAGCAGCAATACAGGCTAAGTTCAGGTGTAATATGGTCAGGAGGCACACTCCGCCCGCTGTAAGTGCCGCAAAATCCTGTTGGTGTAACACACCAGGAAAAAGCAGCAATACAGGCTAAGTTCAGGTGTAATATGGTCAGGAGGCAGACTCCGCCCGCTGTAAGTGCCGCAAAATCCTGTTGGTGTAACACACCAGGATAAAGCAGCAATACAGGCTAAGTTCAGGTGTAATATGGTCAGGAGGCACACTCCGCCCGCTGTAAGTGCCGCAAAATCCTTTTGGTGTAACACACCAGGAAAAAGCAGCAATACAGGCTAAGTTCAGGTGTAATATGGTCAGGAGGCACACTCCGCCTGCTGTAAGTGCCGCAAAATCCTGTTGGTGTAACACACCAGGAAAAAGCAGCAATACAGGCTAAGTTCAGGTGTAATATGGTCAGGAGGCACACTCCGCCCGCTGTAAGTGCCGCAAAATCCTGTTGGTGTAACACACCAGGAAAAAGCAGCAATACGGGCTAACTTCAGGTGTATAATGTGCAGGAGGCTTAGCAACAATGACACTGACACTGTCCCCTGCCTATTCTTCTCTCTCCCTGCACACAAGGTTTATCAAAGTATATGACACTGACACTCTCCTTGCCTATCCTTCTCTCTCCCTGCACACAAGGTTTAGCAAAGAATATGACACTGACACTGTCCCCTGCCTATCCTTCTCTCTCCCTGCACACAAGGTTTAGCAAAGTATATGACACTGACACTCTCCCTGCCTATCCTTCTCTCTCCCTACACACAAGGTTTAGCAAAGAATATGACACTGACACTCTCCCTGCCTATCCTTCTCTGTCCCTACACACAAGGTTTAGCAAAGAATGGATTTGACACTGTCCCTGCCTATCCTTCACTTTCCCTGCTCCGGAACACACTACACGAGGCCGCCGTGCTGGCGGCCTTTTATAGTGTGGGGCGTGTACTAAACCCCCTCAGCTATAATTGGCCACAGGCATCCTGCCTGTGGCCAATCATTGCTCTCCTCGCTGCCGGCGCTGTGATTGGCCAAGCATGCAGGGTCACAGTGCATGCTTGGCCAATCACAGCGCCGGGATTACACTGCGATGGCGCAGTGTATTGTGGGCCGTTCGCGTCACTCGAATTTGGCGCAAACGGCCCAAATCATTCGTTGTTCGCCGAACGCGCGAACAGCCGATGTTCGAGTCGAACCTATGTTCGACTCGAACACCGAGCTCATCCCTAAGCTCCACATATCATGTCTTGCTAACACTGCAGAATAACAGCAAGTGTATGTGGTGTCCTAACGTAAGTGCTACACATAGAGGTTGATTTATTAATAGCAAATAGGCTGTTCTCTTTAAAAAGTTATCTGTCCCAGAGGATAGTGAATGACTGACTCCCAACATCCAATGATGTGCATGAAAAAATTATGTATTTTTTATTTTCCTTGATTGGATATTCTTTGCAAAGTTGAACTTCACCGCATTCACTAAGCTCTGGAGCAAATTCCCTTATAAAGTCAATAGCTTACCATAATTGCCTTTAGTAAACCAACTCTATAGACTCTGTAAAAATACATTACCTGCAGTCCCAAAGTGATGTAAGTTTACAAATAAAATGAATGTTAAAAGTCAGAAATTCACTTCAAGATCATCTGTATTTTGCATTTGCAGTGACCATGTCATTAGAATAAAATGTTTTGATGAACTAGCGTTAGACATTTTACCATATGGATAAATTATACTCTGTACTAGGGATGAGCTCGGTGTTCGAGTCGAACATACGTTCGACTCGAACATCGGCTGTTCGATCGTTCGACGAAGATCGAACGTTTTGGGCTGTTCGCGCCAAATTCGAGTGACGCGAATGGCCCACAATACACTGCGCCATCGCAGTGCAATCCCGGCGCTGTGATTGGCCAAGCATGCACTGTGACCCCGCATGCTTGGCCAATCACAGCGCCGGCAGCGAGGAGAGCCATAATTGGCCACAGGCAGGATGCCTGTGGCCAATTATAGCTCAGGGGGGTTTAGTACACGCCCCACACTATAAAAGGCCGCCAGCGCGGCGGCCTTGTGTAGTGTGTTCCGGTTCAGGGAGAGAGAAGGATAGGCAGGGACAGTGTTAGTGATATTTGTTCATTTACCTTGTGTGTAGGGAGAGAGAAGGATAGGCAGGGACAGTGTCAGTGATATTCTGCTAAACCTTGTGTGCAGGGAGAGAGAAGGATAGGCAGGGACAGTGTCAGTGAAATTTCTGCTAAACCTTGTGTGCAGGGAGAGAGAAGGATAGGCAGGGGACAGTGTCAGTGATATTTTTGCTAAGCCTCCTGCACAGTATACACCTGAAGCTAGCCCTTATTGCTGTGTTTTCCTGTTGTGTAACACAGGCAGGCATCTGCAGCACTTACAGCAGGCGTAGTGTGCTTCCTGCAAAATATACACCTGAAGCTAGCCCTTATTGCTGTGTTTTCCTGTTGTGTAACACAGGCAGGCATCTGCAGCAGTTATAGCAGGCGTAGTGTGCTTCCTGCAAAATATACACCTGAAGCTAGCCCTTATTGCTGTTTTTCCTGTTGTGTAACACAGGCAGGCATCTGCAGCACTTACAGCGGGCGTAGTGTGCCTCCTGCACATTATACACCTGAAGCTACCCCTTATTGCTCGTAGTTTTTTTTCTTTTGTGTTACACTAACAGGCATCTGCAGCACTTACAGCGGGCGTAGTGTGCTTCTTGCAAAATATACACCAGAAGCTAGCCCTTATTGCTGTGTTTTCCTGTTGTGTAACACAGGCAGGCATCTGCAGCACTTACAGCGGGCGTAGTGTGCCTCCTGCACATTATACACCTGAAGCTTGCCCTTATTGCTGTGTTTTCCTGTTGTGCAACACAGGCAGGCATCTGCAGCAGTTATAGCAGGCATAGTGTGCCTCCTGCAAAATATACACCTGAAGCTAGGCCTTATTGCTGTGTTTTCCTGTTGTGTAACACAGGCAGTCATTTGCAGCACTTACAGCAGGCGTAGTGTGCCTCCTGCACATTATACACCTGAAGCTACCCCTTATTGCTCGTAGTTTTTTTTCTTTTGTGTTACACTAACAGGCATCTGCAGCACTTACAGCGGGCGTAGTGTGCTTCTTGCAAAATATACACCAGCAGAAGCTAGCTCTTATTGCTGTGTTTTCCTGTTGTGTAACACAGGCAGGCATCTGCAGCAGTTATAGCAGGCATAGTGTGCTTCCTGCAAAATATACACCTGAAGCTAGCCCTTATTGCTGTGTTTTCCTGTTGTGTAACACAGGCAGGCATCTGCAGCACTTACAGCAGGCGTAGTGTGCTTCCTGCAAAATATACACCTGATGCTAGGCCTTATTGCTGTGTTTTCCTGTTGTGTAACACAGGCAGGCATCTGCAGCAGTTATAGCAGGCGTAGTGTGCTTCCTGCAAAATATACACCTGAAGCTAGGCCTTATTGCTGTGTTTTCCTGTTGTTTAACACAGGCAGGCATCTGCAGCACTTACAGCGGGCGTAGTGTGCCTCCTGCACATTATACACCTGAAGCTACCCCTTATTGCTCGTAGTTTTTTTATTTTGTGTTACACTAACAGGCATCTGCAGTACTTACAGCGGGCGTAGTGTGCTTCTTGAAAAATATACACCAGAAGCTAGCCCTTATTGCTGTGTTTTCCTGTTGTGTAACACAGGCAGGCATCTGCAGCACTTACAGCAGGCATAGTGTGCTTCTTGCAAAATATACACCTAAAGCTACCCCTTATTGCTGGTTTTCCCATCTCCCTGCAGGCCTTTAGAATGTCTGGAAGGCAAACAAGGAGAGGCAGACAGTCAGGAGCCAATAAAAGAGGGCAAGCAGGCTCTGTGTCTAGAGACAACAGTGCTGGTCGTGGACGCGGTGCATCGTCATCAGCACGTGGCCATGGGACACGCTTGTCCTTATTTTCGGCAGCTGGACGTGTTGAACCTCATCATGCCGAAGACTTGGTAGAGTGGATGACCAAGCCCTCCTCATCCTCCTCATCCTCTCTCACCCAGGCTCAGGGTACTGGCAAAGCAGCTGCCAAAGCGTCCTCAATGTCATCATCAGTCACTCCTTCCCTAGACCCACTGTGTCCTCCTGAGGAGTCCCCCGAACTGTTTGAGCACAGTGTTGGGTACATGCTCCAGGAGGATGCCCAGCGTTTCGAAGGGTCTGAAGATGATACCCAGCTAGAGGAAGGCAGTAGCGTGAGAGCAGAGAGAGGGGATGCTCAAGAAGGACACCAATCTGGCAGTCATGTTCCAGCAGCTGCAGCATACTGCCAGATTGGTTCCAGTGATGAGGAGGGAGGGGATGATGAGGTCACTGACTCCACGTGGGTGCCTGATAGGAGAGAGGAGGAGGAGGATGAGGAGGAGGCACATCTCCAACGAGGCAGGATGCCCTCCGGGGGCCAGCGTAAGGGCAGCACACCGACTGAATCACACCACAGAGCTCCGCCTGTGCAGGGCGCTGCCTCTGCCCGTTATTCCAAAAGTTTTTTGGTGTGGGCCTTTTTTGAGTCGAGTGCATCAAATCGCACCGCTGCTGTTTGCAACATATTTCTCAAGCGTATCTCGCATGGCCAAAACATCAGCCGCTTGGGCACCACATGCTTGACCAGAAATATGTTGACCTGCCATGCAGCTCGTTGGCAAGCCTACCTTAAAGACCCACACCAAAGAACAAAGCAGACCGCTCCTTGCTCTGCATCAGCTGGGATCTCTCTGAAACCTGCACTGAGAGGAATGAAGGTGTAGAATTAGGTGTGTCACAGCCAAGTACTTGCGGGCACTCTGCTAGCAGTACACCGACGTCCGATTCTAGCAGGCAAATTTCCCTGCCCCAGCTGCTGGACCGTCGAAAGAAGTTCACTCCCAGCCATCCACATGCCCAGCGGTTGAATGCTAGCTTGGCTAAATTGCTAGCACTTCAACTGCTGCCTTTTCAGTTGGTAGACTCGGCCCCCTTCCGTGAGTTTGTGCAATGTGCGGTTCCTCAGTGGCAGGTTACCAAACGCCACTTTCTCTTACCATCCATGGACTGACACGGTGTCTCTTTACACTTTACACGTGGGTTATGTCCCTGCTTGCAGGAGAAGACCTAGGCAGAATGTGAAATGTTATACATACATTCCAAAAGCCAGAGCTGAACAGCCCCACCCAGGGGGCGGTCCCTCCGTACATAACCCTCCCACTACAGTCAGCAGACTTCAGTTTTTTTCTGCCTAGCAGAAGGAGAAGACGTGGCTTCCTCAGGAGCCAGTCTCCTGACCTATTTTATTCCTTTTTGGAATTCTTTTTTATTTTATTTTTGAGAATCTTCTATCAACTGTCGGCTGGGCAACAGGTTGGGTACAAGATATCCTCGTAGTCTTCCCTGTCCGACCATCGAGCGTGCTGATCCTCGCCTTGTGTGCGTGAGACTCAGTTCACGACAGGCCCCATGACTCCAGGGGTGGCCGGGTTTGCTTTCATGCTCCCACGGTTCTCTCAAGACTGAACAGCTCCTGAACTGACTGTATCTTTCGCGGTGGACCGGGCCGACAGCTACTCAGTACTGCACTGTGATAGTCCTGTCAGAAACACCAGTGTGTCCCTCAGGGGACGGGTAAGTAGTCTCTCCTGCCTGCAGGTGAGTACAAAAGGCTGTGTGTTTCTCTGTGGGGGATTTTCCCTGTCTCCCCCTGTATTTTATTGTCGCTCTCTGTCACCATTACTGGCGCTGGCTGTGTGGGGTGCTTGGGGGTCACACTGTTCTTGGGGGGCTCATGCTGGTCTGCAATGTATGCTTTGGGGCTTTTTTGTGTGTTTTTTTGGGGGCCTGAGCGCCGAGTGGCGCTGTGCGTGTGTGCTGTTTAATTTTAACTGCATCATGGCGGCCATCTTGCCGCGGATCGCCTCAGTGAAGTGCGGCGGCCATTTTCTTGTAGCCCGCGCGCTTTTCAGCACTAGTTTGGCCTCTAGCGCTGCTGTAGCAGCGCAAATCTCCTCACAGTCTCCTCACAGCTCACCAGCGCTGACACAGCGCGGTACAGACAGCGGAACTAAGCGGTCCCTGGTCCGGTTTGGTGAGTCCCCTGGGCGCCCCCTCCTCAGTCAGCACAGCCTGTGGGTGGACTTTTTATCTGAGAGAGTCTCAGAGGGGGACAATATGGAGTCTGTGTCACCAGCTTCCCCTAAAAATGTCAGTGGCAACAGGCAGTGCTTCAGCACCTGCGGTCCCTATGGACCTGTTGTGGGCAGCCCTGGAATCAATTTCTGACCAGGATGGGAGCTGTGTGCAAGCGCAAGGTACAAAAAAGGCGCCCTCTCCCCACTTTATCTACTCGAGGGCAGTGCGCTGATTCAGATATGGGCCTAGCCACTGTCGCTCAGGACCCTAGTTCTGAATGTATTAGATGGTTTTGAACAGGACATTCCTTATGAGGGAAACTCCAGTTCTGAGTCAGTAAATGACAGGGTGCTTGTTAGTGTGCTCATGACTGCGGTAAGGGACACTCTCAAGCTAAAATGCTGCGGATGCAGAACCTCAGGCGGATACTGTCTCCTTTGGTTCTTTTAAGGCCAGGCCTTCTAAAGGGGTTTTTTCCATTGTAATTTCTTTGACCAGCTCATTGATGAGGTCTGGAAAAAGCCGCAGAAGAATTTTTTATGGTTCCGCGGCGTTTGTCTATCAGATACCCCTTTGAAGATGCCCTACTTAAAAAGTGGGCTTCTCCCCCAGTGGTCGACCCTCCAGTCGCCCTGTTGAAAAAGGCCACCACTCTCCCGATGGAGGGGACTCCTGCATTAAGGACCCCACTGACAGGAGGTCAGAAGTGGTGCGCATAGCCATGTTTGCCTTGTTGGGATCCGCCCTACGGCCTGTGGTAGCGGCGACCCTTGTGTTTTAAAACACTTACAGGTTGGGCAAAAATGTTGCACCTAGCTGTACAGGAGCATAATCTTCCTCCAGACACAGTTACTCTGGCCCACCAACTGGGCAGGGACTGGTTTATGTGTGCGACACCACGTTGGACGCGGGCCCTTTAACGTCCAGGGCCTCTGTCCCGACGGTGGTATGGCGTCGTCTTATCTGGTTGAAATGCTGGTCTTCTGACCTAGCCTCTAAGAAGCTCCTGACGTATCTACCTTTTTATAGGTGGTAGACTTTTCGGTGCTGCTCTGGATGTCATCGTCACGGATGTCATGGGAGGTAAAAGCACTCTTCTTCCTTAGACTGGCAAGAGTAAGGGGGCCCGCCGCAAAGAGGGCCTTTTCCTTTCCAGCAAACAAGGGGTTTTTTCGTCAGTCGAGTCCACAGGTAGGTCCTCCCAGACTGACGGAGTGCGGCTGGTGGACACAAGCGCCCCTGGGTGCGTAAGCCAAACAAGCGGCTCCCAAGCCCGCCTCCGCGTGAAGTCTTGCCTCCGCCCGACTCTGGGGTGGGGGGACGACTTCGCAGGTCACGAATCGGTGGTCCTCCCGAATCTCCGACTGGTGGGTGTGCGAGGAGGTCACCTCAGGATACAGGATAGTATTCCGATCCTGGCCCCCAGACAGATTCTTTCCCTCAAATCTTCCTCTCCTTCCTACCTGTCGGGCAGCCCTCTTGGGGGCTGTACAGGATTTGATCAGGTCTGGAGTGATTGTGCCGGTTCCGTCACAGGAGAGTTTTCAGGGATTCTACTCAAATCTGTTTGTCGTCCCAAAAGTAGGACGTGGTTCGACCTATCCTGGACCTCAAGGCCCTGAATGCCTTCGAGAAGGTGCAGAAATTCCGCATGGAATCCATTCGCATGGTGATCGCTACACTCCACCAAAGGGATTTTCTTCTGGCGTCCTTGGACTTCAAGGACGCCTACTTGCATGTTCCGATCTGCGCAAGTCACCGGAAGTTTCTGCGCTTTGCGATCAGCGAAGTCCACTATCGATTGTGGCTCTTCCTTTCAGCCTAGCCTCGGCACCAAGGGTGTTCACCAAGGTGCTTGCGCCGGTTCTAGCCTTCTGTTGCAGCGAGGTATTGCTGTCATGGGCTATCTGGACGATCTTCTGCTAAGAGCAGAAAATGGATCAGACTTAGAGGAAAGGTGACTATCATCAATTAGACCCTCAGGGACTCGGGTGGTTCCTGAACATTCAGGAGTCAGTCCTGGTCCCGACTCAGTGTCTGGAGTATCTAGTTCTGATTCTGGACTCCTTGGAGGCAAAGGTATCCTACCTCTGGAGAAGTTGCTGACACCTCAGTCTGCGGTGCGGGTGCTGACATCCCAAAAATGGTTGTCAATCCGTTTTTTGCATGAGAGTCCAGAGACTCATGGTGGCCTCCTTCGCGGCCGTTCCGTATGCCCAATCACACACCAGGGCATTGCAGAAGGAGATCTTGTCCACCTGGGACAAATCCCCGTTGTCCTTGGATCTTCAGATCCAGGTGATTCCTCGGCTCTTCGGTCCGGAAAGTCGTTCCCCTCCCATCCACTGGAGGGTACTCACGACGGACACCAGCCTGACGGGCTGTGGTGAAGTCTGGGGAGTCCTGTAGGCTCATTCCTTGGACTCCGGACGAGCCCGTTTACCAATCACTGTTCTGGTAATACGGGCCATCGGACTGTGTCTCTCCTCAGGTCAGAGAGAGTACGGGGTCGCTCCATCAGGAGCCAGTCGGACACCGCCACGGCGGTGGCGTATGTAAACCATCAAGGGGGAACTCGGAGCTCAGCTGCGGCTTCCGAGGTAGTCCGTATCCTGAAGTGGGCCGGAAGAAACGTGCCGGCTCTGTAGGCCATTTTACATTCTGGGCATAGACAATGGGCAGGCGGACTATCTGAGTCGCCAATCGCCAGACACCGGACCAAGAAGAGTGGTCCTTGCATATTTCAACTCCTTTACCGACGGTGGGGCACGCCGGATGTGGACCTGATGGCCTTTCGACTCAATCGCAAGGGTCAAGGTTGTGGCCAGATCCAGGGATCCTTGGGCGATGCCTCGGATGCGTTGGTGGCCCCATAGGGTCCTTATCGCCTGATATAAACTCCGGCGATCCTAATTGTTCTGGATTGGCCGCAGCATCACTGGTACGCTGATCTGGTACGTCTCGTCGTGGACGTTCCCTGGCGGTTGCCGATGGGGGAGGACCTTCAGTCTCAAGGTCCTATGCTTCATCCGGCTTACAGCCTCTGGCTTTAACGGCAGGGCTGTTTAAAAGCCAGGTGTTGAGGGACCAAGGTCTCTTGGACTCGGTCATTTTGACCATGTTAAGGACACGGAAGTCTTCCTCCAGGCAGTTCTATCACCGTACCTGGAAAGCTTATATCGCCATGTGCGAAGCGCTGGACTGGCGTCCTCCGACGTATTCCGTCCCCAGAATCCTGCGTCCTCTGCAGTGTGGAGTGACCCAAAAGCTTGCTTTGAGTACCATCAAGGATCAGATTTCGGCCTTGGCCGTCTTCTTTCAGCGACCTCTAGCGGGTCATTTTCTTGGTTAGCACCTTGTGTTGGGTTCGCCATGTGCTCCCTCCTGTCAAGCCTCCTCTCCCACCGTGGGATCTGAATTTGGTGCTCTCGGTCCTCCAGGAACCTCCTTTTGGGAATATCCGGGATATTCCCTTCTTGTCTTGTCTCAGAAGGTGGCCTTTTTAGTGGCAATCACTTCTGTTTGACGAGTGTCTGAGTTGGCGGCTTTGTCCTGCAAGTCGCCATGTTTAGTCATCCATAAGGATAAGGCGGTGTTGCATCCGCGACCTTCCCTTTTTGCCAAAGGTGGTGTCGACCTTTCACCTACATGAGGACATTACCCTCCCGTCCTTGTGCCCTCACCCATCGCATCCCAGAGAGTTTGCGCTGCACATATTGGAGGTGGTACGAGCCTTACGGGTGTACCTGTCTGCTACTGCTTCTATTCGGAAGTCCGACTCACTATTTGTGACTGTCTCTGGTCCATAACAGGGCCAAGCGGTTTTGTCTGCCATCATTTTTAGGGGAATCAGACAAACCGTCATTCAAGCCTATGCTCTCAAAGGGCGGGCGCCTCCCTTTCCGGTATGCGCATTCCACCAGGACAATTGGTGCTTCCTGGGTTTCCCGACATCAAGCGTCAGTTGCACAAGTGTGCAAGGCGGCGACCTGGTCGTCTGTTCATGCCTTTTAAGTTTTGTAAGGTTAATGTGGCTGCATCTTCGGATGCTTCCTTCGGCCGCAGGGTGCTGCAGGCCGCTGTTTAAAGTTGCGACTCCTCCGTTGAGGAGCTCTGCCTTATTGGAGTGAAGTTTTGGTTTTTCCATTTATACTGCTCCCATCCCTCTTGACACTGCTTTGGGACATCCCACGTGTAAAGTGTAAAGAGACACCGTGTCAGTCCATGGATGGTAAGAGAAAATAGGATTTTTTGTACTCACCGTAAAATCCTTTTCTCTGACATCCATGGACTGACACGGCACCCACCCTTCCTTTTAAGTTTGTACTGCTTTGTTACGAACTGAAGTCTGCTGACTGTAGTGGGAGGGTTATGTACGGAGGGACCGCCCCCTGGGTGGGGCTGTTCAGCTCTGGCTTTTGGAATGTATGTATAACATTTCACATTCTGCCTAGGTCTTCTCCTGCAAGCAGGGACATAACCCACGTGTAAAGTGTAAAGAGACACCGTGTCAGTCCATGGATGTCAGAGAAAAGGATTTTACGGTGAGTACAAAAAATCCTATTTTTTCTCACAGAAGGCGATTCCGGCTCTCTACCGCCATGTGGAAGGCAATGTCCATGCCTCGCTGGACAGGGCGGTCAGCGGTAAGGTGCATATTACCGCTGACTCATGGTCCAGCAGGCATGGACAGGGACGTTACCTTTCTTTCACGGCCCATTGGGTCACTCTTTTGGCAGCTGGGAAGGATGCAAGACAAGGTGCAGTAGTGTTGGAGGTTGTTCCGCCGCCACGCCTCCAAAATGCTACTACTGGTTGTGACACACCTCTCTCCTCCACCCCCTCCTCTTCTTCTTCCTCCATGGCCTCTTCCTGTGCTTTGTCCTCGGAACCAGCGGTGCTCCGTAGGCATTCAAGGGGCTACGCAAGTACGCAGGCAAAAAGATGCCATGCCGTGCTTGCGCTGGTGTGTTTGGGGGACAGGAGCCACACTGGGGCAGAGGTTCTGTCAGCTCTGCAGGGGCAGGCCGAGAGGTGGTTGACGCCACGCCAGCTTAAGGCAGGAATGGTGGTTTGCGACAATGGCACCAACCTCCTCTCCGCCCTCCGACAGGGACAACTGACTCATGTGCCCTGTGTGGCTCACGTCCCTAACCTGGTGGTGCAGCGGTTCTTGGGCAGGTACCCGGGCTTACAGGATGTCCTGAGACAGGCCAGGAAAGTCTGTGTGCATTTCCGCAGATCATATAATGCCAGTGCTCGGCTGGCTGAGCTGCAAAAGGAGTTGAACCTGCCCAAGAACCGCCTTATATGTGACATGCCCACCAGGTGGAACTCAACGTTGGCCATGCTGCAGCGGCTGCACACGCAGCAGAGGGCCATCAATGAGTACCTGTGCGACTACGGCACCAGGACAGGGTCAGGGGAGCTCAGGTTTTTTTCACCACGCCAGTGGGGCATGATCAGGGATGCATGCACTGTCCTGGCACCATTTGAGGAGGCCACGAGGATGGTGAGCAGTGACAGTGCATGCATCAGTGACACTGTACCTCTTGTCCACCTGTTGGAGCATACGCTGCGTGGAATAATGGACAGGGCACTTGAGGCAAAACAGAGGCAGGAAGAGGAGGACTTCCTTGCCTCTCAAGGCCCCCTTTACCCAGACAGTGTTCCTTCTGTCCCACCCATCCCACAGGAAGAGGACGAGGACGAGGACGAGGAGGAGGAGGAGGAGGATTGTGTCAGCATGGAGGTGGAGCCTGGCACTCAGCATCAACAGCAGCAGTCTTTTAGGGATGATTTACAGTCCCAAGAAACATGTGGACTTGTACGTGGCTGGGAGGAGGTGGCTGCGGATCATGTCGTCCTTAGTGACCCAGAGGACTCCGGACCGAATGCCTCAGCTAACCTACGTTGCATGGCCTCCCTGATCCTGCAAAGTCTGCGGAAGGATCCTCGTATTCTTCGGATCAAGGAGAGGGACCATTACTGGCTGGCCACTCTCCTTGATCCACGGTACAAGGGTAAGGTTGCGGACCTTATCTTACCGTCGCAGAGGAAGCAGAGGATGAGACAACTCCGGGAGGCCTTGCAGAAAGGTCTGTGCAACGCGTTCCCAGAGACTGGGAGGTTACAAACTCCTGGTCCTGGACAACGAGTTGCTGAGGCTTCGGTCAGTCAAAGAAGGAGCGGTGGGGAAGGTGGCCGTCTGACCGATGCGTTCAGACAATTCTTTAGTCCGCAGCCCCAAGGTATGATCGGTTCCAGCACCCATCGCCAGCGTCTGATATACATGGTGCAGGAATACCTAGGGGCAAGGTCAGACTTGGACACCTTTCCCACCGAAAATCCTCTGGTTTACTGGGTCTTGAGGATGGATCACTGGCCAGAGCTTGCACAGTATGCAATTGAGCTACTGGCCTGTCCTGCATCCAGCGTTCTTTCGGAACGCACATTCAGTGCTGCTGGAGGATTTGTCACGGATCACAGGGTGCGCCTGTCCACCGACTCGGTTGATCGACTGACCTTCATAAAGATGAACCAGTCTTGGATCACCACCAGCTACCAAGCACCTGAAGCTGATATAACAGAATAATTTATTTTCAAATGTCACATCCCTTCAAGTCTGATGCTGATGCCGAGTGACTGTCCTGTTATGTTGACTGACTATCCTCCTCCTCCTCAATGATCCGATTCATGATGATAGCTTGGAAGAACATTTTTGTTTCTGGGTGCCGCCACCAGTGGCTAAGGCCCAATTTTTCAGCCCCTGTTTAACAGGGGCATGTAATTACAATTTTTGATGCAATGCTTTGCAGCAGGGCTCATTCCTGCACTCCAACTAGAGTATCTGGGAGAGGTTGCAGTGTCGTGGCACCAGTGCCTAAGGCCCAATTTTTCAGCCCTGTTTAACAATGTAATTACAATTTTTGATGCAATACTTTGCAACAGGGCTCATTACTGTGCTCCAAGTACAGTATCTGTGAGGGGTTGCAGTGTTGTGGCACCAGTGCCTAAGGCCCAATTTTTCTGCCCCTGTTTAACAGGGTCGTGTAATTAAAATTTTTGATGCAATACTTTGCAACAGGGCTCATTGCTGTGCTCCAAGTACAGTATCTGTGAGGGGTTGCAGTGTTGTGGCACCAGTGGCTAAGGCCCAATTTTCAGCCCCTGTTCTACAGGGGCATGTAATTACAATTATTGATCTAATAATTCACAGGAGGGCCCATTCCTGCGCCCACCAAGAGTAACTGTGAGGGCTTACAGTGTTGTGGCAACACCACCACCACCAAAGGCCCAATTTTTCAGCCCCTGTTCAATAGGGGCATGCAATTACAATTCTTGATCTAATAATTCACAGGAGGGCCCATTCCTGCGCCCACCAAGAGTGACTGTGAGGGCTTACAGTGTTGTGGCACCAGCACCACCACCAAAGGCCCAATTTTTCCTACCACTGTTCAACAATGGCATGTAAATACAATTCCTGATATAATAGTTCACAGCAGGGCGTTCCAGCGCCCACCAAGAGTAACTGTGAGGGCTCACAGTGTTGTGGCAACTCCAACATGTAAGGGGCAAATTTCAGCAGAGTATATACGGCAGGCCCCTACTTTCAAACATCCAACTTACAAACGACTCCTACTTGCAAACAGAAGGAGACAACAGGAAGTGAGAGGAAATCTACCCCATGGAAGGGAAATTCTCTCCTGTAAGAGTTAATATTGCAAAAAGGTGTCTCCTCTCTACTGATGCTTTATCACCAATCCTTGTTTCAATAAAAACCCCACTTTTCAAAAACAGTTGTCATTGGGACAGAAAGTGAGGTGAAATGTTCTGAACAGGGGCACAGACAGCAAAACAAGCTTAAAAATATATTTTTTGGCTGGAGCTACCCTTAAACAATGTACCTGTTCAAAATTAAAAAACAGATTCTACTTAAGAACAAACCTATCTGTCTTGTTTGCACCGCCTGTATACGGCTGTTCAGAGTATATAGGGCCTTTTTTATTTTGTGTGCGGGGTTCCCCTTAATATCCATACAAGACCCAAAGGGGCTGGTAATGGGCTGGGGTAGGGGGGGGGGGGTGATGGGGTAGCTATGCCATTTTTCTCAAAGATTTTCATCCATATTACCGGGACCAGACATTACATTAAAGCCGCAAGCAGTTTTAAATGGCTTTTTTTCCTTTAGAAATGTCATTTTGTGCAGGGACAGTTCTAAACACGGGAAACACGTGGCACTTCACAGGCATACTTTAGACACCCCCCAGGTACGATATTTAAAGGAATATTTGACTTTTTTTTTTTTCACTTTATGCATCATTAAAATGACTGCTCCCGAAAAACGTCCGTTTTTAAAACTTCGTTTTGCATTGATACATGTTCCCTGGGGCAGAACCCGGGTCCCCAAACCCTTTTTAGGACAATAACATGCATATTAGTCGTTATAATTAGCACTTTAGATTTCGAACGTTCGCGTCCATTGTATTTAATAGGGTTCTAACGTTCGCGCAAACTTTCGATCCGTTCGAAGGTTCTGGTGCGAACAGAACGGGGGGGGGGGTGTTCGGCTCATCCCTACTCTGTACATTTATACCCTATTTGCTAAAATTGTTTACACTCTTACATAGAGTTATATAGGCATTTAGAAATTCTTACAATTCCAATTCTAATTGGCGGGACCGCTTTTTTAGACGTGTACCAAAAAAATTATAATTAATGAGCCACAGAAAAAAAGTTTAAGTATGAGGCTTTCCAGTGTTTAACCAGTTCTGGACACTGGCTCAAACAACATACACAGGGCATAAGTAGTATGCCTTGTTCTTCTTCCCCACACAAGATTAAAAATAACATTTGTATCTACTCTGTTTCATTCATCTGCAGGGATGACTTTCGATCTGCATATGATGTTATTTAAAGCAACCTGACAAATAAAAATAAAAAAACAATTGAATTACATCTGTTCCTATTTGACCCCTTTTAACTGTTAGTTTATCCCTTTCATGACTAAGCCTATTTCTGACATTTGGTGTTTACAAGATAAAATCCGTATTTTTTGCTAGAAAATTACTTAGAACCCCCAAACATTATTGTAACGCCGAGCGCTCCGGGTGTCCCATCCTTCCCGGAGCGTTCACGGCGTCGGTCCCCCTGCAGCGCCCCGGTCAGCCCTCCTGGCCGTGGGCGCTGCTCTGTCACCGGCGGGGATGCGATCCACACGGCGGCACATCTCCGTCCGCGGATCGCATCCCATCCTACTCACCTTCCCCCTCCTGCTCCTTCCCGGCGCGCGCGGCCCTGCTGCGCTCTAGGGCGCGCGCGCGCCGGCCTTCTAAGATTTAAAGGGCCAGCGCACCATTGATTGGTGCCTGGCCCAATTACTGTGTGCACACCCAAAACATATATAAACCCACTTCCCCTTCCTGTCCTTGCCGGATCTTGTTGTCTTAGTACCCTGTGGAAGCGTTTTGTGAATTGCCTTGCCTGTGCATCTGACCTGCTGCCATTGTCTCTGACTACGAACCATTGCCGCCTGCCCTGACCCTCTGCTACGTCTGACCTTGCCTCTGCCTAGTCCTTTTGTACCGCGCCTATCTCAGCCGCCAGAGAGGTGGAGTCGCTACTGGAGGACACAACCTGGTTGCTACCGCCGCAGCAAGTCCATCCCGCCTTGCGGCGGGCTCTGGTGAAAACCGGTAGCTGCTTAGAACCGGTCCCTCAGTACGACCCGTGCCATCCCCTCTCTGGTACAGAGGATCCACCTCCTGTATTCCCACTAGCCGTCAGTCCGGCTCGTGACAGTAGATCCGGCCATGGATCCCGCTGACGTGCCGCTGCCTAGTCTCGCTGATCTCACTACCGTGGTTGCCCAGCAGTCGCAATTGATTGCCCAAGAAGGACAGCAGCTGTCGCAGTTGACCGCCATGATCCAGCAGCGACTGCCGCCATAAGCTCCAGCATCTTCCCCTCCCCGAGCTGCCGCTACTACCTCGAAGATCCGCTTGTCTCTTCCGGAGAAATTTGACGGGGATCCTAGGAGGTGCCAGGGATTCTTGTCCCAATGTTCCCTGCATCTTGAGATGATGTCAGACCAGTTTTCCACAGAACGGTCTAAGGTGGCATTCGTGGTCTGTCTGTTGTCTGGGAAGGCCTTGGCCTGGGCCACGCCACTCTGGGACCGCAATGACCCTGCTACAGCCACCGTTCAGTCCTTCCTCACTGAGGTTCGTAGCGTTTTTGAGGAACCAGGCCGAGCCTCATCCGCTGAAACCGCCCTGCTTAACCTTGTCCAAGGAAACTCCTCTGTGGGCGAATATGCCATAAAGTTACGCACACTGGCCTCAGAGCTAGCCTGGAATAATGAGGCTCTCTGCGCGACCTTCAAGAAAGGTTTTTCCAGCCACATCAAGGATTGTCTGGCCGCACGAGAGATACCCTCCTCCCTCACGGAGCTCATCCACTTAGCTACCCGCATTGACATACGCTATGTTGAAAGACGCCAAGAGCTTCGCCAGGAGAAAGATCTTGTTCGCACCAGGCGTTATCCGCGCCTGGCTCCTCTCTTCCTGAATCCAACGCATCCTGATACTATGCCTTCCGTCAAGGAGGCCATGCAGGTGGACCGATCTCGCCTGACCCTACAAGAGAGGACTCGCCGTAGGAATGAGGACTTATGCCTTTATTGTGCGAGCTCTGAACATTTCCTAAAGGACTGCCCTATTCGTCCTCTACGTCAGGGAAACGCCCGCACCTAGTGAACGTGGGAGAGGCGTTACTAGGTGTGAATTCTTCCTCTCCACGTCTGACTATTCCTGTGCGGATTTCCCCTTCTGCTGGCTCCCCCTTCTCTGCGGTGGCCTTCCTGGACTCTGGTTCTGCAGGAAACTTTATTGAAGCCTCTTTCATCAACAGGTTCAACGTTCTGGTTATCCGTCTCATCAAACCCTTCTTCATTTCCTCTGTAAATGGAGAGAATCTGGATTGTACCGTGCGTTACCGCACCGAACCCCTGCTCATGTCCGTTGGTGTTCTTCACCAAGAAAAAATTGAATTCTTTGTTTTGCCGAACTGTACTTCTGACATCCTTCTTGGCCTACCCTGGCTCCAGCGCCACTCTCCTACCCTCGACTGGACCACTGGGGACATCAAATCCTGGGGCTACTCCTGCCACAAGCATTGTCTTAAGTCTGTAACCCCCAGTCAAGGTCCCATCGCTACTCCTTTGCCCGGCCTTCCCAAGGCCTATCAGGACTTTTCTGATGTCTTTTGCAAGAAACAGGCGGAGGTCTTACCACCACATAGACCCTACGACTGCCCCATTGACTTGCTCCCAGGTACTACACCACCCCGTGGCAGAATTTACCCTCTCTCCTCTCCTGAAACCAAGGCCATGACTGATTACATACAGGAGAACCTCAAGAGAGGTTTTATTAGGAAATCATCTTCTCCAGCCGGAGCGGGGTTCTTCTTCGTTGCCAAGAAGGACGGATCACTACGCCCTTGCATAGACTATCGTGGTCTCAATAAAATCACTATTAAAAATCGCTACCCTCTGCCTCTCATCTCGGAGCTCTTTGACCGTCTGCGCGGAGCAAAAGTTTTTTCGAAATTGGACCTCAGGGGCGCTTATAACCTCATCAGAATCCGTGAAGGAGATGAATGGAAAACCGCATTTAACACCAGAGATGGTCACTTTGAGTATCTCGTCATGCCTTTCGGACTTTGCAACGCTCCTACAGTCTTTCAGGATTTTGTTAATGAAATCTTTCGGGACTTACTGTATACCTGTGTGGTTGTCTATCTTGACGACATCCTAATCTTCTCTACCAACCTTGAGGAACATCGGCTCCATGTCCGTCAAGTGCTCCAGTGCCTCCGCGTAAATCATCTTTACGCTAAATTTGAAAAATGCCTTTTTGAGCGCAGCAGCCTTCCTTTCCTAGGTTATCTGGTCTCAGGACAAGGCCTTCAAATGGACCCTGACAAGCTCTCTGCAGTCTTGGATTGGCCACGCCCCTCTGGACTCCGTGCTATCCAACGCTTCCTTGGATTAGCCAACTACTATCGTCAGTTCATACCCCACTTCTCCACCATCGTTGCTCCTATAGGGGCACTGACTAAGAAAAACGCGAATCCAAGGTCCTGGCCGCCTCAAGCGGAAGAAGCCTTTACTCGCCTTAAGACCGCCTTCTCCTCTGCACCTGTCCTGTCTCGACCAGATCCCACAAAGCCGTTCTTCCTTGAAGTTGACGCCTCCTCGGTAGGTGCCGGAGCTGTTCTTCTTCAAAAAAACGCTAAAGGTAGAAACGTCACGTGTGTTTTTTTCTCTAAAACCTTCTCCCCTCCTGAAAAAAACTATTCCATAGGTGACCGTGAACTGTTGGCCATCAAGCTGGCATTAGAAGAGTGGAGACATCTCCTGGAAGGATCCCTTCACCCTATCTCCATCTACACTGACCATAAAAATTTGTCCTACCTTCAGTCCGCTCAGCGCTTAAATCCTCGCCAGGCCAGATGGTCCTTGTTCTTTGCCCGGTTCAATTTCCAGATCCATTTTTGTCCCGCAGACAAGAATGTCAGGGCTGATGCCTTGTCCCGTTCCTCCGATGCCTCTGAAACCGGGACTCCCCCTCAACACATCGTACCCCCTGAGTGTCTGATTTCCTCTGCTCCTGCGTCTCTGATGCCAGTTCCTCCAGGAAAAACTTTCGTTCCTCCACGCCTTCGTCTCCAGATACTCAGGTGGGGCCATTCCTCCCATCTAGCCGGTCACGCTGGGATCAAAAAATCCATACAATTGATGGCCAGACACTATTGGTGGCCTACCCAGGAAAAAGATATGACTGACTTTGTACGGGCCTGCACTATCTGTGCACGTGACAAGACTCCACGCCAGAAGCCTGCAGGTCTTCTCCTTCCTCTACCTGTGCCTGAACAACCATGGTCCCACATTGCCATGGATTTCATCACGGACCTTCCTTTGTCTCATAGTAACACTGTCATCTGGGTGGTCGTTGACCGCTTTTCGAAAATGGCTCATTTTGTCCTGCTTCCTGGTCTGCCTACTGCACCTCAGTTGGCGAAGCATTTTTTTCTTCAAATTTTCCGTCTCCATGGGCTACCCTCACATATCGTCTCTGATAGAGGCGTTCAATTCATCTCAAAATTTTGGAGAGCTCTCTGTACTCAACTAAAGATTAAGTTGAATTTTTCTTCCGCTTATCACCCGTAATCCAATGGACAGGTGGAGAGAGTTAACCAGGTCCTTGGTGACTACTTACGACATTTTGTCTCCGCCCGTCAAGACGATTGGGTCGACCTATTACCCTGGGCAGAATTCTCATACAACTTCAAGAACTCTGAATCGTCCTCCAAATCACCTTTCTTTGTGGTCTACGGCCGTCACCCATTGCCCCCCCTCCCCATCCCCACTTCTTCTGGAGTTCCTGCCGTGGATGAATTAACTCTAGACTTCACCTCTATCTGGAAAGAGACTCAAAAGTCGCTATCACTGGCCTCTGCCCGCATGAAGAGACATGCAGATAAAAAAAGAAGAATTCCTCCTGTCTATGTCCCGGGTGACAAAGTGTGTCTCTCCTCCAAATATGTTCGGTTTCGGGTACCTAGCTACAAGCTGGGCCCTCGTTACCTTGGACCTTTTAAAATCAAAAACCAAATCAATTCTGTCTCTTACAAACTCCATCTTCCTCCTTCTCTTCGTATCCCCAATTCTTTTCATGTGTCTCTTCTCAAACCCCTCATTCTTAACCGATTTTCCCCCAAGGTCACTGCTCCTGCTCCTGTCTCTGGTTCTTCCGATGTCTTCTCGGTGAAAGAAATCCTCGCCTCCAAGGTCATCCGAGGTAAAATATTTTTTTTAATTGATTGGGAGAACTGTGGTCCTGAAGAGAGATCCTGGGAGCCTGAGACCAACATTTTAGACAAGGAGCTCATCCGTAGATTCTTGGGTTCCAAGAAAAGGGGGAGACCTAATGGGGGGGGTACTGTAACGCCGAGCGCTCTGGGTGTCCCATCCTTCCCGGAGCGCTCACGGCGTCGGTCCCCCTGCAGCGCCCCTGTTAGCCCTCCTGGCCGTGGGCGCTGCTCTGTCACCAGCGGGGATGCGATCCACACGGCGGCACATCTCCGTCCGCGGATCGCAACCCATCCTACTCACCTTCCCCCTCCTGCTCCTTCCCGGCGCACGCGGCCCCGCTGCGCTCTAGGGCTCGTGCGCGCCGGCCTTCTAAGATTTAAAGGGCCAGCGCACCATTGATTGGTGCCTGGCCCAATTACTGTGTGCACACCCAAAACATATATAAACCCACTTCCCCTTCCTGTCCTTGCCGGATCTTGTTGTCTTAGTACCCTGTGGAAGCGTTTTGTGAATTGCCTTGCCTGTGCATCTGACCTGCTGCCATTGTCTCTGACTACGAACCATTGCCGCCTGCCCTGACCCTCTGCTATGTCTGATCTTGCCTCTGCCTAGTCCTTTTGTACCGCGCCTATCTCAGCCGCCAGAGAGGTGGAGTCGCTACTGGAGGACACGACCTGGTTGCTACCGCCGCAGCAAGTCCATCCCGCCTTGCGGCGGGCTCTGGGGAAAACCGGTAGCTGCTTAGAACCGGTCCCTCAGTACGACCCGTGCCATCCCCTCTCTGGTACAGAGGATCCACCTCCTGTATTCCCACTAGCCGTCAGTCCGGCTCGTGACAATTATATATATATATATTTTTTAGCAGAGAATCTAGAGAATAAAATGGCGATTGTTGCAATATTTTATGTCACACGATATTTGTGCAGCGGTGTTTTAAATGCAACTTTTTTGGAAAAATGTACTTTCATGAATTTTAAAAAAATGAAAAAGTAAAGTTAGCCCAGTTTTTTTGTATAATGTGAAAGATGATGTTATGGCAAGTAAATAGATACCAAACATGTCATGCTTTATAATTGCACGCACTCGTGGAATGGGGACAAACTGCGGTACCTAAAAATCTCCATAGGCAACGCTTTAAAAAAAAATTACGTTTACCAGGTTAGGGTTACAGAGGAGGTCTATGGCTAGAATTATTGCTCTCGCCCTGACAATCGCGGCAATACCTCACATGTGTGATTTGAACACCGTTTACATATGCGGGCGCTACTTCCGTATGCGTTTGCTTTGCTGCGCGAGCTCGCGGGGACAGGGGCGCTTTAAAATGTATTTTTTTTCTTATTTCTTTTATTTCTTTTTATAATGTAAAATTGTGTTTTTGTGTCTAAAAGACCCCCAATCCCTCCTTTGCACTTCAAAGTATTCAGATCGCCAAAAACGCTGATTCTGAATACTGTGTATTTTTTTAAATCTGGAGCCATTTGCAGCCGAGTAACCCGGATGTGTCGTCATGACGTCGCTTTAGGGCTGGGAAAAAAATCGATTTTAATCTTGAATCGAGTTTTGAGCTCAAATCGATTCAGATGTTAAGAAAATCGATTTTTTTAGATTTTTTTTTTTCCTTCAAAGTTTCCGTAGCAGGACTCCAGAGGGCGTATCCGGAATGGCACTGGGCGGCGTTACCCCAATTACATCTACTCGCCGCAGCCGCCGTCTGCCTACCTGATCAGCGTGTCATGCAGACAGACGGCGGCCATTGCAGTGTTCAAAAGCCGCGCCTCCCGAGTCCTCGTCGTCTGTGATAGGCGGAACACTCAATTTCACAGCAGGCAGTGTTCCGCCTATCACAGACATCCTCTCATCCTCGACTGTGTTATGAGGATGACCATGATAGGTGGAACACTGAATGCTGGGAAATTGAGTGTTCCGCCTATCACAGACGATGAGGAGGCGCGGCTTTTGAATACTAGAATGGCCACCGGTGTAGCAGTAAAATCCGTATACCATGAAAATCTGCATCAGGTACGGGCACAGTGACTGAAGCACGGGCACAGTGAAGCACGGGCACAGAGAGGCACGGGCACAGTTCAATTCAACTAAGAGTAACCTCAAGATTTTTTGTTGTTTTATTAGCTAAATCCAAATACAGTATTAATAATTTGGATGTTTAACAATCTTTGTTGCACACTGCACACTGACTTTGCAGTTAGAGAAAGGGTTTGCCTTTGCAATTTTGTTTGTTGATGCACTTTAATATAATAAAAAAAAAAAATCGAATCGTAAATCGAGTTTTTTATAAAAAAATCGCAGATTTTTTTGGGGGGGAAAATCGCCCAGCCCTACGTCGCTTCCGTGTTTACTTTGAAGAGACTGAATCAAAGCTGTTCGCGGCTTCCTTTCAGTCTCTCTCTAGGCGCCGGAGGTGGCGCATTGTGTATCGGGTCTCCCGGTGGGACGGGAGGCCCGGTAAGAGCGGCGGAGGCGGCGGGAGGGGGGGATGTCCCCTCCCGCTTCTCCAGGATAACAACCAAGCAGCTTTTAGCCACATCGGTGGTTATCCCTGGAAAGCCAATCACCGGCTCTAAAAAATTATACTCGGATGATGCCTGCAGCTGCGGGCATCATCCCGGTATAACCCCCGAAAGCCAAGGCCGCACATCTGCGTACGCTTGGTGGGAAAGGGATTTATACTAATCAGTCCTAGTTAACACCTTCTCCATAAATCTTTTCTTGTCCCTTTTTTATTGTTTATTTTTCTAACCATTAATGTTTACATTTTCTTCTATTTTTATTTGTTTTGTTGGTTACTTTTTTGCATCACAATACATGTATTTAATATTTAAATAATAACAGTTAGTATCATAAACTTTGTGTAATTTATTAAAAAAATATATTATTTGAGTTTCATAGATGTCAGTACAATAGCACAGTTGTTACTTAGATTGGAAATAAACACAGAGAGAGGTCACTGAACAGTCCCATCTTAACTAGTAAGACAAATGAAAAGAACATAAACATCAAATGAGGAAGAACATGTGGGCATTTTTGAAAATTAGGTAGTTAATTCCCATTATATACCCTGTATACTCGTATAGGTGAGGATTCTCACAACTGCGACCCATAATCATATCCTAAGGGTGTGCGAAGGAAATAACTCACCAAGGCCATATTAAAGTGGTTGTAAACCCAACCACACCACTTGCACCAACAGGTAAGCCTAGATTAAGGCTTACCTGTAGGTGCAAGAAATATCTCCTTAACCTACACGGTTAAGGAGATATTTTCAGAAAACCCTGCACCGATGTCTATGGTGCATGCGCGCCATAGACAACGGCGCAGGTGCACTGAGCGTTACCGGTTTTCTCAATGGAGACTGCCGTTTTTCTCAATGGAGAATGATGGCCCCGCGCGCATGCGTGTGACGTTTTCGCCGCTCCGGCCAATCACAGTGCCGGATCGGCGATTACAGGAACACTGGGAGAAAAAGAAACCCTGGACTGCCGCACTCTGTATAGACAGTTATTTATTCCAAAATTTCAGGTAAAAAATCCAAATTCAAAATAAATCCATAAATCCAAAACAACAAATGCAGATGGTGTGCATGCAGGGAAGGGTGGCTAACGCGTTTCACGTCACGAATTGACGCTTACTCATAGCTATGAGTAAGCGTCAATTTGTGACGTGAAACGCGTTAGCCACCCTTCCCTGCATGCACACCATCTGCATTTGTTGTTTTGGATTTATGGATTTATTTTGAATTTGGATTTTTTACCTGAAATTTTGGAATAAATAACTGTCTATACAGAGTGCGGCAGTCCAGGGTTTCTTTTTCTCCCATGCATCAGTGCAGAGCCAGCACCTGTGTGAGTGACCGGGCGGAAGCAGCTATTTGGTGAATTCTCAAGCTTTTGAGCGGTACGTTTTTCCTTTCCTCCGATTACAGGAACACTGTCGGAGCGGAAATAATGGCGGCGGCGGAGGGGGACGAGGAGCGCTTCGGAGGCTTTGATCTGAGGTAAGTGCCACATAATGAGCTAGTATGCATTATGTCTTTTTCTTGCAGGTGTTATTTATTTATTTTTTGGAAAAGTGGGTTTACAACAACTTTAATGTACACAAGAAAACATAAATTGCCCGTGAGACTTTATACGAGGTGCAACACACTCAATTGTAAAATCAACAAAGTAAAGATTTATTGGTAAATACAATTTCAACAGATGAACAGTAACATAATGCCATATAGTCAAGCAGATTGGTCCATGTACACATATTAATCCGTAGCCAGGTACAGTGTTACAAAGATCAATCAATAATAGGTATGAACTTGCATCTATGTGAACCAACGCGTTTCATGACATGACATAATTTTCTCAGGGATTGATGCACACACAATTGTCTAAAAAGTAGAAAAAGTTTAGGAATATATGACATACATAATACGATGTATTCTGTTAATGCAATCATTGGGTATCAACCAAGGGAGGGCCCATACTTACAAATCTGCAAGACATAACTTGCTCATGACCTAATGGTGGTCCCTTGGAAATGTCTGACCCGGGAACTGTGGGTGTGAGATTCGAAGAGCCAACAGTGCAAACAGGACAAGATGGAATGGCTGGCATGGAGAGCAATCCAACTAGTTTTCCCCCGTGATAGCTGTGAAAAATATGTCTATGTGTTAGTATAAATTACATAAAACTACCACTTATGTGTTGGCAATAAGGAAATGGTATGTGTGAAGGATGTGAGATGTATGTTTGTATACATACATAAAAAGTGTGCAAAAAATGATAGGCCGTACTAATGGGCATCCACAGATGCCTGTGACCAATGTCTAAACCGGAAATCCTACAGTCTGATATCAAACTGCAAAAGGGGAATTTAGTGTAATTTAAACAGGAGAAAATATAAAATAAAATGTGTAGTTTTTATCTATAGTAATGCTCATTGTTTTAACACTGATAAAAGTAATTTTTTTTTTCAGTTTTGTTACACTCTTTGCCCATAAATTGCATAAAAATCATCTTTGCAGAACAATATCACCAACAGAAAGCCCTTTTGTCCTAAAAAGAATGATGCATGTCTTACTTTGTTATTTAAAGCAAGCCTTTCTTTTGCTGGAACGACCCAGTATTGAGTGTCGGCACCTCTAGGAAGTAGCGCTGTAGTACACAGTGATATGAAGCAGGATGGACTCCCCCCACATACCATGCACAGCACTCCAGAGTTTCTGAGATTTACTATTACTATTAGATTACTAGATTAAATTACTAGATTACTATTATTTAATATTATTTAAATTAAACTGGAGGAAATGGGTTCTGCTATTATAGCCATTAAACCATTAAAGTGTATGTAAACCCTGGGGCGTTTGAAGGAATATGGGGGCCCCAGGCAGAATTTTGAAACAAGTTGTTGAGCGGGGGGCGCTAGTTTTTTTCAGCAATTTTTTTCTTTGGGGGGGGGGGGGGGCGCGGGACATTGATGCCGATCGCGGGAGGTGGGGATGATCGCGGGAGGGGGGGGGATCGCGGGAGGGGGGGCAATCGCCCGACGTTAGCGTGGATAAGGGGGTGTGTTTGTATTACCTTCTCCTCCCGTGCTGCCTCCTCTTGCTCCTCTTCCTGCTGTGCCAGAAATGAAACTGTTTTATGGATGGGTTTACTTCTGCCTTAATGGGCAGGCTGGTGTACCAAGTTCATCAGCCAGCCTGCCAAATTCTCTTACAATTATCGCTAGCTGATACTATAGTTTAGCAATAATCACTGTCTTCTCCCGGTGGGGATGGTTTCCTGCTCGTTGATTTTCCCAGAAGTCTGCACTAAGATACAAGTCATGCATCCTTTGCAAAATTTTCATTTTTGGTGAGATACTCCCAAAGGGTTAATCACTTCTAAAGGGATGCAGACCCTGCAATTTAATGATTACAATATTGCGAGTGCATCAGCTGATTAATAATGAAAAGAAACTCCCCATTCAGATTCACGTCTTCAGAAAACAAACAGCTATTTCTTCAAAGCAGAAACAATTAGGGATCTGCTGCAAGGTTTTTACAACAATAGTTAGTGCCGGTTCACACAGGGGCAACACGATTTCCAGCGCGACTTTGCGAGGCGACTTGGAGACGACTTCAGCGCGACTTCAGCGCGACTTGGAGCGACTTACAACGCGACTTCAAGTCGCCTCCAGGACAGGCGACTTTTCCAGTGGCCAATCAAACAATAATCAGCTCTGTGGGAGGGAGGGGTTTGCCTGAGAAAACTATTTTCTCTTCCTGTAAAGTTGCTTCAGTTAAGACACTGATCCGACTTTGGAGGCGACTTCCATTGAAATCAATGGGTACAAGTCGCCTAGAAGTCGCCTTGAAGTAGTACAGGAACCTTTTCTGAAGTCGGAGCGACTTCAGTAGTGTACATTAAGACGGCTCTCATTCACTTCAATGTAATTTCTCATGTCGCGCGACTTGGGGCGACACAAGTCGGATCCCAAGTCGCGGTAGTGTGAACGGGCACTACTCTTTAAGTAAGAAATGTAGATTTTGTACAGGTGTGAAGGCTTAATTGGTTAAGTACCTTTAAAAATGTAATTTCCAGCATGTCCCTGACTCTTGACCCAATCCATTAGCTGACCATCAAACTTAGCTCTTCCCTCACCCACAGCCTTTAACCTAAGACAAAAATTTATAGAACTGACACCATTATGACAATGATTTAACCCAGTGGAATACAATACCTGGGAATCAGCTGGTCAACCCATAGCAACTTGATAAAAAATAATGTTCTTTAGCAAAGAATGTACATTCCACATTAATAAATATGTTACAACATTTAGTATGTGCTGTAAATTGCCACCAGCATTGCTCCTACATTTTTTTGATTGAGGCTGTCATTTTGCTGAATCCCAGAGCCACTAATTCACACCTGAACTTATAGTTTTCAGGCAGAAAGTCGCACAGTTTTACAGCGATTTTGCAGCGATTTTTACTGCAATTTTGTCGAGATTTTGTACAGGTCAAATGGCTATCAATGTAAAAAGAAGAAAAACGCCTGTAATCTACTTAACCTCCCTGGCGGTATGAATATGTCAGATTTTAGATGCAGAAAGCGGTACCATTATTTTGCATGGAAATTTGGCGTTTTATATTGTAGGCCTGCAATTCTTAGGAATAACTCACTTAAATCTGTCCAAACCAGAGTCTAGTAGACATCCCGGGTATGATAGAGTTTGAAACACAAAATCATTAATTATAATATAATAAATAACTATAAATAATTATAACAAATAATAATATAATAATAATAAAAATGATTCAATAATGTAATCAAATCCAAAACACTGAAATTTTCTTAGTTGCAGAATTGTCGCTGTCATTACTTTCAGTGTTTGATGACGAATTTCCCCACAAATCACTATCGCTCAATTCTGCAAGTGATTCTAATTTATTATCGCTGTTTTCTAGCTGGTCTAAAACCACTTTTGATGTAAAGGGACACTTTTTGGTTGCTATGGACAATCTCCAGTTTCCAGGCAGAAAGAACAGTATTTATAGTATAAAACTGTAAGTGGTAATAAAGGAAAAATATTGCGCTAGTCTGGACAGATCATAAAAACTAAGTGAAAAATATATATACGTAGTGGAGCAGCTGCATAAAATGTGACAAATATATAGTAGAAATGTGAATAAAGATGCAGCGCTACAATGAAAAACCCAATGTGTGAAATTGAGAAAGACTCAGAATACCCAAAAATTAGGCAAACAAATAAGTCCACGTGAATGTCTTTAGCAAAATATCCTAAAAGTGAAGAATAAAATCGTGAAGATCATCCCCTAAAGGGTAGGATCTTGAAACCAGACGTGTAACTATGCAGGTCATCAGCATACAAATTCTGGAACAATAGTAGGGTGAAATACTCTTACCAGAGCTGATGGATCTGCTGATTAGGCAGATTATAAGGGCGTATAGAATCCTGGTGGTCAATCGTGACTCCTTCTCAGAACTCTCCAAATGGACCAAAAGGATCTCCAGAAGCCACTCCAAACGTCACAACCTCGGGGGGGGGGGCTTTGGGTTTGCCAGGTGTTCCCAAACGGTGCAGGACCCCTCCTCCGTTGAAAAGATCCCAATCCGAATTAGAAAATGGTAGACAGATGGAAGAAACTCATGTAACAACATGTAAAAAAGAAGATGACGGAGGTGCTCCAAGTGCAGGTCAAATGGGGGTTTTATTAAAACCAACATACTGTATAAAAGTGATCACAGTACATACAAAAATAGTTAAAAAAGGGCAATAAGTGGGCAGGTAAGCCAAGGTCCGACGCGTTTCGTACATTGGTACTTCAACAGGGGAATCAACCTGCTCCCACAAATTGCCAAACATTTATACCCAACATTTCAAACCTAACTGGATTCTGACCAATCACAGAGGTTCGCAATACTTACACAGGATTGGACGGGAAGCACCACCTGATCTGATGCAGGCGGGGATCTCCTATTTTCAACCAATCCCAGAAACACTAAAGACTTCTTCCAGGGTCACCCGGAAGTGTATTCAGTGATAGCCTATTAGAGGCTTCCAAAAAGCCTGCGAAAAGTCAAGGGGCAGGTAAACATGCGGTGATAACCACCCACATGTCTGCCTTTCTTATCTCATTGGGCCAAGAGAAAGCCTCTAGTGCGAATAAGTGTCACAAAAATCACACTATTCTCATACACGCCATCTAAGGGTGAAAAGTAGCTTCCATATATTCCATCTACATGTCCCAAAGGGGCAAGGCGCAGCGCGCCACACACAAGCATAACCGCTCCCAACAAGCGGAACCCGCCGTGTCATGTCTCCGCTAACCTCCGGTGTCACTCATGGAATAATGGAGCATGCGCATACAGCCCCAAGCCTGGCGGCGCGTGACGTCACGGCGCTCAAAAGCCGCCGTCACGCAGTTCCACAGCAATAGACAGAGTGCGGGTGCAAGCACATTTGCTGACGTCAGGCTCCACTGAACAGTGAAGCATAATCTGCGCCATCTTGTGGATGGAAGGGAGTAAGCAGCCTCTTTCTATAATAACTCTTACCATGAATAGATAGATCTAGTTTCCAAACCAGCCAACAATGTAAAAAGAAAAACAGTTTACTTAAAAACATATTAACAAAAACATGAATAAAATAAATAAAATGAAATAAAATAAAAGAGAAAAAGGGGATACACATGAATCCAAACAGACAAGCTAAATCCCCAAGAGCCCATGGATCTTGTAGGGATATAGAATGGTAGGAATGTGGAGGGGAATCATGCCAAATTGATAAAGGAATTACTATCCCACTCCACATTCATACCAAAAGGCGCATAAGTGCGAAGTTCATAGATCCAAAACGTTTCAAGGCGGGATACCCCAAGGATCCTGGATTCTCCCCTCCAATGAGAAACAAATTGGTCTCTGGCCAAAAATTGGGTCCCCTTAGGGTCACGATCATGGTGTTCCAAATAATGTCGTGGAACACTGTGATTGGTTTTGCCACTTTTAATTCCTGATATATGTTCGTTCACTCGAATACTGAAAGTCCTAATTGTTCATCCAACGTATTGCTTTTTGCACGGGCAAGTCAGCAAATATACAATGTACTGCGTTGCACAAGTGGTAAATCATTTAATTTGATACATTTTGAGTGTGACTGTAGATTGAAAAGTCTTACTCTTCCGTCTACCATGTGTATTGTGCAAACAGACATTGCATTTGCGACAGGGAAAATATCCCTTACAGTCCTGAAAGAAGGAAACACGTTTGGGGGGGGTCTATAATATTGGGTGCAATCTGGCCCCGTATGGACCAGGCACCTCCAAAAATCACCCCAGCCTGTTCTGATATTACTGGTCCCAGTAATCTATCACTTTTAAGGACACCCCAATGTCTTTTCAGTATCTCTTTAATCTGTCGAGATTGGATCGAATAGGTAGTAAAAAAGGACCATCTGAACCTATCATCCTGGATCTTTTTAGGAGCCACCTCTAACAATGAATCTCGATCGATCTTAACGATCCGATCGATTTCCATGTCTAGATCGTTGGGTGGATATCCTTTCTCAATGAATCTACTTTTCAGGATGGCTGCCTGTGTGGCAAAGTCCTCCACCCTAGTACAGTTCCTCCGCAATCTGAGAAACTGACTACGTGGCACCGACTTTAGCCATTGGGGATGATGGCAGCTATTACGATCAGTGGATTTAAAGGAGTTGTAAAGGTACATTTTTTATTTTCTAAATAGGTTCCTTTAAGCTAGTGCATTGTTGCTTCACTTAACTTTTCCTTTGATTTACCTTCTAAAGGTTTGTTTTCTTTGTCAGAATTTCTCACTTCCTGTTTCTCCTCACTGAACTCCACACCATCATCCGAGTGGTGTGGAGTCATCCAGAACAGCTTACTGAACAGCTTACTGAGGATAAACAGGAAGTGAGAAATTCAGACAAAGAAAACAAAGAAAAAAAATATTTAGAAGGGAAATCTAAGGAAAAGGTAAGTGAAGCAACAATGCACTAGCTTAAAGGAACCTATTTAGAAAATAAAAAATGTACCTTTACAACTCCTTTAAAGTATTTAATAAATTCTAACTGTTGGTCTACAACCCTGATCTCAAGATCCATAAAATGGACAGATGTACGGCTAGCCTCATAGCTCAGCCTAATACCTCTGTCATTGAGGTTGAGTGAAGAAATGAAATTATCCAAGGATAGTTGGTCACCATTCCATAAGAAGAGGATGTCATCTATATACCTCGCCCAAAGGACCAATTCTGGTCTCCTATGGGCATAGATGACATCCTCCTCCCATTTGGCCATGAAAAGATTGGCCAAACTGGGGGCTAAATTTTCTTGCAGATCACAGCGGGGATACATTGCAGGATCCAGGGGACAAGGTAAGTAACCTCTACATGCATCCTGCGAGGCAATCCCGAGTGTGGCTCGGGGTTACCGCTTTTGGTATGAAAAATTCACCCCGAGCCACACTCGGGAATACCGCCAGGTAGGTTAAAAAGAAGCCCCAGAACTTGTTTGAGCTTCAGGTGTTTTGGAGCTTCTAGCTTCAGGCGTTTTGGAGTGGAGATGTGAACCATCTCCATAGAGAATAATTGATTTTTCCCCCTCCAGCGTTTTGTAGCTTGAGGCTTCAAGCTACAAAATGCTCAGGTGTGAACGGGGCCCCTGTGTCCCCACAGTGCCAGAGAAATAGAGAGCAACTGAGCATGTGCAGAGAAGGGCGAGACAGTGTATTACTGGATTCTAAACAGTATGTACACCTATTTTGAATGTTTTACATAGCTGTGATCTAGAAGGACTTCATTTTGTGACTAAAGTTTCACTTCAAAATGGATCTCTATAAAAAGTAAAATAAACACAAAATTATCTAATTTCATTATTATGTATAATAGTTTCTTAAATATTGAATCATATATTGTAAATTTTTAAAAATTTGTATTATACACATAGAGAGTGATGTTAGATCCCTTACTACTTATTTCACTTATTTACAGAATTCAGTATTGTGCTTCTTCCTAAATCTTAAGTAAAATTTCATCAAAATAATAATATTTGTTAAATAAAGCTGATTGTCTTATTGTTTCTTAGTCAGTCTTGTGTCTGTTGGCTGCTATTAAGAAGCAGGACTGTATCCTATATAAACATCCTGATGATTCAGTACATTTTACTGCTATTTTCGCTGACCTAAAATAGCCACGTAATCACATTGAGTGGGTATGACCATGTTGTGAGTAGTGAGTTATAGTGAAGCCTTCAATCTTTTGATGTGTATGGAGATTTCATTGTAGAGATAGTAAAGGATTAGACAAGAGCGATGGAATCAACAATGAAAACTTGCAGATGAAATATTTTCTGCAGTTTGTAAGCCATCATATCATCTGTTAACCCTTTATCTGATACAGTCATATCCCACATTTAAGTATTTGGAAAATGTCCATTGTGTTACCAGACTGGTGCTCATATAAAACATCTATTTGGCTGCATGGCATTTGTAAACAAGGCTAGAGTTGTGTAACTCTATGAATATAGCTTATGGAAATTTCTAAGCACCTACTAGGACTAAATATCCATGAGTTCTCAAAATATCATCATTACAAAATTAGGGCCTAGAACAGTATTCCATAGACAAAAGTTTCTGACATCATGCTTTTTCCAGCAAGGAAATACATATGTATGCATCGGAGTGAGGAAGTCAACTAGTTCACCCTAGCCCCACATAACTTAAAAAAAAAAAAAAAAAAAGCTAGCTTCTTGGCTTTTTCTTTTTTATAAAAAAAAATCAGAATTTAAAAATAAGCAAATAATAAAATCTCTTTTCAAAAGCTATTCAAGACGCATGCTGATTCATGCTTCTCTCTCTATAGAATACACCCATTCCAGGTATTAAAGTTACAGGTTTGGGGAGAGCTAAGAGGTACTTTATCCGAAACAATATAGTTAAAGGTCTGTTAGCTTTCCATCCAGGACACAGTTAAGCCCCGTACACACGATCGGTTTGACTGATGAAAACCGTCCGATGGATGGTTTTCATCAGACCAACCGATCGTGTATGGTACCCATCGGTCTTTTTTCCATCGGTTGTAAAAAATAGAACTTGTTTTAAAATTTTCCGATGGATAAAAAACCGATGGGAATTTCCGATCGTCTATGGGCAAGTCCATCGGTTAAAAAACCCACGCATGCTCAGAATCAAGTCGACGCATGCTCAGAAGCATTAAACTTAATTTTTCTCGGCTCATCGGAGTGTTTTACGTCACCGCGTTTGGAACGGTCGGTTTTTTGACTGATGGTGTGTGGCCAAGACTGATGAAAAACAGTTTCATCGGATTTCCGATGGACAAATCCATTGGACGAAAATCCATAGGTTATCCGATCGTGTGTACGGGACTTAAGAGTACTAACAGAGAATGGGCAGCCATAATTAGCTGTAGAGAATACTGTATATAAGATGTCAAATCATTGTCAAATCATACGTTTATTTTAGAAATGCTGATGTCATTTTCAACAGTTGGAAAGTATTAATAAAGTTCAGGTAATAGCAATACCTTTTTGTTCTTTTGTCAAAAGATGATGTGCTATTTCAAGTTGCCAATTTTAATTTGCAATGCTATGATGATGATTACCTCTGGGACCAAGCCCTGGTGGGTGGGGAAAAATGTGTCAGTGGGTGTGGTTTGTGCAGCAGCTCTGGCTGAGCTCATTTGGCATCTCCATTTACACGCTGATCAGGTTGGCAATGCATGTAATGTAATCTTAATTCCTCTTTTAAGTGTCTAGTACAGGAGTTGTGTTGTATTTCTATACCACAGCTAACCAAAATTCCACTCTCATAACATCTTTACAAGCTTTTTAAAGGTGCAAAACGCAATATTTGGTGAGGTGCATTATATGATGGAACAACATGGACTGTGACATAGTAGACTATGCCCTCAGGGGTGTAGCTATAGGGGTCTCAGCGGTCTCAATTGTGACCCGGCCCCATGCTCCAGGGGGCCCATGTGGCTCCCCTGTGCACCTGGATAGGAGGGACGGCGGGGGTGACAGTTCCTCTGTATGTCACTCCTGCCGCCCCTCCTATCCAGGTCCTGCTGCCAGATCTGTGTGCGGTGTCTAGCTCGCTATGCCCTTAAGGAACTCTTGTGCTGCCTCCCCTCTCTGCTCGCATTCATTCGCTGGCCAAAATCCATAGTACCCAGCACGGAAACATCGGAGGGGGTGGAGTGAGATATGACGGTCTGGTAATGCAGGAGAGGAGCAGACAGTCCCTGAACCTTTCACTGGCCAGTGGGAGGGGTAAAGAGGACCTGTCATTGGGGAAGGGATTAGAGATTGTAACCCCACCCCTGTTGCAAAGCTGGCCCTGCCTTCCTGTTCCTAAAACGTACATCAGTCAGTGGGAGGGGGCAGAGGACCTGTCATGGGGGAGGGGATCCAGAGAAGGCCGAACTACATGTCCCAGAAGAGGGGGGAGGGGCAGAGAAGCCCATGAGGGTCAACAAAGTATTAATTACACTCAACCACCTACTATGACTGACCTAAGTCCTGCTGCCCCTAGATAAAATAACAAAAATAAAAACTACTGACACCAGTGGCAGAACTGTCTTAGCTGGAAAGGTCGCCCATGCGACTGGGCCCTGGTGTTCTGCCACCGTGGGGCGGTCCCAAGACAGCAAGAAGGGGGCCCACTGCAGAACATGTGAAAGAGTCCCACTACGGGGCCCTGCGACAGGAGTAAATAGCCTCGTGATCAGTGGAAAGGGCCCCAGCCCAGAGGGAAGAGCCCCAGCTGGGGGTCAGGGGGGCCCTTCATGGTTTCTTGCACCGGGGCCCTAAAGGTTCTAGTTACACCTCTGTATGCCCTCACTCCAACTATTTTTTTTACCTAGAAAAGGGCCTATAGTCCCTTTGTACGCTGTATATATGCCATTATAGCTGCAAGAACTGATTTACAGTATCTCACAAAAGTGAGTACACCCCTCACATTTTTGTAAATATTTTATTATATCTTTTCATGTGACAACACTGAAGAAATGACACTTTGCTACAATATAAAGTAGTGCGTGTACAGCTTGTATAACAGTGTAAATTTGCTCTCACCTCAAAACAACTCAACACACAGCCATTAATGTCTAAACCGCTGGCAACAAAAGTAAGTAACACCCCTAAGTGAAAATGTCTAAATTGCGCCCAAAGTTTCAATATTTTGTGTGCCCACCATTATTTTTCAGCACTGCCTGAACCCTCTTGGGCATGGAGTTCACCAGAGCTTCACAGGTTGCCACTGGAGCCCTCTTCCACTCCTTCATGATGACATCACAGAGCTGGTGGATGTTAGAGACCTTGCGCTCCTCCACCTTCCATTTGAGGATGCCCCACAGATGCTCAATAGGGTTTAGGTATGGAGACATGCTTGGCTAGTCCATCACCTTTACCCTCAGCTTCTTTAGCAAGGAAGTGGTCATCTTGGAGGTGTGTTTGGGGTCTTTATCATGTTATAATACTGCCTTGTGGCCCAGTACCGAAGGGAGGGGATCATGCTCTGCTTCAGTATGTCAGAGTACATGTTGGCATTCATGGTTCCCTCAATGAACTGTAGCTCCCCAGTGTCGGCAGCACTCATGCAGCCCCAGACCATGACACTCCCACCAGCAGGCTTGACTGTAGGCAAGACACACTTGTGTTTGTATTCCTCACCTGGTTGCTACCACATACGCTTGACACCATCTGAACCAAATAAGTTTATCTTGGTCTCATCAGACCACAGGACATGGTTCCAGTAATCCATGTCCTTAGTCTGCTTGTCTTCAGCAAACTGTTTGCGGGCTTTCTTGTGTGTCATCTTTAGAAGACCATATAGTGTGACCAAACCCCCGTAAATATTTTTATGTATATGTTCAGGTGTTTTTAACTAGCCTTGCAGGATAAATGTCATTCTTGAATGTATGCGCTATAATTTGTTTTGTACTGTCTTTTGGTCTTATAGCAGCACCATCTTGAATTTAAACCCATTTTAGGGTGTGCCCCCCAAATATGTTTTTGTATCTTTAGAAGAGGCTTCCCTCTGGGACGACAGCCATGCAGACCAATTTTATGCAGTGTGTGGCGTATGGTTTGATCACTGACAGGCTGACCCCCACCCCTTCAACCTCTGCAACAATGCTGGCAGCACTCATAGGTCTATTTCCCAAAGATAACCTTTGGAAATGACGCTGAGCACGTGCACTTAACTTGTTTGGTCGACCATGGCGAGGTCTGTTCTGAGTGGAATCTGTCCTGTTAAACCGCTGTATGGTCTTGGCCACCATGCTGCAGCTCAGTTTCAGGGTCTTAGCAATCTTCTTATAGCCTAGGCCATCTTTATGTAGAGCAACAATTCTTTTTTTCAGATCCTCAGAGAGTTCTTTGCCATGAGGTGTCATGTTGAACTTCCAGTAACCAATTGTAGCGCTACCCCCAGTTAAGAGAGCCGCTGATATTGATTTGGGCCCTGTAGTGCACTGCTGTCAACCCCTGGCAATCGGCTCTAACCTCCCGTGGCACAGCTGGTGATAGAGGGATAGGACCGCGTGACCGCAACTGTTGGTGACGCAGTCCTATAACAAACATACACAGAATATACTTTAAAACTCCTATTAAAGTAAGCGGAACTGACACCAAATGTACTTTACCCAGATATTTTACTGAGGCTAATGGGCAAGTAATAAACAACAGTATAACAAGTTGCAGATCCCTGCAATAAACAGTAATAAAGATAAACAGAGTAATCAGAATAATTAAGTATTGCTATGCAACTCTAGCGCTGCCCTTTTACAGCTACTTCCCCTCATGGGTAGACTAACACCCAGCAATGTCTACCTATGCAGTCAGGCCTGATTGATCTAAATGGAAGTTCAGTGAAACAATATTTGCTAGCAATCTCTCGGTGGTGCACTTGAAGAACAACTTTGTAATCCCAACGAATAGTAAAGATAAAGTATCTGTCTTTAAACAGCTCTCACCACCTGGACAAGTCCAAGTCCGTTTCCTCCATCGATTCGTCTAGGAACAGGAATCCACCGACATCCAAGTCTTCAATCCTTCTGGTGTACTGCAGCAAGGAGGATTAGATGTCTCTAAGGCTCTGCTAGGCTGGCAGAGGGCTCTTTGGAAAGGAGCACACGGCCCGGGCTTCAGGCCTTGTGCACACAGCAGTTCAGCACAGACATCCTCTTGCTAGGAGAGGGGGGTCCAAAGAGGCCGACCAAAACTCTGCCTCCCCTTTATAAAGTCTGCCCCAGCAGTCTCTGTTCTGGAGCAATGCACCCTGGGTGCTGCAAGATGTACTGGGAGATGTAGTCTCTCTCTCCTCTGCTTTCACTTCCATAATGTCTCTTTACTTCCTCCCGACTCACCTCTCACCTGGAACTTCTTGTCTCTCTGCATTAAAGGGGAACACCCCGCTACACAATATAAGAGAGTGAGAGTGATAAACCAAATTTAACACACCTGCTCCCCATTCACACCTGAGACTTTGTAACACTGATGAGTGACATTGGGGAGGGAAAATGGCTAATTGGGCCCAATTTGAACATTTTCACATATGGGTGTACTGACTTTTGTTGCCAGCAGTTTAGACATTAATGGCTGTGTGTTGAGTTATTTTGAAGGAACAACAAATTTACAGTGTTATACAAGCTGTACACTGACTACTTTACATTGTTGCAAAGTTTAATTTCTTCAGTGCTGTCACATGAAAAGATATAATAAAATATTTACAAAAATGTGAGGGGTGTACTCACTTTTGTGAGATACTGTATATGCTCAGAAAATGTAAACCATAGCAAGGTCAAAATGCCAACCATTTTTTTGAACACATAACAAAATTCTAATAATTTTTGTTAATACGGTTAAACTATGGTATACTGGCTACAAGTAGCATAATTCCCATTTTAGGTGCACACAATCGTGCATCCTGTCCTCCAGGGCTGGACTGGCCTACCGGGATACCGGAAAATTTCCCGGTAGGCCGCCTGCCCTGGGGCCGCTTTGAGCTGTGGCTGACTGCAGCACTCCCCTCCCTTGCTCTCTCTCCTATGTGTCACACACACACTGCGAGCATCTCCCACGGTGTGTGTCACAAAGCTGGCTGGGTTTGTGTTCGGCTGTGCTGTAGCAAGGTCCCACCCCCCTAGACCGGCTCGTGTGATAGTAGATGGAACACTGGATTCAATTGCCTATTACACAAGCTAGTCTAGGGGGACAGGACCTTGCTACAGCACAGCTGAACACAGACCCAGCCAGCTCCATGACACACAGCGCAGGAGATGTCCGCAGTGTGTGTGTGACACATAGGAGAGAGAGCGAGGGAGGGGAGCGCTGTGTGTTATCCAGGCAGTGCCATGGTGAGTATGTATTGATGGACACAGTGAGGCTGCATTCATATGCACAGTGAGGCTGCATTCATGGACAGTGAGGCTGCATTTGATAGACAGTGAGGCTGCCATGATGGGCACAGTGAGACTGCATTCACGGGCACGGTAAAGCTACATTTAATGGACAGTGAGGCTGCATTGATGGGCACAGTGAGGCTGCATTCATGGACAGTGAGGCTGCATTTGATGGACAGTGAGGCTGCATTTGGACAGTGAGGCTGCATTCATGGGCACATTGAGACTGCATTCAAGGGGAACAGTAAAGCTGCATTTGATGGACAGTGAGGCTGCATTGATGGGCACAGTGAGGCTGCATTCACGGGCACAGTAAGGCTGCATTCATGGTCACAGTGAGGCTGCATTGTTGGGCAGAGTGAGGCTGCATTCACAAGCACAGTAAAGCTGAATTTGATGGACAGTGAGGCTGCATTCATGGGCACAGTGAGGCTGCATTCATGGGCACAATGAGACTGCATTCATGGGCACAGTAAGGCTGTATTGATGGGCACAGTGCGGCTGCATTGATGGGGACAGTAAGGCTCCATTCATGGACAGTGAGGCTGCAATTACGGGCAGTGAGGCTGCAATCACGGGGACAGTGAGGCTGCAATCATGGGCACAGTGAGGCTGCATTCATGGGCACAGTGAGGCTGCATTCACGGGCACAGTAATGCTGCATTTGATGGACAGTGAGGCTGCATTCATGGGCACAGTGAAGCTGCATTCATGGGCACAGTGAGGCTGTATTCATGGGCACAGTGAGGCTGCATTCACGGGCACAGTAAAGCTGAATTTGATGGACAGTGAGGCTGAATTCATGGGCACAGTGAGGCTGCATTGATGGGCACAGTGAGGCTGCATTCACGGGCACAGTGAGGCTGCATTCATGGGCACTCACAGGCACAGTGAGGCTGCATTCATGGGCACAATGAGGCTGCTTTAATGGGCACAATGAGGCTGCATTCATGGGCACAGTGAGGCTTCATTCACGGGCACAGTGATGTTGCATTCATGGGCACAGTGATGTTGCATTCATGGGCACAGTGAGGCTGCATTCATGGGTACATTGAGGCTGCATTGATGGGCACAGTGAGGCTGCATTGATGAGCACAGTGAGGCTACTTTCTTGGGCACCATAAAGCTGCATTTGATGGGCACAGTGAGGCTGCAATGATGGGCACAGTGAGGCTTCATTGATGGGCACTGATGAGGCTGCATTGATCTCTTGTACCATGTCTGCAGTCTCTGACCATCTCTCGTATCATGTCTGCATTGTCTGACCATCTCCTGTATCATGTCTGCAGACTCTGACCATCTCTTGTACCATGTCTGCAGTCTCTGAGCATCTCTTGTATCATGTCTGCATTCTCTGACCATCTCTTGTACCATGTCTGCAGTCTCTGACCATCTCTTGTACCATGTCTGCAGTCTGTGACCATCTCTGGTACCATGTCTGCAGTCTCTGACCATCTCTTGTACCATGTCTGCAGTCTCTGACCATCTCTTGTATAATGTCTGCATTCTCTGACCATCTGTTGTATCATGTCTGCATTCTCTGACCATCTCTTGTACCATGTCTGCAGTCTCTGACCATCTCTTGTACCATGTCTGCAGTCTCTGACCATCTCTTGTATCATGTCTGCATTCTCTGACCATCTCTTGTATCATGTCTGCAGTCTCCGACCAACTCTTGTACCATGTCTGCAGTCTCTGACCGTCTCTTGTATCATGTCTGCAACCTCTAACCAACAATGTTAGGGGGTACTAATATATATATATATATATATACATATACAGTCATGCTGTATATATATATATATATATATATATATACAGTGCCGATCCTGACCTCCCTGGGGCCCTAAGCAAAATTCTGCAAAGGGGCCCTCTACCTGACCCGTGAATAATGGGCGTTGTTTAAGTGTAATATTGAACGTGGCTTAAAGGGGCGTGACTCAAAGGGGTGTGGTTAGAGTCTGAGATGAACGAGGGATGGAGGGAGAAACAAAGGAAGAAAGAGAGAGAGAGAGAGAGGAAGTAAAAAAAGAGGGATGGAGGGACAGCAGGCCCAGATCCTACACCACAATAGAAATATGAGTATTCCAGAAAGTTTAACAATCAGCAGATCAAGATTCTCCAAACACCTGTTGGCGCTTCAACCACCTCGGCACCATGGTTGTTATGGTGTCAGGGTGATTAAAGCGTATTATTTCTATTATTACATTGTAATATAAAATAAAATCATTCAACTCACCATAATGCAGAATCCGTGAGAGCCCTGATGTCACTGTCCCCACCCAGCGGAGTGCCTCCTTACATTTCAGGTGTCCCCAGCCAGCGGAGTGCCTCCTTACATTTCAGGTGTCCCCAGCCAGTGGAGTGCCTCCTTACATCTCAGCAGTCCCCAGCGGAGTGCCTCCTTACATCTCAGCAGTCCCCAGCGGAGTGCCTCCTTACATCTCAGGTGTCCCCAGCGGAGTGCCTCCTTACATCTCAGGTGTCCCCAGCGGAGTGCCTCCTTACATCTCAGGTGTCCCCAGCGGAGTGCCTCCTTACATTTCAGGTGTCCCCAGCGGAGTGCCTCCTTACATTTCAGGTGTCCCCAGCGGAGTGCCTCCTTACATTTCAGGTGTCCCCAGCGGAGTGCCTCCTTACATCTCAGGTGTCCCCAGCCAGCAGAGTGCTTCCTTACATCTCAGGTGTCCCCAGCCAGCGGAGTGCTTCCTTACATCTTAGGTGTCCCCAGCGGAGTGCCTCCTTACATTTCAGGTGTCCCCAGCGGAGTGCCTCCTTACATTTCAGGTGTCCCCAGCGGAGTGCCTTCTTACATCTAAGGTGTCCCCAGCCAGCGGAGTGCTTCCTTACATCTCAGGTGTCCCCAGCCAGCGGAGTGCTTCCTTACATCTCAGGTGTCCCCAGCCAGCGGAGTGCCTCCTTACATCTCAGGTGTCCCCAGCCAGCGGAGTGCTTCCTTACATTTCAGGTGTCCCCCCCCAGTGCCGGCCTAAGACATTGTGCTGCCTGGTACCAAGAATTAAATGCTGCCCCCCCAAAAAAAAATTACGCCCACCAAAAAGATATAATTTTATATCATGATAACTTAAGAGGACTTGTCATGGCTCTATTCATGTATGTAGGAAAATAAAGAGGACCTGTCATGGCTTTTTTCATGTATAGGAGTATAACGGTCATGGCACTATACGTATATATATATATATATATATATATATAAGTATAAAGAGGACTTGTCCTAGCTCTATACATGTATGTAGAAGTATAATGAGGACCTGTCATGGCTCCATACATGTATATAGGAGTATAAAAGGACCTGTGTGTGGCCGCGATGTCAGCCGGCCACCCACGATCGCTCCACAGAGAGCCAGAACGGGGATCTGTCAATGTAAACAGACAGATCCCCATTCTGACAGGGGAGGAGAGACAGATCTGCTGTTCCTAGTGATTAGGAACAGAGATCTCTCTCCTCCTTCAGTCAGTCCCATCCCCCCAGTTAGAAACACCTCCCAGGGAACACATTTAACCCCTTTCCTGTCAGTGACATTTACACAGTAATCAGTGCATTTTTATAGCACAAATCGCTGTATAAATGTCACTGGTCCCAAAAATGTGTCAAAAGTGTTCGATCTGTTCACCGCAATGTCACAGTCTCACTGAAAATCGCAGATCACCGCCATTACTAGTAAGAAAAAATATTAATAGAAATGCCACAAGTCTATCCCCTATTTTGTAGACGCTATAACCTTTGTGCAAACTAATCAATATACACTTATTGCGTTTTTTTTAACCAAACATATGTAGAAGAATACATATTGGCCTAAACTGATATAGAAATACCACCAACAGAAAGCTCTATTTGTGGGGAAAAAAGGACGTAAATTTTGTTTGGGTACACCGTCGCACGACCGCACAATTGTCAGTTAAGTCGACGCAGTGCCGTATCGCAAAACAAAATTAGTGAAGTGCATCATTTCTATTATTACATTGTTATATAATATATAAAATAGTTCAACTCACCATAATGTCGAATCAGTGGGAGCCTGAGCGTGTCTCTTGCCAACGTCACCTGCCACCAGATGAGGATTGTCACCTGCCACATGTAGCGGATTGTCACTTGCCACAACGCCACACATTGCGGGCTGTCACTTGCCACACGTTGCGGATTGTCACTTGCCACAATGTCACACATTGCGTTTTGTCACTTGCCACAACGACACTTGCCACACATTGCGGATTGTCACTTGCCACAACGCTACCTGCCACACATTGCAGATTGTCACTTGCCACTTCACCTGCCACATGTAGCGGATTGTCACTTGCCACAACGCCACCTGCCACACATTGCGGGTTGTCACTTGCCACACATTGCGGATTGTCACTTGCCACAACGTCACACATTGCGTTTTGTCACTTGCCACAACGTCACTTGCCACACATTGCGGATTGTCACTTGCCACAACGCTACCTGCCACACATTGCAGATTGTCACTTGCCACTTCACCTGCCACATGTAGCGGATTGTCACTTGCCACGACGCCACCTGCCACACATTGCGGGTTGTCACTTGCCACAACGTCACTTGCCACACATTGCGGATTGTCACTTGCCACAACGCTACCTGCCACACATTGCAGATTGTCACTTGCCACTTCACCTGCCACATGTAGCGGATTGTCACTTGCCACGACGCCACCTGCCACACATTGCGGGTTGTCACTTGCCACACGTTGCGGATTGTCACTTGCCACGACGTCACACATTGCGTTTTGTCACTTGCCACACGTTGCGGATTGTCACTTGCCACGACGTCACACATTGCGTTTTTCACTTGCCACACATTGAGGATTGTCACTTGCTACACATTGAGGATTGTCACTTGCCACACGTTGCAGATTGTCACTTGCCACTTCACCTGCCACATGTAGCAGATTGCCATTTGCTGTGTCCCAGAGTGAAGGCAGGGGAGGGGGGGCAGCTGACATTGAGGGGGGGCAACTGACATTGAGGAGGGGGGGCAACTGACATTGAGGAGGGGGGGCAACTGACATTGAGGAGGGGGGGGCGGCTGACATTGAGGAGGGGGGGGGCGGCTGACATTGAGGAGGGGGGCGGCTGACATTGAGGAGGGGGGGCAGCTGACATTGAGGAGGGGGGGCGGCTGACATTGAGGAGGGGGGCGGCTGACATTGAGGAGGAGGGGGGGCGCTGACATTGAGGAGGAGGGGGGGGCGGCTGACATTGAGGAAGGGGGGGCGTCTGACATTGAGGAGGAGGGGGGCGGCTGACATTGAGGAGGGGGGGCGGCTGACATTGAGGGGGGGGCGGCTGACATTGAGGGGGGGGCTGACATTGAGGAGGGGGGGCTGCTGACATTGAGGAGGAGGGGGGGCGTCTGACATTGAGGAGGGGGGGGCGGCTGACAGAGGATGAGAAAGACGGATCTCAGGAGATGGGGTGACACTCGGCGAGTTAGGAGCATGCCCCCCCCCCTCCCTTTGAGCCCTTCTATAGCTCAGCAGCGGCGAGGGGGAACAAATCAGAGGCGGAGCCGGCCGGCTGCAGTGAGCTGCAGCACCGCCCACCCCTTTCCCCCACAGGTCACAGTCTCAGATGACAGACAGACCGGGGGTGGGGGTGGGCGGCGCCGCAGCGCTATTTCGGCAGGATCCCTCCCTTTCCCTGGTCTTCGGGAAAATGGCGGCCGGCGGAGACATTATCTCTGCCGGCCGCGGACCTCTAGCGGCAGCGGCAGCGGCGGGGCCCCGAGTATTACTCGGGGCCCTACGCAGCTTGCGTAGTCCGCGTATAGGGCGGATCGGCCCTGTATATATATATATATATAACCCTATGTAATTTCATATTTAATACACTCTTCAAATGTGCTTTAACCACTTCCCGCCCAGTCAATAGCAAATTGACGTCCGGGAAGTGGTTCTGTTATCCACACTGGACGTCATATGACGTCCTGCGGGATAACAGCCGCCGCGCGCCCGGGGGGGCGCGCATCGCGGCGGTCGGTGGAGCGGTGGGTCAGTCTGACCCACCGCTACACTGATCTCGGTAAAAAGCCTCCGTCGGAGGCTTTTTACCATGTGATCAGCCGTGTCGAATCACGGCTGATCAGGAAGTAAACAGGAAGAGCCATTGATCGGCTCTTCCTCACTCGCGTCTGACAGACGCGAGTAGAGGAGAGCCGATCGGCGGCTCTCCTGACAGGGGGGGTTTGCGTTGATTGTTTATCAGCGCAGCCCCCCCTCGGATACCCACACTGGACCACCAGGGAAGCCCCCAAGGACCACCAGGGAAGCCCTAAGCATGTGGATGGCCCCCATGGCCATCCACATGTAGTAAAAAAATATATATATATATAAAAAAATATGCCAATCAGTGCCCACACATGGGCACTGACTGGCACGATCATGCCAAGAAACAAATGTGTGGTGGCTGGCATTGCTAGGCAGCAGTGTCACCAGTGCCACCTACTAGTGTCCATCAGTGCCACCTATCAGTGCCCATCCGTGCCCATAAGTGCCCACCTATCAGTGCCCGTCCGTGCCACCTATCAGTGCCACCCATAAGTGCCCATCAGTGCCGCCTAAAAGTGCCCATTAGTGCCGCCTAAAAGTGCCTATGAGTGCCGCCTATGAGTGCCAATCAGTGCCGCCTATGAGTGCCAATCAGTGCCGCCTATGAGTGCCAATCAGTGCCGCCTATGAGTGCCCATCAGTGCCGCATACCAGTGCCACATATCAGTGCCCATCAGTGCCGCCTATCAGTGCCCATCATCAGTGCCCATCAGTGCCACCTCATCAGTGCCACCTCATTGGTTCCACCTCATCGGTGCCCATCAGTGTCGCCTTATCAGTGCCCTTCAGTGCCGCCTTATCAGTGCCCGTCATTGAAGTAGAAAAGGTACTTATTTACAAAACAAATTAACAGAAACAAAGAAAAACATAGTTTTTTTAAAAATTTTCGCTCTTTTTTTATTTGTTGCGCAAAAAATAAAAATCGCAGAGGCGATCAAATACCACCGAAAGAAAGCTCTATTTGTGGGAACAAAATGATAAAAAATTTGTTTGGGTACAGTGTAGCATGACCGCACACTTGTCATTCAAATTGCGACAGCGCTGAAAGCTCAAAATTGGCTTGGGCAGGAAGCTGTATAAGTGCATGGTATTGAAGTGGTTAAAATACATGGTTTTCCTATTCATGAACAAGAAAATAATTGATGTTTGCTGTTGGGCTGATATAAAATTGCTATGGGGCTGGTATGAATTATTTTCCAGGGCTGGTTTTTATTCCCAGTCCGGCCCTGCTGTCCTCATGGCAGCAGTGGCGTCACTAGGGTTGGTGTCACCCGGTGCAAAAAAAATGGTGTCACCCCCCAACAACTATAGTCCCCCCTCAGTACAGACCCCCCTCCACTAACTACAGACCCCCCTCCCACAGTATAGATCCCCTCCCTCAGTACAAACCCGCTCCACTAAGTACAGACTCCCCGCCATCAATATAGACCCGCCTCCCTCAGTATGAACCTCCCCCTCAGTACAGACACCCCCACCTCAGTGCAGACTGCTCCATAAGTACAGACACCCCCACCTCAGTGCAGACCGCTCCATCAGTACAGACACCCCCACCTCAGTGCAGACCCCCTCAGTTACAGACACCCCCTCAGTTACAGACCCCCCTCGTACAGACACCCCCCTCAGTACAGACACCCCCCTCAGTAACAGACCCCCCTCAGTAACAGACACCCCCTCAGTTACAGATCCCCCCTCAGTTACAGATCCCCCCTCAGTTACAGACCCCCCCTCAGTTACAGACCCCCCCTCAGTACCAGACCCCCCCTCAGTACAGACACCCCCCTCAGTACAGACACCCCCCTCAGTACCAGACCCCCCCCTCAGTACAGACACCCCCCTCAGTACCAGACCCCCCCTCAGTACAGACACCCCCCTCAGTTACAGCCCCCCCTGGTGCAAACTCGCTCTTGTGCAGACCCCAGCAGTACAGACACCCCCTCCCCCATCAGTAAAGATGCCCCCCTTACCTTTCAGACCTCAGAACAGAGCGGCAGATACACACAGCGGTGTGTCTCTCGAGCACGGGCTCCTCCTCCTCCTCTGTGGATGTAAACATAGAGGAGGCAGAGGGGGCGGCGGCTTCCTTCCGCTCCGCTGAGGGACACAGCCGCAGCGTGAGCCTAAGGCACAGGGCAGCGGGCGGGCGATGTCAGTGTGGCCGCTGCGCTACCCACGGGTGTCACCCCTCTGGTGGGTGTCACCCGGGTGCGGCCCGCCCCCCCCGCACCTGGCTAGCAACGCTAGTGCATGGCAGTAAGCCGGCAATATACACATTTTTGTAACAAGGAGCATAAGGTTGAGGATCAGGCCCCGCTCTACACTTCCAGTACATTTATTCCTCTAAAAGGTTCACCAAAAATGGGATCCTTCTTACTCAGAGCCCCGTTGCAGTTAATATAAGGCTAATGCTCATAAACATATACCGCAAACAAATATGACTTATGCAGCTACTATAAACCTAAATTCAATACATCAAACATTATCACTAACAATATATTAGCCAATAACAAAAGCAGCGCTCAATACCTACAGCATCACACTATTCATACAAGTGTGTATTGATCTCCGTGATCAAATGTTGTATAGCATCCACCAGCACGTCACCACTTAAAAACCGCTCCCATTAGGATTTAAAACTCACCAGATCCCCTTAAATCATCAGCATATATTACAGTGTCCCTTTGAGATCGACTGAGAGATGGCACTCCGTACTTACTGTAAGATCACTCCTGGAGCCACTGATCTTATCAAAGAAAAAAGCTGCACATAGCGTAATCCAGTACACATGCAAAGTTTATTGATACTCCACCCCCCCCCCCCCCCCTTAAAATCACACTTACAAACACATCAAGCGCAATAGCATTGGTTTACAAATATCCGTGACCCTTCATTAGCTTTCATCAAAGCTGTATATACAGGAATAGCCTCTCAACCTACCGCTCCGTATCGGTGACTGGCACTTGCGGCGTCACGCTAACGTCACTTCCAGTCACCATATGTTCTGACTCTGACACGTTTCGTCATTATGACTTTGTCTGAGAGAGAGGCCATACGGCGCGGCGTTCCGGAATTTATAATCTCCTCACCCGAATGCTTAACCCTTTTTCCTCCTTTATCCTGACTTAGCCTAATTCCACATCATCTCTTGGAACAACTGCCTGTCTCGGTCAATGGGTCCATTCCGGGCTAAATTAATTTGATGTTAACATCAACAAATCCCCCAATTTATCATTCAAGGGTACATTAAATTCATAAGTGTAGTAATAAACACATTATAAAAACTCTTTATGTACTTTATTTATACTAAAATAGGATTAATAAAAATAATGTATGTACAATGATTCTGACCTATTTATAAGCTACTAAAATCTCACTCATTAAAAGAAAACATGTTTAGGTCTCTCTCTAATACCTTGCCAAAATCCATAATAGCTAAAATCACTCATTACTCACAACTTCCAACCATCCATAATACGTTGTATAGAGACTCTACATGTTTCGTGTTTTTTTTCGTATTATCCACGAAACATGTAGAGTCTCTATATATATTATGGATGGTTGGAAATTTTATTGGTAACAATAGAATGTCAAATATGAGTTATTGCATGGTTGTCACAACAGAATATATTCTATGAATATGTAAATGAGCTTTGTCTACTTTTGTAATAAAAAAACTTTTTTAACATTATAACCTTTACTGGTAATCAGTTATACATATGGTACCATAAAAGTCCACTTTAGCCTCCTTCCAATTCCCTATATACTTTGAAGGGACGAAGGTACCAAAATGTAATTTCCTTTATACATAGCAATTCTACAAATACCTCTCCAAAAAGAAAGAATTCTGTCAATTCCCCAAAATTTTAGAACCGATGGATCTCTATTGTGACAATGTTTAAAATGCAGGGAAACACTATGGTCCATAAAACCTATTTTTATGTTCTTAATATGTTTTGTAATTCGCTTTTTTATACATTAAGCCGCATGGGCATTGCAGGGCATAGACTACATGGGTTGTATTACAGAAGATAAAAATAATTATTTGGAACTCTTTATGGTTAGAAGTGGACCTGAAATTATCTAAAAAAACAAAAGCAGAGAAGCTCCTCTAAGTGCAGTAAGACTTTGTATTTTAACCACTTCAGCACCGGAAGAAATTACCCCCTTCCTTACCAGAGCACTTTTTGCGATTTGGCACTGCCTCGCTTTACCTGACAATTGCGCGGTCGTGCGACGTGGCTCCCAAACAAAATTGACGTCCTTTTTTCCCACAAATAAAGCTTTCTTTTGGTGGTAATTGATCACCTCTGTGGTTTTTATTTTTTGCGCTATAAACAAAAAAAAAAGCGACTATTTTGAAAAAAAAAAAAATTTTTTTTACTTTTTGCTATAATAAATATCCACAAAAAATCTATAAAAAAAAACAAATTTTTCCACAGTTTAGGCAGATATGTATTCTTCTACATATTTTTGGTATAAAAAAAAACGCAATAAGCGTATATTGATTGGTTTGCGCAAAAGTTATAGCGTCTACAAAATAGGGGATAGCTTTATTGCATTTTTATTTATTTTTATTTTATTTCTAGTAATGGCGGCGATCTGCGATTTTTATTGTGACCGACATATCGAACACTTTTGACACATTTTTGGGACCATGCACATTTATACAGCGATTAGTGCTATAAAACTGCACTGATTACTGTATAAATATGACTGGCGGGGAAGAGGTTAATACTAGGGGGCGCTGAAGAGGTTAAATATGTTCCCTAGTGAGTGATTCTAACTGTAGGGGGAGGGGACTCACAAGGGAGGGAGACCGATATGTGTTCCTCTGTATGGGGAACACACATCGGTTTCCTCAACTCTGACAGGACATGGATCTGTGTGCGGGCAATCGCGGGTACCCGGCGGACATCGCGGCCGCTGGGCACACGCACCGGGTCCTGAGCAATGCCGTGGGCGTGCGCGGGCGCCGGCAGGCGGAATGCGAGTGCCCCCTAGATGGCCGGGAAGCCCAGGACGTCATATGACGTCCACCCAGGATGGGAGATCCCATCTGTGGACGTCATATTACTATGGGTGGGTAGGGAAGTGGTTAAAGGACCCCACAACATGGCTTCTTACAATAGACAGGTAAACAACAGGCACATGAATAAGTGTTGGTCCAGAACGCAAGTTGGAGTGGGCCCACGGGAGCTGCTGGTACCCCCAGATGGAATGTAACATCAGTTCCCCTGTGGAGGACGATACCGGACAGAGTCCTTCCTAAAGCAGGTGGGTAGCCAGGAGCAGGATGATGCAGGCAGGGCAAAGGACCAGAATGCAACGCGTTTCTGAGCATGCATATACCACATAGAGGCCTGCGTACTTCCTTTTCAAGCAAAGCCTTGACAGGCCGCTCGGCCCCCCTCTCCTCACACGAACAGGAGAAGAGAGAGAGAGAGACATATATCTACTCCTCCTCCCGCCCCTGTCCTCTTGTGTATGCCCACAGTCCTGCCCACACTCCAATCAGATTAGAGTGTGGGTGGGGAAGCCGGGGATGAGTGGGCGGAGAAGCCCAGCAGCTGGGAACAGCATGGAGAATAAACGTAGAGGATATGCAGACTGCACTAGTCTCCTTCCTTCTTGGGGAGAGTGAGCTCAAATTCATCCATTCACCCCCTCCCTTATCTCTCCTGCCTCTGAGTTAGTATAATAATGTAAGGGACTTCAGATTTAAGGGGTGCTCCACAGACTCTGATGTAAAGGAGGCTTCGGTGAGCAGAGATCCCCTTACATCAGCGTTCCCTTTTACACCAGAGTCTACAGCATTCCCCCTTACATCAGTGCATCCCCTTAAATCAGGGTTCCCATAACACCACTTCCATCAGAGTACCCCATACATTAGAGACTTACAGTGAAATTCTGCAGACTCTGATGTAGGGGGGCTCTGCGGACACTTATGTAAGGGGGGCTCTGCAGACTCTTATGTAAGGGGGGCTCTGAAGACTCTGATGTAAGGGGGCTCTGCGGACTCTGATGTAAAGGGGGGCTCTGCGAACTCTAAAGGAAGGGGTGGCTCTGCAGGCTGATGGAAGAGGGCCTCTGCAGACTGATGTAAGGAGGGCTCTTCGGACTCTGATGTAAAGGGGGCTCTGCAGACTGTGATATAAGGAGGGCTCTGCGGACTCTAATGTAAAGGGGACTGTGGTGTAAGGGGGCTCTACTGACTCTGCTGCAAGGGGGCTCTACAAACTCTGATGTAAAGGGGGTTCTGCGGTCTTTAATAAGGAGGGCTCTGCAGACTTTCATATAAGGAGGGCTCTCTGGACTCTCATGTAGAGAGGTCTCTTGGAACCCTGATTAAAGGGAGATGCTGGGAACTATGATGTATGTGGGGGTTCTGGTTACCAGAGATCCCCTTATATCAGAGTATACCTTTACACCAGAGTCTGCAGTGTTTCCCCTTACATCAGAGTTCCCTCCTTACATCAGAGTTCTCAGTGTTCCTTCTTGAATAAGAGTCCCCAGAGTTCTCCCTTACAGCAGAGTCTGAAGATTCCCCTTACAGTGTGAGTGTAAAGGGGAACTCTGGGATTCAGATGTAAAGGGGAACTCTGCGGATTCAGATGTAAAGGGTAACTCTGTGGATTCATATGTAAAGGGGAACTCTGCAAGTTCAGATGTAAAAGGGAATTCTGTGGATTCAGATGTAAAGAGGAACTCTGCGAGTTCAGATGTAAAGGGAAATCTCTGCGAGTTCAGATGTAAAGGGGAACTCTGCGGATTCAGATGTAAAGGAGAGCTCTGCGGATTCAGATGTAAAGGGAAAACTCTGAGGATTCAGATGTAAAGGGGAACTCTGCGAATTCAGATGTAAAGAAGAATTCTGTGGATTCAGGGGTAAAGGGGAAGTCAACTCTGTGGATTCAGATGTAAAGGGAACCCTGTGAACTCTAATGTAAGGGGGGACACTTGTCATTAAAACCATATGATTAGAAATATTATTTAATGATAAAATATTTGTATAGTGTATATTACGAAAAATTGTGCTGTGGTGCCACTAAAGTGTTCGGGTTAGGCTTGAAGAAAAGGTGGCAACCCTACCCAAGATGGCAGAAAGGGGGCCTGCTGCAGAACATGTATAAGGGTCTCACTGCGGGACCAAAATAAAGGGCTCCGTGATGGAAGTATAGAGGCCCAGAATTAGTGTAAAGGGCCCCAGGGTCAGAGGTCAGGGGGGCCATTCATGGTTTCTTGCACCGGGGCCCTGAAGGTTCTAGTTAGGCCTCTGTCCTCAACCACAGTGTGTGGTGACCAATCTGTAAAGGTAGATAACTATTTTGATTTGGTGGGCTTAAAGTAAACCTTTAACCCTAAATGGTGTCCCTGTCTAAAGACATTTACATCCAGAAAATTGATTTGTTCTTTACTCCACTGGCTTTCCAACTTAATGTTGTTCTTATCGTCATTTAATTCCGACAGGGACTCCTGTAAGGAAGTCTCTGTACCAGCCCAAATAAAGAAAAAAGTAATCGATAAATCTTCTGTAGAATATTAGTTCACCCCTTACTTTTCCAAATACACATTTATTCTCCCACTCACTCATGAAGAGGTTTGTGAGACTGGGTGTGAATTTTGCGCCCATCGCAACACCTCTTCATTGGGAGATAAACTGGTTGTTGTACCAAAAATAGTTGTGGGAGAGGCAGAAATCTAAAACTCTCCTTAGGCTTAGAAATATTTTTTGTGCTTGGGGAATATCCTCTCTTTGACAGAGGGCCAAATTTAGAGCCAGTGATGCATCATCTTGCTGGATTATAGTGTATAGCGACAATACATCAGCTATCACTAAATATATTTCTGGATTGTCTGACAAATCAACCTCCAATAATTGCAAGAATTTTTTGGTGTCCTTACGGTATGCTTTTGTTTGTAAGACACTTGTTTGCAAAAATCTAAGTATTGGCCAAGTCTGGCCATTACAGTTATACATGGTGGACTGGTGTTTATATATAAATCTGATCACGGAGATCAATACACACTGTGTGTTAGGCCCCATGCACACGAGACGCAGGTGCAAACTCTGCTGAACACACGTTTTTAAACGCTGAAACCGGCGTTTATAAACGCGCGTTTTGCCGCGTTTGCGGCCGCGTTTAGCGGCGTTTTACCGCGTTTGCGTTTATAAGCGTTTCATCATAGACCCTCCCTAAGCTCAAAAAACAGTAAATTTTAACCATTTCAGCCAGTTTGTGAGACCAGAGTGAGTAGCAGCAGCTGAGAGAGCAGCAGTGTACTTGTATTTAGCGTATCACTTGCCACATCACCTGCCACAAGTTGTGGATTGTCCACTTGCCACGTCACCTGCCACGTCACCTGGCCACATCACCTGGCCACGTCACCTGGCCACGTCACCTGCCACAAGTTGTGGATTGTCCACTTGCCACGTCACCTGGCCACATCACGTGCCACGTCACCTGCCACAAGTTGTGGATTGTCCACTTGCCACGTTACCTGGCCATGTTACCTGCCACGTCACCTGGCCACGTCACCTGCCACAAGTTGTGAATTGTCCACTTGCCACGTCACCTGCCACGTCACCTGGCCACGTCACCTGCCACAAGTTGTGGATTGTCCACTTGCCACGTCACCTAGCCATGTTACCTGCCCACATTACCTGCCACGTCATCTAGCCACGTCACCTGCCACAAGTTGTGGATTGTCCACTTTCCACGTCACCTGGCCACATCACATGCCACGTCACCTGCCACAAGTTGTGAATTGTCCACTTGCCACGTCACCTGCCACGTCACCTGCCACAAGTTGTGGATTGTCCACTTGCCACGTCACCTGGCCACGTCACCTGCCACGTCACCTGGCCACGTCACCTGCCACGTCACCTGGCCACAAGCTGTGGATTGTCCACTTGCCACGTCACCTGGCCACATCACCTGACACAAGCTGTGGATTGTCCACTTGCCACGTTACCTGCCACAAGTTGTGGATTGTCCACAATGCAATGCAAGCAATTACAGTTTTCTTTTATATTTTTTAATAGTTTTTCATCATTTGCCATCATTTTTGAGATTTCTAATGTTAAAAAATAGGTCACCTTTAAAAACGCTTATAAACGCAAACGCGGCAAAACGCCGGTACCGCGTTTAGCCGCGTTTAGCCGCGTTTAGCAGCGTTTAGCGTCTGAAACGTGGAAAACTTTTGCGTCTGAACCCATTTTTTTGCTTCTGGAAAAACGAGGTTAAACGCAACTGCTTGTAAACGCCAAAAAACGAGACTGTGTGCATGGACACATAGGATAACATTGAATGGGTTCAGGAGCAGTTGAAAAAAGCGTCCAACTGCCTCTGAACGCGCGTTCAACAGCAAATAACAGCGTCTCGTGTGCATGGGGCCTTAGTGTGTTACTGTTACTGTGTAGATTTATTACTATTGTTATTAGCTAATATATTGTTAATGACTTCCGGTACATTATCTCTCTAGTATAAAAGCAGGAAAAGCAGTAAAGGTTTGCAAAATATAAACAGAGAACATAAGTTTACATTAAAATTGTTATAGAATTTTTTTGCCTAAGTCATTCTTATGCTGTCTGTATACGTGAGGAAATCTTTTTTTTTTTTCAGAACAGTTACTCATAAAATCCACGAGAGGTCCCCCTAGGGAAAGATATAAAATCTTAGTGATCTGTAAACAACATTGGTAATTAATTTTCTTTTTTCAACTGACTGATATTAAACGAAGAAACACTGAAGAATTACCGGACAGAAAAATACCAAGTGGATCATCTTGTCTGCCTTTTTTATTTTTTTCTTAATTTTTTTGCTTTTTTTCTTTTATTTTAACCTTTTTGCCTGAATATGCTGTAGATCTATCTTTGTCCCAAGCATGTTTAAATCCACTTACTCTTGACCGACTCACTACTTCTGCTGGAAGTCTATTTAAATCATCAACTATTCTTTTGTTTGTTATGAACAATTCTTCTGCTAATTTAAGATCATGTCGCCAAGTTCTTTATATTGGCTTCATATTGAAAATACTGCCTTCCTGAACCTTATTCACACCTTCATAAATGTAATGGTTTCGGTCAGTGGTAATTTTGGCAGCAAATTTCGATTTAGTTTTAGTCTAATGCCGCGTACAAACACGACCGTTTTTAATGACGAGAAAAATGCCATTTTTTAAAATGGTCATTAAAAATTATCGTGTGTGGGCTTCAGAGCATTTTTCACGACGTGAAAAATGGCCATGAAAAATTGGAACATGCTCTAATTTTTCTCGTCGCTTTTCACAAAAAATGCACATGCTCAGAATCAAGTATGAGACGGGAGCGCTCATTCTGGGAAAACTAGCATTCGTAATGGAGATAGCACATTCGTCACGCTGTAACGAACTGAAAAGCACGAGGCAGAAAAGCGCGAATCGTCTCTCACCAAACTTTACTAAAACGAGATCAGCAAAAGCAGCCCAAAGGGTAGCGCCATCCGAATGGAACTTTTCCTTTATAGTGCCGTCGTACGTGTTGTCGTACGTGCTATACGTCACCGCGCTTTGCTCGAGCATTTTTTTCCACGATAGTGTGTAGGCAAGGCAGGCTTGAGAAGAATCACGTCGAGAAAAACGCTGTTTTTTTCAATGACATTAAAAACGGTCGTGTGTACGCGGCATTAGTCTTAGGACTAAAATGCCATTTTAGTTTCAGTCCCATTTTAGTCATCGTATTTTAGTCGACTAAAATCTCCAGTACATTTTAGTCTAATAAAATAATTTTAGTCAACTAAAATGTGTTTAGTGAAATTGTAATGCATTATTTATGCATTTCTCTAGAATTTCCAAACTCATTATATACTCCTGGAGTAAAAAAATCGAATATGTTATTATTTATGGTATTAAGGTTTGAACAAACTCACAGATACAGATTTAACCGCTCTGGATGGTCTAAGGAGGCCTGTAATGCTGCACAGTGCTCTGAACAGTGGTCTGAAGAGGCCAGTAATGCTGCACAGTGCTCTGGACAGTGGTCTGAAGAGGCCAGTAATGATGCACAGTGCTCTGGACAGTGGTCTGAGGAGGCCTGTAATGCTGCACAGTGGTCTGAGGAGGCCTGTAATGCTGCACAGTTCTCTGGACAGTGGTCTGAAGAGGCCAGTAATGCTGCACAGTGCTCTGGACAGTGGTCTGAGGAGACCTGTAATGCTGCACAGTGGTCTGAGGAGGCCTGTAATGCTGCACAGTTCTCTGGACAGTGGTCTGAAGAGGCCAGTAATGCTGCACAGTGCTCTGGACAGTGGTCTGAGGAGGCCTGTAATGCTGCACAGTGGTCTGAGGAGGCCTGTAATGCTGCACAGTGGTCTGAGGAGGCCTGTAATGCTGCACAGTTCTCTGGACAGTGGTCTGAAGAGGCCAGTAATGCTGCACAGTGCTCTGGACAGTGGTCTGAGGAGGCCTGTAATGCTGCACAGTGGTCTGAGGAGGCCTGTAATGCTGCACAGTTCTCTGGACAGTGGTCTGAAGAGGCCAGTAATGCTGCACAGTGCTCTGGACAGTGGTCTGAGGAGGCCTGTAATGCTGCACAGTGGTCTGAGGAGGCCTGTAATGCTGCACAGTTCTCTGGACAGTGGTCTGAAGAGGCCAGTAATGCTGCACAGTGCTCTGGACAGTGGTCTGAGGAGGCCTGTAATGCTGCACAGTGGTCTTAGGAGGCCTGTAATGCTGCACAGTGGTCTGAGGAGGCCTGTAATGCTGCACAGTTCTCTGGACAGTGGTCTGAAGAGGCCAGTAATGCTGCACAGTGCTCTGGACAATGGTCTGAGGAGGCCTGTAATGCTGCACAGTGGTCTGAGGAGGCTGTAAAAATGTCGCTGACAAAATCTTTGATGAAAACTTTTTTGTTCACGAAAATTAACACTGGTTTCAGTCATTTCCCTTCTTTCCTCAAGGCTGTACATATTAACCACTTGACCACTGGGCACTTAAACCCCCTTAATAACCAGACCAATTTTCAGCTTTCGGTGCTCTCACATTTTGAATGACAATTACTCAGTCATACAACACTGTACCCATATGAATTTTTTATCCTTTTTTTCACACAAATAGAGCTTTCTTTTGGTGGTATTTAATCACCGTTGGGTTTTTTATTTTTTGCGCTATAAGAGAAAAAAAGACTGAAAATTCTGTAAAAAAATGTTATTTTTTTCGTTTCCGTTATAAAATTTAGCAAATTACTATTTTTTCTTCATAAATTTTGGCCAAAATTTATACTGCTACATATCTTTGGTAAAAATAAGTACAAATTGGTGCATATTATTTGGTCTTTGTGAAAGTTATAGAGTCCACAAGCTATGGTGCCAATATCTGAAAATTGATCACACCTGAAGTACTGACGGCCTATCTCATTTCTTGAGACCCCAACATGCCAGAAAAGTACAAATACCCCCCAAATTACCCCTTTTTGGAAAGAAGACATTCCAAGGTATTCAGAAAGAGTCATTGTGAGTTTTTTGAAGTTGTCATTTTTTCCCACAATTCTTTGCAAAATCAAGATTTTTTTTTTCTCTTTTTTTTTCTCACAAAATTGTCATATTAGCAGGTTATTTCTCACACACAGCATATGCATACCACAAATTACACCCCAAAACACATTCTGCTATTCCTCCCGAGTATGGCGATACCACATGTGTGAGACTTTTACACAGCGTGGCCACATACAGAAGCCCAACATGCAGGGAGCACCTTCAGGCGTTCTGGAGCACCGAGGCCAATTCTGACATTTCTCTCCTACATGTAAAAATCATCATTTGTTTGCTATAAAATTACATAGAACCCCAAAACATTATATATGTTTTTTTAGCAAAGACCTTAGAGAATATAATGGTGGTTGTTGCAACTTTTTATCTCGCACGATATTTGCGCAGCAATTTTTTTAACGCGTTTTTTACGGAAAAAAAATGTTTTGTGCTTAAAAAAAAACAAAACAGTAAAGTTAGCCCAATGTTTTTGCATAATGTGAAAGATGAAGTTACGCCGAGTAAATAGAAACCTAACATGTCACCCTTAAAAATTGCACACGCTTGTGGAATGGCGCCAAACTTCGCTACTTAAAAATCCCCATAGGCGACGCTTTAAATATTTTTACTGGTTACTTGTTTTGAGTTACAGAGGAGGTCTAGGGCCAAAATGATTGCTCTTGCTCTAACGTTCGCGGCAATACCTCACATGTGTGGTTTGAAAACCGTTTTCATATGTGGGCGGGACTTACGTATGCGTTCGCTTCTGTATGCGAGCTCACGGGGACAGGGGCGCTTTAAAAAAAAATTTTTTTTTTTATTGTTCATTTTACTTTATTTATTTTAGTTTGACATGTTTTTCCGCCCCAAAATTTTTTTTGATCACTTTTATACCTATTACAAGGAACGTAAACATCCCTTGTAATAGGAATATGGCATGACAGGTCCTCTTTACAGTGAGATATGGGGTCAATAAGACCCCACATCTCACCTCTAGGCTGGGAAGCCTGAAAAAAAAACAAAAAAAAAAAACAATCCTGGCTTTGATCGTAGCGGTGAGTCGGTAGAAGCACCGGAGGGCGGCGGGGGGGGGACATCCCCTCTCGCCTCCCGTAAGAATGATCAAGCGGCGGAACAGCCACTATGATTGTTCTTATGGTGTAGGGAATCGCCGGCTGAAAAAGCTAATATCTGAATGATGCCTGTAGCTGCACCCATCATTCAGATATCCCCGCACAAAGTCAAGGACGTCATATGACGGCCGGCGGGCGGGAAGTGGTTATTGCAGAGTATTGCCGGGCATTGCGGAGTATTGGCCGGGCATTGCGGAGTATTGGCCGGGCATTGCGGAGTATGGCCGGGCATTGCGGAGTATGGCCGGGCATTGCGGAGTATGGCAGGGCATTGCGGAGTATGGCAGGGCATTGCGGAGTATGGCAGGGCATTGCGGAGTATTGCGCAGGGTATTGCAGAGCATTGCGCAGGGTATTGCAGAGCATTGCGCAGGGTATTGCAGAGCATTGCGCAGGGTATTGCAGAGTATTGCGCAGGGTATTGCAGAGTATTTTGCAGAGTATTTTGCAGAGTATTGCGCAGGGTGATGCAGAGTATTGCAGAGTATTGTGCAGGGTATTGCGCAGGGTATTGCAGAGTATTGCGCAGGGTATTGCAGAGTATTTTGCAGAGTATTGTGCAGGGTATTGCAGGGTATTGCAGGGTATTGCAGAGTATTGTGCAGGGTATTGCGCAGGGTATTGCAGAGTATTGCGCAGGGTATTGGGTATATAAAATGTGAGCGCTAAATGGAATCCAAATTAATGAAAAACAGTGCCTATATGCATGTAATACAACAAGTGCTTCCACACTGTTTGTATGTCTGTGAGAGATCCCACCACAGGTGAAAATAAAAAAAGAGAAACAAGGGGGTGGTGAATCACTGATAAGTGAAAAGATCCCCTGGTAAATGTGTGTACACAAACTATAAACAAATGATTCAGATCTAATGCGTGATCCCTATGGGTATGACCCAGAAAGCAAACAAAAATTGTATATAAAAAACTGTATATAAAAAATATATAAAGTGTGAACACAATCTATTGAACTACAGGGTATATTACCCCCTATATATGAGAAATAGACTGTAAGCAATGTAAAGGCAACGTTGCTTATCATAAGATGTTAATTGAAGGACGGTCTATGAAGTACATATCCAACATACAAAGCAAAAAAATGATAAAGTCTAAATCAACTGTCCACACCATCAGGTATATAACAATGTCCCCCAAATGAAAGATAATCACATGGGGGCGATTGGAACCCCTGAATATGGATATAATGTCCTCTTGGATATCAAATTCCTGGGCTGTGGTGTAAATTCCTACTATTCCTCCAAGTGTGGGAACACCGATGATAGGGAGGGGGGAAAACACTTCAGAATTTCCAGCTGATACACGGTGATAACATCATCATCTCAAGTAATAAAGAGAATTAAATACTCTTACCGCAAGGCTCGGACCCTGATCACCATACGGTGCTGGGTCGTGCAGGCTTATGTCCACTCAGGGACTCAGATCGTGGTGATGTGATGTTGTCCTTTATTCCTCCGCGGCTGGAAGCTTACACCAGATCAAACCCTTCAGCTCAAATCAAGATCAGATATCCAGGGAAAAAGTTGGTTCCAAAAAAAGAAAGAGAAAACTTCTGCATAGTGTAAATCCAGATAGCTGGAATTTTATTTAAAACTAAGCAGAGTTCAAATGGCAAAACTACTACAAAGATTTTTAAAATAAATAAAAATAATGATAAAATCCAAAAATTCCTGGAAAATCAAAACCAGCGATACAACAAACATGCGTGGGCTAGGTGGCTGTAACTAGCATGTGAGCCCGACGCGTTTCGTCTACTACAGACATCAACTGGGGTACAGGCTAGTGTGTCACCTCCACGCTTTATATAGAAGGAGGAAAAATTAAATTAAAATTGGAGTTGAAAATGCCGCTCTGAACCCACTTCCGGGATCACCGCATCACGTGGGTCGTCGTGTAGACGTATTGGCGTCATTACACGTTGGTGGGCCAATGGGTGACGGATTGGAAAACGTCCAGGTTTTGAATCCAATCACTTCTCAAGTATATGAGCGCGTGATGATCAAGCGCAAAGTATACCGGGAAATGTAGTCCAAATATACCCCTATCGGGGAAAAGGGACTAAATCTACGTGGGGCCGCGTATAAACCCCTAGGCTGCCAGGGAATAAACATAGACAGGCCATGAAATAACAGTAACTAACGTATACGTGAGATGTAAATGACACTTACGGCGAAACCGGAGGTGAGACGCAAGGTAACTTGGGGATTGTAGTATGAGGCCGGTTATAATGACACTTCCGGTGAAAATGGAAGTGAAGCGCTGGGTATTCTGGATATTGTAGTCTAGTGCCCAAAGCGCTGAATATTAACCACACAGACATGTCATGTGCCTCACCAGTCTGAACAAGAGGCGGTGCGAGCTGGGGAACATGATCACAAATGTAGACAATGATCCAGCCTGTTGACATGACGTCACGCGCTCCGCACTGGTCCTCCATGTGGATCAGAGGCTAGACAAAGGGCGGGCTGGGATATGTAGTCCCTAGTATGTCAAATGCTCAAAACCAGAAATACCTATTCCCAAGTACAAAGGAGACACATCTCCTGCACTAATGTCTGTGGGAACCGAATAATGTATATATGGAATAGAGATGACCTTGATAAGTGATAACCGGACTGGGCAAGACTGGCTAATCATATCAAACATAAATGGAAATGATTATCAATACTATATACAGACAGTATAATGCCTAGATAACCCTTAAAGCAAACGTAATAAATCTAAGGCAATATGATAACCAATATTGATTATCTATACGTGCCAAAACTGATCGGTGTTGTAAAAAATGTGTATATAGAAAAAAACTATTGAACAAATATGTGTGAAAGAGTATTTCTATATAAAAATTAAAACATTGAATGGACAAAGAATGAGTGTATATATATCAGAAAGAGCTTATGGAAAGAATGGGAGACTATGCCTTATTAATAAAAGCATTAATGTCCCATTCTATGTTCAAGCCATACGGCCTAAAACACCTAAGCTGGTAAATCCAGTAAGTCTCTAGTCTGGAGACACCCCTCAGACTAGATTCTCCCCTCCAATTGGGCACAAACTTATCTATAATCTGAAACTTAGTGCCCATTGGGTTTTTATTATGGAACTCTAAGTAGTGTCTTGGTACGCTATGGTTAGTTTTGCCCTTCCTGATGCTCGTGAGATGTTCTCCCACCCTTATTGAGAACGTACGGATGGTGCGCCCCACGTACTGCTTGCCACAAGGGCAGGTCAGCAAATATACAATGTGCTTGCTGGCACAAGTTGTAAATTGCTTCATTTTATAGTTAATTCCAGTGGATGTAGAGCAGAAGGTATCAGTCCTCCGTTTCCCACAGATGTTGATCTGGCACACTTTGCATTTTCTGCATGGATAATAAGCCTTCATGTGGGGAAAAAACTCTGGAATGGTAGGAGGGTCCGTGACGTTTGGAGCAATTTGGTTTTTCAAAGATGATGCTCCTCTGTATATCACGCCCGCTTTGTCAGGGAGGGTGGGACCCAATATTTGATCGTTCTTTAATATTCTCCAATGTTTTTGGAAAATATCTTTAATTTGTTTGTATTGGGTAGAAAATGTGGTAAAAAATGACCATTTGTATTTCGAATCCTGTGAGAGCTTTGGTCGTTCAATTAGCAATGGTTCACGATTCCCCGCTGCAATCTGTTGAATTTCTTCTTCAATTAACGATGGTCTGTAACCTTTTTCCACGAATCTGGTTTTCAGCATGGTGGCTTGATGGTAATAATCTGTAAGGTTGGTACAATTCCGCCTAATCCGCAACAACTGGCTGTGTGGCACAGATTTCAACCAGGTAGAGTGGTGACAACTGTCAACCGGTATATAGCCGTTCCGGTCCGTTTTTTTTTAAAATGTTCTAGTCTCAAGTTGTCCTTTGTTGCAAAATATTTCTAAGTCCAAAAAATGGATGTTAGTGGAGCTGGTCTCATAGGACAGATGAATGCCTATCTGGTTATCATTCAAGGTAGACATGAAAAACTGGAGGGTTTCTTGATTGCCCTTCCATAGGAGGAGGATGTCGTCAATGTATCGAACCCAGAGAACTATCTCAGGCCGATTGAAAGCATAGACGACATCCTCCTCCCATTTGGCCATAAAAATGTTGGCCAAACTGGGGGCAAATTTAGCCCCCATAGCAACCCCTTTTTGTTGCAGGAAAAATTCTCCGTTATACCAGAAATAATTGTGTGTGGTCGCGAACCTCAGGAGGTCCATGACATATCTTTTCTGGGTTCTTGGGAGATTATCTTCCCTGGATAGGAATGATTCCACTGCTGTTAAACCTAGTTGGTGCGGGATGCACGTATACAGTGAAGTGACGTCTGCTGTGACTAGTAGCATGTCATCACTATATTTAATCTGTTGTAACAGAGAGATGGTATGCCTCGTGTCTTTAAGGTATGATGGAATACGTCTTACGATAGGTTGTAGATAAAAATCTATGTATCTCCCTATTCGGGAGGTCACAGAGTCTATGCCGCTGATAATTGGGCGGCCTGGAGGATGTTCTGCATCCTTATGTACCTTTGGCAGGTAGTAAATAATAGGGATGCGTGGGGCGACAGGAACCTTTCACACATATTTGTTCAATAGTTTTTTTCTATATACACATTTTTTACAACACCGATCAGTTTTGGCATGTATAGATAATCAATATTGGTTATCATATTGCCTTAGATTTATTACGTTTGCTTTAAGGGTTATCTAGGCATTATACTGTCTGTATATAGTATTGATAATCATTTCCATTTATGTTTGATATGATTAGCCAGTCTTGCCCAGTCCGGTTATCACTTATCAAGGTCATCTCTATTCCATATATACATTATTCGGTTCCCACAGACATTAGTGCAGGAGATGTGTCTCCTTTGTACTTGGGAATAGGTATTTCTGGTTTTGAGCATTTGACATACTAGGGACTACATATCCCAGCCCGCCCTTTGTCTAGCCTCTGATCCACATGGAGGACCAGTGCGGAGCGCGTGACGTCATGTCAACAGGCTGGATCATTGTCTACATTTGTGATCATGTTCCCCAGCTCGCACCGCCTCTTGTTCAGACTGGTGAGGCATATGACATGTCTGTGTGGTTAATATTCAGCGCTTTGGGCACTAGACTACAATATCCAGAATACCCAGCGCTTCACTTCCGTTTTCACCGGAAGTGTCATTATAACCGGCCTCATACTACAATCCCCAAGTTACCTTGCGTCTCACCTCCGGTTTCGCCGTAAGTGTCATTTACATCTCACGTATACGTTAGTTACTGTTATTTCATGGCCTGTCTATGTTTATTCCCTGGCAGCCTAGGGGTTTATACGCGGCCCCACGTAGATTTAGTCCCTTTTCCCCGATAGGGGTATATTTGGACTACATTTCCCGGTATACTTTGCGCTTGATCATCACGCGCTCATATACTTGAGAAGTGATTGGATTCAAAACCTGGACGTTTTCCAATCCGTCACCCATTGGCCCACCAACGTGTAATGACGCCAATACGTCTGCACGACGACCCACGCGATGCGGTGATCCTGGAAGTGGGTTCAGAGCGGCATTTTCAACTCCAATTTTAATTTAATTTTTCCTCCTTCTATATAAAGCGTGGAGGTGACACACTAGCCTGTACCCCAGTTGATGTCTGTAGTAGACGAAACGCGTCGGGCTCACATGCTAGTTACAGCCACCTAGCCCACGCATGTTTGTTGTATCGCTGGTTTTGATTTTCCAGGAATTTTTGGATTTTATCATTATTTTTATTTATTTTAAAAATCTTTGTAGTAGTTTTGCCATTTGAACTCTGCTTAGTTTTAAATAAAATTCCAGCTATCTGGATTTACACTATGCAGAAGTTTTCTCTTTCTTTTTTTGGAACCAACTTTTTCCCTGGATATCTGATCTTGGTTTGAGCTGAAGGGTTTGATCTGGTGTAAGCTTCCAGCCGCGGAGGAATAAAGGACAACATCACATCACCACGATCTGAGTCCCTGAGTGGACATAAGCCTGCACGACCCAGCACCGTATGGTGATCAGGGTCCGAGCCTTGCGGTAAGAGTATTTAATTCTCTTTATTACTTGAGATGATGATGTTATCACCGTGTATCAGCTGGAAATTCTGAAGTGTTTTCCCCCCTCCCTATCATCCGTGTTCCCACACTTGGAGGAATAGTAGGAATTTACACCACAGCCCAGGAATTTGATATCCAAGAGGACATTATATCCATATTCAGGGGTTCCAATCGCCCCCATGTGATTATCTTTCATTTGGGGGACATTGTTATATACCTGATGGTGTGGACAGTTGATTTAGACTTTATCATGTTTTTGCTTTGTATGTTGGATATGTACTTCATAGACCGTCCTTCAATTAACATCTTATGATAAGCAACGTTGCCTTTACATTGCTTACAGTCTATTTCTCATATATAGGGGGTAATATACCCTGTAGTTCAATAGATTGTGTTCACACTTTATATATTTTTTATATACAGTTTTTTATATACAATTTTTGTTTGCTTTCTGGGTCATACCCATAGGGATCACGCATTAGATCTGAATCATTTGTTTATAGTTTGTGTACACACATTTACCAGGGGATCTTTTCACTTATCAGTGATTCACCACCCCCTTGTTTCTCTTTTTTTATTTTCACCTGTGGTGGGATCTCTCACAGACATACAAACAGTGTGGAAGCACTTGTTGTATTACATGCATATAGGCACTGTTTTTCATTAATTTGGATTCCATTTAGCGCTCACATTTTATATACCCATTCCTTCACAATTAGTCAATTGTTATGTGGGCAGCTTATTAGATTTTATCACTCAGTATTTCCTATTGTGATATTCAGATATACACACATTTTTTTACTTACTGACAGGCGCAGTATCATCCATTCACTTTTATTTTTTGCGCAGGGTATTGCAGAGTATTTTGCAGAGTATTGCGCAGAGTATTGCGCAGAGTATTGCGCAGGGTATTGCAGAGTATTGCGCAGGGTATTGCAGGGTATTGCAGGGTATTGCGCAGGGTATTGCAGAGTATTGCGCAGGGTATTGCAGAGTATTGCGCAGGGTATGGCAGAGTATTGCACCAGGGTATTGCAGAGTATTGCACCAGGGTATTGCAGAGTATTGCACCAGGGTATGGCAGGGTATTGCACCAGGGTATGGCAGGGTATTGCACCAGGGTATTGGCAGGGTATTTTGCAGAGTATTGGCAGGGTATTTTGCAGAGTATTGGCAGGGTGTATTGCAGAGTATTGCACAGGGATGGCTGAGCAGGGATGGATGGATGGCTGGATCTGTGACTGCAATTGTCACAGATCCAGCCCACAGTGCTGCTGCTGTCATCTGCTCCCTCCCCTCTCCTCTCACACTGTACCGATCGGTACAGAGAGGGGAGGGAGGAACCGGCGTCATCACATGACGCCGGTCTGTTTACAAGTGATTGCTCCGTCATTTGATGGAGCGATCACGTGGTAAACGGCCGCTATCAGCGGCGATTTACCGCGATTCCCGTGTGCGCGCCCCAGGGGCGCGCGGGAGCGCGATTCTGGGAGGACGTTATATAACGTCCTCCCAGAGTTAAGCAACCACCTTGTCGACGTTATTTGTCGGCAGGTGGTTGCTAAGTGGTTAAAATGTATGTATAACCAAAGTTTTGTATAGAGTAGGAAAGGGATATAACCTCTTTTCTTCCTATGCCAGAAATGCAAATTAGGGGAAAACGTGAAAGGTATTCTCCTCTTAGACAGTTATCCCCAGATTGTGTCCCCTTACCTCTTGTTCTGGGGACAACTCTAAGGCCTCATGCACACTGGACATTGTTATAGCTGTTGTTATTGGCTTCAGGCATTTTTTCTGCAGCCAGTAAACTCCCCAGCATGTTATCCTATGTGTCTATGCACGCATAGCCTGTTAAATAGAAAAAATTTATCTCGCACCAAATGTGCAAATAAATAGAGAATTAAACTAAATAAAAGCTGCGCCTCAAAAAAAATGTGGAAACCACTGCTGCAAAGTGAATTCAAAAATGGGTGAGTGCGCTAGTAGGTAATAGATACAAATATTACCTATAATAGAATGTGAATAAAAATAAATAACTAAATAGCAAATGATACACCAGCCTACCTAATAAAACCTAAATGACACAAAAAAACGAATTTGGCATCTAGACACCAACGTAACAAGTGCCTATTTTAAAACCTTAATGATTAGTGTTCATTAGTGAAAAAAATATCTATATAAATTGATAATCATCCATACATAATCACAATAACATAAATTTAATAAGTTCATGTGTTGCTAGTAAAAGTCCAAGCAACTGTAGTGTGCTAAAAAGACCACAGCAATCGCAACGAACATCCAGTGAAATGATATCCAGTAGTAAAATCTGTTAGTGTTCCACCTTCACCGACTCTAATATGGACACGCACAAAAGTGCTCAAAAGATGGCAGCTTACCACAAGTAGTTGACCCTTTTAATGAAAAAAGTGGTCAAATGCGCTTCTTAGCAAGTTAGACTTTGCTATTATCAGATGAATAAGCAGGTAATGGAACAACCTCTTAGCCCATGGAGACTCTGGACGGCATATGCAAATAAGGAGATAAGGTCCGAAATAGTGTAATCCCATTTATTATACTTAAAAATGTTCAAATAAAAAAGACAAATGGCTGCTTACTTTAGGAGTGCCCAAGGCCCGGCACTGAGGCTGGATGGCATAATGGTGGATTGGTGGAGAATGTCCTGACTCGTGTGCGCTGGCGTGCGTTCCACCCTGCACCACAGTTAGCCAAAAGGAACCGGAAGTGACCTCGGTACGTGACAAGGTGACGCCTCTACGTCCGTTTCGTTTGACACGTCTTCAGGAAGCGTCCTGAAGACGTGTCAAACGAAACGGACGTAGAGGCGGTGCAGGGTGGAACGCACGCCAGTGCACACGAGTCAGGACCTTCTCCACCAATTTGATACTATGCCATCCAGCCTCAGTGCCGGGCCTTGGGCACTCCTAAAGTAAGCAGCCATTTGGCTTTTTTATTTGAACATTTTTAAGTATAATAAACGGGATTACACTATTTCACTATAATCATTAAGGTTTTAAAATTGGCACCTGTTACGTTGGTGTCTAGATGCCAAATTAGTTTTTTTTTTGTGTCATTTAGGTTTTATTAGGTAGGCTGGTGTATCACTTGCTATTTATTTATTTATTTTTATTCACATTCTATTATAGGTAATATTTGTATCTATTAACTACTAGCGCACTCACCCGTTTTTGAATTCACGCATAGCCTGTTATCAGCTTTTATTTGGCAGGGGCGTTTTCTGGCTGGCAAAAAAAAGCAAGAACTAGTGTTTTTTAACTCTGATAAAAGCTTAAAAACGCTATAAGCTTTTGTAAGAGTAAAAAAAAGCTAAAAAACGCTGAAAAACACTATAGCAAAAATGCTGAAAAACTCATTCTACAGCTACAGCCTTCTACAGCTAATGCTACTGGGATTTTTCTTACACAGGTTAGCTAGCATAGGTGTTGGGGGGGGGGCAGTTTAGAGGCTAGTTAGGTGTAAGCAGAAATGTCACTTTAATGCTGATAACATGTATTATTTAATTTTATTATTCAGCCAGCTAAACTGCTAAAAGTAAAATTTTAGTTCCTTGCAATTGGGATAATTCTGTATAGTGTTTGGGTACAAAATTCCCCCAGAAATCTCAATTCCTGCTCCTGTGATTGGCTCACCGTTTTTCCAGATACATAGTTTTTCTCAATACATGGCATGACATAAAGTTATAGAAATCTCTAGTGAATCTTTTATTTTTGGTGATAATTTGTCTAAACAGTTTTTTGGGTGTTGATAATCCAATAATCCATTTATTAAAAGACTTAAGTGATCATAACAGATAGACTCGATAGTTAGCTTAACCAGTTGTGGACCTTAGACATACTACAGTATGTACACCCCCCATTTTTTTTTATCTTAGCACTTTGGACATGTGCACTCTGCTCCTCTCCACCTTGATCTCTTTACTGCCCACTTGACAGTGGGGACTTGTTCTCTACAGGAGCAGATAATACTACTTCTGTGTAAAATGTCATAGCAGAACAGTGTCTGAAGTGTTAATGAGAGTTAAAATGGAGCAATTGTATTGCTTCATTTAGGGACAGATTTAAATAAATTGGGGCCCTGTGCAATAATCAAATCAGGGACACCTCAGCTGCAATACCACAGGCCCTCTGCGATGACCCAATTCACCTAGTACAGAAGACTCTGCTCCTTTTGTATCTTTCTACCTGATTTAATTTACCCAACAACTAAACAGACTTTTTAAATCAGTTAAATGAGTTCAAATGTTAATCAAATTTAGAACACTGACTACACCATATGAATTTTCATTTTATGAGATACGTGGTGAGGATAGATGGACAAATGATCAAGGGAAAAACAGACGTGCAGGAAGGTTAACTGAGGGGTGGATATGAGGTGACACATCAATATTTATAAAACATGTTATACCTTCAATTTAGGTAGGGGTCACATCAGTTTGGTTAGTGTGGAGTGAATACAAAAGATGGTCAATTAAATAATAAAGAACAAAAAGGAAATGGGATGTTTATTTACTGAGTATAAAGCCCTGCATGCGGGACCTTCTCATTGCAGGGGCAGGTCAACAGCAACCAGCGGGCTATAGTTTGGAGATCACTGCTATTAATGAAAGGACACATAGGAAAGAGAAACAGCTGTGAGTGAAAGGTCCCACACTTACCAATAGGCAATACCAATATGCAACAGGCTGGTTTCCCAGACAATGGCAGTGGCACAAGCATAGCAAAGGAGCTGAGGGAGTGGATCCAACAGGGCCCCTCCGGGTGTCAACTGGAGGATGGATGGAATCAGGATGAAAAATAGGTGTCCCCTGGGGTTTCACAATATTCATGGTCATGGAAAATAGATTTTTCATCCTGATTGCATCCATCCTCTAGTTGACACCCGGAGGGATCCTGCTGGATCCACTCCCTCAGCTGCCTTGCTATGCTCGTGCATTTTGGTAAGTGTGAGACCTTTCACCTATAAGGTCCCCCTTCCTCACCATGTTGTCTAATGATTTCCATCATCATGACATATACCTATGTAGCGCCCTCCTCACTTCCCTCTTTCTCTCGTCTCGTCTTTCTCTTGTCTAGGGGTATCTTAGAGGGGAGGGAGCGGGGACACCACGCCTGGCTTCCACCACATGTGTCAGTGCGGTCTAAGCAACGTTCTTGTATTACCTTCGGGTCAGTGCTGTGCACCTGGATCCTCCCTCCAAGAGTCACCTTGAACAATGTCTGCTAGGAAATGAGCCCCACACCATTAAAGTTCAACACTCCTTTATTCTTCTGTGAATGAACACAATCAGTTGAACTCCCTTGGTTAACAGAACAGGAAAGGAGGTGTGGATGCGAATAGGCCCAGACACAATTTGCTTCTCCACTTTCCTTCCTGAAAGTGGGTTAAGGTCTCCGCACAAGGGGGAATTTCCTTCCAGGCGGTCTCCAACGAGAGGCTCACCTGTCACCAGCAATATGCTGCACCGGGTCTTCAAGTGAGGAGCTCTCCCCGGTCCATTGCGCCTTCCGGATTCGGGGACCCACTCCCGGGGTTCCCTAGGATCTCCTTCCCTCGCGGAACTCAGTGTTGGGCACTGAGCTCCGGACCTCCATCCGAGTACCTCACCCCAGGCTAAAGGTGCCTGGGATGGAACACGACCTCCGGTTGTCCTCTAGGCCCAGGCCACCCAGAGGACCGACACGAACCACTGTCCACAAGCTGAAGGTGCCTGGGACTTCCACCCCGTGACAAAGATGGCCGGCCCCTTTATACCCTCTCCCAGCAAGCACGGCGGGTTCCCCGCCCCACCATACCGCTGCCGAGGGAGGACAAAAAGGAGGCACAGCACACAGCAATGATTCAACCCCAGCCCAGGGCGACAGTGCCACCCGCTGGGCTGCAGGGAATTACACATCACTGATGTCTCTGCCAAGTTCAAATTTACACCCGGGAAAGTACATACCCGCTACACTTTCCCCCTGGTGGTTTGACACTGGTCCCCAGTGTCTGGAGTAAATCATGCCCTCAACGGCTGACATAATCCAATCCAGAAACCGACTAACAATTGTACAAAAATAAACTTTAGAAAATTCTATAACTAAAACATTGTGTCTGAGCCCTGTAAAGAAAGGGAAAGAAACAACAACATGTAATCATAACTTTGAATCACATTTTACATCATACTCTTCCCACCCATCCTGACTAAGATCCACCCCATTCTCAGTGATCTTGATGGATGCTCTCCTGCAGAGGGAAAAGAAAGGATTAACACATATGACCCTGACACCTGTATTCGTGTAATGGAAAAGAAACTTCTCCGGAAAGAAATCCCTTTTCTCCAAAGAGTGAATGCGTGAAAAGTGTTAAAACGTTGCGCAACACTGCCACCTGGTGACAGCATCACGGTAACTGCACCCGTGGAACCTTCCTCTTTTCTTTTGGCCCTATCTACCCCAGAGTCCATAATCTCTTGCGGGAAAAGTGAAGAACAAAACAGGAACAGTTCTTCATTCCTCTGGGCACAAAAGCAACGGCCCCAGAAAGTTCAGCAGCATAATCAAGGACAAACGGAGTCTTTCTCTCTCCTACAAGTAAAAGCGGGGATGCGGCAGAACAAGCGGCTTCAAGTGCTGGTCCATGGTCTCTAGATGATACTCCACATCTTCCCCTTCCTTGCGCCGGATCAGCACTTTGTCTGCATGGATGTGTCGTCCCAACATCCACTCTGCCTTGCAGTCCTTGAAACGTTGAGAGGCCTTTGGAGAGCATGCCAGGTACCTGCGAGCGTGTGGAACCTGAAGGTGGGTCCAAACAAAGTCATTGTACCAGCGCTCCCGGCACACTACCACCTCATAAAGCAGTACCTTCGACAAGTACGGATACTCCCATCCGTATTCTGCAGCAACCTTTTGGCCAAATAGGCATTATAATCTCGCCAAAGGAGGCATGGTAGCTTTGTCCCCTTCGCCAGGCAAAACTATCGAGTCCGGGTGGCGAGGGACCTTGACCACATCTGGTCTGGGCATAGATGCCCACAGCAACAGTCTCTTTTCCCCGGCCTTCGATACAGATGGCACCAGGGATGTAGAAGCAGGCTGGGGACGGGACCTCTCTTCAGGCGCTGGTGCCTCCCCCCGGGGTGTACTTTCCCCTGTTGACATGGGTGGATCTCTGATCCTCCAAGATGAAGTGAGAGGTACTTTGTCCCAGCCCTTCCCGGCAAACAAATCGTCTATGGCAACGTCGTCTCCCATGTCCGAGAGCGACTCCAGGTCAGAGGTGTCACACTCCTCCGCGGGTATGTAGCCGGTTGTAGAAACGGAGCCACCACCTCCCGCGGACTCGCTGGGCCATGACTTCCCGACACCTCCGCCCACACACCAAATCTCTCCGCCTGGCTTACCTCGGCCTTTACTTGAAGCGGGACGTCCGGAACTCTTGTCAATGGATCCATCCAGGCCGGGCGTAAGAGGGCGAGACGGTCTACCACAACCGCTGGTCGGGGCTACCATGCCGGTCTTTCTCTTCGGTGGCGGACGCTGTGAGACAGTGGTGACCGAGTCAGCATCCTCGGATTTCTCCCGTTGTGGTTTTACGACCTCCTCCGCGGTCGCTGCAGTGTGCGTAGGGATGGCTCTCACAGCAGTGATTTCTCCTCTCTGAGTGGTGTTGCCCGCAGCACGGCCGGGGTAAATAGTTCTCGGCCTCTCAACCGCCGGATCCACTTCGAACAGGAACTCCCCACAGGCTTCACATCGCCCGAATGGCTTCAGCTGGCACACCAGTCCCGAACAGCCGGGACAAATCACACCCAGGGCCCCAACGTCCATGCACGAGAACAGGGCGAATCGACCCCTTGGCTTTAGCCGGATCCCTGTATCTGTTACCGGAGCAGCAGCAGTCAATGTCGTGGTGGAAGGGTGAACTGGAATCCACAATGTATGTCCGAACATGGCGACCTGTTGCTGATCCATCGCACACTGCAACGTTTTTGCGCCAACGTCCCACATGTTGTCCTTCACACGTTTTGGACTCCTCCCCTTTGCTCCAGTTCGCGGGCTTTTCTTCTTTTCTGTTTCTGAGTCACGCCCACGAACTAAGCGATGGGGGTGTGCTTGGTGGCGCAGTGCAATAGAAACCCCCACGTGTACTACTTCACACGGCTGAGCTTCCCTCTTTTTCCACTCTTCTGCACGGGCCTTTCGCTTCCTTGGGTCATGTCCACGACTTCGAGCAGGGATGCACTTCGGCCAATGAAGGCCTGCCTATTCGCTTAACTCCTCCAGCAGACACGTTCAATTCCGTGGTGCACAAACACTATACCGGACCCGAGCCCCCACGTGTAGCGCCCTCCTCACTCCCCTCTTTCTCACGTCTCATCTTTCTCTTGTCTAGGGGTATCTTAGAGGGGAGGGAGCGGGGACACCACGCCTGGCTTCCACCACATGTGTCAGTGTGGTCTAAGCAACGTTCTTGTATTACCTTCGGGTCAGTACTGTGCACCTGGATCCTCCCTCCAAGAGTCACCTTGAACAATGTCTGCTAGGAAATGAGCCCCACACCATTAAAGTTCAACACTCCTTTATTCTTCTGCGAATGAACACAATCAGTTGAACTCCCTTGGTTAACAGAACAGGAAAGGAGGTGTGGATGCGAATAGGCCCAGACACAATTTCCTGAAAGTGGGTTACGGTCTCCGCACGAGGGGGAATTTCCTTCCAGGCGGTCTCCGACGAGAGGCTCACCTGTCACCGGCAATATGCTACACCGGGTCTTCAAGTGAGGAGCTCCCCCCGGTCCATTGCGCCTTCCGGATTCGGGTACCCACTCCCGGGGTTCCCTAGGATCTCCTTCCCTCGCGGAACTCAGTGTTGGGCACTGAGCTCCGGACCTCCATCCGAGTACCTCACCCCAGGCTAAAGGTGCCTGGGATGGAACACGACCTCCGGTTGTCCTCTAGGCCTAGGCCACCCAGAGGACCGACATGAACCACCGTCCACAAGCTGAAGGTGCCTGGGACTTCCACCCCGTGACAAAGATGGCCGGCCCCTTTATACCCTCTCCCAGCAAGCACGGCGGGTTCCCCGCCCCACCATGCCGCTGCCGAGGGAGGACAAAAAAGGAGGCACAGCACACAGCAATGATTCAACCCCAGCCCAGGGCGACAGCGCCACCCGCTGGGCTGCAGGGAATTACACATCACTGATGTCTCTGCCAAGTTCAAATTTACACCCGGGAAAGTACATACCTGCTACACCTACAATTATTTTGAGAGAGAAAAATATGGTGGGACTTTAAATGAGGTAATGGCACACTCAATAACCTCCATCCCTGTATTTGTATAGAAAAAGGAGGCGAAAGGGCGAGACTTTATATGAAGTGTGTGAGGGACAAAGACAGCAATAGTTGACATATCTCGAGTGTATGATATACATTAATAATTTTATTTAACCACTTCCCTACCGGGCAGTAGTGTATTTAGGTTTTGTGCTACCCTAGGCCTGACTAAACTCGTGCACCCCCTAATTTAAATATGACCCACCCTTTCCTGTCAAGGCCACACCCCTTTCCATTTAAGACCCGACCTGAAATTTTCGAGTGGGGACACTAGTTCTGAGGGCTGCCTATAAGTGTATAAAGTGTTGCCTAAAGTTCTACTTTAAGCACAAATTTCTGATAAATTTTATGGAGAGAACATATAACCATGCCAATGCAGCAGGAAACCTATAGCACAGTGAGGAAGGTTTGTGGTCCAGGATGATAGGACAGTCAAAATTAGAAGCAGCGCCGCCCCCCCCCACCCCCACAGTTGCAGAATGCCGCCCGCCCACATACCGGAAGCAGTGTGGCAGCTTTATGGGGGCGCTAGACTAATTTGCCCAGTCTGTCCCATAAGACTGGCGCTACACTAGCGCAAGCCGGCGGGGACCCTTTCCGTGCTGCCCCCTTTTTTTTACTAGTAATGGCGGTGATCTGTGATTTTTATTGTGACTGCGATATTGCGGCGGACAGATCGGACACTTTTGACACATTTTTGGGACCATTTACATTAATACAGCGATCCCTGCTATAAAAAAGCATTGATTACTGTAAAAATGTGACTGGCAGGGAAGGGGGTTAACACTAGGGGGAGAGGAAGGGGTTAAATGTGTTTCCTAGATGTGTTCTAACTGTGGGGGGAGGGGACTGACTGGGGGAGGTGACCGATGGTTGTCCCTATGTACAAGGGACACACCATCGGTCTCCTCTCCCTGACAGGACGTGGATCTGTGTGTTTACACACACAGATCCACTTTCCTGCTTGGTTACTGGGCAATCGCGGGTGCCCGGCGGCCGTCGGGCACGCGCATCGGGTCCCCAGCAATGCGGCGGGTGCTGTCAGACCGAGAGAGTCTTCCGCCCGCCGTCATTTGACGGTGGGCAGTAGACAAGTGGTTAATAATTGTATAACTACAATTGATGTTTTCTATTTTAGATACACTGCTAATGTACTTATTCCTGAAGAAGCGAGTATTGACTCGCAAAACGCGTCCAGTTTTAATTGCTGCGTATCACATTACATGGATCTTTGCAACAGATGTAATCACATCATATTACCGGTATGTATCCCACCTATTACTAACAGTTTTTATCTATTGATGCAAACTATGTATGATTACCTTTATATACTTAATAAAGTTACTTTTTTACATTTTTTGGCCTCAGTGTTCACCTCTACAAAGCCCCAGGGCAAATATCTGTTTTTGTTATCACCGGAATGTGACACGTTTCCTGAGCATGTACACTACATGTGTTGTGGTAGCCGCACTCCTTTCTCAAGCATGACAGATCTAGCAAGTGTATTTACGGGACCCATAATATAAGGAACTCCAGGGGGAGGGGCCAAGTAGTAAGGAGATTTAAACAGTATATTGGGCAATAAGAACTAAGTGTCAAGGTCACCTGTGGCCAGGTGACAGATGCACACCGTAGGGGGGCAGGAGTGCACCGCAAGGTAGTGAACCCTATGGCTGACTTCTGCGGATAGGAAACTGGGTGGTTGTGGAAAGCGGGACCAGAGGAGCATAACCGGGATCCTAACGGAAGCTAGAACCAAGATTCCCCAGGGCGCGGAGTCTAAGGCCCAGCAGGTCTTCTCCAGAGCCTCTAGTGGTGAGGATGTTATGCTGCAGGCTGGGTCCAGGTCGCGGCCCCTGGAGTCTCCTAGCTCACGCCCCGTAGGATAAGGGGAAAAGAGGGGAAGCAGCAGCAGAAGATATGAGAGAAACGAATAACAAGCTGAAGGTCAGGGGCCACAAGCAGACAAGGATAACGAAAGAACGAGCCGAAGGTCAAGGGTCACGAGCAGACAGGGATAGTCGGGGACAAGCGAAATATGTAACAGAGAGACAGACGTAGCACACGGCAGGCAGGAACCCAAACACACAATGCCTAACAAACACGTTGATCAGCAAAGCAGGCTTGTAGTGCACAGGTTAATATAGTGTTCTGTGATAGGGCCTGGGGTGGAGTCAGGCTGGGAGGAGATTATAAAGGAAGCCAGGTGAAAGGGTTCTGGCCTCTAAGATGAACACATGAGGAGGAAAGGTAAGATGGCAGACAGACATTAATGCATATCCATGACAGTACCCTCCCTCTTACGAGGCTCCCCCTTCCCCGCCTGGGCCCAGGTTTAGAGGGAAACTTCAGATGAAACTCCTTTAACAGACGAGGTGCAAAGACCTCAGATGCAGTGATCCAAGACCTCTCCTCAGGACCAAACCCTTTCCAATGAACGAGGTACTGAAGAACGCCTTTACAGAGTCGGGAGTCCAGAATTTGACTGATCTCGTACTCCTGATTATCCTCAGAGACAGGCGCCATGGTAGGGAGAGGACGAGAGAATTTATTGAGGACTAAAGGCTTTAGAAGAGCAACATGAAAGGAGTTAGTGATTTTAAGGCTCTTAGGAATCTGGAGTTTGAAACAAACCGGATTCAGTTTAGCAGTTACCGTGTATGGACCGATGAATCGTGGAGCAAACTTCAGAGAAGGAACTCGGAGCTTGATGTTCCTGGTAGAGAGCCAGACTTTGTCCCCTGGCTGAAGAGAAGGCGGTTTACGCCTGCGGCGGTCGGCAAAGCCTTTGAATTTTTCAGCAGCTGCCCGGAGGGAATCATGAACGTGACCCCAAACGGAATTGAGAGACTCCTGAACCAAAGCCAAAGCTGGAATGTCTGGAGAACAGATCATGGGAAGAGGAAGTTGAGGGTGTTTTCCATAAACTGTGAAAAAGGGTGTCTTCTGTGAACTGGTATTCACATGATTGTTATGGGAGAATTCTGCCCACGGGAGTAGAGAGGACCAATCGTCATGGTGAGAAGACACAAAGGTGCGAAGAAAGACCTCTAACTCCTGATTAACCCTCTCAGTCTGTCCATTGGATTGGGGATGGTAAGAAGAAGAAAAATCCAAGACAATATTGAGGGATTTGCAAAAGGCTCTCCAAAAACGAGACGTGAATTGGACTCCCCTGTAGGAAACAATATGAGAAGGGACCCCATGTAGGCGGAGAATTTCTCGAATGAAAATGGGAACCAAGGCAGGGGCAGAAGGAAGACCAGGAAGAGGAACAACATGAGCCATCTTGGAGAACCGATCGATTACCACCCAAATGACTGTATTATTCTCAGACAGTGGGAGGTCGGTGATAAAATCCATGGCAATATGGGCCCAGGGTTCCTTAGGAATGGGCAAGGGCATGAGGAGACCAGCAGGAGCTTGTGTGGAGGATTTGGACTGAGCACAGACATGACAAGCTTTAACGTAGTCTTTGACGTCTGAGCGGAGATTAGGCCACCAGTAGTGACGACTGATGAGTAGGAAGGATCGGAGGAATCCAGAATGACCTGCCACCTTGGAATCATGTCCCCAACGAAGGATCTTAGCTCTTAGCTCAGTGGGGACAAAGGTCTTACCAGGCGGAATTTTTGACTTCAGGGTGGTAGAGTGGGCAACAATGCATGAGGTTGGAATGATCGGCTCAGGTTCAGGGGCGGACTCCTCGTCCAAAGTGTCAAATGACCTAGAGAGCGCATCAGCCCGACCGTTGCAGGAACCAGGTTTGTAGGTAATCGTGAAATTAAAACGGGCAAAGAAGAGACTCCACCTGGCCTGTCTAGGATTCAGACGTTTAGCATTCTGTAGATACTGTAAATTTTTGTGATCGGTAAAGATCGTTATGGAGTGAGGGGAACCCTCCAAGTGATGACGCCACTCCTCTAACGCCAATTTAATTGCGAGAAGTTCCCGATCACCGATGGCATAATTCCTCTCTGCCTGAGAATTTTTTTTGGAGAAGAACGCACATGGTTGGCGTCTCTTCTCAAAGATTTGAAGAAGCACAGCTCCCACCCCCATTGAGGAAGCGTCCACTTCAATAAAAAATGCATTCCCAGGATTAGGTCTCCTCAAGAGGGGGCCAGAAACAAAGGCCTGTTTCAGGTTGTGAAATGCAGAGACAGCTTCGGGAGGCCAGTCTCTGGCATTCACACCCTTCTTGGTCAAAGCGATAATAGGCGCGGCAATGGAAGAGTAATTCCTTATGAACTGCCTATAATAATTAGTGAAGCCAAGAAAGCGCTGTGTGGCCTTGAGGCTAGCAGGAAGAGGCCAGTTGGTGATAGCCAAGACCTTCCCAGGATCCATACGAAGACCCGAACATGAGACAAAGCACCCCAAAAACAGGACCTCAGAACATTCAAAGGAACATTTCTCCAGCTTGGCATAGAGATTGTTCTCTCTAAGACGCTGAAGTACAGTGCGGACATGGTTTCTGTGGACGAGCAGATTTTCAGAAAAGATCAGAATGTCATCCAGATAGATGACAACAAACTGGTACAGCAGATCTCTGAAGATTTCATTGACAAAGTTTTGAAACACGGCTGGAGCATTACACAGACCAAAAGGCATCACCAGATATTCATAATGCCCGTCTCTAGTGTTGAATGCAGTCTTCCATTCGTCACCCTCCCGTATTCGAATGAGATTGTACGCGCCTCTGAGATCCAACTTGGTGAAAATGGAGGCACCCTTCAACCTATCGAATAACTCAGATATTAAGGGTAAGGGGTATCGATTTTTTAATAGTAACCGCATTTAAACCCCGATAATCGATGCAGGGTCTTAAGGTACCATCCTTTTTGGCAACAAAAAAGAACCCTGCCCCTGCAGGCGATGAGGATTTCTGGATGAAACCTCTCTCCAGATTCTCTGCGACATACTCAGACATGGCCTGGGTCTCTGGGATGGACAGAGGGTAGGTACGACCCCTGGGTAGAGTTGCTTCGGGGACAAGATCAATAGCACAGTCAAAAGACCTGTGGGGAGGAAGCACCTCAGCTGATTTCTTACAGAACACATCCCGGTAGTCGCTGTATGCAGCAGGAAGATCAGAAGAAACAGAAGTGGCTGCAACCGGAAGACTCTCCTTGGGGGTCACCTTGAGAAGACACGACGAGAAACATGAGGAACCCCAGGCCAGGATCTGCCCAGAGACCCAGTCCACATGTGGAGAGTGGAGCTGTAGCCAAGGGAGGCCCAATACAACTGGGGTAGAGGCCTTGGGTAGAATAAGAAAGGATATCCACTCCTGGTGGAGAATCCCTACCGACATCCTAATGGGTAGCGTCTGGAAGCGAATAGGGCCCCCTGGGAGAACAGTGCCATCAATTGCCGAGACTACCAATGGGGTAGTGAGAGGTGAAAGGGTAAGCTTCATAGAAGAAGCAGTTCTCCAATCCATAAAATTGCCGGCAGCCCCGGAATCCAGGTATGCAAGGGTTGACTGAGGAGAAGTGCCTACATGAAGGAACACCGGCAAGAGCAGGCGAGAAGGTGATGTTTCTGGGTCCAATACTCCACCTTCCAAATGTATTAGACCCGAGCGTTTCCCGGACGAAGCGAACAGGAGTCACGAAAATGACCCTTGCCCCCACAATAGAGGCACAAGCCCAGAGTTCTGCGCCTAGCACGTTCTTCGGGGGTTAGTCTGGTCCGGCCCAGCTGCATAGGTTCTTCAGCAGGTAGAGGATGCTCCACGGGATGAAGGGAGGGGAGCTCAGACTGGCTAGGACCCAGAGAGTGCTGGCGTCTTTTTTCTAAGGACCTCTCTTGAAAACGAATGTCGATCTGGTTGCATAACGAAATTACATCGTCCAGACCGACGGGAATGGCTCTTCCCGCTAATTCGTCTTTCACTCGGTCAGAGAGGCCATGTAAAACGGTAGCGACCAGGGCCTCATTATTCCAGCTCAATTCAGCTGTGTGGATACGGAACTGAAGAGCATATTGTCCCACTGACCTAGATTCTTGGCGAAGACGTAAGACAGCACTAGCCGCTGAAGAAGCCCGAGCCGGCTCTTCGAAGATTTTACGAAAGAGCTTCAAGAAATCGGACAGGCTGGAAACCACCGGATCATTCCTCTCCCACAGGGGGGCAGCCCAGGCTAAAGCTTCACCGGAGAGGAGGGAAATGATATAGGCTACCTTAGCCCGGTCAGACAGGAAGCTTTGAGGCTGAAGCTCAAAATGAATTGTGCATTGGCTGAGAAACCCCCTGCAGGCCTTGGAGTCCCCAGAGAAACGGAACGGAGCTGGCAATTTTAGTGAGTGTGTGGCTGCGACTGGTGCGATAGGTACAGCCGCTGGTTGTACTTGAGGTTGCGGATTCGGGGTTCCCAAGGAGGCCTGAAGCTGCTCGAATCGAGAAGCCAGATCCTGGAGGAATCGCATCACCTGAGTCTGATTTGATTCCTGGGTTTCAAGTCTGCGAACTATGCCCTGCAATGGATCATCCGCGGGGAGCGGGATGTCAGCCGGGTTCATGGCTGATCAAACTGTCAAGGTCACCTGTGGCCAGGTGACAGATGCACACCGTAGGGGGACAGGAGTGCACCGCAAGGTAGTGAACCCTATGGCTGACTTCTGCGGATAGGAAACTGGGTGGTTGTGGAAAGCGGGACCAGAGGAGCACAACCGGGATCCTAACGGAAGCTAGAACCAAGATTCCCCAGGGCGCGGAGTCTAAGACCCAGCAGGTCTTCTCCAGAGCCCCTAGTTGTGAGGATGTTATGCTGCAGGCTGGGTCTAGGTTGCGGCCCCTGGAGTCTTCTAACTCACGCCCCGTAGGATAAGGGGAAAAGAGGGGAAGCAGCAGCACAAGATATGAGAGAAACGAATAACAAGCTGAAGGTCAGGGGCCACAAGCAGACAAGGATAACGAAAGAACGAGCCGAAGGTCAAGGGTCACGAGCAGACAGGGATAGTCGGGGACAAGCCAAATATGTAACAGAGAGACAGACGTAGCACACGGCAGGCAGGAACCCAAACACACAATGCCTAACAAACACGTTGATCAGCAAAGCAGGCTTGCAGTGCACAGGTTAATATAGTGTTCTGTGATAGGGCCTGGGGTGGAGTCAGGCTGGGAGGAGATTATAAAGGAAGCCAGGTGAAAGGGTTCTGGCCTCTAAGATGAACACATGAGGAGGAAAGGTAAGATGGCAGACAGACATTAATGCATATCCATGACACTAAGACATATGCAGCAAAATGTTATGGGCAAAATACAAAAGGAGGTGTAAAGGACAAGATGTGAAAAATAACATAAATCATTGGGCATATTCGCAATAATGAAGAAAACAAGGGCAAATCTAAAACAATGACAATAGAGGTGTAACTAATGACATAAGTATACACATATGACACGGAATACATATACAGTTGGGTATAGCAATGTTGTGCTATTGGTACTCTGGGAAATGAATTTGATAATATATATTAAATATATGATATTAATAGGATACACCAGCCAATATTATTACTATGTGGAGCATGAATTAAATAATTAAAATATTATTAGCAAAAATTGTCAATGGAAAAGGAAAAAAAAAAGGGGGGGGGATTTAAAAAAGGAATTTAAAAGGGAACACCGGATTTAGAAAAAAACATGATATATTTTGCAAAACTCAAAACGATATGTAGCATAACATATTGTGAAGGTGGTGCAATAAGATGATACATTTAATTAATTTCATTCATAATATATATTTTATCGGTAGTAAATAAATAAATAAATGAATTAATCTATGAACTGATTATCTAATACTGTGCGATTATATATAATTAAATACATTAAAACCTTTTTCAAAAATGATTCTCTAGAAACAGGCACTTTAATAAAAAAGGCATTCCCTAGAGAACGATTCCCTAACCAATTTGATTCTAGAACAGCACATACTTACAAGTAAAAGTAGTACCCGCCATCCCCATTGTGATCAGATACCTGAGAGAAATGAAATGGAGATAATTTGAGGTTAAACAAAAAATGGAGGAAGGAATACCCTACAATAACAGGATTGAGGGATTAAAAAGATAGTCATAAAATGGTAGCTATTTCTATTCCCTCATTCATGCCACCAGGCCAGAGAACATCAAGATTGTAAATCCAGAAAGTCTCCCTGGCACACAGTTTCTTAAATCGTTGAGCCTCGGGGAGAAATCTGGATATCTGTTCAATGAACCAAACCTTAAGTACAACAGTAGATTTTTTATGAACCTCAAGAAAATAGGACACTATGATCATCCTTACCCTCTTCTATAAATCTTCTATGTTTGCCGAACCGACGCCTCAATGGGCGAATGGTTCGGCCCACATAGAGTAAGCCGCAGGGACATGTAAGGGGATTTTGTAATAGTATATTCCAAGGATTGGTGAAAATCCTTTCCATATTTTTATATTGGTAATGGAATGTAGTTGTATATCTGGTGGAGTGATTATCTGGTACCTGAACTTTTTTAGGGGGCTTACCCTTCAGGTAAAACTCAAACGCCTGATTCACTAATACTTCAGGATACTTTTTATCCCCAAAAAATATTTTTAAGGGCAATACTCTGTTCAGCATAGTAGGCGCCTCTCTCCTTGTTTACTATCCTCCTAGAGACTGTGAAGACAAGTACATTTTCAGTAATTTAGCTATACTGCCCCACAAAGTAATAACTAATGGCCAAATCATGAATGTATAAAGTGACCCCTATGAGAACCTGATATGCTGCACAAAAGGACAAATTCTGAGCTTCCATGAAAATATTATTCTGCATTTAATTATCACTGCCTTCCAGTTCTATTCACAGGTGCTTTCATATTTAATTAAATGTTGGTAGTGATTGCTAGTTATTTAATCATAAAGGAAAATAGACCAGACTTCCCCCACAGGGAGCATATCTACAAATGACTGCATAAGCTGTTCCATTAAAATCTGGAGTGCCATTTGGAGAGTGTTTAATCAAGTGTCTGATTTTGTTATACAGCAATAACTCCGCAGGCAAACATATCAGAAAAACTGTATTAAAGCAGAGGGCAAAACATTTTTTTTTTTCATATCAGATAGAGTAAGAGAGGGTTATAATCCCTGTCAGTTTCGTTTTGCCATTTGTGTCCGACTAGGGAGATTTACCTTCACTTCCTGTCCCAAAGCCAAGTGAAGAGGAAGTGAGAGGAAATCACCAGTGTCACCAGAACTATTGTCTCCATTGGAAGATATCCCCTCTATTCATGTTCTGGTGACAACCCAAAATTTGGGAACTTTGGAACAGGAGACAAAGGGAAATCTTCAAACAGACTCATTGTTCTGCAAAATGCATAGCCCTGTTTTACGCCTAATTGCTGCAATTAGTAAGACATACATTTCATTATATGCCCCAGACTGTTGCACTCCCTAGGTCAGCCTTTCCCAACCTTTTTACCATAGAGGAACCCTTAGGCTGCATTCACACCTGAGCGTAGCGAATCGGGCGTTTTTACCGTCGTTTTTACCATTGTTTTGTCGCGCGAATTTGCGCCCGTCGGAACGCTCGTTGTCGCGCTAGACGCTTGAATTGGGCGTTTCCATTACATTATATGAATCCTAAAACGCCCAATCTGCCCGATTCGCGCGACAAAAAAGGGTCCGGAACTTGTTTGAGCTTCAGGCGTTCGGCTTCAGGCGACATGGAGTGGAGATGTGAACCATCTCCATAGAGAATAATGGATTTTTTCCCCTCTAGCGTTTTGTAGCTTCAGGCTTCAGGCTACAAAACGCTCAGGTGTGAATGCAGCCTTAGGCTTCATGTACACAGGACGTTTGAAAACCTCTTCTGAATGTTGAAACTTGACAGCTAGTAACCGATGTTTAAAAACATTTATTTTGCCACTTTTACATGCTGCATTTATGGGTGTTTGCATTCAGAAGCGTTTTGTAACGATAACAGATATTTCAGATCACTACACCCTCCCAATGCAGGAGAAATCTCTCTCTCTCTGTAATGATTCCCCATTGAAAACGCCTATACGCGAAAACGCTAATTAGTGCGTTTACACGCTGTTACAAGGATTTGGTGTTTCAAATGCCCCTAATTCCGTCCTGAACACAATTTTTTGCTTTAAAAAAAAAATGCTTCTAACTTCAACTGCTTCTAAACTACTACAAATGCACATGTACCCATAAGATAACATTGAGGAGAGTTCAGGGGCTGCTGAAAAAAATGCCCAAATGATCCGAAACGCCCATTTACCAGCTGCAGTGTACAGGAGGCCTTAAAATAATTTTCAGGTCTCAGGGAACCCCTGAAAAAATCAAATTCGTTGTTGGTCTGTGGGAAAAATGCCCTTTACATTGATACTCAGTGGGAAGAATTCTCTTCTTTTAGTGGTCATGAAAATGTGACCCCTACATACAGCTAAAAATTTCATTATACCCCTTTCACACTGGAGGTGTTTTATAGGCGCTAAAGAGCTAAAAATATCACCTGTAAAGCGCCTGAAAAATGCCTCCCCTGCAGCCCCAGTGTGAAAGCCCGAGTGATTTTACACTGGAGCGGTGTGCTTGCAGGATGTTAGAAAAAGTCCTTCAAGCAGCGGTTTAGGAGTTGTGTATACACCACTTCTCCACTGCCCCTGCTCATTAACATCAATGGGCACCACTGCCGAAGCGCCTGAAAAGCGCTTAGTCAGTGGTGCTTTTCAGGCACACTTAACCCTTTCTTAAGCCGCCAGCGGGGATTAAAAGCACCCCGCTAGCGGCCGAAAAGCACCGCTATAACTTCAGTAAAGTGCCGCTAAAGCTAGCGCCGATTTACCGATAACGCGGCCGCGCTGTGTGTGTGAAAGGGGTCTTGGTGTCATGATACTGGCTCTGCCAAGTAGCGTTGGCCCCAGAACTATACATGCACCAACAGATGGGAGTTCAATTAGCCAAAGCTCAAGGAACTCCAAACAAGTTCTAGGGGAACCCAAGGGTTTCACAAAACCATGGTTGAGAACAGTGGCTCTAGTGCAATTTATTATTATGTAACAAAAATGGAAACTGAATCAGCACACCACTGCAAAGAGGTCCAGATACAACTTTTTTTGCAATTAAAGTAAGGGGCACAATCCAAAAATGATCCAATGCATTTCAGGGATTAAAAAAAAAAAAGCCCACTTTATCACGACTTGATTCGCAACAATGTGAATAGACTAAAAGCGGAAATTGAAAAAAAGTTCTATTTAACCTCTTAGCAGTGATGTGGCGCTTCAAGTTCCACTTTTGTTACATTACACTACAAGCCAAGGAGACCATGGAGATCCTTTAGGGTGTAGAAGCCGCATGCCCAGGAACCAGATTATTTACATCAGCATCAGTAAGATAAATTGACGAGCCCATCACTAATTTTTCGACTTTCCTCAATGCTGCATTCTCTAGGCTATGCTGTACAATGTTGCATTCTCTAGTGCTATGCAGAGCAAATATACACCATGCTCTAGAGGGCAGCACACACAGCCACCCACACATCATGCCAGTGGCTATTAGTAACACATACCTATATATAATAAAATATTTCAGACTGCCTCCTTGCCTGCCAGAGCAATTCAGATGTGTCCTTTTTGTTACTTTCATTGCACAGTTCTTGATTATTTGTTTGGGGAATAGTGTACTATGTACTTTCAGCTTGTAGCCAGGTGCAATCCATTTTCTCCAGTGCAGGTGGCACTTGACTGTAGCAGCATTGCAATTGGAGAGGAAGTCAAGAGAAACATGGTTCCTCTATGGTTTCATGGGTCACTGGGGAAGTTGCCCCATGTGTCTCTGTCAGCCATCCTGGGTCAGGCAGAGCATCTTTAAAGCCCTGACTCCCAAGCTTGACGCGTATTCCACATGTGGGTAATTGGAGACAGGTCACCCATCTGACAGGGACAGAATTAGCGGCAGGGGGAGGTTCTTGATGATTAGGGAAAGAGCAGGGGCATGCTATCCTTCCTGGAAGCCTCCCCAGCTTGGTTGCACACCGGCCAGGCCTCATTCTATGACTCGATACAGATGCTGTCAGAGCATCTGAGACCTGCTGCTATCCTGTTCCCTGCAACTAACCTGTTCCCTGCAAAATTCTGTGAGTGAATCTGGTTGGGATGTCTTCCCTGCTGGGTAGTTGTGTTGTTTGGACTTTAAAAGAGAAGTGTTTTTTTTTTTAGAAATCCTACTTCTCTAAGTGGGTGTAGCATCAGTTCAAAGCTGTATCTGTCCCTTGGCAGCTCTAAGACTGAGAACTGAGCAATCAAAGACCACTGAGCACTCAGTTCTCAGTGCTCCATGAGCAGAGAGCTGGTGACTGTCAGTCACCAAGGTATGCTCTGCCCCTGCTCTCACTGGAGCGCTGGGCTGTGGAGGGGGCGGGATCAGCTGGCTCTGACTCTCAGTGGCTCACTGACAGACTGAGCCAGGTGCCAGTCAAGGCTCCTGGGTAGATCCTGACCACATGACTGATCTTTCCCCAGCCTTGACCGGCTCTGTGAGGTCAGCCGACAGCATCTGGAAATGAGTCACAGGAGTGCAGAACGAACTGCTCTCCTGTGACCCACAGGTTCTGTTTTTGCATCTGGTCTCCAAGTGTTTACTGCTGCCACACCACGCTGCACCTCCCCACAAGCTTGACCTACTGCAGGGTTGTTGCTATGTTCCTACGTTGCTTTGGGATCCTCTTGGGCACTTAGATTAAAAAATTGTTAGGGGCTTGTAGTATATCATAGCAAAAAGTGGGTGAGGTTTTTCTTTTACCCCATTAGCAGTACTTCTCTATCTTTCTATTCTGCTTTCCCACTCTTAGATCTATCTCCCTTTTCCTCTATATTTTTCTTGCTAGTTCTCTGGTCCTTTTTTGACAGGGGGACAAAGCCAAAAACCCAAATACCGAAAAGGCCACAGAAAGTTCCTTGCAATTTCACAATTTCTGCCACCCCTTTATGCATATGGAAACCAGTGTTGCCAATCTATCAGATTACATTTTTCTGACACGATACCCAAAAATTACTGACACAGCCAAGTTTACTGGCATTTTCAAGTAGCAAAATTAGTAATTGCCCTCTAAACCTAATAACTGGTTGTGCCACCCTTGGCGGTAACAACTGCAATCAAGCATTTGCGATAACTGGCAATGAGCCTTTCACATTGCTGTGAGCAATTTTGGCCCACTCTTTGCAGAATTGTTTTAATTCATCCACATTGGAGGGTTTTCAAGCATGAACAGCCTTTGTAAGGTCATGATACAGCATTTCAATTGGATTTAAGTCCGGGCTTTGACTAAGCCATTCCAAAACCTAAATTTTGCTTTGTTTGAACCAATTGGAGGTGGACTTGCTCTTGTGTTTCCGATCATTGTCCTGCTGCATAACTCAAGTGCACTTGAGCTTCAGGCCAGGAACTGATGGCCGGACATTCTCCTTTAGGATTTTCTGGTAGAGCTCAGAATTCATGGTTCCATCAATTATGGTAAAACATCCAGGTCCTGAAGCTGCAAAGCAGCCCCAGGCCATCACGCTACAACCACCATGTCTGTTGGTATGATGTTCTTGTTATGAAATGCTGTATTCATTTTATGTCAGATGTAACGGGACGCACACCTTCCAAAAAGTTACATTTTTGTCTCATCAGTCCACAGAATATTTGCCTAAAAGTCTTGGGGATAATCAAGATATTTTTTGGTAAATGTGAGATGAGCCTTTTTGTTCTTTTTGATCAGCAGTGGCTTTGGCCTTGGAACTCTCCCATGGATGCCATTTTTTGCCCAGTCTTTTTCTTATTGGTTAATCATGAACACTGATCTTACCTGAGGCAAGTGAGGCCTGCAGTTCTTTAGATGTTGTTCTGTTTTTTTTTATGCCCTCCTGGATGAGTCGTCGTCATGCTCTTGGAGTAATTTTTGAAGGCCGGCCACTCCGGGGAAGGTTCACTACTGTTCCAAGTTATCTTCATTTGTGGATAACTGCTCTCCCCGTGGTTCACTGGAGTTCCAAAGCCTTAGAAATGGCTTTGAAACCCTTCCTAGACCGATACATGTACATTACTTTGTTTCTAATCTGTTTTTTTATTTTTTTTAGATTGTGGCATCATGTGTGGCTTTTTGTGATCTGATAGCATGCTTCACTTTGTCAGACAGCTTAAGTTTATGTGATTTCTTGATTCAACAGGTCTGGCAGTAATCAGGCCTGGCTGTGGCAAGCGAAATTTAACTCAGCTTTCCACAAAATTGTGGTAAGCACGGTTCATTCATGATTCAGCAATTACTTTTTCACATAGGGCCAGGCAGGTTTGAACAGCTTTTTTCCCTTAATAAATGAAATAATAATTTAAAAACAGCATCTTGGATTTACTTGTGTAATATTAAAATTTGTTTGATAATTTGAATCATTTAAGTGTGAGAAATATGCAAAAAAATAATACTTTTTCACACAACTGTATTTCTTTATTTATTTTCGATATAGTAAGTAGCTCAGGGACAGGACTCAGGAGGGCAAGAAATTAGAATAGGCAGGCACACACATGAAATTGACTCATGAAAGTGACACTGACAGCAGTATGCAGCAGCACAGATGATGATGACACCTCATCTATACAACAAGTCCCCTCCTGAGTCACAGTGACAGTCTTTCTCCACATCAGGTGGTCCCTTCAGTCCATTCCAGTCCAAACAGCACTGACAGTCCCGCTTCCGGCTTGCCATCTCACACGAGGCTCTGGCCACTCCGCTTGGCTCCCTTGAATAGGACATCACACAACAATCTCATGCACCGCCTCCGCCAGACCCTTTCCCGCTGGTGCCGTCGAAACACACTGTAGAAGGCACTTGGACAGTCTCAGCTGGCTCTGTATTGGAACTGCCCATAAGTAGTTCCAAGCTGAGCGTCACAGTCATATTTTTAACTGCCAATCATTTCCTGTCACTGGCATTTACTAGCAGGAGAAAAGTGCCTGTTTTTTACTAGTTGCCAGAAAAAATAGGATTTTTATAACAGCTTACCTGTAAAATCCTTTTCTTGGAGTACATCACGGGACACAGAGCGACATAGTCATTACTAATGGGTTATATAGATACCGTCAGGTGCTGGCACTGGCAACTTCCAAAACCGGAAGTACCCTCCCCTATATAAGCCCCTCCCATCCGGGAGCACCTCAGTTTTGTAGCAAAGCAATAAGTGTCCCCAAAGAGGGGCGGGAGCTCTGTGTCCCGTGATGTACTCCAAGAAAAGGATTTTACAGGTAAGCTGTTATAAAAATCCTATTTTCTTTCTCGTACATCACGGGACACAGAGCGACATAGTCATTACTAATGGGATGTCCTAAAGCAATGCCAAATGAGGGGGGGGATACACCATATATAAGCTGAGCGCTATCAGACATGAGGATCTTTTGCGGCCTGCAACACACTGCGCCCAAAGGCGACATCCTCCTGACTTCTAACGTCCACCTGGTAGAACCTAGTAAACGTGTGAACTGAAGACCATGTTGCGGCCTTACAGATTTGAGCCAGGGAGGCCTGGTGATGCACTGCCCATGAAGTTCCAACTGCTCTCGTGGAGTGCGCTCTAACTTTGAACGGAGGCGGTCTCCTTCTCAAGCCATAGGCTTGTATTATGACCTGTCGAATCCACCTGGCTAAAGTAGATTTTGACGCTGCCTGACCCTTTCTGGGGCCTTCCGGCAGAATAAACAAAGTATCCGTTCTGCGAATCTGAGCAGTGGCTTTTAGATAAGCTTTAACTGCTCTTACTACATCCAAAGAATGCAATAACTTTTCCTCTACCGAAGTAGGTCTGGGGAAAAAAGAAGGAAGAACCACATCTTGGTTCAAATGAAACCTCGATACCACCTTAGGAAGAAAGGCTGGCTGAGGACGTAATACTACTCTGTCCTTATGGATAACCAGATATGGCTCTTTACAGGACATAGCTGCTAATTCCGACACTCTTTTATCCGAACAAATGGCTACTAGAAAAATCAATTTCCTGGTGAGAAGCACCAAGGAAATATGCTGTAATGGTTCAAATGGTTGTTTCTGTAAAACCGACAGAACCAAGTTTAGATCCCATGGACATATGGGAATATTAACCGGAGGACTAATACGCACCACTCCTTGTATAAAGGCTTTGACTAGTGAATGCGAAGCCAAGGGCCTTTGAAAAAATATTGACAAGGCCGAAATCTGACCCTTGATAGTACTCAAGGCAAGCTTCCTATCTACAGCCCATTGTAGGAAGTCCAGAATCCTACCTATTACGTATTTACGTGGATGCCATTTCTTGGCCTCACACCAGGCGATGTACGCCTTCCAGATTCTATAGTAGATCTGCCTGGATACCGGCTTCCTGGCATTGATCATGGTAGATACCACAGCATTAGAGAGCCCTCTCTTTTTTAGAATGTGGGCTTCAATAGCCAGGCCGTCAAACCTAGGGCTGGTAAGGAAGGGTGGTATATCGGTCCTTGCGAAAGCAGGTCCGGACGATGTGGGAGGGTCCAAGGACTCCCCACAGACATTTTTACAATCTCCGCGTACCATGCTCTTCGGGGCCACGCTGGAGCCACCAGAATCACTGGTTTCTTTTCTACCCTGATTCTGCGGAGTAATCGAGGTAACAATTGTGGCGGTGGGAATGCATATATCAGCTTGAACTGATCCCAAGGGAACACTAGGGCATCCGAGCCGCAAGCTAGGGGATCCCTTGTCCAAGAGACAAACCTGTCCACTTTTGTGTTGAATCTGGATGCTAGCAGATCTACATCCGGTGTTCCCCACCGCTGACATATTGTCCGGAAAACCTCGGGATGAAGGGACCATTCCCCTGGGCATAATTGTTGGCGACTTAGAAAGTCCGCCTTCCAATTCTCCACTCCTGGAATGAATACCGCAGATATGGCTGGGACATATCTTTCTGCCCATCTCAGGATGTAATTTACTTCCCTTTGGGCTGCACGACTCCTGGTGCCCCCCTGACGATTGATATATGCCACTGCTGTGGCATTGTCTGATTGAATTCTGACAGGGGACCCTTGGAGTTTGGATGTCCATGCTACTAGGGCATACCGGGCTGCTCGTATCTCTAAGAGATTGATGGGCAGGGCCTTTTCCGCATCCGACCATCTGCCCTGGAGAGACCATTGCTCCAGTACTGCTCCCCAGCCTATAAGGCTGGCATCTGTAGTGACCACCTTCCAGGAAATCGGACTGAAGGATTTCCCTCTTTCCAGATTCTGGGGAACCAACCACCAGCGGAGGCTCTTGCGAACGGAAGGGGACAAGGACATTGGTAAGTCCAGAGCCTGAACTTTTTTGTTCCAGGCTGACAGTATGGCCCTTTGCAACTTCCTTGAATGGAATTGACCGTAGGGTACTGCTTCGAATGATGCCACCATTTTTCCCAGCAGCCTCATGCACAGGCGTATGGATGGCTGTCTTTTTGAACCCACTAAGTGGATCAAATCTCTCAAAGACGACCCCTTTTCTTGAGGCAAGAAAATTTTTCTCTGGTCTGAATCCAGCCTTAGCCCCAAGTATTCCAGACTTTTGACTGGTTTTAGGGCTGACTTGTCTCGGTTGATAATCCAACCGTGATATTCCAGATACTTGATTGTCTCGTGAACAACCACTTCTAGTTTTTCCACTGAGTGGTCTATCAGCAACAAGTCGTCTAGATATGCCATTATCGTTACACCTCGTGTTCTTAGATTGGCCAATAATGGGGCCAGAATTTTTGTGAACACTCTTGGTGCTGTGGCCAGACCGAAGGGTAAGGCTCTGAACTGAAAATGGCGCCCTTCTACTGCAAAGCGTAGAAATTTTTGGTGGGCTGGAAAGATGGGAATGTGCAAATAAGCATCTTTGATGTCGATCGAGGCTAACCATTCCTCCCCTTGTAGGGCAGTGGCTACCGATCGGATCGACTCCATCCGGAAAGTCCTGAGATGTAGGAATTTGTTTAGCCCTTTTAGATTTAATATGGGCCTCACGTCCCCGTTTGGCTTCGGGACTGTAAAGAGGTTTGAGTAAAACCCGAACCCCCATTCTTCCAGGGGAACCTCTATAATTACTGCTTGGAGCAATAATTGTTCTAGTGCCAACAGGAGGGATCCTCTCCTCTGGGGATCCCTTGGCACGTTTGACCTTATAAAGCGGGAAGGAGGGGAGTTTTTTAACTCCAATTTGTATCCCAGATTTACTGCGGAGAGCACCCATCTGTCTCGGATCGTGTCCCGCCAGGTCTCTGTGAACAACTGAAGTCTTCCCCCCACCCGATTGGGTGGGGGCAACCCTTCATGCATTTGACTTTGGGGGAGGTTTTGTACCTCTCCTGCTCCAGGGCTTCTTGTTACCCTGCAATTGTCCCTGATTTTTACCTCCGGGATTTGCCCGAGGAGGCCGTCGGAACTGTTTCACAGCCGATGTCCTAGGGACTGGAGAAGCAGGCCTCTTAAAAGAGGGACCTCTAACTCTATTTTTAACCGGCAAAAGTGTACTTTTACCGCTGGAAATTCTCTGGATATATTTGTCCAGGTCTTCCCCGAATAAGCGTTCACCATGAAATGGGAAGCTGACCAGCAATTTTTTACAGGGAGCTTCAGCAGACCAGTTTTTGAGCCATAGAAGCCTGCGCATATGTACTACAGACAGCGTAAGGCGGGAGGCCTGATGGATTGAATCCTTTATAGCGTCCACCGCAAAGCATAAGGCTCTAGGTAGATCAGCTAGGGCAAGAGCCTGCTGATCTGGCAAGTCCCTTAAGACCTGTTTCAACTGATCCTTCACTGCTTGGCAGACCCCAATAGCTGCCACTGCTGGTTGTGTCACCAATCCTGCTGTAGAAAAAGCAGATTTTAATAAGGACTCCAATTTTTTATCTATTGGGTCCTTGAACATTTGGACATTATCCACCGGACATGTCAGTGATTTATTCACACAAGAGATGGCTGCGTCCACTGTAGGGACCCTCCATTTTCTGATGAACTTATCCTCCATGGGATAGACCACCGGAAATCTCTTGGGGGGAGTAAATATTTTGTCAGGATGCTCCCAATCCTGGTAAATGAGCCCTTCCAGTAAAGGATGGATCGGAAAGGAACAAACAGTCTGGGGAGCTTTTAGCGACCCCAACGAGGAGACAGAAGTGGATGATGGCTCCGCAAGTGGCATTTTAAATGCTGATCGGACCATATTAGTCAGGGACTGAACCCATAACCTTTCAGCATGTGATGCTGAGAACGGCTCTTCCACTGTTGATTCCTCTACAACCGAATCGACCTCATCCTGATCCCCTTCAGGTAGGTCGATCCCTGTATGGGACTGTTGCTCTGTTAACAGGCACTCTGAGGGAGGAGACGGAGATCGGGCGCTTTTCTCCTGTGACAGGGAAGCCGCGATCAATGCTGACAATCTCTCTTCCAGCCCTCCCAGAGCTGAGGAAAAAACCTCCTCTGTTACATACACAGGAGCAGGTGAACTGAGGACAGCCACAGTACCAGGTACTCCTGAGGGTGCTCTACGGTCACTAACCTCTGATTCTTCAGGGGAGACTGGTGCAGCCAAAGCATGCCCAAGATCCTCAGAGCCCGATGGAGACCCCCTATTCCTCCTGGAATTTCTAGTCCCGGAGTTTTTAGACGGCATATTCCTAAGCCACAAAGCTGAGGTATTCCAGCCGAAATACACCAGTTACTGACAATAGTCTAGCATAAATGCTGCTATAAGAAACAGTTGGTGTCTACTAATGTGCCTTTCTAGGGGATGCCTGTATCAACCGCTTGCTGTATGCCTTTTTTAAATGTTGCCAGCTCTGTCTCTGTACTTCATAGCCAGCTCACCACACAAAATTGTGGTTTTTAACATGCTGGGACGCCCGCACATGCGCAGAAGCGCTGCGGCGCGCACAGAGCGTCATCCCCCAGGCTCCGCCCCCTTTCCCGGCTCACCTCTATATATAGAGGCGCGTGCACGCGCACGCGCGCGGCCACGTGCGCCCTCGGCGCTAATTTCGAAAATGGAAACCAGGGACAAGAGCCAGGGCCCCTTTGCCGCAGGCCGGGGGATGGACGAGCATTGCAACATGGCAGAGGAAGCAGTTTCCCATAAGAGAACTCACCATCTGCCTGGACTCGCTCTGATGAAAAGAAACTAGTCCACATGACAAGAAACGTTCCACAGCGGCCTCTAGTGGACAAACACAGGTACCGCAGTCTAATATATTAAATATATATATAAAAAAAAATTCTTGACCACCATTAAAAATTATTACATTTTTTTAGTAGTTACAGGCATGCACAGAATTTTGCGGGAATACCATTAGGTAACAGACAGAAAGACAAATTAGGCTTGGGGGTCCCCCAATAGAACCAAGTTCCTGGGGGCCCCCACTTACCTGTTCCCCGCCGCAGGACTTTGTTTGGTCCACAAAAGCCCAAACTTCACCTATCACGGCAGGCATTGTAATCAAACCTTCAGGGACCGGGTTCCCAAGGATTCCACTCCCCTGGACCTGTATAGCACCCTGCACAGAAAACATCTTGGTCGTGGGTATGACCAGAGCTCTGGATCCCAGGGTCCAGCTCTCCTAAGAGAAGCATTACAGGCAAAACCTTGCTCTTCTCTGCAAGGCCCGGGTACCAACCGTTTAGCTATGAAGCTTTTTTGGTCGGATCCGGAATAGCTTACTGAGGCCCAAAAGAACCTGTACGCAAGCTCAGTGAAAAACACATGTTTCTTCTTGGCCAACACCTTAGACACTGGCAAAAAACTGAGGTGCTCCCGGATGGGAGGGGCTTATATAGGGGAGGGTACTTCCGGTTTTGGAAGTTGCCAGTGCCAGCACCTGACGGTATCTATATAACCCATTAGTAATGACTATGTCGCTCTGTGTCCTGTGATGTACGAGAAAGAAATACTGACAGTTGGCAACACTAATGGCAACATGTCAGATAGGCAAGGGATGGGAGAATTTGTAAATCAAATTGGATCTGGTATTAGATTTGATTTTCAAAGTCCATGCCTAATATCTGTTCATTTTGTAAGTGTAGCGGGTGTCTCATAATATAACCCGCAGATCCTGCCAAGTTTGCCAGAACAATGTACACAGGTTTTTTCCCAGCTTCAGTTAGGGAGAAGCTGCCTGCCATGTCTGGGTTTATTTTCACCCCTCCTCCTTCCTGTTTTCACAGACTTGAGGGAGTGTAATATGAGCTGACACACACACACAGCTCTGGATTGAGTGACCTCTGTTGTGTTCCTATGGCTGGAGAGGAAAACCAATTAAGAGCAGTTACAACAACCAATGGAGGAGATTGTACAGAACTGAGGAGAGCAGAGCAGCAATGGATTCTGGGACATGAAGTCCTCACACAAAATGGCCCCATGGTCTGGTACACAGGGAGAACTACTCACCGACACTGAACCTGTGCTACCAGGGTGCACTGCATCACCGAACAGCCTGCTGGGAGAGGTTATTTAAATGAAGGGAGGAGTTACATTCTGTCTCTTGGGACGCGGCCATCTATCAAGAAGGAAGCCTGCATTGAGGCCGGCTTCCAGTGTGTCTAGGCCCAAGAAGCCTGGGCCCACCGTCGCCAGTGCCTGCCTGTATAATCTTGTGAGAGGGATCCTCATCCGGGGTGTCCAGCACAAACTCCACAGCAACCAGAGTCGTCCATCCATCGACACCTACTGCGGCTGTGCGGAGGATCGGAGGCTGCAAGTTGCTGAGCATACCAGAGAGCCGAGGCCTTGTTTGGTGAGAAGGGCCCCTGCCCAACAACAATTAACTGAATCGCAGGGAGGTGGGCCTTATAGACTTGCCACCATTGTTTCTTTGGAAAGTTAACAAGCCACGTGCAAGGACATATTGCATCCCACAGTGGCTGTGTATTTAAAGTATTGGCGCCTGTGTCGCCCACAAGTCATATACATTGGTAAATACTTTGGATGTTGTTTCTGACTTTCCCATACTGTTATGTGCACCAACGATTGCTAGCGAAGACTCCTACTACTGAAGGATCTGTACACTGAAATTAGTCAGGCCTGACTAGAACTGATAGTGACGGAACACGGGTACAATATTGCCCATTAGGGGGAGCTTGTGAGCATAGGTCTGTTACTTATGTAGAAAGTGCGCATTATTACTGTCATATATATATATATTTGCATCATTGACTTTGCAGGGCCCTGCACAAGTCAACTGTGCCTCAGTTTCCTGCTTAACCAGAATCAATTTTACTCAGTGGTAAAAGACAGAAAAATTAAACAGTGTGGATTTCTCTATTACTCATTGTGGACAAGTGGCCAGCATAAGGTAACCATATCTAATTGTAAGTTATATCATTTTATGATATTATTGTGGCCCTCTATAGTCTTTAGGGGTCCACAACCACATTATTGTTATTATTGTCCAGTTGTGCCAAGGGGGATTTGAGCCATATTACAGGGGTTGATAGGCAGAGTACAGGCCCAAACTTAAACCAGCAGCTCCTGCGGGGGTAGTGCTACATAAGAGATAGTTAACACCAGACATGATGTCATTTATTTTGCTCTTTTTTACAGCACACAAAAATGCACAGACAAAAGAAAATGCATTGTTTTCAATATTTACAGCAATTTGTTGATTTGCAGTGCATTGGGGGGGGGGGGGGAATCCAAATACTGTATAATTGGTACATTGACTTGCAATTTATCATTCACCAATTAACACTAATGCCGTGTACACACGACCATTTTTAATGACGAGAAAAATAAAAAAAATTAAAATGGTCATTAAAAATGATCGTGTGTGGGCTTCAGAGCATTTTTCACAACGTGAAAAACGGCCATGAAAAAATTGGAACATGCTCTAATTTTTCACGTCGTTTTTTACATCGTCGTTTTTCTCGTCATGAAAAACGGCCGTGTGTGGGCTTTAACGACGTGAAAAAAAATGCGCATGCTCAGAATCAAGTATGGGACGGGAGCGCTCGTTCTGGTAAAACTAGCATTCGTAATGGAGATAGCACATTCGTCACGCTGTAACAGACTTAAAAGCACGAGGCTGAAAAGCGTTAATCGTCGCTCAACAAACTTTACTAACAGGAAGGGTGGCGCCATCCTAATGGAACTTCCCCTTTATAGTGCCGTCGTACGTGTTGTACGTCACCGCGCTTTGCTCGAGCATTTTTTTTCACGATACTGTGTAGGCAAGGCAGGCTTGAGAAGAATCACGTTGAGAAAAACAACGTTTTTTTCAATGACATTAAAAACGGTCGTGTGTACACGGCATAAGTCAATTTAAATGGAGTGAGATAATAAGCGGCACTAGCCTGTAATCCCACCCTCAATTTTCACAATATACATGCACAGTATAAATATTATATATGTAATACCTCTTACCATATGAAAATTAATATTATTGTTGTAAGTGCTGTGACGGTATGCGAGGTGAGATACATGACAATCGCTACATTTCACCTCGCAGACGGTCCATTGTAAGGGACTGAACGGGAATCCGGTCCAGTTTTTCCAGCCTCTATGGCAGGCTGGGTTCCGGACCTAATGTTCTGGTCCACCTGAGTCCACTCAGGTGGAAGTTAAAAGACCAGGAAGAGAACACAGCAGGGCTCTGGCCTGAGACTCAGAGGGGAACCTGAGTCAGAGGAGCTCCGTTTGTTGGATTGGAAAAGAAAGGTTTGCTTCACCTTGTGTTTTGTGGGTGACGGGGACCAGCCCCTCACCGTATAGAGAGCGGTTACTGTTTAGTTTAGCGCCGGACGGCAAGGATTTGATTTACTGTTTTGTTTATTTTGTATGACTATTGCAAACCACTTGTAAATAAAGCTGGCAATACGCCAGGTTTTAAAGAAACTGCTTGTACGCTGACCTTCATTCTGAGAAAAGGTGATCCCCACGAGCTAATCTCCCACACGTGGTGGATTCAGCGGGCACTTTTCTAAAGATGGAGGAAATGATAAAGGCCCTGCTACAGGCCAATGCAGCTCAGCGAGAAACCAACCGCCAAGTCGCAGAGGCCGCTGCAGCACAACAGGCGGCCCAGCAGGAGATGAACCGGCAGTTCGCAGAGGCTCTGGTGGAACTGAAAAAGGGGTCTGCACTTCCTGTGCCAGTGGAAGCAAAGATTATACGTGCATCCTACTACCTACAAAAAATGACATCTGCTGATGATTTTGAGGCATACCTTGTGACCTTTGAGAGAGTTGCTGACAACAACAGCGAAGGATGGCTAAAAGAGCAGTGGGTGGGTCTCTTGGCCCCAGTTCTAACTAGAGAACCCCCAAAGGCCTATTTTGATCTAATATTTTGATAAGGCCCAGGTCTATGAGACTCTAAGGACAGAGATACTCACATGCTTGGATGTCACCATGGCAATCCGGGCCCAGTGGGTGAATCAGTGGTCCTACTCCAGCAACAAGCCACCCTGTTCACAAATGTTTGACCTGGTCCACCTCACCAAGAAGTGGTTGCAGCCAGAGACCTTGACAGGCCCGCAGATCGTGGAGCGTGTGGTAATGGACCGGTATCTGCGTGCGCTCCCTGCTGCTCTGAGGAAGTGGGTCGGACAGGGCGACCCCAAAACTGCAGCCCAACTGGTCGACCTAGTGGAGAGGTACAGTGCTACTGAGGACTTGGTGAATCCATCTACGCCCCACTTCGGTGTGTCTAGGGGTGCAAGATCTCCCGGCGGTTCGGGTAAGACTATTCCGGGATCCAAGAGCTTGGGGAGATTTGATGAGACTGTGGTTCCTAGACCTGGAGACTGGCCAAAGCAGCCAGGAAGGTCTTTGGGGCCACTGAGAGGACTGGGGGTTGAGCATATAAGATGTTTTCGTTGCCATGCATTAGAGCATATTGCTGCGAACTGTCCTATAAATGATGAACCTATGCAATGCGATTATGCTTATATGAAAAGACGCATTTCTTTGTTTGCACAGGTCGCATGTCATGTCAGAGTCGCATTGAAAAACAGATGTGTGTTATTTCAGTAGATGGAAAGCCACTGACAGCCCTGCTAGATTCTGGTAGTGTGGTGACCCTAGTCAGGAGTGATTGTGTGAACCCCACAAAACTACACCCCAGTACTATTGGGGTAATTTGCATCCATGGGGACTCTCGAGATTACCAGACAGCGGTGGTTGAGGTTGATACCCCCTGGGGCAGAGTAACACATTCAGTGGGGGTGGTACCTTCACTGCTTCACAAAGCTTTAGTGGGAAGAGATTTTCCCCATTTCTGGAATTTATGGGAGAGCAAAGGGAGGCTGGTAGATAGAGCTCCCCCTGCTGGGGAAGCACGGGAACTCTTACCAGACCCTTTTTGCCAAAGGGAAGTGGATGCTGTTGGTGGGATCGAGGAAGCCGGAGACCCTCTTCCTTTCCCTGTCATGGCTGGGGAGCCTGAGGACCTGGAAGTTAGCTCCCAGCCTGAGGGTAACGAACAGGAGAACCCCTCTGATTCTGACATTGAGAGTAGCCAAAATGTGGTACCCGATTTAGAGGTCAGGAGAGAGAATTTCTGTACTGAGCAACTACGAGAGGCCACCCTTATGAGAGCCAGGGAAACGTTAAGATGTTGGATGGGGAACCGGTGGATCCTAATTGGGTGGTGTCTTTCCCCTACATGGTACATGTTAATTAAAAACAATTTATTGTATCGAGTGATAAAACATGGAGATGATGAGGTAGAACAGTTACTAGTTCCCAAGCCCTTCCGCAGGGTGGTGCTAGACCTGGCCCATGGTCATGTAATGGGGGGGCATCTCGGTGTTGAAAAAAACAGGGAGAGAATCGCCCAGAGGTTTTTCTGGCCCGGGTTGCATGCAGATGTCAAGGAGTACTGCGAATCGTGCCCCGAGTGCCAAATGTCAGCACCGTCACCCCATTTTCGCAGCCCCCTTGTTCCTCTGCCAATAATTGAGGTCCCCTTTGAGAGGATTGGCATGGACCTGGTGGGGCCGGTTGTGAAATCTTCCCGCGGTCATCAGCATATTCTGGTGATCCTGGACTATGTGACTCGCTATCCTGAGGCCATACCCTTGCTTAAAACCTCTGCTAAGGCTATCGCCAAGGAATTGGTCCATGTCTTTTGTCGACTGGGGATCCCAAAAGAGATCTTAACCGATCAGGGCACCCCCTTTATGTCCAAGGTTACCAAGGAGCTTTGTAAGTTATACAAAATCTCCCATCTCCGTACCTCTGTCTACCACCCCCAAACGTATGGTCTGGTTGAAAGATTTAATAAAACTTTGAAAAGTATGCTGAAAAAGGTGGTTGACAAAGATGGGAGAAACTGGGATTTTTGCTGCTATATCTCATGTTTGCAATACGTGAGGTTCCGCAGGCGTCCACAGGCTATTCCCCCTTATAACTCTTGTATGGTAGGCATCCCAGGGGGCTGCTAGATGTTGCCAAAGAAACATGGGAAGGTGAGGCAACCCCATATCGAAGCATCATAGAGCATGTCTCCTTGATGCAGAATCGAATCGCAGCTGTCCTACCCCTGGTGCGAGAACATATGGAGCGAGCCCAGGAGGCCCAAAGGAGGGTCTATGACCGAAGTACCAGGGTCCGTACTTTCAGCCCTGGGGACAGAGTGTTGGTATTGGTTCCCACGGTGGAAAGTAAGTTTTTAGCCAAGTGGCAGGGTCCCTTCGAGGTTGTCGAAAGGGTGGGGGAGGTAAACTACAAAGTCTACCAGCCAGGGAAAAGGAAACCACACCAAATTTACCATGTGAATCTCTTAAAACCTTGGAAGGACCGAGAGACTTTACTGGCCACGTCCCCGCCTCCAACCGACTGGGTACCCGTGACACCTGACGTTCCCTTCACGGATACCCTGTCCGTGGCACAACAAAGTGACGTTAGGGCGTTTGTGCATAAAAATAGAGACTTTTTCTCCCCCTTATCCGGACTGACCAACATGATCCAACATGATATAGTGACGGAACCAGGGGTTCGGGTAAATGTAAAGCCGTAAAGAATCCCAGAGGCCAGGCGTGAGGCAGTCGCAAAAGAAATTAAAAACATGTTGGAGTTGGATGTGATAGAAGAGTCCCACAGTGAGTGGTCAAGCCCCATAGTACTGGTCCCAAAATCTGATGGCATTATCAGGTTTTATAATGACTTTCGGAAACTCAACAGTGTGTCCAAGTTCGATGCAGACCCGATGCCCCGGGTCGACGAACTTGTGGACAGGTTGGGACAGGCTCGCTATATAACGACCCTAGACCTAACAAAAGGCTATTGACAAATACTCCTAACTGAATCGGCCAAAGAGAAGACTGCCTTTTCGACTCCTGATGGCTCGTTTCAGTACAAGCGGATGCCTTTTGGTCTGCATGGGGCCCCTGCATCATTCCAACGAATGATGGACAAAACTTTGAGACCCCATCGCTCGTATGTGGCTGCTTATTTGGACAATGTGGTCATCCACAGCCCAGATAGGGAATCGCACCTGCCACGGGTACAGGCGGTGGTAGATTCCCTTAGGGAAGCAGGCCTCACGGCTAACCCAAAGAAGTGTGCCATAGGCCTAGAGGAGGCCAAGTATCTTGGCTACGTTATTGGCCGGGGACTTGTCAAGCCTCAGACCAATAAGATTGAGGCAATTCAAAAATGGCCCCAACCCGTAAACAAGAAACAAGTTCGGGCCTTCCTAGGCATTACGGGGTATTACCGACAGTTTATACCTGACTTTGCCACCATTGCCGTCCCTCTGACTGACCTGACGAAGGGCAGAGGGTCTGTCATGGTCAAATGGAACCCTGAGGCCGAGAAGGCGTTTCAGAAATTAAAACAGGCCCTTTGTGCACTACCGGTGCTGGTGACCCCGGACTTCACAAAGGAGTTTGTCTTACAGACAGATGCCTCTGAGGTGGGCCTCGGGGCCGTACTGTCGCAGGACAGAAATGGTGAGGAGCACCCGGTTGTATACCTGAGCCGGAAGCTGAACAAGCACGAAAGGAACTATGCCATTGTTGAAAAGGAGTGTCTCGCCATTAAATGGGCCTTAGACTCCCTGAGGTATTATCTACTCGGGAGGTCATTTAGGCTGGTCACTGACCATGCTCCCCTGAAGTGGATGTGTGACAACAGGGAGAAAAATCCCTGTGTGACAAGGTGGTTCCTGGCTTTACAGCCCTTTAAATTCACGGTTGGGCACAGGCCGGGCAAACTCCAGGATAATGCAGATGCCCTCTCCCTTGTGCACTGTATGGCTGGGTCAAGTGCTCAGCCGCAGGGGCTTGAGCAGAGGGGGAGGATATGTGACGGTATGCGAGGTGAGATACATGACAAATCGCTACATTTCACCTCGCATTCGGTCCATTGTAAGGGACTGAGCGGGAATCCGGTCTGGTTTTTCCAGCCTCTGTGGCAGGCTGGGTTCCGGTCCTGATGTTCTGGTCCACCTGAGTCCACACTATGGTGGCAGTTAAAAGACCAGGAAAAGAACACAGCAGGGCTCTGGCCTGAGACTCAGAGGGGAACCTGAGTCAGAGGAGCTCTGTTTGTTGGATTGGAAAAAAAATGTTTGCTTCACCTTGTGTTTTGTGGGTGACGGGGACCAGCCCCTCACTTTCTTAGAGAGCGGTTACTGTTTAGTTTAGCGCCGGACGGCAAGGATTTGATTTACTGTTTTGTTTATTTTGTATGACTATTTCAAACCACTTGTAAATAAAGCTTGCAATTTGCCAGGTTTTAAAGAAACTGCCTGTACGCTGACCTTCATTCTGAGAAAAGGTGATCCACACGAGCTAATCTCCCACAGTGCGCTAAATCTTATTTAAACCCAAATAAAATAATCACTAACAAAATCTCTATATATCAATTCCTCACAATATGTAAATATATAACTCCTAGTAAATATACATCAGGTGCAAACAGTAACAGCAAAATAAAGTGCAATGCTCATAGAAAAATGATATGTGCAAAGTCCAGTTTAAATAAAAAAAGTGCAAGTGCAAAAATAGAAAAAATGCAAGTGCAAAAAATATTTAGTCCATTCAAGAAAAACTTCATAAATGATCCAGAAGGATCTTTATTTCCAAACATTCAAATATAAGTGAATATGAAAGAAATCCAGTAAACTGTAATGGGAATACTCAAAAAAAAATTAAAAACATCGCACCCAGTGCGATCTGTCACCATCCAACCTATATTGACTCATATGATGAAATGGCTGATCAAATTATAAACCAGCAGTTGCGCTTCTTGTATATCATTCTCCAAAGGGTTAAATCTCCAGGGTATTGGCTCCCACTCCTTGTCTTTTGTATTCATAGACTCACATATAGATCACGGCCACCCATAAATTAAGACAAAAGGAGGAAGGCTTTGATGGCATAATATCATTTTAAAAGGCTTTATTAAAACAAATGTAAACAGAACACTCACATGATACAAGTGTCTCCTCGACACTAAGGTATAAAGGTTCTTTCATAGTTGTTGATCGTCTCCGGCTGCAAACCCAAGCCGCAAGCACGATCAAACCAAGCGGGGTGATGTCAGCGTCCTAGCCCCGCCCTAACAGATTTTGTTAGTGATTATTTTATTTTGGTTTGAACACTATTTTGCGCGCTTACAACAATAATATTATTTTTCATATGGTAAGAGGTATTACATATATAATATTTATACTGTGAATGTATATTGTGAAGATTGAGGGTGGGATTACAGGCTAGTGCCGCTTATCATCTCCTTTCATTGAAGTGGTAGGTTTCATACCGATTAGTAGTGGCAGCTGTTTGTTTCAATCCTTCCCATTTGTAGATTGTAGATTCTCTTCCAACAACACCATTGGCGCTGGCATAGCTATTTTTTACACAATTTAAATGGAGTATTTTATAGGCTCAATACATCTAAAACATATACAGTAATGCACATTAAGGGCTTAATGAAGAACATACTCACCATATTGTTGTATGAGATTGAACCCAGAAGCAATGTACAGCAAGCATGTAGCATAATGCTGGCTATACCAGTCTTTTATACTTTCTATTAGCTTTAAACCACAGCACTCATAGTTTCATTTGTTCTGGGTTTTGAGCAGTCAAATATACAATTATGCTGAAAAGCAATTTATTGCCAGTTGCAAGGCTTTTTCCTTGATGTCAGTTTTAATGATTTGGTCACTAGAAAATGGAAAACATTGAAAACTATGGATTGCAGGTTGATAAAGCTGAAGCTGATGGAGAGACCAAAAACTGCATATGCATCAGTGTATGGCTAACATAGCAGCTTGTGTACACAAGTAATTGTTTTGCTTCTGACATGTTGTTTGGAAAGATCTAGAATAAAGTGTTTGAATTTTGATTTTGATTTTGGATAGCTGCTGTACTCAGGGAGACTTGGTTATGCTCTGGGCTCTGTAGGTTTAGGCTCACTTACTTCCCCCTGTCTCCCAGGGGACCCTGGAACATAGTGGGTGGGAAGGTTTAGATCTCAGCCTGCCTATTAGTATCGTCTCAGCCAATCCCTGGTCAATATGGAGGTGACCATCAGTCGGTCGAGGGAGGTATAAATAGGTTTGGGCCTAGAGCAGAGGTCTCTTGTTCCTGGTGGAGTAAGACCCAGTCTGAGGGCTGTGGCATCCCTGGGAGTGTCACATTGGGCTGCAGTACCTTTGTGGTGCCCCTGCTGTGGTTTGGCTGGGGAACTTCTGCCCTATTATTCTTGGAGCATTCTCTGAAAGTCCACTACAGATTCCGAACTCAGGCAGCTGTAAAACTAAAGTTTGCTGACCCTGCACATGCTGTCTGGAAATCAAAAAGAGCGAGTACCAGCCTCTTGGGATTTAGAGACTTGCCTAAAACTCCTCTGGGAAATCATTGTTGCTAACTTCTGCATTCAGGACTGCATCTCTACTGGGATTCCTGTTTGCCTGCTGTTCAGTAATATAGTTTCAAAAAGGGTGCCTTCAACATTCTGGTTCAGATTGCAGTCCTCATTGCTTGTATTATAGTTTTTTGGAACATCCCCAGGCTCACTCTTACCCATTCTACCCCTAAAATAAAAAATAAAATAAAAGAGCTGCCAGGCCTATTTATTGACTCTGAGCATGAAAATGTTGTGTAGCTGGATGCCATGTGCCAAAAAGGGAATAGAATCTTGGACCAAATTGGCAGACCAATCCGGTCAGAGCGCTACAGTTTATTTTTGGACCCCTGCACACTAACCCTTATCCTGCCATAAGAGTGACACTCTAAAAAAGTAACTCATATAGTTATCTTTCTATCTCAAGGAAGTAGTATGGAGCAGAGCAACACACTGGGGTTGATTTACTAAAGGCAAAAAGACTGTGCACTTTGCAAAGTGCAGTTGCAGTTGCACTCTGCAAGAGCAGTTGCTCCAGAGCTTAGTAAATGAGGTACCGTAAATATTCACTTTGCAAAGAATACCCTATCATATGCCAGGATTTTTTTTTTGTTAAATGCATTTTTGATTGCACATGATTGGGTGCTGGAAGTCAGCAGAGCTCCCCCTCATTTACTAAGCTCTGGAGCAACTGCTCTTGCAGAGAGCAACTGCCTATAGCAAATCAACCCCACTATCTTGTCATAGTTGCCAACAGTCCAGAATTTCCCGGGACAAGCACGATTTTTGGACCCTTGTCCCGAATCGGGCTTGTCCCGATTCGGGACAAACCCAATTCGTTTTGTCCTGGTAAATTCGGGTATGTTTAGGGCTTAAAACGGCTACACCAAAATGGCCGCCGCCGCTACAAGTGCTATTTTCTCGAACCTCTAGTGTGAGGAGAGGGGCAGCCAATCACGGCTCTCTCTCTTTCGGCGGCCCCTCCCTTCCTTCACACAGAGTGAGACCAGACTGTGATCCTCATCCGGCCGCTCAGCTGCCGCCGACGCCGCTCTTCCCCTCCCTCTTACTATGAGCCAGGGCTGCCTTTACCTTGCCGCCTGCAGTGTCGGATGTCCTCAGAGTGGAATGAGCTCAGGTTAGGAGAGGAGGACCCCACTACAAGCACAGCACCACCAGCCTCGTCCACAAAGTAAGTCCAGCAGCAGCTCATCGCACACCAACTAAGTGCTTCTGTGTCCTCCGCACACACACAACATCCGGTGGGCAATGGCTGCAGATCGCTCACTCCATAGTCCTGCAATGTATGCTGCCTGGGCTCATCTGAAAGGGGGTGGGTGCTGGGAGGCTTTACTTTGCACTCAATCCTATGGCAGGCTCATCATGCTGGAAGGCTGTGGGGTGGTTTTCTCTCCTCTGATCTCCAGGTAGGGAGGGGGTGTAACTCATGGAAGTCCCTTCACATGGAGGGGGTCCTTCGCTCCTGCTGGCCCTGGGACCCAGATCAGGTAGATTTCGCAATGTCCCCCCCACCTCCCTCTTCCAGACTTTCTTTTAGCAGTGCCCTATGGGGCCAACCCTCCCCATCCTCGGCGATCGTCCATCTTCTGTCACAAAAATCTGTAATATAAGAATAAATAGAAACATCCCATTCAATTTGTATTTAACTACTTGCCCTCTGACTTCTGTGTCCCCATGATGAGCCCCCACCACACTTCTGTCAGAAGTGTGGTGGGGGCTCATCATGGGGACACAGAAGTGTGGTGGGGGCTCATGGGGACACAAAAGTGTGGTGGGGGCTCTGATGGGGTCACAGAAGTGTGGTGGGGGCTCTGATGGGGTCACAGAAGTGTGGTGGGGGCTCTGATGGGGTCACAGAAGTGTGGTGGGGGCTCTGATGGGGTCACAGAAGTGTGGTGGGGGCTCTGATGGGGTCACAGAAGTGTGGTGGGGGCTCTGATGGGGTCACAGAAGTGTGGTGGGGGCTCTGATGGGGTCACAGAAGTGTGGTGGGGGCTCTGATGGGGTCACAGAAGTGTGGTGGGGGCTCTGATGGGGTCACAGAAGTGTGGTGGGGGCTCTGATGGGGTCACAGAAGTGTGGTGGGGGCTCTGATGGGGTCACAGAAGTGTGGTGGGGGCCCTGATGGGGACACAGAAGTGTGGTGGGGGCGCTGCTGGGGACACAGAAGTGAGGTGGGGGCTCTGATGGGGACACAGAAGTGTGGAGGGGGCTCTGCTGGGGGCACCTGATGTAAGGAGGGACTCTGCTGGGGGGGCCATCTGGTGGCAGGTGACACGCTTCCACTGATTTGGCATTATGGTGAGTTGAATGATTTCATTTTATATTACAATGTAATAATAGAAATAATGCGCTTCAATCATCCTGACACCATAACAACCATGGTGCCGGGATGATTGAAGCGTCAACATCAGGTGTTTTGGAGTATCCTTATCTGCCGATTTTGTTAAACTTTCTGGAATACACACATTTCTATTGTGGTGTAGGATCTGGCTTCTTTCTTCCTTCCTTCCTTTCTTCCTTCCTTCCTTCCTTCCTTCCTTCCTTCCTTCCTTCCTTTCTCTCGGACTCAAACCACACCCCTTCTGAGCCACTCCCATTTAAGCCACGCCCACTATCACGCGTAAACCATGCCCATTTTCCCGCAATTTATTATTCGGTATGGCACGCCTACAAACGAATGCCACGCCCCCTAATTATGCCAAGGCTCCGCCTCCATGCAAAAAAAGTGTCCCCGATTTTTTGCAATGTTGCCAACTATGTCTTGTTGATGCGTGTGAGCCATCTACTGCTAGCTGAACTCAGCACCCTCCCGAGGATTGAAGAAGCAGGGACATGATGAAATGAGAGGGGTGGGGGGGCAGTGACAAGCAGCAAAGAGCCAACAAATCACTCAAGCATGAGGCATTCCAAGCAAAGTGTCTGCTAGTCATTCTGCCAGGAAAGCAGAAAGGTCGCAGATAAAAATAAAAAAAAAACACAAATGTGAAGGCACAATAAGCAATGCCCATTTACAGGCTTATTAGGTCACAGCTCTTAAACAATACAGGGGAAGAAATACGTGGAAGATTACTATTTGCTGCTGTGTATATGGACAGGGCCGGATCAACATAGGGGCTATTGGAGCTGCAGCTCCAGGCCCCTTTCTCAAGATAGGCCCATTTGGCCAAAAAAAAAAAAAAGATCGACTTCGAGGGTTGTTTCTCGGTGACCAGGGGTCACAGAAACCTCACATTTGAGTACCTGGTAGGTAGCTGAAGGCCTACCCTACCACTGGTCAAAATCATCTATGGTTCCAGAGATACAGGGCTGCTTGCGCAGCCTGTCGGAAGCTACATACAGAGCGCCCAGTTTAAATACAAGCTGACACACTTTGCAGCAGCAGACTGAGAGGATGAGATCACAGTGCTTATAATAATTATTTGTATATTACTTATTTATGTTAATTAACCCCTTGCCACCCAGGCCAATTCTGACACTTCTCTCCTACATGCAAAAATCATCATATTTTAGCTAGAAAATTACTCAGAACTCTCAAACATTATATATATTGACACCCTATGGAATAAAATGGCGGTCTTTGCAACTTTTTATGTTACACGGTATTTGCGAAGCAATTTTTCAAATGTGTTTTTTTTGGAAAGAAACTGTTTCATTCATAAAAAAACCCACTAAAGTTAGCACGATTTTTTTGTATACTAAGCGATGCTTTAAATTTATTTACATGTTATATGTTTAGATTTACAGAGGAGGTCTAGTGCTAGAATTATTGCTCTCACTCTAACGATCGTGGCGTATGTAACCTGTGTGTATCTGGCTCTGATACTAGCCAGTGCCTACCCAGCCACTGACTGGTATCTCTCCCCAGCCTGTCCCCACACACCTTCTCACCTGCTGACCTGTGGATGGGGGAATCACTCCTGCAGTGTTATTGTTTTCTGCCAGTAAATACAATGATTAGTGTTGCTAACTATAGCTGGCAGCACTAATTGTTTTGGGAAAAACCTGACAGAATGGTTGTACTCAAGTCGGTTAATAGAATGACTTGTGTAAAACCAGCTAGCCCATACATAGATCGACTATGGCTGGTCTCTGCTTAATTGGCGTAATTTCAATCCATGTATTACCCGCTTAACCACTACGCAGTCCCTAAACATCCTTCCACAAACCTTTAAATTTTTCCTTCCCAGATTCCTTCATCATCCTCAGTTGTACATAGTGCCCACTGTCATACTCTCCACACTTCTCTCCTGTACATACTGCTCACTGTCATACCCTCCACACTTCTCTCCTATACATAGTGCCCGCTGTCATACCCTGCACACTCCTCTCCTGTACATAGTGCCCACTGTCGTACCCTCCACACTTCTCTCCTGTACATACTGCTCACTGTCATACCCTCCACATTCCTCTCCTATACATAGTGCCCACTGTCATACCCTCCACACTTCTCTCCTATACATAGTGCCCACTGTCATACCCTCCACACTCATCTCCTGTACATACTGCTCACTGTCATACCCTCCACACTTATCTCATGTACATACTGCTCAGTATCATACCGTCCACACTCCTCTCCTGTACGTACTGCCCACTTTCATAAACTCCTCTATTGTACATAGTGCCAGCTGTCATACCCTCCACACTTCTCTCCTGTACATCCTGCTCACTGTCATTCCCTCCACATTCCTCTCCTGTACATACTTCCTATTGTCATACCCTCCACACTCCTCTCCTGTACATACTGCCCACTGTCATACTCTCCACACTCATCTTATGTACATACTGCTCGGTATCATACTGTCCACACGCCTCTCCTGTACATACTGCCCACTGTCATACCCTCCACACTCCTCTCCTGTACATACTGCCTACATTCATAAACTCCTCTATCGTACATAGTGCCAGCTGTCATACCCTCCACACTCCTCTCCTGTGCATACTGCCCACTATCATACCCTCCACACTCCTCTCCTGTACATACTGCCCCCATATTACCCTCCACACTCCTCTCCTGTGCATACTGCCCACTGTCATACCCTCCACACTCCTCTTCTGTACATACTGTAACCCAACCTTACCCTCCACACTCCTCTCCTGTATATACTGGCAACTATCTTTCTCTCCAAATTCCTCTCCTGTACATACTGTCCCCATCATACCCTCCACACTCCTCTCCTGTACATACTGCCCACTGTCACACCCTTCACACTTCTCTCCTGTACATAGTGCCCACTGTCATACCCTTCACACTCCTCTCCTGTACATAGTGCCTTCTGCCATACCCCCTGCACTCCTCTCCTGTACATACCACCAACTGTCATATCCTCCACACTCCTCTCCTGTACCTAGTGCCCACTGTTATACCCCCCACATTGCTCTCCTGTACATAGTGCCCACTGTTAGACCCTCCACATTCCTCTCCCTCACCTGCACATTTTCCCACTTTTATACCGTCCATACTCCTCCCCTATGCCTCTTACCCACAAAAACAGTTCTTTATAATTATGTTGAATATCCTCAGTGTTACCAGCTCTAGAATGGGCACACTTTTGTTGGTTCAACTAAAGGAAATCTTCTCAGTCCTCATATTTGTTTTGCCCATTATTAGTACTTATTTAATTTTGTGATTACTATTGTGATGTATAGAGGAACATAGGGGATCTCAGCTACTTTAAATATAGCACTTGTAAAAAAAGTGTGCCTGAAAATATTTTTGAAATGTTGGTAACTATGTACTTAGGCTCTGCCCAAGGGCCACCGGGTCAGTAGGGGGCCCCCTTCTGGGTTCTGTGCCTTCGGTCACTTGCCTTGGCCGAGCTGCGTTGATGTCATTCCCGCACATGCTCATGCGCATCCTGTCTCTCTCATCCCCCCTTTCTCTCTCATCCTCCCTCCCTTACCCCTCAACCCTCTCTCTCTCTTTCTCTCTCTTTCTCTCTCTCTCTCTCTCTCTCAGGCCTCGTACACACGACCGAGTTTCTCGGCAAGAACCAGCAAGAAACTTGCTGGCAGAGATGTCTTGCCGAGAAATTTGTTCGTGTGTATGGTTTCTCGTCAAGAAAACCGACAAGTAATCTCGACGAGAAAATAGAGAACCTGCTCTCTATTTTCTCGTCGAGATTCTCGTCGGCATGTTTCTCGACGAGAAAAGTGAGTGTGTGTACACTTACCTGTCCTCCGGGAAGCCCGCGCATGTTCGAAATGAATTTGACGCATGCGCGGTAGCTTCCTAGGCATAGGTAGGATATACCAAGATGGCGGCGATGGCATCGAATGTGACGAGCGCATGCTCGTCGTAGTCGATGACGTCACCGCGTACGCTCCATTCAAAGAACCGCGGGTTCTTTGAATCGAGCGTCTGTACACTCGGCCGGGACAAGTTTCTTGTCCAAGAATCTCGTCGAAAAAAACGACATGTTTTTTTCAAAGAGAATCTCGGCCGTGTGTACGAGGCTTCATTCTCTCTCTTATCCTCCCTCAAAAAATGTTTGCATTTTTATTTATTTATTATTTATAAAAGGCCCCACCAAAATCCTCAGCACCAGGCCCATGATGTTCTTAATCTGGCCCTGTATATGGGCAGTGTCAGTGGAAGCCGAACTATGTTACAGATGCCATTGTCTTGCAGACAATTTAGACCACTTTGTGGAGACAAATGAAGTTCCAGGACTTCAGACTTGGGATGTATGACCCTCCTGTGTAGACAAGAAGTCACAAATTTCCATATTTACTCCAAGGTTTGTAATCCACAGGAGGTGAAGGGTGTTATATTGTTTAAATAGGCTCAGAAAAATCTACAAATGATCCCTAGCTGAGTGTCCTCCTAATCCACATAACCCCTATAGCTCCACATTAAAGCTCTCATTAATTTCATGTCAGTACAGTGTGAATGCCATTCAGTGAGGGCGCATCTAGCTAACCTTCAATATTAGATAGATAGATAGATAGATAGATAGATAGATAGATAGATAGATAGATAGATAGATAGATAGATAGATAGATAAACTGAATATAATAGTGAGGTTGGATTTATTTATTTACTTATTTATATATTTTTGATATCTTCTAACAAAGCTAGGACACAAATTTACCATAACAAAAAGTGAGCCATTTTCTTAAAAGCCTGTAAAATCTGTTAAAAGGATTTTGTTTTGTAGACTAACCCAGAGGAAACTGAAATAATAGACTTTTCTTGAATTGGATACCTCTAATGCATCGCCTAGGGCAATTTTCCCAATATAGTTTATGGCACTAAGCTGTATGCGTAGTTTTTTTTTCTGACTTTTGCGCACAAAGAATATTTTTTTTTTATCATACTATGACTGAGATGCAAGTTGACCTCCTTACACCTTTAATTCAGCCAGAAGTCTAAATCCAGTACATTCTACATTGTACTAGAGAATGCCTTTTGTTATATTCTACACATTAGTGGAAATAATATGTGCAGCATATATGTTAAATCCTACATTATTAGAACCTTAAGGCCCAGACCAGGCCACAGACTTGATGAATATAATGGAGTCGTTGTACAGTCCTCTGCCACAGGACGGCACAGCCACACACTTTGCACAGTTCAAAAGACACAGCTACACAGTACCAGTTTCTTTCAGCCAGCCGGCAGCACTGTGAGGTAGATTGGTCAGGATGCGTCCCCCAATTGAGTCTCCAGGCTCTTCTTGACACACCAGCCCTTTTGCTCTGTCCTCTCTGAGAAAAGTCCTCCCCTGGTTTCTCCAATTGCTCGGCTTCTTCCCGCAGGCAAGACAGCATGGGACCACCCCCGGACCAGTAGGCCCCAGAAGCTCCTGGGCCTACTATCAGTAACGGAGCCTCGGGCCAGTAGGCCCCGAGGCAGAAAAACTGCTACGACATGCCTGAGGCTAGGAGGGCCATCAGGTCAGGATCGGAACACACCGATAAACGGTGTCTGTCCCTTAAGTACACTCTCCCAGAATGCACAGCGGCAGCAAACCACTCCCAATGGTTTGCTTCTGGGAAAAGAATACTCAACACATCCAGCCTGCTGCATTTTCAACCTTGACCTGTGGTGACAGCGACACCTACAGTCAAGTGGAAAATGCGCAACCAGCTGGACTGGAACAGAAACCAGCAATTTAACACAATCATTCTGAGCCAAACTACATCTCAGACAACTTAAATTTACATAAAGCGCCTACTCAATAGGAGCAGGGCGCTACACACACAAGCTTAAAAACAATGGTAATAAGTGCAAAGTGCAAAATATTGTGCAAGTGGCAAACTATGTAGTGTGCCAAACAATGTAGTGTCCAAATAAACCTCAAATGCTGAAGAGGTATATAACACAATGCAAAATAATCATGGAAAAAACTTCAAATAGTGCAAGTGCACTATGAAGTCATGTGATCGCTGACGATACATGTAGGGACGTAGAGGCAACCGAAAGTGACGCAGGCGAGCTCAGCGCTCGTGGATACACGTTTTGTTTACTGTTTGAATGTGAGTACCTTGTATACTTTTTATGCAATAAACGCAATTGTAGTTAAAACATACTACACTTTCCTGGGATTTCTTTTACCTTCCCTGCTATTATATATGCACGGCATCCAAAGACCCCTTACACCACGGACGTAACAGCGGCTCCCCACAACCAGGGACCATATCCAGGGATTACCCAAGGCACCATCCAGGCAGGCTGGATTACGCTGGATACTCTCAGGCTTTTCTAATGCCGCATACACACGACCGTTTTTCACGACGTTAAAAATGCAATTTTTTTAATTGGGCATTAAAAACGATCGTGTGTAGGCTCCAGAGCATTTTTAACGACGTGAAAAATGGCCTTTTTTCACGTCGTTTTTCACGTCGTGAAAAACGGTAGTGTGTATGCTTTTACGAGGGGAAAAAAAATGCGCATGCTCAGAATCAAGTATGAGACGGGAGCGCTCGTTCTGGTAAAACTAGCGTTCGTAATAGAGAAAGCACATTCGTCACGCTGTAACGGACTAAAAACCACGAGGCTGAAAAGCGCGAATCGCCGCTCAACAAACTTTACTAACGTGAAGGGTGGCGCCATTCGAACAGAACTTCCCCTTTATAGTGCCGTCGTACGTGTTGTACGTCACTGCGCTTTGCTCAAGCGTTTTTTTTCATGAACGTGTGTATGCAAGACAGGCTTGAGAGGAAACAAGAAAAATCACGTCGAGAAAAACGTCATTTTTTAAAATGACATTAAAAACGTACGTGTGTACGCGGCATTATATGCTGTAACCTTATAGCAGTGAGGTAAGGGGCCACCCATTTACCTTAGCAGAAGCACTGAAGAGCCATCACTCTGCACATTTGCACCTTAGTAGAAGACACTGAAGAAGCCATCACCTTGCACACATCACTTTTTATGTGCGACTGCGCATTTTGGACTTTTTTTCTTTTAGCATCACACTTTGTGATTTACCACGTTCACCTAATGCACCTTTGCATTCCATTTTATGCTTATTTCACATATTTCACAGCAGATGTGATTGTTTCAGAGCAGATGTCATTTGCACTTAAACTATTTGAATTTTTTTCCATGATTATTTTGCATTGTGTTATATAACTCTTCAGCATTTGAAGTTTATTTGGACACTACATTGTTTGGCACGTTACTTAGTTTGCCACTTGCACAATATTTTACACTTTGCACTTATTAGCATTGTTTTTATGCTTGTGTGTTTTTATACCTTTGCATTTAATTTTATCAACAGCTCAGCACTACTTTTTATATTTGTGCATAGTAACCAGTCAGCTTCTAACTTCAGCTTATTCAATTAAACTTTGACAATAAGACCTAGAAGCTGGTTGGATACTATGCACAGCTGCACCAGATTCTGTGTGCACCCGTTTTAGTAAATTCCCCCCATGGCATATTTTAAATTGTTTAGTACATTAAAGTACCGGTAATTTTGATATGACTTTAAAAATTTTCATGGCTGCTATTTACTAAAGTATTAAACATAGAGATTAGATTAAATTGGTCGTTAGAGCTCTCGTTGCTCGGGTCAATTAATTTCAATTAATAACTGTCACGATAAGATATTGCAAGGAGTGCATGTTTTTTTTTTACTTGCATGACTCATGGAAATGTTAGAAACAAATCGCTAATATTTTTGAAATGTTAAAGTTGTTCTAAAGGCTCGAGTTTTTTTAACCTTAATACATTCTATGCATTAAGGTAACAAACCTTCCAGGTGCAGCTTCTCCCCAGCCCCCCTTATACTTACCTGAGCCCGATCTCAATTAAGTGATGTGCATGAGAGCAGCAGCTTTCCCAGGTCTCTTTCTCCTCATTGACTCAAACAGCTGTGGGAGCCATTGGTTACTGCTGCTGTCAGTCATAGCCAAGTGAGCCAATAAGGAGAGAGCGGGGGGCAGGGCCAAGCCGCACTCTGTGTGGGAATGGAAACAGAGCATGGCTTAGGAGAGAGCATACTTGAGTGCCCCCAAACCAAGGGGCTTGTTATTGGTGGCACTCGGTAGGGGGGAGGAGCCAGGACCGCTGGTGAAGGACGCAAAAAGAAGAGGATCGGGGCTGCTCTGTGCAAAACCATTGCACAGAGCAGGTAAGTATAACATGTCTGTATTTTTTAAATCACTTTAAACTATATGTATCATGGTATTTACATCAAGCTAATCAGTTGGGCATATTTTTCTAAAATTGAAATTGAAAATATTTTATTCTCCTTAAAAACAAAACACCAATTCCTGCAAGTATGTGTCCATTAAAAGTAATTACGTTTATTTTAAATAAATAAATATATAATGGAAGAAGCTTACTCTGACTTGGTATAAGCCTATGCAGAGCATAGTATGGGAGAGGCAGAAGCAGCACAAGGAACTAAACAGCTGTGCTGCAGTGCCCATGCGCTAACAAAAAAGAAAAGGGTATTTATCTGCTGTTTCTACTTCTTCTCCCAGTCATGGGGTGGGATCAGGGGTAAGACCTGGTTGTGTTCTTTAACTGCAGTAGATAAAGGTGAGGTCTCCAGGCTAGCTATGGTGTCTGGCAGGGTTGTATAACTCTCAGGAATGAATGAAAAAAAATACAATTCCTTTGGCAGGCAAAAAAGCTCTGATATATGTGTTTATCTGTGTATCTAGCCATTTTTCTGGGGTTTAAATCATATTAAAAAGGAAGTGACTCCTTTTATAGATAGGAAAAAGGTAGGACTACCTACCTAAAAATTAATGATATATATACTCACTTGTCATCAATATTATTATTTGTCATTGAAAAAGAATCTACCCAAAATTTGATTGTAAAATGTTATTTAGAAATACACTTTCACCCTTTTTCTTTTGTTTTATATTATACTATACTGTGTATTAATTCAATCTTTTCAATAAACCCTTATTGTGAAAAAAAAAAAGAAATACAAAATATATAATAGAAACATAAAATTAACCTTGTGCTAAATAGACATTTTCCTCCTATACAGTGTAATCATCGAATGAGCTACATTAGCACACTGTATGTTGGAAATATGAATAAGCAACTACAAGAACATTTAATGACAAGTGACTGATTTCAGGAGGTCATTACAAGACGGCTGCTCTCTTGAAGCTTTCTTCAAGGATCCCTGCTCCATAACTTCAATTTTAACAATTTCTCTGCATTGCCCTAAGCAGCAAACATAAAAGCGCTTCAGAAAGAGACACGAATTCTCCACAGCTTTAAAATCCCAGCCATCTGACGTAGAAGGATTTATAGGTTTAGTGGAAATTGCTTTCCCCAGCATGCAGATTAAATACTGAGTGGCGTTTCTTTTCTGTATGGGTAAACATCCTTCTAATAATGAGATGACCCACCAATGTCTTAAAGAAAAAACTAAAATTGGCGTTAGTGCTTCCAATCTGGATTATTTTTGGGCCATAAACTTCGAGGTAACATGCTGACTACGAGTTTTATTCGGATGTGTACCCTATTTCTTTTGTGGCCATGGAGTGCGTGCGCTGAGAGCAGAGCCCATCGTCAGACAAGAGGCGTAATACCTGAGCTGTATAAGCAAGGGAGGTGAGTATTTTATCTTCTTACATTCTTCCTACTGGCAATATAAAATTTTAATATATATATATATATATATATATATATATATATATATATATATTACCATAATGTAAACATATCTATTAAATATATAGTAAAATAACAAAACTTAGAATTTTGTTGTTTACATACCAACCAACATTAATATACATATGTGTCCTAAGCAATCTATGGATCTATTTAACCTTTAAAATGAATACTTCTCCTTAACTCAACCCTTAACCTACTCCCTAATTGCAAGATTTACTCCTAAATGTTTGTACTTACCTTTTATACAACGAAACGTAACAGTCTCACATATTAATGTACCTGTGCAGAATTATAATTGTTGAAAAATCATGAAACTTGAAAGTCAAACGTTGTTCAAGACAGAATTAGCTCACAATGTTATAATATCGAATCATTTAATAATTTACCATTTGTGTTACATTATATTTGAAATACAGTATTAGTGGAACATTTATCATGATTAATAATGATGGGTTAAATTAGATTGTTACATGTGAGGCAAGATCATAGTATTTGTGCTGCCATTGCCTAGAATTTAGTACTGAAAATCAGTGCTTTTATTATATGTGACCTATTTCTGGAAATGTGTAAAGAAGCTGCATTTAGCTGGACCTCTTATTACCACTGTGTTATAAAATACATAACATGGCTGCACTGGGAAATTTGCATTGTATTACCAGTCTCATTAATGTAAGCAATGATGAAAGCATGTTACTTTATCTATATAGTGACCAATTTCACATCCAAGTGTTTTCTTTCTGGAGGTAGATACACACAAAGCATTGCTGCTTTGTGTACATATATTTGGTTTAGACTCGCAGGGGTCTCAAACTGGTGGCCCTCCAGCTGTTGCGAAACTACAAGTCCCATCATGCCTCTGCCTGTGGGAGTCATGCTTGTAACTGTCAGCCTTGCAATGCCTCATGGGACTTGTAGTTTCACAACAGCTGGAGGGCCACCAGTTTAAGACCCCTGCTTTAGAGCTTTCCCACAATGCATGGAGCTCAGCCACCTCAGATACAAGGTAAACAATTACTGACTCAGGTTTAGTTACAGTACACACTGAAATATGAGTTTAATACAAGGCACTGTCTACACTGTCTATTCTAATGCTATTGGTGATTCAAATTATTGTTGTATGTCTTCCTGTGTATATATCTGTACGTACATTTAGAGCATCCATTAGAACAGGAAGTTTACAGTTGGATCTGGAAATGTCCATAGTTTTGTAGGCCCCTGCACAGCTCTAGCCAATGCTACTCGGTTGAGCCTGCTTGTGGCAGTTGATAGGGTTTGACCCAAAACATATGGCACAAACAAGTCTCCACTCACTCCAATATAAGCAAAAATGTGTAAGTTTGCACAATACTTGCAAAAAAATCCTTCAGTAGACGAATCGCATGGCAACTGGATCATACATACATGCACAGTCTACATCTAAAGTTCGTAGGCAGCTACATTTGTAGCTGGAACTTTTACAAATTTAATAGCCCTTATATATACTATAGGTACAGTATACAGTATTAGCATCTAATTTAAAGTGGTTGTAAACCTCAGAGATAAAATATGAACAAAGAATATGCAAAGCTCCCAACTGTCCCTGATTTCGAGGCCCTTGTCCCCATCAACATAGAAACAAGGTGCTTTGGGGCACCCAAAGCACCCACCCCTCCATGTTGATAGCATGTGGCTTAGTATGGTTCAGGAGAGGGAAGAGATGCTCGCCCCCCCCCCTTTTCCTGGCTTGCTAGGCTGCGTGCTCGGATAAGGGTCTGGTATTGGTTGGGGGGGGCGTTTTTTTTTTCTATTTTGTCATTGAGTTCCCCTTAAAATCCATACCAGACCCGAAGGGCCTGGTAGGGACTGGGGGGGCCCACACCGTTGCTTTTACATTTTTTTCTATTGCCGGCAATGGTATTGTATTTGCGGCAATTTAAATGTAATTTTATTCATTTTTTTTTCTTTAGAAATGTCCCTTTTGCTGCAGCATGCTCTATACATGCTACAGATGCTCCACTTTACAGGCAGACTAAGCGGACCCCCAGGCACTATATTTAAGAGAAATTTTACTGTTTTATGGTTGCACTTTAAACATTATTAAAATCACTGCTCTTGTAAAAACTATCCTTTTTTAAAACAAATATGCATTGATCCATGTCCCTCAGAGCAGTACCCGGACCCCCATACCCTTTTTTATGGCCAATTACTTGCATATAACCCTTCAAAATGGGGAATTTCGATTTTTCCAAGTTCAGGTCCCATAAACTTTAATAGGGTTTTCCATTCGGGACAGAACTTTTTCTCTGTTCTAGTGCGAACTGAACAGGGGGGTGTTCAGCCCCTCCCTAGTGACTAACTGGACTCAACAACAAATTATTTTTTAAATAACCCTTACAATTTTAAATAGCAAGATGAGATGCTTATGAATATCATCAAACTAATGAATATCATTAGCATATGTATACACAGAGGTGCTAATAATGATGTTTTTCCTAATCAAACAATGATCTTGATTTAGCTATGGGTGTATGTCTAAAGAGTCAGCCTAAAGTCAGATATAAATCATGTAGAAAAGAAGGCCCACCAGCTATGGAATATGTTACAGGCATACCCCACTTTTAAGTACACAATGGGACCAGAGCATGTATGTAAAATGAAAATGTACTTAAAGTGAAGCAATACTTGTTTTCACTTCTCAATGCATGTACTGCATTGCAATAGTTATTTACAGGTAAAACTGATGTGAATAATGCATTGATAACTAAAATAAACACAATATTAAAAGAAAAATTGTACCGTATTTTCCGGCGTATAAGACGACCTTTTACACCTTAATTACACTGCTAAAGAGCGGGGGTTGTCTTATACGCCGGGTGCAGAGGCCGCCAGATGGATGTGAAGCCTGCCGGGTGCTCGGTATACTGTTAAATACAGTATGCGCCGCTCAGCCAATCCCGGCGGGCGATGCACTCTGTTGCTGAATACAGAGCTTGTTAAGCCTGCTCGGATTGGAGCGGCGCGGGCTGATGATGTCACAAGCCTCTGCCAATCCGAGCAGGCTTAACAAGCTCTGTATTCAGCAACAAAGTGCATCGCCCGCCGGGATTGGCTAAGTGCATACTGCAATGAACGTAACCCTTTTCTGCACTGTACTTGCCAATGGAGGCTAATAGACTGTGGACTTCGATTAATACCAAACGTGGCTGCACCTAGAGGAGGAAGTGTCACCGTTTTCTGGGCAAACTGAGCCAGGAGAGAGGAGAGTGCAGACCTATAGATGGGGTCTGAGCTCTCAGCCTGCTGGGACCAGAGCCATCAGGAGAGAAGCTAAGGGGATCTTCTGCAGTGCCTGCTTAGCTCTAGCACTGTGGTTCTCAACTCCTGTCCTTAGGACCCATTAACAGGCCAGATTTTAAGTATTACCTTGGGGAGATGCAGACTAGAATACTGCAATCACTGAGCAGCAAATGATATCACCTGTGATGTATTTCAGTTATCTTGCAAACCTGGCCTGTTAGTGGGTCATGAGGACAGGAGTTGAGAACCACTGCTCTAGCATGAAGAGAGGATGGACCTGCATCTAAGTCTTCCAGAGCTGCCTTCAGACATTGGGCTTGGATTGGAGCTACGAGACTGCATCTCTGTGTGAGGTAGGGGGTAGTCTTATACGGCGAGTATAGCCCAAAACAATGTTTTCATTGTCTTATACGCCCGGTCGTCTTATACGCCGGAAAATATGGTAAGCTTACTCCATCTGATTGCTGTCGCAAGGCCAGAGCAGCTGAGAGAATTTATTGTAGTAGGAAGGATAAAGGCATACAGGTATATTCTGTTTCACAAGTCAAATCTACAAAGGCGAGATGCTTTCTTGCTGGCGAATTAGGTGTACTACAAGTAGAAATCAGAGTAGGAGCAGGACTTGATGTCAGAGCTGGAAATGGATTGTCAGGCATACAAGTATCTTCTGTTTCACAAGTCAAGTACAGTACAGTAATCCCCTTATGTTTAGGCCAGCGGGCACTGGCAGACTGCAATACTGGGCTGACTGGTGGGCAACTCTGGACAGGCTGGCAATTCTGGGCTGGGGCTGGCAGGAACTTTGCTTCTTCCCTGACGACAACTCTGGGCGGCAGCTCCGCCTCTTGCAGCAGTGGTATATTTAGGTTTTGTGCTGCCCTAGGCCTGACTAAACTCATGCACCCCCTATATTAAATATGCCCCACCCATCCTGTCAAGGTCACACCCCTTCCTGTTTAAGACTTGCCCTGAAATTTTCCATTGGGGACACTAGTTCAAAAGGGCCTGGGGGGGGAATTCCTTTAATCTGCAAAGATTTCCTCTCACTTCCTGTTTGGCTATGGGGCAGGAAATAAAGAGAAATTAATGGATGGCAAAAAAATTAACAGGGGCTATGACCATCCCTTACTCTATCCAAACTACTTTAAGCTCAAATTTCTGCTAAATTTATGAAGGACTAAGAGGATATAACCATGCCAGTGGTACAGCAGAAAACATAGCACAGTGATGGAGGTATGTGGTCCAGGCAGTGAGCAAAGGAAGGATAGGGGGCAGGAACAAATAAATCCATCTGTTTATTTTTCTCATCAGCAATCAACAGAAATAAAATTAAGATTCCTTAAAATGTACAACTGACACAATCAAAGGATTGCAGGAGAGTCCTACTACCTAACTGACAGGTATAGGTGACCATGTGAGTGTCCCTTGTGTCTGCACCAACCCTATCATACCGGCAGCAGTGCGGCAGCTTTATGGGGGCACCAGACCGCCAGTCCACCTCATAAGACTGGCGCTACACTAAAAGTGTAGCGCAAGCCGGCGGGGACTCTTTTCATGCTGCCCCCCTGCAAAGTGCTGCCCTAGGCCTGGACCTTGTTGGTCAAGATACAGCATTGTCTTGCAGGCCATACTGCGGCTCCACTCTGCGGGAGTGTCCGGAATGTCCGTACTTGTGAGGTACTATCAGACCTAGTTCCAAAATCCCATTGGTTGGAAAGAAAATATCATTCATTAACCTCCCTAGCGGTAATCCCGAGCGTGACTCGGGGTTGTTTTTTTATGCTAGGATCGGTAACCCCGAGTCACGCTCGGGGTAGACATTGCAGAGCTCGCAGCGGAGTTTCCCTACCTTCTCCTGGCGATCCAGCGATGATGTCCTCTGCTGTGATCTCCGGCGAGTGTCGGCACTTTCGACCCCATCTGACTTCCTAGTTCCGTTCCCTGCGAGCCGCAGCGGCGCATGGGAGCGGAACTGGGCGGCAAATTCAAAAAGTTACACACATAGTATACATACAGTATACTGTAATCTTACAGATTACAGTACTGTATGTAATAATTACACACCCCCTTTGTCCCTAGTGGTCTGTCCAGTGCCCTGCATGCAGTTTTATATAACCAAAAAGTGTCCCTTTATGTCAAAAGTGGTTTTAGACCAGCTAGAAAACAGCGATAATAAATTAGAATCACTCGCAGAATTGAGCGATAGCGATTTGTGGGGAAATTCATCATCAAACACTAAATCTAATGACAGCGACAATTCTGCAACTGAGCAAATTTCAGTGTTTTTGATTTGATTACATTATTGAATAATTTTTATTATAATTAGATTACTATTTTTTATAATTATTTATAGTTATTTATTATATTATAATTTATAATTTTGTGTTTCATATTTATCATACCCGGGATGTTTACTAGACTCTGGTTTGCTCAGGTTTAAGTACGTAATTACTAAGAATCGCAGGCCTATAATACATAACATCAAATTTTCATGCAAAATAATTGTACCGCGTTTGGTACATAATTCCAGAAAGAATCATACCGCCAGGGAGGTTAAAGTTCAACTGGACTTTCAGTTTAAATCCACTAAATAAATTCCAGGTGCATCAAAACAAAAAGGTGTGCAAAGTCTTGTAGTTCATTCTCTTTAAAAAGCAACCACAATAGAAAAGCCTTTTACTGCCTGCATGCTGTAGAAAAGAAACCTTGCTCTCACTGTGCGAAAGCAGTGGACTGTCTGCAGAGGACAGTCAAAACCCCTGCTGAGTCAGACCTATAGCTCTGCTATCAGCAAAGCTCTGTTGACTGGAGATTTTGTAACTAACTGTAGCACACTGGCCCTCCTTCTCCACTCTTTGGCTCGCTCACAGGAGAAGAAGCCAGTCTCCACCATGCCCGTACCCCCTGGGTTGCAGAGGTTAAGCACACTTGTTTTCAACTACGGGTCTTTGTAGCAGGGCTCCCCCTCAGCCTTGGCTTCCGTCCCTAGAATGTAAGGACAAAGTCTCTATACCCCAAGTAAAGCCAAGGTCCACACCAGCGTCAACTCCAACATAGAGTTTATTTCTTTATGCATGAACATCCACAAAATGAGTAGAAGAGAGAAAGGTGTTAGGAAGACAGATCAATTCAGGCATTCTTGTTTCTTCGCCACTCGATCCCGAGTGGGTATAGCTCACCTGGATAGTCACCCGAAGGCACTAGCAGCAGGCGTGTAACTCGAACAGTCTATTAGATTCCGTAATGGATGCGTTCAGGAGATCCTCTGCCACAGAATCTATAGTGTCCCAAACCTCCTACTGGTCCCGTTGTTTAGATCCCTGTTTTCGGATGGATGACATCCCTCCAGAGAGTTACTGGGCCCCTTCCTTCACTGTGATCTCTCACCAGTCCTTCAGAATGGTCCTCCCCCAGCCTCCTCTTCTAGAAACGGGTCCCCTCGCAAGGCGGCACCCTGGGATTCCTCCTCCCGAAGTGGGCTCCAGCTAAAGGTGCTGGGCCCAGGGCTGAAGTTGCAGTCCCAGGACTAAAGGTGCCTGGGACTGAAGTACACGTGGCCCCATGGCCTGGAGGGCCACGCGCCACGCACCAGGACTCTGATTCTGGAACCAAGAAGAACCAACCTCTCAGGAAACGTCTGCCCCTTATGTATCCTCTCCCGGCTTTCCCAGCAGGTAGACCACACCCACCGCACGGCTGCCGAGAGAGGACACCAAATCACTGCCTCATTACCTGAGGTTCAACCCCGAGTACAAGTGACAGCGCCACCCATACTTCCAAGGGGAACTGCACACCAGGCAAAAGAGCAGCAAGGCAGAGTCCAGCAAATTGAAAGATTCGAGCCAACTACCACTCGAATCACCCTTAAATTTGGTATAGCAATCCCTAAATTTGGAACCCCCGCTACATAACCTTTTTCAGATTGGCTAATAGTGTGAAATCATCAAGACAGATGTCAAATAACAGCACACTGTATTTCTGAGTCCCTGCATTCCAAAACCAGGAAGAAATGTTACCCTGTTGATCTACCCCTACCTTGCTTAATAAATCACTTACTCCCCTAAAGTAGAACTTTACCCACAACAACTTGATAAAAACTTTTGTAGCAAGGAACATACATTCCACATTATTATTTATGCTACCAAAATTAGTGTATGCCTTAAATTCCCTCCAGCATTGCTACTGTTTCTTCTTGCTGGAGGCTGTCATTTTGTTGAAACCCAGAGCAGCCACTTATTTATTGAGAACTCTCCCCCTCTTCTTAGTTTAAAAAAAATATATAGCACTTTCTGTAAATAACATGTATGCATTTCCAGCCTTAAAGTAAATATAAAGTCTATTTTTTTTTTTTTAACCACTTCGCATCCCAGCTATTGTAAAATGACAACCACAAGGTGGCTCTACAATGCCGGGAGGCCGATGCGCGTGCCTGTCGGCCGCGATGTCCGCCAGGTACCCGCGATCGCCAGTTACAGAGCCAGGGACGTGGATCTCTGTGTGTAAACACAGAGATCCACGTCCTGTCAGGGAGAGGAGACCGATGGTGTGTCCCTTGTACATAGGGACAACCATCGGTCACCTCCCCCAGTCAGTCCCCTCCCCCCACAGTTAGAATCACCTAGCAGGGCACACATTAAACCCCTTGATCGCCCCCCAGTGTTAACCCCTTCCCTGCCAGTGTCATTTATACAGTAATCAATGCATATTTATAGTACTGCTCTCTGTATAAATGTGAATGGTCCCAAAAATGTGTCAGAAGTGTCCGATGTGTCCGCCGTAATATCGCAGTCCTGACAAAAATCGCAGATAATCGCCATTACTAGTAAAAAAAAAAAAAAAAAAAAAAAATTCATAATTCTATCCCCTATTTTGTAGACGCTATAACTTTTGCGCAAACCAATCACTATGCGCTTATTGTGATTTTTTTTTACCAAAAATATGTAGAAGAATACGTATCGGCCTAAACTGAGGAAAACATTTTTTATTTTTTTTATTTTTAAATTGGGATATTTATTATAGCAAAAAGTAAAAAATATTGTGTTTTTTTCAAAATTGTCAGTCTTATTTTGTTTATAGCGCAAAAAATAAAAACCGCAGAGATGATAAAATACCACCAAAAGAAAGCTCTTTATGTGGGAGAAAAAGAACGTCAATTTTGTTTGGGAGCCACGCCGCACGACCGCGCAATTGTCATTCAAAGCGTGACAGTGATGAAAGCTGAAATTTCGCCTGGGCAGGAAGGGGGTATATGTGCCCAGCAAGCAAGTGGTTAAATAAAATAACAAACATGTTACATTTTCCTGCTCTGTGCAGTTGGTTTTGCACAGAGCAGCCCAGATCCTCCTCTTCTCAGGTGCCTCTTTGGTGCTCCTGGTCCCTCCTTCCTGTCGAGTGCCCCCACAGCAAGCAGCTTGCTATGGGTACACCCAAGCCGAGCTGCAGCTCTGGGTGTCCATTCAGACACAAAGCTGTGGTTCGGCCCCACCCTCTCTCTCTCCTGATTGGCTCACTGACTTTGATTGATAATCGAACATATTCGCCAGCACACCATGGATCGTCCAATTACGTCCAAAAAAGTTTTATTGCAGAAAAATCACATCACAAAGTTACACTTTTGTGATGTGATTTTTCTGCAATAAAACTTTTTTGGACGTAATTGGACGATCCATGGTGTGCTGGCGAATATGTTTGATTATTTGATGTCTCCAGGACCCAACTGGTAATCGTTGCAGCACTCACCATTTTTATGAGCCATTTTACCAGGAACGTGTGCGATTGGAATATTGATCTGACTTTGATTGACAACAGCGGGAGCCAATGGCGCCGCTGCTGTGTCTCAGCCAATCAGGAGGGAGAGTCCCGGATGGCCGAGATACTTGTGGACGTCGCTGGACAGAGATGGGGCTCAGGTAAGTATTAGGGGGGCTGCTGCACACAGAAGGCTTTTTATCTTAATGCATAGAATGTATTAGGATAAAAAAAACCTTCTGACTTTACAACCCCTTTAACTGTATGTCTTGGCTCAGCTAGAGGGGAATTTTGACCAAAATTTATACTGCTACATTTCTTTGGTAAAAATAACTAAAATCAGTGTATATTTTTAGGTCTGTGTGAAAGTTATAGAGTCTACCCACTTGCCGCAAAATCAAGTACCAGTACGTCATTCTGCTTCAAGTGTTTTTTTAGAGCCGACGGTCGGCTTTCTTGTGATGACAACCGATGCGGAATTGGCATTGATCAGGTATCGGATCTAGTAAACCGAAAGCGACGTCATGACATCACTTCCAGTTTACTGGAGCCTTAGAGGCACCAGATGTAAAAGAAATGTCAATATTTAGAACAGCCAAACTTGGCATTTTTGAATGCTTTTAAGGAGGGATTTTGGGTCTGACACATGACTATTGCTGTCACAAAGTATGTTTACATTACTTATAACAGCAATAAAAGTGATATAAAAAAAAAACAGTGTAAAAAAAATTTAAAAAAAAAAATAGAGGAAAAAAAAAAGTAAAGTGCCCCAACCCTCTGTGGTCACGTGTAAAAGCGAACGACCACCATTTTATTCTCTAAAGTCTCTACTAAAATATATATATATATATATATATATATATATATATATATATATATATATATATATATTGTTTGGGGTTCTAAGTAATTTTCTAGCAAAAAATAAAAATTGTAACTTCTACACAGCAAGGTGTTTTTCCCCCTAATGCATAGGATGCATTAAGGTGAAAAAACACCAAGGTTTACAACCCCTTTAATACCACTTGAATGACATTTAAGAGCATATTTACAATTAGTAGGCAATTCACCCAACACCTCTCAATTATTCATCCAGGTTTGATTTTTCACATTCACTCTATTTTACACACTGGTTTTTGACAACTTTCAATGAAGATTTGCTCAATGTTTGATAGACGAAATAGTATTTAATAATGATTGCCCATGTTTGCCCAAATCTGTACATCAATAGGAAAAGTGCTTTACTTTACTATGCATCCTATTTATCACTTATTGAATGTAGATTTATTTAAAAATTCACTCAGCTTTCACTTATTTTTCACCTTGCTCAATATTAAAACAATTTCTTGGTTTTGTTGGGAAACTGATAACAAAAACAGAGTAGCACCTGGTTGTATCTCAGTGCTACTGATCTCCTGCAGCCACTTTCTGTCTACATGCATTTACTACAGTAATAGCATCCTGGCATTTCTCAGCGCACATTTTCTGACAATGGGCTATACCTGTGTAATGTGTTTTGAAATGTCTCCGTGTAGTCATTAGACATGAACATTAGTTATCGTCCAAATGCATTTTCGCCCGAATTTCTGGGATTTTTGTGTTTGTTTTAACAAAACGATAACGAACAGGCAAAATCCAAAATCCAAAAGATCCGAAATAAAAAAATGCTTTATTTTCATATCCATTATATTTTCATATCATTGCGACAACAGTTCGATAGATGTAGCACTACCCCCGTAGGAGCTGCTGGTTTAGATTTTGGGCCTTGCACGTTACCTTACCATTCATTGTCTCTAGCGGATGAGAGTCTATAGAAACTTCAATGTCCACACAAGTTATGAATCCTTTTCGTTAGGCTTTATTTCAAACAAACTTGCACAGGTAGAGGGATGGAGGGTCGGGGAAAGGTTCAGGCACACGATGCAGATCACTGGGGAAACTTCTAAGCTTCAAAAAGTCACACTCACCACTCTCCTTCAAGAACAACTGTCTCTGCCACAGACTTTAGGACGATATAGATGAGCTGTTCAATAATCCTCTGCCAAAGGATTTAGTATCCAGAGATCCAGCCTTACAGTTTTAGAGCCTTTAAGCCGACCCGGCACACTGTAGGGTAACATAAGCTACGGTGCATCCTCCAATAAGGTCACCAGGCCTTCCCAGAGACACCAGCCTTCCACTTGGTCCTCTCCAGGACAGGTCCTCCCTTGGTTTCCTCCATTGAGTGGCTTCCTCCCGCAGGACAAACAGCACAGGATCACCTTCAAAGTGTAGGCCCCAGTCAGGACAACTGGGCCTACCCGGCAGAGATGCAGCCTCAGGCCAACATGGCTCCGCGGCTGAAATTTCACTAACACGTACCTCGAGCCAGGAGGGCCACAAGGCAAAGAGCCCTGGAAAATGGCGTCTGCCCCTTAAGTACCCTTCCCCAGCATGCCCAGCAGGGAGACCACTCCCACTGAGCTGTTCCCGGGGAAAAATACCCAATACGCTCTGGCCTGTCTGTTTTCCAACACTGGCCTGTGGTGGTAACGCCACCTTCAGGCAAACAATGGTAAATCCCTCCAAGCACAGCCATAGCCAGAACAGAGGCTGATTTAGCCTTAATCATCAAAGTCTGAGCTAACTACCAGCGCAGACACCCACTAAATTTAAACATAGCGCCTGGTCATCAGGAGCAGGGCGCTACACATAGATAGATAGAAGATTCGACATGACGATGACAATAGCGATCTGTGTCTATCGAACCTGCGGTAATACCATTCCACATGAAGATTCGATGAAGCAGCTAAAAACATATGATCGCTGCGAGCGGACATTTGCGGTCAAATGCTCCGCCCATAGGCTATAGATGAATTCTAATGTTGTTTGACTAGTAATAACAATTAATAATTATAATTATTACTAGTCAAACAACATTAGAATTCTACTATAGCTTGTGGATGGAGCATTTGCCCGGAAATGTATGATCGCTGCGTCGTACAGTTTAGCTGCTCCGTCGAATCTTCTTAGAACATCCAACAGACACCATAAGCCTTCAATTGACAGATTCAACCTTGATTGATTTTCGTATGAATGCATTTTTTAACTAAACAAAATAAATGAAAACAAATTTCGGGAGTAACTAAATAAATGTATTTTTCGGACAAAACCGAAATTCCGAAACAAAATATTTCAGTGTGCACATGTATAGCCATCAGAAGACTGTGGGGGGAGGTTTATTAAAACTAGAGTACTGTATGCAAAATCTGGTGCAGCTCTGTACAGAAACCAATCAGCTCCCAGGTTTTATTGTCAAAGCTTAATTGAACAAGCTGAGGTTAGAAGCTGATTGGCTACCATGCACAGCTTCACCAGATTCTGAGTGCTCCAGCTTTAGTAAATCTCTCCTAGTGTGACAGGTCAAGAGCACAATTGGGTGTGGGGATAGGACGTTGTCATACCATAACAAGAAGCGCGAGATGGGGTAATCTCCCCAATAAAGCACAGATGTCATAAGAAAAAACATAACAGGGTTGTAATCATTCCATACTCTATCTAAATAAAAAATACATCTAAATACACAGGCCAAATTCCTCTATACCAGTGGTTCTCAACTCCGGTCCTCAGGGCCCACTAACAGGCCAGGTTTGCAAGATAACTGAAATACATCACAGGTGATATCCTTTGCTGCTCAGTGATTGCGGTATTCTAGCCTGCATCTCCCAAGGTAATACTTAAAATCTGGCCTGTTAGTGGGTCCCAAGGACAGGAGTTGAGAACCACTGTACTGCATTTAATGTTTTATTTTACCAAGGATTAGTAAATTTTGTCAGCCTGTGATACACACACATAATCAATAAAATCACTTTTCTTCTTCCTGGGTTACAATTCAGTTTCGAGCTTCCTAATGTCCCCTGCATTAGCTCCCTGCTCCTTGGACAGAGGTGACTATCCTGGTTCGGTGTCCAATGATCAGGCCAGGGGCAGAGATGTGACTTAGGTCAGTGGTCCCCAACCTTTTTGGCACCAAGGACCAGTTTTGTAGAAGAATATTTTTCCAAGGCCCGGTAGGAGGGGGGGAGGAATCGCGATGTGTGGGTCGGTTCACACTGCTGTGGTGCGGGAACCCTGCGAATCCACTGCGGGTTCCGGCATCGCAGGTTTTCTGGCGGCAGTTGACATTGCCCTATGTGAACTGCTGGGAGTGTCAGTTAAAAGTTAACGACACCCCCAAATCAGTTCGTATATCGCAGTGCGATCTGCAAACTCTGACAGGAATCGGATCGCATGGGTGTGAACACCCATGCGATCCGATTCTGCTACGGACAAAAAAAAGGGTCCTGTGCGAGTTTGATGCAAATTCAGCCATACGATTTGTATGGCTGAAATCGCACTCAGATCGCATGTGATGTGCACTGCAGTGCGGTGCGAATCACATCCGAACTCTGACATCGCTGCAGTGTGAACCGGCCCTAAATGTCCCAGTGTAAAAATATTATTAAATGTCCCAGTATAAAAATATTATTAAATGTCCCAGTATAATATTTTTTTTTTATACTGGGACATTTAATGATTTTTTTATACTAGGACATTTAATGATTTTTTTTATACTGGGACATTTAATCATTTTTTTATACTGGGACACTTAATCATTTTTTTATACTGGGACATTAAATGTCCCAGTATAAAAAAAAATCATTAAATGTCCCAGTATAAAAAAAATCATTAAATGTCGCAGTATAAAAAAATCATTAAATGTCCCAGTATAAAAAAATTATACAAGTCCCTCTGCAGTGCCCACTGTACTTACAGTCTCAGCATGGGAAAGTGAGGGGGAGCCGTTAGAGTTTGCGGGAATGCATTGAGCCGGTACATAGCGAGGGTGGGCGGAGAGATGACGTCACTCTCTCTCTCTCTCTCATTGGCCGGCCGCGCCTCTGTGTAGCGTAGCCTTGCAGCGCCGTATGTTAGGGCGGGACAGCAGCGCGCCTCTCCGTAGCGCCGAGAGATGGTGTCATCTCTCTGCTCGGGCAGCTGCATCACTGACGGTCTCCTCCGTGGCCCAGCTATAGCGGCGGTACGGCCTGGACAGTGTCATTCGTGTTGCTAAAGAGGCGGTACAGCCCGGCTTTGGGCCGCGGACCGGGGGTTGATGACCTCTGACTTAGGTGACAAAAGTAAACTAAGCAGTTAAATTGTTAAACCAAGAAATCAATGTGTACAGTAATTACCAGTATCTGTGCATAAATCACGAAATTACTAGGTCATAATTTCAAATCATTTGACAGATAAAAGAGTAATCATATATGTATCTCGACTGCGAGTTTAGCTTTGCATTGGTTGACGATCTTCGTACAGCATTTCTTAATAATGGTTGATCATTTTTGCAATTTTTGATGCAGTTAAAGAGAATTTTGCACCTAAAATGCAAGGTTTTCTTTTTAATTAGGCCTCTCTCCCTCTTGCTGAAATAAAATCTAAACATTAAAAAAAAATACTTGTCAGGAGAAAAAGAGTGATGCCGCGTACACACGACCGTTATTCATGTCATGGAAAAAAACAACGTTTTTCTCAACGTGATTTTTCGTGTTTCCTCTCAAGCCTGCCTTGCATACACACGTTCATGAAAAAAAACGCTTGAGCAAAGCGCAGTGACGTACAATACGTACGACGGCACTATAAAGGGGAAGTTCCATTCGAATGGCGCCACCCTTTGGGACGCTTTTGCTGATCCTCGTGTTAATAAAGTTTGGTGAGAGACGATTCGCGCTTTTCCGTCTTCGTGCTTTTCAGTCCGTTACAGCGTGACGAATGTGCTATCTCCATTACGAATGCTAGTTTTACCAGAACGAGCGCTCCCCTCTCATACTTGATTCTGAGCATGCGCGTTTTTTTTCCCCTCGTAAAAGCATACACATGACGGTTTTTCACAACGTTAAAAAGAACAACGTAAAAAACGGCAATTCTCTCATCGAGAAGAATGCTCTGGAGCATACACAACCGTTTTTCACGACCATTTTTAAAAATTTAATTTTTTTCGTCATGAAAAACGGTCGTGTGTACGCGGAATTAGTATACTTACCTTTCCCCTTGTATCTGCCTGCGGCGCCCAGGTGAGGGGAATGTTATTATCCTTTCAACAAGATCTGGAGAATTATGTGTCTTCTAGCTAGATTTGGAAAACTCACCATTTCCTGGTATCTATTTGGCCGGAGATGACATCATCCCCTGCACTACAGGAACCAGAGGAATGGAAAGTATAATGTATATCTTTGTACCCTACTAGTGTATTTTTTAAATGTTTATGCTGCTTTTCAGTAAGGGAAGGGGGCTCACTTTAACCACTTGCCGACCAGCTCACGTACATTAACTGTGGCAGGTTGGCAGCGCTGCGCGAATCAACGTTCCTGTACGTCGCAGTGCCCGCGGTGATCGGATTTGTTACAGAACAAATCAGTCTACAGGTCCAGGTCAATGATTTCTGGCCTGGACCTGCTGATCAGTTCTGGCGAATGAAATGCCTCCTCTGCCTGTGAAATGTAAACACAGGCAGAGGAGGTGAGGTCACCTCCCCTCCTGGAGCCCTTTTCAGCTCCAGAGCGAGAGGAGAGGACATCTACTGTAAGTACACCAAGCACTACACTAACACCAGGACACAAAGGCACACTTTTCACCCCCCCCCCCGATCGCCCCCCAGTTAACCCTGTCACTGTGTCATTAAGTGCAGCTTTCAGATTTTCCACTGATCACTGTACTGGTGTCACATGTGACATTAAACAGCATAAGGGAAGTTAGTAGTAGGCACAGGTAGGTCTAGGCTACCCCCCATTAACCCCCTAATAAAGGTTTAACCCCTTGATCACCCCCAGTTAACCCTTTCCCCCTCTGTCACCAGTGTCACTAGTATAGTGTACAGATCTATTTTCTGATCGCCATATTAGTGACACAGGTGATGCTAGTTAGCTAGTTAGTTGGTCTTTTATAACATCTGGGTACTCCCATATATTACCTAATAAAGATTTTAACCCTCTGATCGCCCTCTAGTTAATACTTTTACCCCCTGTCACCAGTGATCACTGTATTAGTGTCACGGGTGTGACATTAGTTAGTTTTTTATAGTGTCAGGGTACCCGCCGTATATTACCTAATAAAGGTTTAACCCCCTCATCGCCCGGCGGGTGACATCAGTTTTAGGGCCAGTTAGGGTCAGTGTCAATCCCAAGCAGTATCAGATTAGTGCCAGTAGCGCTAACACCCATGCACACACCATACACTTCCCTTACTAGTATAGTGTCTGAACGGATCAATATCTTTGATCTGATCAGAACTATATTAGCGTCCCCAATAGTTTAGTGTTCCCAAAAATGCGGCGTTAGCGGGATCGGCCCAGACACCTGCTAACCCACCCAAGTGCAGTATCAATAGATCACTGTCACTTACAAAACACAACACACATAACTGCAGCGTTCGCAGAGTCATGCCTGAGCCCTGCGAACGCTAACAGATTTTTTGGTAGCGATTGAAGCAGGCTCTGACAATCAGGTGCTCTTTTGCCTGTGAGTCACAATAGCTGTACCTATAAATTTAGAGGCCAAAATGTCCAAACAGAGGTACACTAGTGAAGAGGCCTACACGTTGCTGAGCATGACAGATGAAAGGGAAGGGGAAGCCTCACTGTCAGATTCAGGCTCAGAATACGAACAAGTAGAGAGCAGCGGCACCCTGACAGATAGCTCTTACAACAGAGTAGTGGTCCCTGCCAAGGTCAGGCGTACCCGACCCGATTCTTCTGTTGTTGAGGTGCAAGAACCACAGGGCTCTCGTATGGAGCAGAGAGCCAGTACTAGTGCCGCTCATCCTTCTGGTGAACTGGCAAGCACCAGTGGCCTAGTACATCCTGGTCGTAGACAAACCAGCACGGCAGTAACACTTGGTGACGTGGCAAGTCCCATAAGTGCAGGTCAAGCTGGTGCGATGGCTAGCACAAGTAGTGTCCCACAGCCATCAAGAAGACAAAAACAGGCCCGTAGAGCCCATAGTGTCCTTCCCGTTGCATATGCCAATCCTGATTGGGAGCCCGCCATTTCTGCAGCGCCCATACTTCCTCCATTCACTAGCCAACCCGGAATTCAGGTGGAAACAGTTGATTTTACGTCACTTGATTTTTATTCAAGTGTTTTTTGGACCGAAGCAATTTGTATGCAGGTCAATTCATTGCCACTAATCCCCATTTGACCCTTGCCAGAGAATGGAAACCTATTATGGTTTCCGAATTTAAGACCTTTCTGGGCCTATCCATGGGACTAACTAAAAAGAGTGAGTTGCGGTCATATTGGTCCACTGACCTAATTCATCAAATACCCGTGTTCTCTGCTTCCATGGTCAGGACTAGATACGAGCAGATCTTGCGGTTCATGCACTTCAACGACAATGAACTCTGTCATCCTCGGGGTGACCCTGGATTCGATCGACTCCATAAAATTATGCCCCTCGTAAAGACAATTTGCAGCCCTGTTTATTCCTGATCAAGTTGTCTGTGTTGATGAGTCCCTAAATAAGGTTTTTGGCCGCTTGTCTTTCAAAAAGTTTCTCCCCAGCAAGCGTGCCACATAATATGGAGTCAAGTTGTATAAGCTCTGTGACAGGGCCATAGGCTATACATATAGTTTTATGGTTTACGAGGGAAAAGACAGTCACATGGAGCCTTCCAACTGCCCAGACTACATAGGGAGCGCTGGCAAGATTTGGGACTTGGTGTCACCCTTATTCGGAAAGGGGTACCACTTGTATGTGGACATATATTACACAAGCGTGCCACTTTTTAGTCACCTTTTTGAATGTGGTATTGGCTCATGTGGCACCGTGCGATCTAATCACGGGGCTTCCCCCAACGGCTTGTAGATTCCCAACTTAGATGGGGGGAGAGAGCCTGCTTGAGATGTAATAATTTGATCGCAGTGAAGTGGAGGGACACATGGAATGTTTTCGTTCTGTCCTCCCTTCACGCAGATACGACCAAATTGCAAAGGCAACTGGTGTTGTTGAGAAGCCTCTCTGTGTCCACGATTACAACCTTAACATGGGAGGGGTGGACTTCAACTACCAGTTGATAGTGCAGTACTTAATTACCCACAGAGCCAGACGCTGGTATAAAAAAGTGTCTGTACATCTATTTCAATAGGCTCTGCAGAACGCTTATGTGCTATACAAAGCGTCAGGACCAATTGGATCCTTCCTTAAATAACAGGAAGAGATCATCACAGCCCTTCTGTTTCCAGAAGGTGCTGTGCCCCAACTTCACAATGTAAATGTGACACCAGCTACATTGTCCCTCCTGTCCTGACCAACCAGGTCTCTGCATCGGTGAATGTTTCCGTTGCTACCACACACTAGTGGAGTAAGCTATGATTAAACACTAGGAATAGCGTGAAACGCGTCTGTCTTCAGTTTTGCTGTTTTCTGTTTTGCTGTGGCTTGTAGTGCAGTTCTATTTTAAATAAAGGCAACGTTTGTTCAGAGTGCGGCTGTCCAGAAATATGCTTTCTTATTCCTACTAGTGGAGTATTAGCGTAGGGTACAGCACTGCACAGTCCTAGGGCACACTAACACAGGGTCTCAAAAGATGCCATCGCATTTTGAGAGACCCGAACCTGGAACCTTTACAGTTACAGTTACAAATAACTGTTTTTGTTTATTTGGGGGATATAACTGTGTTGGGGAAAGGGGTTATGGGATGCCCATAGAACAGATCACTTTGCCATCATATTTAAAGAATTGTTTAATGAATTGAGCCTTGAAAAACTGATGGACTCTAACACTCACAGTCCCTTCCCCTGCATCAACTCCTGCAGGCTGTTACTCCTCCTCTGCACCAACTCCTACAGACTATTGCTCCCAGGACTCTTCTCCTCCTGCACAAAACTTCACTGTGCAATGCTAGTTTCTCCACCCCATCATCTTCACATTTACACCAGGGATCACTCTGAATGGTCCCAAATGCTGGCTGAACTGGCTGACTTGTTAATAGGCCAGGGGCCTGCAGTACACCTTCTTGCGGCCTAATTGTTTAGCAGCTTGATTTTGTTGGTGGACTACTGATCCCAGCTAGCCTGACTTGCAAATCCTGGGCCCGCAGGCCACATCGATTTGACACATAACCCCACAGTCTCTCCTCTGGCCTTGCACTTAGCTCCCCTGGCATGCCTCCTCCAGATATCCACTGTGCCTCACTCACCGACCTTCTCCTGCCCTGAGTCCATGGTAAAGAACTTAACCAGACATGCGTACCGATCGCTTCTCCAGTCCCTCTGTTCCAGGGCACCTCTTCCATGACCACACGGTCATGGATGAGGCTTCCTCCCAGCTCACGGGCTTCTCCGCCGAGGCGCGCACCCCCCCAGATGGGGATGGACCTCCCGCTGCGATCTAATACTCCATTATTCACGTCTCCCAGCCAAAAACTCCCCTCCAGTGGGCTGGACCTGAGCTTATGAAGGAGGCCTGCCCCCTGCCAATTCCAGTTGGGGATTGGTCAGGGCACCTGACATGAGCTCCCTGTCACTCCAGCCCCCAGCTCTGCCCCTCTTCCAGAACATTCTCCCTGGAAGCAGGGGAGGCGGCCAAGAACTGAAGCACAGGTGGCCACACCCACTGCTACACTAACCACTCCCTGCCCCCAGATCAAAAACATAGGCCTACCTAAATTTACCTGCCTGGCAGCTACCACAAAAATCCTCACCTCTAGCACCTACCTATGGTATATATATATTTATAAATAAAACAAAAAAGCCAAAAATAGTTGTTGTTTTATTGTTCTTCTCTCTCTCTCTCTATTGTTTTCTCTCTATTGTTCTGCTCTGGGTTTACTGTATTTTATGCTGCAATGTTTTATTGTTAGTTATTATGTTTTATCATGTTTGTTTTGCAGGTATGTAACTAATTTAAACTCCACTGTTTACTGTGTTTTATTGCTAACCAATTTTTTCTTTGTAGGTACGTCATTCAGCTGCAGCACTGATTTATTTATCTTGACAGCAACAGCGTTTGCGCTCACGATATGTAAATCAGTGACTCCAGTGCTGTAGGAGGTGATTTCACCACCGCAGTTAAAAAAAGAGCATATATGCCGAAGCATGGGGGCAGGGGTGGATTGCCCCCATGCTTCGGCATATATTTTTTACTCTTTTTTTGGCACAGAGTGCAATTTAAAAAAATAAAGTTGTTTTATTGAGTTAATGTTTTATTGTTACAATTGTTTGTTTTTCAGGTACGCCATTCAGCTGCATCACGGATTTATTTATTTTTTACAGCAACAGGGTTTGCTCTCATGATACGTAAATCAGTGACTCCAGCCCTGTAGGAGGTGATTTCACCACCACAGTTAAGAAAAAAACGGTGCATGTCTAATATATAATTCAGCCAAAAAATTGTTAAAATGTATTTTCATTCCATAGCATTATTAGCAGTCACATTACCGCTATCTGTCTTCTGTTTTTATGGGCACCAAGGAAGAGGGTGGAGCCTAGTAATGAGGATCAGCTTTGCATGATTTGGTAATAAATGCACCTTACAGGCTTTGCTGTGCAGAAGCACAAGGAACTGAGAGAATGTACAGTTAGTGATACAATTTTTATCATTTAGGTATACAGACACTTTAATTTGTTTGTGCAACAAAATACACTTTGGTGTTGTGCTACCACAGCAGGCTATTTTATTTTATTCATTTATAGTTTTCTGGTATTTACCTGTACTCCTCTTATGCTTTTTAACAAGATAGTTGCGCTGTTAGCCTTTTCTCAGCCTCATAATGCAACCTGTTAGTGTTAGGGTTGCCACTCTTTCTTCAAGCCAAACCTGAACACCTTAGCGGCGCACAAGATTTTTTTGTTTTTTAGCATACACTATAGGATTGTAACAGACCTGGGACACCTATGGGCACTCCAAAGAGAATAGTAATGCAGCGTGCATAGTGCCCCCTCACCCTCCTATCAAGGCCCTGTTCCGAGACACATTCCTGCCTGAATATTGTGTCCGGGTTATAGGTGGACTGAAACCCGGACACATGATTCAAAACCCAGACTGTCCTGGCGAATCCTGGACAGATGGCAACCCTAGTTAGTGTCTGTTTCATAAATGTAAGTGTAACACTACCCCCTTCTCTGAGATTGGGCTGCTGGTTTTGTTTTGGATCTGTACTCTGGCTATCAACCCCAGGAACTTGGCTCGAACCCTCCCTTGGCACAACTGGTCTGCAAGAGATTGTGGAAACCACTGGTAATTGGGAAACACAATGATGTCATACAATAATAAAATTGTAAATAAAGAGGTTACCTTGTGATGGCCACTTGTCCAACAGGGTAACAGATAAACTCCACACAGTATTCTGCTTAACCAATAATCAAAGTTTACTTGGTAGGAGAGAAAAAATATAGCAAAATTAAACAGCAGTACAGTTGACTCTTACAGGGCCCTGCAGAGTCAATAGTATAGCAGGCAATATTTAGATAGAATAAATCAAATCACAAAAATAACAGATCTAGTGTGCACTGTCTATGTATTTAAAGTACTGTGCTCGCGAGCTCCCCCTAATGGGCAATACTGTACAAGTGTCCCGGTACTATCTGCTCTAGTCAGGCCTGACTAAGTTCAGTGTAAATTTCCTTCCAGTAGTAGAGTCTTCGCTAGCATTTGTTGGTGCACATAAAACATTTGTAATCCATCAGATAAAGGAAAAGGCAGAAAAACTGAACATCCACAATGTTTATGAGTGGGTAAAACTTGCTAGCGGTGCAAACGCCAATCTTTAAACACGCGACCACTGCGAGATGCACTATGTCCTGGTATGTGGCGCAGTACTTTAATAATAACTGCAGGCCTTTAATAGTCACTTTCCTACGCAACAGCCAGTCAATATTTGGGCAGGTGCCCCCTCACCAAAACAGGCCTCGTCCCTCTGGTACGCTCTGCTGCAGGCGTTCCGGTCCCCAGTCTCTTTGCAACTTGCAGTCTCCGGTCTCTCACACAGCCGCACAAAGTGTCGGTAGATGGGCGACTCCACGGTCTCTGTAGAGCAAGAGTTGGACACACGGAAAAGGATCACTCCTTGGCTGAGTGATCCTACTTGACAACTGTAGGCCCAGGCTTTTAGGCCTAGACACCCCGGTAGCAGGCCTCAACGCAGGCTTCCTGTTTGATAGAAGGCGATGTCCAGAGAGAGAGAGGGTAGCTCCTCCCCTCCTTTAAGTAACCTTCCCCAGAAGGCTGTGCGATGATGCAATGCACTTTGGGAGTACAGCTGCACTGTGGGTACCATAGTCTATTTGATACCCATGGCAATGGAGTCCCTTTCTCCATGTACTATAAGTTCCACCATTCCATATAGTTAAACAACAGTTGCTGCAATATCTTAAAGAGACTCCTGAGGGAGCTGGGGTTATTCTCAAGATAACAATAGTCTTATAACACACTGCAAAGTGGCACCCCACTACATAAGTAAAGAGGTTTAGAAAAAAAAAAACATTTTTTACCTCAGAAAAAAGGGACAAAAAATGCAATGTATGTGTCAAGTTGGAATAAATCACATTGAATCATACTTCTGAGTCTTTGTTGTGAGTAGTCTGTAGAACTGCAGTCTGCTCACATAATTTGTAATAAAAACATCTTTGCCATTCTGAAGCTTCCCTCCAACCACTTTGCATATTATTTTATATATAATGTGATTCTGTACTTGCCAAATATGCTGCAGAAATCTCCCTTCACAGAGTCTGGCTGCAGCTATTTTAACTGTGGGCAGTTGAAGCTGTTGTCTGTTCACTTCCTGGATTAACACAGAGGCACACCTCCAGCTCTGCAGCCCTGCAGCTCTCATTGGCCTGCTTATAACTCATCCACTCTCCCTTCCTGGCAAACTCTCAGGAGAGTGAGAGAGAGAGAGCTGTGCATGATGTTATAAGCCTAGGTGTTTTACCAGACAAGAACCAGGAAGTGCGTTGAATAAGGTATTTACTGGCAGAAAAAAAAATGTTTTACTATCCAAAGTTAAAACAACAAGGGCAGAAGATTTAATAGATGGAAAGATGAAAAAAATTACTGAAGTTCTGCTTTAAATTGCCTGTGGATTCTGTTAAGTCAGCATATTGCCAAACTGTTGATACAGACTTGGTTATAGGAGGTATTTTGTAGAGAGTAACATTTGAGACAAAGCAGATGCAGTAAACTTCATGCAGGCTGTGTCTCCCATAATGCACTGCAGAGCAGAGTTTTAGACAGGGCTAAGTGGTTTGTGTGGCAATTGCATATTTAAGGTTGTTTCCCTGTGGTAGCTGGCTGGCATTGCTAGGTAATGATAAAATATGAACATAGCCTTTTCCGTTTTTATGTGTTTACAAAATTGTATTTGAAAACTCTGTGGCGGTGCTGCTGTAGCCATATGGAACTAAGCTTGACATACTCCTTTTCTAAAAGCCTGTGTCACTATCATAATAACCAAAGCGGTCAATTAACTATAGATGACCTCATGCGATAACATGGTCACGTGGCTCATTTGCATAAATTATTGCATGTGGTAAAAAAAGTCCAATTCATAAAAAAATAACGATTATGCGGTATTTAACACAAAACAAAAAATGTGCCTGTAAATATCACAAAAAAACATGCGGTAAGTCCAATTCACAAACAGAACAAAAAGTAAAAAAAGATGCAATATTTATTACCAGGGTTTTTGTGGCAGTATGACATGCGGTACTCAGATGCAGCGTGGGGTTCCCCCGAATAGCTAGTTTTTAAGGAGTGGGTTTCCTGCTGAAAGCTGAATGTAAAAAAAGAAACATGCTTGAAATGAAAAATTCTTCGGGTCTGGTATGGATTTTAAGGGGAACGCCAACATTTAAAAAAACAGGCATAGACCCCCACAAATCCATACCAGACCCTAATCCAAGCATGCAGCCTGGCAGGTGAGGAAAGAGAGAGACAAGAGATCTCCTCCCCCCCCTGAACCATATCAGGCCCCAAATCCTGCCCCCCCATGTGAATGAGTATAGGGTACATAGCTCTCATGTTGAGGGCAAGTGGCCTGGTATGGTCCAGGGGGGGCACTCACTTGTCCCCCCCTTCCAGGCTGCAAGCTCGGAAGGGTCTGCATGTATTTTGGAGGTGACCCCACGCTGTTTTTTTTTTTTACATTTTGGCATGGGGTTCCCCTTAAAATCTATACCAACCCGAATGACCTGGTATGGGTTGGGGGGGACTCCCACACAGTTTTTTTAAGAATTTTTAATTGCTAGCATTTTTTTTACATTCAGCTGTCATTGGGAAACCTGCTGACAGCTGATGAGTCATCCATTGTTAAGGGCACGGCAGCCAGCTTCCCAACCTGCTCCATAACAACCAGCTACCGTGCAATAAATGAACGCATGAAAATATACGGTAATTACTGCATTACCAGTATTTTACCACAAGCTATTTACCGGCAAATTCTTAGTGAATTGAACATTTGTACAATTGTTTCCACATTCGTTATTTTAACACATTTTTTCAATCAATATTTAACTCCTAGTGAATTGACCTTAAAATCTCTTAGGGTGCGCTTACATTGGGACTGTTTTAGGTGAACCAAGCCAGGGTCCAGGGGTCCACCCATTTACAAGTGTTCCCAGGCACACTTCCCTGCTAATCAGACCAGAAAATCCTGTTTCATTACACAGCTCTCTATGGAAAGAACTGTAATCTGGCCCGGTTTGCGTTTACTATGGCTGCAACAACTAATCCACATAATCGTTTATAATTTATTATGAAAATAGTTTTTTTTCATAATCAATTAGTTGGTCAGCCAATTAGTTGGCTTGCATACAGAATGCATTATTTGTTTACATATTAGAAAATACAGTGTAGCACATATACATCTAAGTACACCGTTCATACATGTCAGTAAGTACCTAAGAACTTGTGAATGTGTGAGTAGCAATGCCTCATGGGACATGTAGTCCTGCTCAGGAGAAGGAAGTTAGTGATTCTAAAGGCAGAGGGCTTTTTTACCTTGCTATAGGGCAGGGGTGTTGCTAGGTGTGAAAAAGACCAGGGGCTTCGGCTCGAAGTCCAAGCTCGGCGGCGCACGCGCGCGGAGGGGAATTGACTGCTTGGCGGGGGGGTTAGGCTCACTTGTTGGTTGCTGCCTGGCTCACCAGTGCCAATCCATGCTGACCACTAAACTGACCTACCAGACCCCTACACTGACCACCCTGACACATATACAATGACCCCGCTGACACATATACAATGACCCCGCTGACACATATACACTGACCCCCCTGACACCTACACCTACATTGACCCCCCTTTGACACCTACATTTATCCCCCTGACACCTACACTGATCCCCCTGGCACCTACGCTGACCCCCCTGACACCTACATTGATCCCCCTGACACTTACACTGATCCCCCTGACACATACACTGATCCCCCTGACACATACACTGATCCCCTTGACACATACACTGATCCCCTTGACACATACACTGACCCCCCCTGACACATACACTGATCCCCCCTGACACATACACTGACCCCCCTGACACATACACTGATCCCCCCTGACACATACACTGATCCCCCCGACACCTACAATGATCTCCCTGACACATACACTGATCTCCCTGACACATGCACTTATCTCCCTGACACATACACTGATCTCCCTGACACATACACTGATCACCCCCCGACACATACACATCCCCCCCGACACATACACATCACCCCCTGACACATACACTGATCTCCCTGACACATACACTGATCTCTCTGACACATACACTGATCCCCCTGACACATACACTGATCCCCCCCTGACACATACATTGACCCCCCTGTGACATGTGACCTCTTGACACTCCTGCAGCTCAGCCTTACCAGCGTAGTGTAGCCCAGCTCATTCCGACCACTTCACAGCAGGCTGCATGCACCAGACTAGGAAGAGAGCGCCAGGATGGATTTACACAGAGTGTCATTCCCGCTTCCTCCTGGACCCGACGGCGCCTATGATGGATGTCACACATCCCGCGTTCTCGCCATTAGACCGGTGGGACGTCCATCATAGGAGCCGGGCAAGAATGGACTGGCCATCGGGACTACCGGGAGTTTCGCGGTTGGCCGATGGGCTCAGTGGGCCGGTTTCAGTGTCAGCCTGGCAAATGAATGGCTGCGCTACTCGCCCTAAGGAATGAAGGGGGTGTTTGAGATGTAGGAGCCCTATAAGAAGGACCCTATGGAATGAAGGGGCCCCCAATGGGAAGAAGGACCCTATGGAATGTAGGGGGTTGTATGATATGTAGGGGGCCTAGAAGAAGGACCCTATAGAATGAAGGGGGCCCCAATGAGATGAATTGGGGGTATGGTTTCTGCTGTCACTGCTGCCGGGGGCTTACCCCTTCACCCGGTCTTCCTTCTGGGTTTGCATGCTCCTGCTGTGTGGCTAGCTGGGCCGTGATGACGTCACTCTCGTGCAAGTGCACAGGATACTGTTTTTATGCGTGTTTGCAAAATTAGAGTGGGCCAGTCTGGATGAAGTCTAGGTGGGACTATTTGTACGTCAGTAACGTCACGCGGCCGCGCTGCATAAGCGGGAGATCGTTGCCCGTGGAAACAGCTCGGGGCTAATAATGTTATTAGGGATAACTGAGACCCGGAGCTTTTCGGGGGGAACAAACTCGGGGCTCCAGCCCCCCTGCCCCCCCTTTCGATGCCCCTGCTATAGGGGCACTATATACTATATTTTGCAGCTTGATATAGGGGCACTCTGAAGGCAGGAGGAGCCAGAAGCGCCAGTGGGGGATCCCAGAAGAGGAAAATCAGGGCTGCAGTGTGCAAAACCATTACAGAGCAGGTAAGTATGAAGTGTTTGTTGTTTAAAAAAAATATCCAAAGTTTTCAATCACTTTATGGGCTCTGTGCGGGGAAAAACAGAACCTGAACCCAGAGAAGCTGCGGGCTGTTAGGCTGAGATAATATAAGGCATTGCAATTAAATTTAAAGTAAAAGTTTACCAGTATATCCAAATTCTGGATATATTTTTATTATTTATATGATTGTTTTATATTTATATATATATATATATACCCACAGTATATATATATATATATATAAAAAACAAAGTTATATATATATATATTGTGACAGCAGGAAGGTAAAGTCACCTGGTTGCATCCAGGGGGGTAGATATATTTCGCCCAGATTCAGGCTTTACGCCGACTTGTACAACTAGGTGGAGAGTTGTATAAGCCCAGCTAAGGCTAGTGGGCTCATGGATGACTCATACCTCTAGGGAGAGTGTGGGGCGTCGTACAGACAGGGAGTTGATGAGACCAGCTGAAACTTGTCAGCTCATTTAGGCCTCTATAAGAACTCCCAGATTCATTAGGTGTTAGCTCATGCCTGGAACCAGACCTGTGTGGACTTCCTGGAGAGAGTGAACCCTTGTCCGGTGAGACAAAGCCTGTGTGGCTATTTGCTTGGACATTTAAAACCAGGGACTTAGGGACTAGGACAGCACTAGGCTGATCCCAGTTGTTAGTTAGGAAACCTGTATGTTTAGTCAGAGGTCAAGTTGACCAGGATTTAATTTGTTTATGTTTCTTTTGGCTTTGCTGTGTTTTGTCACTGTAAATAGAAAATAAACCGCACCTTTTTTTTTTTGATTTTGAAAACCACAACCTCCGTTTGCTGGGCCTGTTTTTGTGTGGGGAGCCCATCCCGGGGGTCACACACACCCGCTGCCAAGCTAACCCCCTCACAGTTGGTGGAGAACCAGTGGCAGTTTTTTTTTTAAGCCAGCATGGAGGAGATACTGAAGCAGCTGGCTCTAGCAAATGCCAATCAACAGCAGACAAATGCAGGTTTGCAAAAGAGCCTTGCAGCTCAACAACAGAACTTCGCAGCCCAGCAGCAAGCTCATCAACAGAGCCTTGCAGCCCAGCAGCAAGCTCACCAACAGAGTCTGGAAGCTCAGCAACAAGCCCAGCAGCAATCTGAGGCCCGCTTCATAGACCTGTTACAGAAGCAAGAGCAGAGACTACAACAAATGGAAGCAGTAATGCAGCAACGTCCGCAGACCAGTGAGGAAAGCCGTCCCACTAATACCGCGTCCTTTGGGGTGAGTCGTTTGTTGACAAAAATGACTGGAGAGGATGATCCAGAGGTATTTTTGACCACATTTGAAAGGACTGCTGAAAGAGAAAAGTGGCCTGAGGAGCAGTGGGCTGGACTGGTGGCTCCTCTGTTAACTGGTGAATCGCAGAAGGCTTACTATGACCTAGAGCCTGACCAAGCAAAAGACTATGTGATGCTAAAAGCTGAAATATTGGCAAGGCTGGGTGTCACCCAGGCTGTCCGGGCTCAGCGTGTGCATAACTGGACTTTCCAGCTTGGAAAACCCCCCAGGTCTCAAATGTATGATCTCATTCACCTGAGCAGAAAGTGGCTACAGCCAGAGACTTTGTCCGCACCAAAGATTGTGGAACGTGTTGTAATGGATCGGTTTTTGAGAGCTCTTCCTACTGCCATCCAAAAGTGGGTAAGCCATGGAGACCCAGAGACGGCCGATGGTCTTGTGGATCGTGTGGAGAAATACTTGGCTACAGAGAACCTGACGGCCTCTTCCAGAGACACTCGGACTTTCCACCCTAAGACCAGACCATCCCCAGGGGCGGATAAGAGGATTCCAAGGGGTGAGGGTGGAGAGAGTGAGAGGGTGGGAGCTCTACCCCAAGTTTGGCGAGAACAGCCTGGGAAATCAGCGGCTCAAGAGGCGGCAAGAAGGATCGTTTGCTACCGCTGCCGGCAAGCGGGACATATTGCAGCCAATTGCCCGGTTGTGGAGGAACCCATGCAGTGTGACTTTCTGATGGGCAGACGTCAGTCGCTGTGTGCGACAGTCGCATGCACTGCCATTCGAGGAACTGAGAAACATTTATGCAAAATGTGTGTTAATGGTAGAAATGTTGTGGTATTGCTGGATTCAGGTAGCCTTGTGACCCTGATAAAGGCTGAGTTAGTTAAAACAGAGGTCTCTGGGAATAGCAAGGTAGCTGTTATTTGTGTGCATGGGGACACCCGAGAGTATCCAGTGACTACAGTGTGTTTCGAGACCCCCAAAGGTACCCTCTCTCATCCAGTGGGCTTAGTATCTCAGTTACCGCATGACGCCATTGTGGGAAGGGATTTTCCGAAGTTCTGGGAACTGTGGGATGATCCTGAGCCCCCCACTGGTGCCCCTATGTACCAGGAATGGGATAGCCAGAACTCCCCTGAGAGTGGTGAGGACTCTCCGGAATTTCCCTTATCAGTATTGGCAGGGGAGACTCAAGAAACTGGAGAGGAGCCCACCTCCTCAGACGAAAACCTACCGTCTGTGGAGTTTTCTGATCTTGAGGTTCACAGGGAAAACTTTGCCACAGAACAGTTGAAAGACCCCGCCCTAATAAAGGCACGGGAAAACGTAGTGAAAATAGATGGCGAGTTAGTGAACCCAGATAATACCTGCACTTACCCATACTTCAGCGTAGAGAAGGACCTACTGTATCGGGTGGCAAAAAGGGCAGAAGAAACCGTTGAGCAGCTTGTGGTGCCCAAACCTTACAGGAAGTTGGTGTTGGAGTTGGCCCATGGGCACATTCTTGGAGGTCATCTGGGGACAGAGAAAACCCGAGAGAGGGTATTACAGAGATTCTATTGGCCGGGGGTGATAAAGGACATAGAAAATTATTGTTCCTCCTGCCCTGTGTGTCAGAGGTCGGCCCCGATGCCACATTTCCGTAGCCCGCTGGTCCCTCTACCCATCATTGAGGTCCCGTTTGAGAGGATCGCCATGGATTTGGTAGGTCCTATAATCAAGTCCGCTAGGGGGCACCAGTACATATTAGTTATAATGGACTATGCCACCCGTTATCCAGAAGCGATCCCTCTCCGAAATACCTCGGCCAAAACCATAGCCAAAGAGCTATCTCTTGTGTTTAGCCGGGTGGGTATTTGTAGAGAACTGCTTACGGACCAAGGTACACCCTTTATGTCCCGGGTTATGAAGGAGCTGTGTAAATTGTTCAAAGTGACGCAATTACGTACATCTGTGTATCACCCCCAAACCGATGGGCTGGTTGAAAGATTCAACAAAACCCTAAAGCAAATGTTGAAGAAAGTGGTGGATAGAGATGGAAAGGATTGGGACTGTCTACTTCCTTATCTGATGTTTGCTATTAGGGAGGTGCCCCAATCCTCTACGGGATTCTCCCCCTTTGAGTTACTGTATGGGAGACACCCAAGAGGGCTGTTGGATATTGCCAAGGAAACTTGGGAAAGTGAGAGTTCTCCCCACAGGAGTGTGATTGAGCATGTCGCCCTGATGCAAGACCGAATTGCACAGGTAATGCCCATCGTGAAGGAACATTTGGCCCAAGCGCAGTTAGCACAGCAGAGAGTGTACAACCGTGGAGCCAAGACCCGTACCTTTTCCCCGGGGGATAGGATACTGGTACTTGTCCCTACGGTTGAAAGTAAATTCCTTGCCAAATGGCAAGGCCCCTACGAGATAATGGAAAAAGTGAGCGAAGTGAATTACAAGGTCAGACAACCAGGAAGACGAAAGCCCGAACAGATCTATCACGTTAATCTGTTGAAAGCCTGGAGGGATAGAGAGTCCCTAGTCGCAGACACTTGGTCACCAGCTCAAACTGGTTGCGTGATTCCTGAGGTTGGAATAGCAGCCACCTTGTCACAACCCCAACAACAGGAGGTTAAGGAGTTTGTGCTTCGCAACAAGGAGGTATTCTCTGAGCTGCCGGGACAAACATCTGGGGTAGAGCATGACATCATTACCCCGCCCGGTGAAAGGGTGAAGTTAAAACCCTATCGGATCCCAGAGGCCCGACGGGAGGCAATACGGGAGGAAGTACAGAAAATGCTGAACTTAGGGGTGATAGAGGAGTCCCAAAGTGATTGGTCTAGTCCCATTGTGTTGGTGCCTAAACCGGATGGGAGCTGGCGATTTTGTAACGATTTTCGTCAGTTGAACAAAGTTACAAAATTTGACACCTACCCCATGCCACGTATAGATGAGTTGATCGACCGGCTGGGAACAGCCCGATACATGACGACTCTTGACCTCACAAAAGGGTATTGGCAAATCCCCCTGGCCAAATTGGCCAAAGAGAAAACCGCATTTGTAACCCCAGACGGGGCGTTCCAATATAAAAGAATGCCGTTCGGGTTACAGAATGCGCCGGCCACATTCCAGCGGAAAATGGACCAGATGCTGAGGCCCCATCGGAAGTATGCTGCGGCTTACCTGGATGACGTAATTGTCCATAGCACAGATTGGGCCTCACATCTGCCAAAAGTGCAAGCAGTCCTGGACTCTGTTCGGGAAGCGGGGTTTACGGCTAACCCCAAGAAGTGTACCATTGGGCAGGAGGAGGCCAAATATCTTGGGTACACCATTGGGAGGGGAGTAATAAAACCCCAACTCAACAAAGTCGAGGCCATCCAGAGTTGGCCACGTCCCAACAGCAAGAAGCAGGTACGAGCCTTTCTGGGAATCGCTGGGTATTATCGGCGATTCATTCCCCACTTTGCCTCTAAGGCTGTGCCCCTAACCAACCTAACGAAGGGGAAAGGGTCGGTCATGATTAAATGGACCCCCGAGGCTGAGGCAGCATTCCAATTCTTGAAACAAGCCTTATGTAGCCAGCCAGTGTTGTACTCACCCGACTTCTCTAAAGACTTTGTCGTACAAAGTGATGCGTCAGATGTGGGGTTAGGAGCAGTATTGTCCCAGGTCTGGAACGGGGAAGAGCACCCAGTCATTTACCTCAGCAGGAAGTTGAAGTCCCATGAGGTAAATTACGCCACCGTTGAAAAGGAGTGTTTAGCGGTGAAGTGGGCTCTAGATTCCCTTCGGTACTACCTGCTAGGTAGGCACTTTGACATGGTTACGGATCACGCTCCGTTAAAGTGGATGGCTCAAAACAAGGAAACAAATAGAAGAGTGAATAGGTGGTTCCTGGCCCTCCAGGAATTCAACTTCACAGTAAAGCATCGCCCTGGCGTTCAAATGGGGAATGTGGATGCTTTGTCTCGAGTACATGAATGCCTGATTGCTGGTGTTCCAACCCCGAGGTTAAAACAAGAGGGGGGGGTATGTGACAGCAGGAAGGTAAAGTCACCTGGTTGCATCCAGGGGGGTAGATATATTTCGCCCAGATTCAGGCTTTACGCCGACTTGTACAACTAGGTGGAGAGTTGTATAAGCCCAGCTAAGGCTAGTGGGCTCATGGATGACTCATACCTCTAGGGAGAGTGTGGGGCGTCGTACAGACAGGGAGTTGATGAGACCAGCTGAAACTTGTCAGCTCATTTAGGCCTCTATAAGAACTCCCAGATTCATTAGGTGTTAGCTCATGCCTGGAACCAGACCTGTGTGGACTTCCTGGAGAGAGTGAACCCTTGTCCGGTGAGACAAAGCCTCTGTGGCTATTTGCTTGGACATTTAAAACCAGGGACTTAGGGACTAGGACAGCACTAGGCTGATCCCAGTTGTTAGTTAGGAAACCTGTATGTTTAGTCAGAGGTCAAGTTGACCAGGATTTAATTTGTTTATGTTTCTTTTGGCTTTGCTGTGTTTTGTCACTGTAAATAGAAAATAAACCGCACCTTTTTTTTTTTGATTTTGAAAACCACAACCTCCGTTTGCTGGGCCTGTTTTTGTGTGGGGAGCCCATCCCGGGGGTCACACACACCCGCTGCCAAGCTAACCCCCTCACAATATATATATATATATTATTACTTTTATTATTTCACTGTATAAATTAACCCCTTATAGTATTGATTAGCTTCTGTTTTTGTACTATAAAGGGCTATTTTTTTTTTAAAACCCCATCATGAAATGTGATTCAAAAAAGCATGCTGTGAAAAGGGGGCGGGAGCTCCTAAGATGGCAGCTTAGGACCGGATCTCCGCTCACCGCCGGCCATACAGCAGAGATACAAGCGGTTACAGACTCCCTTGTCGCCTGAGAATAGCAGGTAACGCTAGCGGAAGCTTCAGAGCACCTGTCTATGCCGGGTAAATATTCTAAAAGAGGCAAGAAACATTTTAAACAGCCTGAGGAGAAACTGAATTTTTCCAAGATGGCCGCCGTACCTCAGACATGCACACAGAAAGCTGCTGAGGCCTCCAATGCTATTAAGCAAGTTTTGGCTCCTTCATCTATATCTTTTATTTCTCAGACTTTCAATTCTGTAGTTTGTCCTTCTATCACTTCTCCTGAATACACGAAACAAGAGAACCCTGTGGAATTTATCCATTTATCCCCAATAGAGGTCTCTACACTAGCTCCTATCCCAGTACATACACAGGCTGAACAGGCTCTTGATGTAACTTTCAATGTATCCGAATTATTCACGAGAATATCAGAAATGCTGGATAAAGGATTAGCACTAAATGCTGAAAGAATTACTCGTGAAATTAAAGCTGACTTTCAGTCCCTTGGTAGTAGAATTGAAAAAAATTAGCACAAGTTAGACATCACTGTGGCAAAAACTGACCAGAATACTGAACATTATACAATTCATGCAGGACCAGCTGGAAACAGCACAGGCACGAATTGATGACCTTGACAACCGTTCCAGGAGAGACAATTTTAAGGTCAGGGGATTGCCAGAAAATATCCTTGATGTACATGCTGCTATACAGGATGTCATAAAAATCCTATTACCATCTATTCCTGCTCACAAGTTGGAATTGGACCGTGCTCATAGGTCACTGGGACCACTTAGAAAGGACGGTTTACCAAGGGATGTGGTAGTTAAACCACATTATTATTCTATAAAAGAGGACATAATGAAGAAATCTCGCCAACAGGAACTATTACAATACCAGGGAGCCACTATTCAAATATTTTCTGATATTTCTCCTTATACTATTCAAAGAAGAAGATCCCTAAAACCTCTATTGGCGGCCCTTATCAAAAAAGACATAAAATACAGATGGGCTTTTCCTTTTGCTCTAAAATTCTCCTTTAATGGCAAACACTATGCAGTTCATAATTTCCAAGAAGGTGAACATCTTTTGCTGGACCTGAAGATTATCTCTATGGAACCAGACATGGACATTACACCTGCCCAACAAGGCTCTATCAAACGTCAATCTCCTATAAGCCCAACCTCTTCTAATTGGAACAAAGTCAAATATAGGAGAGTTAAAGATAATCTTGTTACCTGAAGAGATGATAAGTTCCTTTTTGACTTTATCTTCTCTACCTGATGTATCAGGTGGCAATTGAAATTTTTTTTTTTTTTTTTTTAGTGTTTTAGAAAACAAAATATAGTCTGTTATGAACTTTCGGTTTATCTAAGATGAAACCGCTTTTAGTTTGATGTTTTCACACTTTTTGAGAGGCTGTCACTGTCCGGGGTTGAGGCATTGGGCCTCCACCCACTTCTTGGATCGGTTGTTTTTTACCGATCTGAGAGGAAGGTACTTAGCCCTTCTTATGGGCTATACTACTGAGTATTTTTTGAATGAAGGAAGGAAGTCTTATTCCTCCCTTCATTCTGGGCCATTATTTGGCCTTTTGATATACTATGTATCGCTTCTGAGTGAATTTGATTTAGGTTTTTTCTTTTCTTTCTTTACTGTCTTCTTCTTTCTCTTAGCCTACCTGCCAATGAGAGGTTTTTTTGGAGGGATGTTTGAAGTTTGATAATCCAGCCTTGGTGAATAATTCTTTCTTATTAAGGATTTATATTAGATTGAGTATTATTTGGGACAGCAAATCGCTTGATCTTACTCTATTTTTTCATGGCTGCCACTAATAATATTTCTTCTCCTCTTTGGGTTATTACTCATAACACACAGGGGTTGAACTCCCCAATTAAGAGACAGAAGGCCTTTCAGGAATATAGGTCTCATCACATCAATGTCGTTTTTTTACAAGAAACCCATTTCCCACAGCGGTACACCCCCACTTTTTTACATGCCCACTTCCCAGTGTTTCATCTAGCCAATACTGAAAATAAGACTAGGGGAGTAGCAATTTTATTTTCTAAACACTGCAAGTTTAATTTACATAAGGAATGTGGAGACCCAGAGGGGAGATTCCTGTTGGTGAAAGGTACCATAGATGGGAGGTTGTATACTTTAATATCATATTATGCTCCTAATAAGGGACAAAAGAGATTCTTTAACCGAATGTTTGAAACTCTTCAGCCATTTATGGATGGAGTTATCATTATGGGAGGAGATTCCAACATAGCATTTGATACAGGGCTAGATAAATCGAAACCATTGAAGACTAAAATGATCCGTCCAACCAGGGCTAGTACACAAATTGCTTGCCTACTTCATAGATTCAGATTGATGGATAATCCCCACCAATCATACTCACGTATAGATCACATAATGGTTTCTACAAAACATATCCCTTCTGCCATTGCCTCCTCTATTATAGACGTGGCATGGTCAGACCACTCTATGGTTCTACTGTCTTTGAAATGTGATAGTATGGTTCAAAGGGTATCCCATTGGACTCTTAATCAATCGTTACTAAAGGATCCTGTTATTGCCACAGAAATTGAACGTGAGATTAAGGAATATTTTGAACATAATGACAGGGAGGAAGTTTCTCCGGAAATTCTGTGGGCGGCACACAAAGTTACCGTAAGAGGCAAATTGATACAGATTGCACCTAGACAAAAAAAATTGAAGACTTTGGAGGTGGAAAGACTAGAAAGAGACTTTGTAACATTGAGTAAACAACATAAAAAGGATCCATGTGGTATTCCTGCCTCCAAATTAGATGCTGCTAGGGCTGCTCTGAATTTGGCTCTCACGGTGAAGGCAGATAGTTCTGTTAAGTGGTCTGGGGCCAAATTTTATCAAATGAGGGATAAGATAGGTCCCATGTTAGCTCATAAATTATCCCCTAGATTCAAATCTAGAGTTCTTCCCAAGATCAGATTAGCTGATGGCTCTCTTACACTAAACCCCCAGCGTATAATGACAGCCTTTCAAGATTTATATTCTGATTTATATAATTTTGAAGGACAATCTACCTCCAATAGAATAGAGGAGTTCCTAGATGGCTTACAATTACCCAAGTTAGCAGATATACATAGAGAGGAATTAGAAGCTCCCATATCTATGACAGAAGTTTCAGAAGTTATTAGAACATTGAAAACTAATAAAGCTCCCGGACCTGATGGTTTTTCTCCTACTTACTATAAAACATTCTTAGAGACCCTGACACCCTATCTTACACGATTTTTAAATTTTCTGACAGAAGGTCATCCAATAGGTAAACAGCTCAACATGGCATATATATCTGTTATTTCAAAACCTGATAAGGACTCCAGCCTAGTCGAAAATTACAGGCCAATTTCTTTGATTAACAATGACTTAAAAATATTAACCAAAATTCTCTCTAATAGGTTATCTTCCTTCATTGGGCAATATATCCATAAAGATCAGGTGGGATTTATCCCTGGTAGACAGGGTCCAGAACAGGTGAGGAGAGCGGTAGATTTGGTGTCAATATTGCAAACCCAATGGGTAGGTAAACAAAAAACAGGAAGGTATGCTCCTATCGTTGGACCTGCAAAAGGCCTTCGATTCAGTTTCATGGCCATACATGTTTGAGGTCATGAAGCGCTGGGGTTTTGGTTCGAAAGTTTTAGGCATTTTATCTGCTCTATATTCTACACCTGAAGCTAAAGTCAGATTACAGGGGCTATTCTCTGACTCCATTAAGATTTGTAGAGGTACTAGGCAAGGTTGCCCTTTATCTCCCCTGATATTCGCTGTTATGATGGAAACATTAGCAATTGCAATCCGGAATAATCCGAATATCAGGGGGATCCAGTGTGAAAAAGAAAATCATAAATGTGCATTATTTGCAGATGACCTATTGCTGTTTATTACTTCCCCAACGTCTTCTTTATCTGAAATTTACTCTCTGCTTCAAAAATTCTCCAAAATATCAGGTCTCAAAGTTAGAATGGCCAATTCTAAAGCCCTTAATGTGTCTCTTCCAGACTCCGTGATTTCCTACATACAAAATAAATACGAATTCAGTTGGAGTACTTGCTCCCTTAAATACGTATTATCTCACTTCAAAATTTGAAGATTTATATAAGGCTAATTATCCACCTATGTATAGGAAACTTGAGGCTGATCTTAGCAACTGGAGAACACACAATATCGGTTGGATTGGCAGACTTAATTCGATCAAGATGACTCTCCTACCCAGATTGTTGTATCTTTTTCGCTCGCTCCCTATTCCGATTTAAAAAATTCACCTAAAAGCCTTCCAAAGTAAAATCCTTAAATTTATTTGGAACAGAAAAGATTCACGCCTTTCTTCCGGCAGCCTGTATAATCTCACTGAGCAGGGAGGCTTGGGACTTCCGAACCTTTGGTGGTATTACCAAGCTGCTAGACTGGCACAGTTGTCTGATATATACCTCAAAAATGAACAACCTGACTGGATTCGTATAGAAGAATTGGCTTCCCCTAAATTTTTGGGGGAAAATTTATTGTGGTGTCCTCCCAAAAACAGACCTTCTATTTGATCTCCTGCTCTATCACAATCTTTAGCTTTGTGGGACTCGCTTAGGAATCTCCCCTCTTTGGTCTCTAAGCTGCAACCATTGGCTGATCTGTTTCAGAATACATTATTTATCTCAAAAGGGGATGTTGGTTCCTTTAAGTGGTGGCATGATAAGGCCCTCTCTCTATACAATATTTCATTGATAATCTTGATTTTCCTTCTACTGAAAGATCAAGATTTCTTCAAATCTCTAATTTTACTAATAAATTATGGGAAAATAATCCTGGATCTAGAGAACCTATGTCATATGAAGTTAGATGTGAACAGGCTATTAATAGGAGAGGTGGGATTTCTGTTATATATAAGTCACTTGCTTCCAACGATAATAAACTGCCTCATATGCTGGCTTGGGAGAAGGACCTCCAAAGTGATTGGGATCTGAAGGACTGGTGTGGAAATTTTATTAGATCAATAAAAGGCATTCTTAATGCTTCACTTATAGAAGCAAATGTTAAAATCTTTACTAGATGGTACCTAGTTCCTACAAGAGTAGCTGCTATGTATCCCACCTCATCCCCTCTCTGTTTTAGAGGTTGTCAGGGATTAGGATCTATGATTCATATTTGGTGGGAATGTCCCAAAATCCGAGGATTTTGGAATAAAATCTTCAATATTATACGAAAAATCACAGGATATACAATACATCAATCTCCAGTGATCGCTTTACCTAACGGATTTATACCACAGGTTCCCAAGGTTACCAGAAAACTGATTCTATTCATACTTACAGGGGCTAGAATAACCATTGCCAAAGCATGGAAAAAAACATCAGTTTCTCTTTTATGTATGAAGAGAAAAGTTACATGGATAATGAAACAGGAAAAATTATTAGTTCAACGTTGGACAGATCTACTCAATTTAATTCTATATGGGAACCTTGGATACAATTTTTGGGAATTCCTACACCCCTTAAGTAATTAGAAATACCAATCGCTGAATATTGATGTTTACATTGAGCAGGTAGGCTTTCTTTCTTTCTTTTTCTATTTCTTCCTTTTTTTCTACTGAACACTAAATATTTTCTCTTCCTTTCTCTGTTTCTCCCATTCTTATTTATTTTTGTTATATGGAATATAAACAATAGGTATTTGTCCTAGATTGTTTTAAGACTTCTCAGGTTTATACAACGTTCTCTTATTTTAGAGTCAGAACATTTGACTTTGATTTATTATTTTGAGAAGGATTTTTTACACCCGGTTAAACTTATAGTAGACTACTAGATTTCCTATTATATATACTCAAATTAAGGTCATATGTTTTCTCCAAAAAAAAATTTTTTGGGTTGCTTAGGAGGGGGGTGGGGGGGTGGGGGAGCTCCTCTTGCCTCCTCAGGCACAGTATGTTCCCTTTAGGGGTGTCTGGGGGAATGGAGGATCTCCTCATCTTCTGGTAACTATATACATATGTTTTGAGATATTTAATAGGCCATCATTGCTACTTACTTTCGAAGAAGGGAAGGTTAGAATGAGGGGGTATAGAGGTAGGGGGTTACTCCTATTTTTGATAAATATATTTCAATATTTTCAGTTTTTATGGTATTTTTGCATTGATGTATTCCAACATGGTAATATTGTATTTTGAGATCTACTGATATTTAACTTGTTCGCTTGCATATTATATTGTGATACTACATTGTACTTTTTTTCTGTAAAGATTGTACTGACTCTATTCAGATAATAAACTAAAACTTGAATGAAAAAAAAAAGCATGCTGCTGCTACTAAATGTCTTATGCTTGCCATATACATATCAATTTTTGGACGAGAATATTCCTATGAATATTCATACAAATATTCTTTGTACTTTTGATGAATGGACGAATGTCATTCAAAAATTTTACTTGCTTTTAACATAAAATTTAAAAATTATTGTAATTTCTAAATGAAAACCACATACACAGTCCAAAAATGAATTTGATTGAGAAAACATCATTCACACTTTTCCACGTCAATTTGACCCCACTAACAATTAGAAAATCAAACAAACTTTCTAAAAACAAACACTTTCGAAGGAAACATTTGTTTGCGTATGGTCAGCATAAAAGGGACAGCAGGCACAGGTTGTATCAAGCTACTTGCCTATGACAAGGGAGTCTGTCATGCATAATATTATATTACAATTCTGTTTGAAAATCTACAAAACAGTGTTTTAGGTCTTCTTTAGTTTTTTTTTTTTTTTTTAAATAAAAATGTTGATCTCTGAGCCTGATGATATGTACCAGATTCAACCTATACACAGTATATATTTCTTCTGTCTGTTATTCTCAGAGTGGATTAGCTATTCTTTTCCCTAACCATATAGCTGATTATTTATATTTTCCACTGCATTTAGATATTCAAGAATACATTGTCTTTTTTCAAACTTTACATATTAACTAAATTATACAGTACACTACACTTTTTTAATAGGTTTTTATCCGATTAATCAAAACAATAATGGGCCATCTAAGCTGTAACGGCACCCCAAGTATGGAATGGGTTAACGCCGTTTAGGATATTCCCTCTCAGAACACACATCCACTACCGCCCCTCCACAGCCAGGCGACCGCTGCCCATAGGATTAATTCTTCCAGAACAAACGAGACAATGCTCCGTGTTGAAGTTCCAAAACAGGGAATGACTTTATTACAAGCACAAGGTAACATATTTCTCTTCAAAACCCTTCCCTCCCATCCTTGGGGAACAGGGCGGGTTAAACTGTCCAATGACAATGGTGATACAGGTCAGGTGTGCTCAAACTTCTCCTTCAGTAAACAGTCTTAGCAGGAGGGGTGATTTCCCCCCCCTCCTCACAGAAAGACACTTAGACATCCCATAATAGGCAGCCAGACGGTCTACCAGCTCCAATCCACATCATCACAGTAGCAGACTTAATTACCACAAGCCACAATAGACAATAGAATGTAATCACACCCCATCCTGTAACAGCATTTAGGACACCACAGCCCACACACAATATATACAATGTATATACAGCATTGAATATGACTATCCCAGATCATGGTGGGGTTCTCATTCCCCCTGTGCCCCAAGTGACCCCTGTCACACATCTCCCCTTTCGGCAGGAGACTAACACAGGAGGAGACCCCAGATGGGTTGACTCCGAGGTTAGTCCATAGTTCCATTCCTCTAGTGCCTGAACAACCCATAAGCATTGCCATTTTGCTTACCGGGTCAGTAGCTGATGGTGCAGTTGTAAGGTTGCAGGACGAATAATGGAATTCAGTTCTGGGACAGTCACTTGCTTTGCTCTCTCAATGGCTCCCAAAACTTGTTGCTGGTGCTCTTGGGAAAGGTAAGGCAAAACCTGGGCGCAAATCCCATTTAACCTTTTGACAATTTCAGCCTGTTTGTGCATTTCAATGTTCAAGCCATGGGACATCTCATAATACATGACGTAGTGTCGTTGCATCTCTGATTTCTCACTGGCCAACTTGTCACATTCCAATTTTAGACTGTAATATTGTGCCTGATCTAAGGTGCATGTCAGGGAAGGTAATCTTACCCCGTTCTCAGCCGCAATCAGGCCGGTTCCAGCAGCATGGGTCTGGGCACAGGTAGTCACTGGGTTGGCTTCAGCGGGGCCATCGGGGCGTAAGCAGAAACGAGGGGGGCCAAATCATTCCCCAGTAGTACATCCGCGGGCAAGTCCTTCATCACCCCCACATTCACGTGTCCGAACCAACCCCCCAATCCAGGTGAACACGGGCAACGGGTAGCCGGAAGATGGTACCTCCCGCAACTCTTACGGCTACAGTGTCTCCGGTATGTTGGCTCTCTGGGATGAGGTTCTTCTGTAGTAGTGCCATGGTGGCACCAGAATCACGTAGGCCATTGGCTACCTTTCCATTGACCCAGACAGTCTGCCTGTGTTGCTGCCGGTTGTCCCGGTTAGCTGCTTGTATGGGATCAGCCTTGTGCAAGACACCCCAATGTTCTTCCTCCTCAACGCAGCCTTACCATCCAGTTCGGGGGCTGCGATGCGCTAAAGGGAGGTATTCCAGACCTGCTGCTGTCCCCGCCTGTCCCCTTTCGGAATGGCGTGGCCACCAGCGCATCAGCGCTATGTTCTCCACGCCCATACACTGACGTCGTCCGACGCCTTATGTACTGGGCTGTGAGGAAACATCTCCGGTGGGTGGGTGACTGCCGCGCAGGCGCACCTTCCCCTGACGGCTGACGTGAACCACGTCTGTGCGTCATCAGCCGCACATGGCGTGGGGGGCGGGGCTATCGGATCCCCCGGAGACATATCCGGATGTCGGGCGCAGTAGGAACTCGCAGTTGCGGCTCAGCAGTTTGGTGGGGTGGACCAGCCATGAAGGTGTCACAACAGCAGTTACAGCCCTGTTACTTTGATCCAGGTATTTCTCTTGTTCAGTAGGCAGCTGCATTATACTTACCTTATTTAGGTCATTCACCTTAAAAATGCAGGTCTGCACCATCTCCTAATACACACTGGAGTGGATTTATTACCCCATGGTATACTTGTATACCTTACACTGTTACAATCCATCATCCCATACCTGTTTTATCTCACAATGGCTATACTTTTTTCCATCCCCATACTGCCCCGCAGCCCTGGGGTCTACACTAACCTGGGGCCCCTGTCTGATCTCTTTATATGCACAATACAGCTAGTCAGTCCAACTCTTTTTGTTTTTTATGCACTTCATGTATTAGATTTACATCAAGTTTACATTGTTACTAAGATGCTGTCTGACATTTGTGCATTGCCATATATATACATTTTTTCTAGACACATCTTTTATGAGCCCCAATTGGTCGTCGGTTTTTCGAGTACCCCCATACAGACTGCGCTGCACATCCGAGTGTCTTTTTCCATGGTGGTGTCCGTGTGCCTTGCCCCCTCAGCTCCCGAACTGGTTGATTAATTGCTACCACCCAGGTATTCCGTGATTGGTAACTTAGGCCTGAGCAGTGGTGAGTATAGGGTCTCCTTCCCCTTTTGACCTTTTTTACTTACCACTTTACCTGCCCCCCACCCTCTTTTTTCTTTTTTCATTAGTACTACATTTTTTACTGTTTTACTACAGATACAACGATACGCACTTGCCCCTGATGAGCGAGCAGAGCCTCGTGAAACGCGTAGGGCACCACTAATGCGTTTATGTACCTGTGAGGATCTATGCCATCTGCTAGAAGCCTACCAATCGGTTGTACATCATAATTTTTTTATAAAGTATTTTACTGGTTGTGCAATTATGTCCATTGGCCCAGCAACCTTCATCACCATCACTGTGTTCTTATATGGATGTAACATATTTGTAATGTATTTAAGTTTATGTGTACTTATGTTGTAAACATAGGCCACTATGCCTGGTGACACACAATTATTGTTGTTTCCGTTTGTTTTACAGCATTTTGTAATCAATAAATTATATATATTTTTGTACATATATGGGTGAACATGTGCAAATTTCTATCACCTCATTCAAAGTCCCAAGGGCGACCCTTCCTTTCTGTTTCTATAGGGATGGAGATGATAGAATGGTTGCACCAGACCTTATCCCCTTTTGTTTTGTTTATCCGGGTGGCAGACACCCATTTAGCCCATCATTTGGTCTGTTGTATACCCCTGGTCACTGTTCACCTACACATCCAGTGTATTATGATCTCCCTAGGCCATATGTGCATGCACACTGTCACTCTGGGGCCTTGCTCTGGCTATACATGTTTCCCTCTCCCGGTCATTTCCTGGATGGTGGCCTTACCATCCAGTTCGAGAGCTGCGATGCGCTAAAGGGAGGTATTCCAGACCTCCTGCTGTCCCCGCCTGTCCCCTTTCGGATGGGCGTGGCCACCAGCGCATCAGCGCCATGTTCTCCACGCCCATACACTGACGTCGTCCGACGCCTTATGTACTGGGCTGTGAGGAAACATCTCCGGTGGGTGGGTGACTGCCGCGCAGGCGCACCTTCCCCTGACGGCTGACGTGAACCACGTCTGTGCGTCATCAGCCGCACATGGCGTGGGGGGCGGGGCTATCGGATCCCCCGGAGACATATCCGGATGTCGGGCGCAGTAGGAACTCGCAGTTGCGGTTCAGCAGTTTGGTGGGGTGGACCAGCCATGAAGGTGTCACAACAGCAGTTACAGCCCTGTTACTTTGATCCAGGTATTTCTCTTGTTCAGTAGGCAGCTGCATTATACTTACCTTATTTAGGTCATTCACCTTAAAAATGCAGGTCTGCACCATCTCCTAATACACACTGGAGTGGATTTATTACCCCATGGTATACTTGTATACCTTACACTGTTACAATCCATCATCCCATACCTGTTTTATCTCACAATGGCTATACTTTTTTCCATCCCCATACTGCCCGGCAGCCCTGGGGTCTACACTAACCTGGGGCCCCTGTCTGATCTCTTTATATGCACAATACAGCTAGTCAGTCCAACTCTTTTTGTTTTTTATGCACTTCATGTATTAGATTTACATCAAGTTTACATTGTTACTAAGATGCTGTCTGACATTTGTGCATTGCCATATATATACATTTTTTCTAGACACATCTTTTATGAGCCCCAGTTGGTCGTCCGTTTTTCGAGTACCCCCATACAGACTGCGCTGCACATCCGAGTGTCTTTTTCCGTGGTGGTGTCCGTGTGCCTTGCCCCCTCAGCTCCCGAACTGGTTGATTAATTGCTACCACCCAGGTATTCCGTGATTGGTAACTTAGGCCTGAGCAGTGGTGAGTATAGGGTCTCCTTCCCCTTTTGACCTTTTTTACTTACCACTTTACCTGCCCCCCACCCTCTTTTTTCTTTTTTCATTAGTACTACATTTTTTACTGTTTTACTACAGATACAACGATACGCACTTGCCCCTGATGAGCGAGCAGAGCCTTGTGAAACGCGTAGGGCACCACTAATGCGTTTATGTACCTGTGAGGATCTATGCCATCTGCTAGAAGCCTACCAATCGGTTGTACATCATAATTTTTTTATAAAGTATTTTACTGGTTGTGCAATTATGTCCATTGGCCCAGCAACCTTCATCACCATCACTGTGTTCTTATATGGATGTAACATATTTGTAATGTATTTAAGTTTATGTGTACTTATGTTGTAAACATAGGCCACTATGCCTGGTGACACACAATTATTGTTGTTTCCGTTTGTTTTACAGCATTTTGTAATCAATAAATTATATATATTTTTGTACATATATGGGTGAACATGTGCAAATTTCTATCACCTCATTCAAAGTCCCAAGGGCGACCCTTCCCTCCTCAATGTTCTTCCTCCTCAACGCAGTGGGCCGCAGGCATGGATGTGCGTGGGTTCCCCCTTGCTGGCTGTCTCCACGACTGGGACTGCCTGGCTTAATTCAATGGACAGTCTGGCTTTTTGTGCCCTAGCTGTTTACATCCGAAACACCTGATGGGTTGTGCGTAGTCCTGGGAGTTGAACCTGGGCTGCTGAGGATAAGTGGCCGCTGGGGTTGGTGCTGAAGTTGGGTTAAAGGCTGATAAACTGGGCCGAGATAGTGGATAGCGCTCGCTTCCGCCTGACCTTTGAGAGTCCAGATATTCATCGGCCAAAGTAGCCGCTTGCTGTACAGTCGGTGGTCACTTATCTCGCACCCAATCCCGTAGTACCGGAGAGGTGTGGTTAAAGAACTGTTCTAAGAGTACTAGCTGGGTGATGTCCTCTATGGTATGAGCGTGGCTTCCCTGGAACCAGCCCTTAAGGTTTCTCTGCAGACGATGTGCCCACTCCACGTATGTTATGTGGGTTTGTTTCCGGGATTCTCGAAAATTAATCCGGCTGGCTTCGGGTGTAATGGCAAATCGGGCTAGCAGAGCTTCTTTTACCCGGTCATAGTCTTTAGCGTCCTCATCCTTCAGGGCCCGATACGCATCCGTCGCTCTGCCCGTTAAATTACTTGCCAGTAAGGCGACCCAATCTTGGGGCAGTACTTCATGTATCTGGCATAGTCTCTCAAAGTGCTGCAGGAACGCTTCAATTTCCTCCTCTCCTTCCTTAAATAGTTTGAACGCCCGAAAGGGCAACTTACGGAAAGGCGCTGCATCTTTAGGTGTTGTCTCCGATTGCCGTATTTCCGCCATTCTCCGCTCATGTTGCCGCTCTAGTTCTCTCTCTTGTCGTTCTCGTTCTCTCTCTTGTCGCTCTAGTTCTTTCTCTTGTCACTCTAGTTCTCTCTCTTGTCGCTCTAGTTCTTTCTCTTGTCGCTCTTGTTCTCTCTTTTGTCGCTCATCCTGCAGCTGGATGTCTTTAATGGCTTCCTGTATGGCGGTCTCTGATGGGTTAGCACCATATAATGCCAACCGCTGTCGAACTCGTTGCTGAAACAAGTCTTCAACTGACCGGGGTCCTGCATCACCATCCCTCTGATCCATCTCGGCTAGCTCCCTGATCAACGTGGCCTTGTTCTTTGTCCCACCGGTCCCTCCACGGCTCTCAAGTAAGTCTTTCAGCATGGCTTTCCTGCAGGCTGCATAGCTGGTCATTCACTGTGGTGGTTTGGAGTGTCCCAGTAACTGGAGGGAAGATCCCACCGCTGCCAACCAATGTAACGGCACCCCAAGTATGGAATGGGTTAACGCCGTTTAGGATATTCCCTCTCAGAACACACATCCACTACCGCCCCTCCACAGCCAGGTGACCGCTTTCCATAGGATTAATTCTTCCAGAACAAACGAGACAATGCTCCGTGTTGAAGTTCCAAAACAGGGAATGACTTTATAACAAGCACAAGGTAACATATTTCTCTTCAAAACCCTTCCCTCCCATCCTTGGGGAACAGGGCGGGTTAAACTGTCCAATGACAATGGTGATACAGGTCAGGTGTGTTCAAACTTCTCCTTCAGTAAACAGTCTTAGCAGGAGGGGTGATTCCCCCCCCCTCACAGAAAGACACTTAGACATCCCATAATAGGCAGCCAGACGGTCTACCAGCTCCAATCCACATCATCACAGTAGCAGACTTAATTACCACAAGCCACAATAGACAATAGAATGTAATCACACCCCATCCCATCACAGCATTTAGGACACCACAGCCCACACACAATATATACAATGTATATACAGCATTGAATATGACTATCCCAGATCATGGTGGGGTTCTCATTCCCCCTGTGCCCCAAGTGACCCCTGTCACATAATCGATTATGAAAATATCACTAGCACTCACACTGCAGCAAACCAGAACCAGAAGTGAACCACACCCGGGCTGGGACTAATAGTTAGAAGTGGTCCTGGGGGCGTTTCGTTTTACCAGGCCCAGGTACGGTTCAGACCACTCACACTACCCAAACAAACTCAAACCCCGGGGGCTAAATTGTTCAGGTTGCTAGTGTCACTCTTACATTAAGAGCAAGTGACTGAAGGGCATTGTTTTGTTATAAACACTGAATTTCATGTTTATTTAGCAATTGTAAGGACCCTGCCTTATGCTGTAGAGTCCATAATTAAATTTGGCATGTGTTGTTGCTAGGCTGTAACCATTCTGAGAAACACAGACAATCTCCTGCGCTCGGTAGCTCGATCACTTAGTAGTACAACCAGAGCCTTCCGTTGGAATAGGGACAGACCAAAAATATTGCTGCCCTCCTCAGAACAATGGGTAGTCTTGGGACTAAAATGTAAAAAAGGAAAAAGAAGGGCACACGACCTTGTGCATTACCAATGGCAAGGTTTAATTCATAATATGTACAAAGATCATGGCTACTCACAAAACATGTTAAAATGCAAGCGTATACACCACTCCGTCAACAGGGATAGATGCCTCCTGAAGGCCTTCTACTGGAACCAGACAGCCGGAGAGTCCAGACGACACATATTACAGCTTACGCATTACAAGGGCGAGCCCTCTTCCTCAGAGCCAAAGTAGTAGTATCCTGACCTCTCTCCGACCCCCTTTATACAGTTGTAGCACCCCCCCAATATTTGGCGGTGCTATGCGGAAATTTAGGGGTAGTCTGATCCGGTAGTTGGGCTCAGACCAATCAATGATTCAATATTGCTCTGCTCTGGGTGTGATACTGCCTGGCAGTAGTGTTCTCCGTTGCCTGTAGGTGGCACTGTCACCGCCGGCATAGGTTAAACTACGGGGAGTATCACAGCACCTTGGTGTCCCTTCTCGGCAGCTGTGCAGTGGGCGTGGTCAACCCACTGTGCATGCTGGGAGAGGGTACATAAGGGCCAGACGCCATTTGGCGTGAGGCGATTCCAGGGAGACCCCAAGGCGCAAGGGGGACCTCTGGTCCAGTGAGTGTGCCTCATGGCCCGCATGGCACGGGGTGCGCGAGTGTGTTTAGGCTTTGGGCACCCTCAGCCCGAGGCCCTGTTGCTGCGTCGTGGGCCCAGCTCCGCTGGCAAGGGCCTACGCTTCAGAGAAGGATCCCAGACTGCCCGCTTGTAGGGGGTCCATCTCAATGAAAGGAGTCCAGGGGAGGATCAGTCCCGGGAGATTAGCAACCGTACTGCTGTCTCAGGGAGAGGCCTGGAAACTCGCCTAAAGAGGGATTCATCGTCTCTGATATCCGTGCTCCATCCCGGCTGCTAGGACCGCTCTCATAGGGACTATCCGGGTGAGCAATACCCACTCAGGCTTGAGTGGCGACGAATATAGACATTAAACCTTAAGTGTTGCGTTCCTGAACATTCACCTACTTCTTTCAACTTCCTACTCTCTCTCTCTTCAAGTTGACTCAAAGAAAAAGAATAAAGCCTTGCTGATTAGGTTTTACTCCTGTGTGGACATTGGCTTTATTACAAGAGATTGCTTTGCCTAGACAACGGAGCTAAGGGATCCACTCTAGAGAGGTAATTGCTGCAGACCCAAAACAAAACCAGCCGGTCCCTTAAATGCAGGTAAGTGCTACACAGTATATGTGTGTGAGTGTTGTAGTCACATGTCTAGGACGACGCCCACCACAGGCCACTAACCCCCACACAGGGGCATACAATTAACCCTTCAGTCCTCACTACACCATGAGCCACTATTCCATCTACACAGTATTTATACAGAGGGGATGACAATAGCTACCTACAGTGTGTGGGTGGGAGTTGCCAGCGTTCAGGGATCCCATGCTGCCATCTGACACCGAGCCTTCTTTTACCATGCCATCACCGTAGAATTATCATCCCATCTCTCAGTGGGACGCACGCCGACCGCATACCCGGAAGTGGCGGTGGATATGCGTTCCACCCGCCCCTTCTGGTGTCGGCAGACGTCACTTCCGCCCCATCGATGCGCTGTTTGCATGCCAGTAGATGACCCAGAAGCAGCGGTAGATATGCGTTTCACCCACTGCTTCCGGTATCAACAATCCTGTCTTCCGCCCTACCCGAGTGCCTTGAATGTGTCATATTTACAGCGCCGCCCATACATGGGCCGGCCATTGAAATATACATGGACCAATAACCTTTGTGGCCCTTAGTCTATGCGCGGCACAGTCAGCTAATGCCCCGCACAGACCAGGGATTGGGACGAGGATAAATAACATTAATATTAATAATAGTAGCAATCGTTATACACCAAGTGCCAATCAGCCTATACGGCGGCACTGCTGTTGTCTGTGGGGTCTTATTGCTGTCTGCAGATAATGCAGCAGACCCCTCACTACTCATGTAATAGCCCAATGTTCTAAATAATGGCAATTCAGACGACGATAGGGGAAGCTAGCTAGCTGTGGAGGAACAATTCTAATCTAAGTGGCCTGTGAAAGAGGTCACCCCAACAGGTAACCCCACACTCAGTAAAAAACAACACATACAAATGCGTCTAAACCTAATAGTATGACAGACCACCCATAATTGCTTTTTATATGAATTCACATGATGTCAGAAAAATTATAATAAAAATAGAAATAAAAGTAAAGACATCAGGATGCCGCAATCTTAATAACAAATTGTTAGGTCAGCTACACTTGGGGTCAGATTTACATATTTTCTTGTTGTTCCAGGAGAGGTCCGATACTACCCTTCAGTCCACATTTTTCATATGGGACTACATTAGAAAAACTATAATAATGCGCAAGTGCATGTATACACCCGAACAAACCCCCCCCCCGGTGCACGCCCAGCCGCACGCGTGCACCGAGCATTCCAATGCCACGAGCGCGGTTGCATGCGCCTATTAACAGGCACACGCACACAATACCAGTTGCATTTTGCCCAATCGGTGCCGAAAACACTGATCTACATGGCGAAACCATCTAGGAAAACCCACCCACAATCTTGGTCTAAATCTAAGACAAGGAACTGTCTAAAATCTTATCAATGGTTACCGTAATACATCATACATCATATGAATTATAACTCTCAATACAAAAACTGGCATAATGCCCACCTTGGGACTAGCTATCTGTCCTAATGCAAAACCCACTAAAATTATATACACTAAAATAAATACGATATATAATAAATTGAATAAAAACTATATATGTAGAATATCTTAGGACTAATGTTAAAATTACAAAACTTCATCATAGAGCCGTTAAAACTACCCATAAAATATCCTAAATCCAGGTTGAGACTAGTCACTACATATTGGAACAAAGGGCCCTAGGTACAATGGGAATCAGATATAGTGGGGGGGGGGGAGATTGCACTCAGAACGAGAGAAAGGGGGGATCTACCCTTTATTATACTACATTATGTAGTTCGATCCCTTCGTTGAGGCCATGGGGGACCAGAGAACCCAAAGTAAATATCCAATAGACATGTGCATTCGTTTTCGTCCGAATGCATTTTCGTACGAATTTCAGCTATTTTCGTACGAAAACGAAAGCACAGAATCCGAAAACCGAAAGATCCGACATAAACAAATGCTTTATTTTCGTTTTCGTTGCTACAACAGTTCGATATAGATAGGAGATTCGACGTGACGCTGACAATAACAATCTGTGTCTATCGAACCTGTGGTCGAATGTGCCTAACCTTAACTCTATTAGTCCAAGATTATTCTACATAGGAGAGAAAAGATTCGACATTATAGAGAGAAAAGATTCGACATAGGAGAGAAAGATTCGACATAGGAGAGAAAAGATTCGACATAGGAGAGAAAAGATTCGACATAGGAGAGAAAAGATTCGACATAGGAGAGAAAAGATTCGACATAGGAGAGAAAAGATTCGACATTATAGAGAGAAAAGATTCGACATAGGAGAGAAAAGATTCGACATAGGAGAGAAAAGATTTGTTATTATAGAGGGAAAAGATTTGACATAGAGAGAAAAGATCACTGCTGGAATTGGGTGGGGGAAGTAAAATAAAAATAAAGTTGATGATGAATGTTATTGGCTGATTGTAACCAAAGAGGAGGAGCAGTAAAATAGCTAAAATGACGAAGATTCGACAAAGCATCGAAAGTTAGAAGATTCGACGGTGCAGCAAAACTGTACGACGCTGCAATCGTACATTTCCGGTCAAATGCATCCGCCCATAGGCTATAGAAGAATTCTAATGTTGGTTGACTAGTAATAGTAATGAATAAATATAATTATTACTAGTCATACAACATTAGAATTCTTCTATAGCTTGTGGGCGGAACATTCGACCGGAAATGTATGATTGCAGCGTCGTACAGTTTCACTGCTCCGTCGAATCTTCTTTGAACATTCGACAGACACCATAAGCCTTCAATGACAGATTCGACCTTAATTAATTCAGATTTTCGGACAAATGCAATTTCTAACGAAAAACGAAATAAATAAAAACGAATTTCGGGAGTAACTAAATAAATTTATTTTTCGGACAAAAACGAAATTCCGAAACGAAATATTTCAGTGTGCACATGTCTAATATCCAATAGGCCTCTCTAGTGCACAAAATTTGATGTTTCTTGCCACTGTCAAGGTCATTTGATATAGCCTCGATCCCAAAGACTTTCAGGCCACTCACCGAACTATCATGGGCCTCTTTAAAATGTCTGGATACAGAATCGTTCTCTTTTTCAGTCAGAATGCTACTCCTGTGTTCCCCCATTCTTGTTCACATTGGTTGTGAGGTGCGACCAATGTATAGAAGTCCACATTAGCAAATGAGGCCATAGATCACAAATGAGGTCCCACAGTTGATAAACTGTTTGACCTTGTGGTTCTTTCCATCTGTTCCGTAGACCTCCTTCTTGCGATGGCTCATGTATAGACAATTGCCACAATTTCCAACACTCACCCACATATATAAAGGGGGTCGGAGAGAGGTCAGGATACTATTACTTTGGCTCTGAGGGAGAGGGCTCGCCCTCGTAATGCGTAAGCTGTAATATATGTCGTCTGGACTCTCCGACTGTCTGGTTCCAGTAGAAGGCCTTCAGGAGGCATCTATCCCTGTTGACAGAGTGGTGTATACGCTTGCATTTTAACTTGTTTTGTGAGTAGCCATGATCTTTGTACATTTTATTAATTAAACCTTGCCATTGGTAATGCACAAGGTCGTGCGCCCTTCTTTTCCTTTTTTACATTTTTCCCTTTTTACATTGTAACTAGGGTTGTCCCGATACCACTTTTTCAGGACAGAGTACAAGTACCGATACTTTTTTTCATGTACTCGCCGATACGATACTTTTTTTTTAATGTCATGTGACAGTTTTCAAACCACAATACAGACTAATGATATCTTCTTTATAATTATGAAGAACTCTAACTCAAGACATTATAAAAGAATAAAACTGTTTTATTTGCTTGTCACGCAGTAATAAAAAAACTCAAAGAATTTTCACAGAACATGTTGATAAATACAAAAAATATATTTTACAACATCAAAATATATTAATAACAACAATAAATAACAAATGTAAAACCAACCAACCAAAAGTGCAAAACAGTAAACAACCATAACAGTGCATTGTTAATCATGGGCAACAGTATGGGTTGAATTAACAGGCAATATAGCTAATAGAATTATTATTTCTCAAAAGTTAGTGGCAAGTTATTTTTAAGGAATAAAAGCATCTCTGCATGTTCAGCCATAAGCCTGTTTCTGCTATCAGTAAGGACGTTAGACGCTAAGCTGAACAGTCTTTCACTTTCAACACTACTGCATGGGGCAGAAAGAAATTTTTGGGCCATTTTAGCCAGAGTTGGAAATCTGACTTTATGAACTGCCCAGTACTTCAGGGGTTTCTCTGAACGAGGTACAGTGATCTCTCCCAGGTAAGCTTCCAGCTGTATAGTAGCAGCTTTTGGAGCACTGCTCTCAGCAATTTCAGCAAATACACTGTCCAGACTGGTTCCTGGCTGGTCACGGTGAGGTCTTTTGGAAGCTGGTTCTTCATGTTCCTCAGACACAATTGTCTCTTCAGAAATGTTTTGCACTTCCAGTATTAACATTTCTTTTGCCTCCCTGGAAGTGTCTGAATTACAAAAAAATCGATCTTTATACCTAGAATTAAGAAAAAAATAAACCATGAATCAAATCAATGCAGCATATTCTTTATGTGAAGAAAAAATTTACATTTTATAGCAGAAAAATTAACATTACCTTGGATCGAGTAAAGTTGCGATACAGTAAAGTGGGTTTCGCTCAGTATCAGAGAAGCGCTTCTGCAAAGCAGCAAGCAAAGTGCTCTTCATTGTTTTGATACCATGGTCGTCATCCACTTTTGATAACACTTTCTGCAACACTGTGACTGCAGGAATTACATCAGAGGCAAACGCATCTGAACAACTCACTTGGCGAGTCATCTCTTCAAAGGGAGCCAAGATATTGATCAACTTCTCTATCAGATTCCACTGGTTTGCAGTAATGGTGGCAGGGAGCTCATGTTCAGACACATACACTCCAAGGGCCCGTTTCTGCTCAAATAGAGACTTCAGCATGTAAAATGTGCTGTTCCAACGAGTCTGCACGTCTTGCTGGAGTCTTCTTACTGGCTGACCAAGCTGTATTTGGATGTCCTGCAGCCGAGAGTATGCCAGGTTAGAGTGCTTGAAGTGGCCAATTATTCTGCGCCTGACTCCCACAGCATCTGCAATGCTGCGCTGTGATAAAAGTCCCTCTGAGACAGCAAGCTGCAGTGTATGTGCAACACATGAAATACTAGGAAGTCCAGCATCTTCCATACCTTTTACCATGTTTTTAGCATTGTCCCGGACCACAACATGAACAGAACTTTTGGGAATCGCCCAAGTCTGAAGCATTTCCTCAAGAATGTTCGCTATTGCTTGACCGGTGTGGGAGCCTTCAAATTTCGTAGCATGGAGCATGACCTGATGCAACGAGAATTCGCCATCTATCCACTGCGCCGTTAAACTGATGAGAGAGAGTGGACTCACACTACTGCTCCAGATGTCTGTGGTGAAGCTAATTGCCTTTATGTCCTTCTGCAACATGATAGTAATGTGCGTTTTAACCGTGCTGTGGATCTTTGGTAAGATGACGTCTGTAATGTAATGGCGACTGGGAATGTCATACTTCGGCTCCAACACATTAAGAAATCTCTTAAAACCCATGTTCCCAACAATTGAAAGAGGTTGATCATCCAGAATAATAAATTGGGTGAGCGCCTCTGTTATCTTTACAGCTCTGGGGTTGTCTCTTGACAGCTTTTCTCTTCTGGCAAAAGTTTGCTGCAAAGTTGGCTGCTGAGTGTTACTGCTAGTGCTGGCGGTACATTCTCCATGTTCAATTTTATGTTTTAGTTTCAAATGTTTTATCAGATTACTGGTATTGTAAGAGCTGATTTTTGTACCTCCTCTGGATAATTTTGCAGAACAAAGTTTGCAGTCTGCCATTCGTGGGTTGTCCTCATTAATTTTAAAATACTTCCACACAGCTGACATTCTGCTGGTGTCTCTGTGCAGTGTGCACTGAAACACTCTGATAATTTGCGCGACCTTGGGTGAAAAAAGCAAAATAAAAAATTAAGCATCCATTGTTTAATTACTCTATATCGGGCACTCTCACCCCCTTCCTGCCCAGGCCAATTTTCAGCTTTCAGCGCTGTCACACTTTGAGTGACAATTGCGCAATGCGCAGTCATGCTACACCGTACTTTTTTTTGGTATAATTTTTTTTCACACAAATAGAGCTTCTTTGGTGGTATTCATTTTATTTAATCACTGCTGTGTTTTATTTATTTTTTTGTTAACAAAAAAAAAAAGCCTTTCTTAGGTTCCAGGAAAAGGGGAAAGCTGCGCCAAGTAAATGAAAGATTAAATACAGTATATGATGAAGGTTTGAGGCTGAGCAAATAAATAGTCCATATGAAGAACCAGTCCTCCTTAAATGGCACCACAGTGACTCCATGTCCCTTACATTGGTGGTCAGTGAGAACAATGCTCCTTACATTGGTGGTCAGTGAGAAGAATGTTCCTTACATTGGTGATCAGTGGGAAGAATGAGTCCTTACATTGGTGATCAGTGGGAAGAATGTTCCTTACATTGGTGATCAGTGGGAAGAATGAGTCCTTACATTGGTGATCAGTGGGAAGAATGCTCCTTACATTGGTGGTCAGTGAGAAGAATGCTCCTTACATTGGTGGTCAGTGAGAAGAATGTTCCTTACATTGGTGATCAGTGGGAAGAATGAGTCCTTACATTGGTGGTGAGAAGAATGTTCCTTACATTGGTGGTCAGTGGGAAGAATGCTCCTTACATTGGTGGTCAGAAGGAAGAATGCCCCTTACATTGGTGGTCAGAAGGAAGAATGCTCCTTACATTGGTGGTCAGTGGGAAGAATGCTCCTTACATTGGTGACCAGTGAGAAGAATTCTCCTTACATTGGTGGTCAGAAGGAAGAATGCTCCTTACATTGGTGGTCAGTGTGAAGAATGCTCCTTACATTGGTGATCAGAAGGAAGAATGCCCCTTACATTGGTGGTCAGTGGAAAGAATGAGTCCTTACATTGATGATCAGTGGGAAGAATTACATTGGTGGTCAGTGAGAAGAATGCTCATTACATTGGTGGTCAGTGGGAAGAATGCTCCTATTTTATTATCTGCGAGTTGGAATTTAATCACTGCTGAAGAAACACCCGGCAACCTTGAGGAACCTCTAATTTTTCACATTAAATGACTGGATTTTACAGTTCTATTAAAGCGGAGTTCCACCCAAATTTGGAACTTCCACTTTATCCACTCCTCACCCCCTTACATGCCACATTTGGCATGTAGTTTTTTTTTGGGGGGGGGAGTGGGGGCTTCAGTAGGAGTGGGACTTCCTGTCCCACTTCCTCCTTCCGCCCTGTGGTCGCCTAGGCGATACGTCATATCGCCTTGTGGCGGCCCCTCCCTGTAGGCGATCACCTGGGACGTGACAGGTCCCAGGCGATCGCCTGTACACTCAGAGAGCGCTGCGCCGTTCGCCAATGCGCAGTGAGTGCCCGGCCGTGAAGCCGAAAGCTGTCACAGCCGGGTGCCCACACTATGAATGGAGGCCCTGGCGGAGAAGGGGGGAGAGGAGCGGAGCATCGCTGGACAGTGGAACAGGTAAGTGTATGTTTATTAAAATCCAGCAGCTACACTTTTTGTAGCTGCTGACTTTTAATAAACATAAAAAAAGTCTGGAACTCCCCTTTAAGCACTATAGGTGCAATACAGAATAGCTGTCAGTGGGTGGAACTGCAGTTCAGGTGATTCCAGGGAAGAAGCCCCCCCCCTCCCCCCCCAAGATGAGCTCACATCCTGCCCACCTGAAGAGTTAGTTCTTATTCATGAGAGAGCCCCCCCGCCGCCATTCTTAGTGGTTAATTAATGGCTTATCTAAACTACCCCCTCCAACATCGAAAAAAAAAACAGGCAGGAGAGTCAGGGCACAGGGCACAGAGTCAGGGCACATCGAGCAAAATACCAGGGTGACCATCACAAAGACAGGCAAGGAAACCTTTGGATCGTAACAGGGGAGGGAGGAAGGAAAAGAAGTGTGTGCATGTCACCCCGCTCTCCACCCCCCGCCCCGCTCTCCGCCCGCTCTCCGCCCCCTCTCTCATCAGTCGGACTGGGATTCGGGAGCATTTGTGTGCAACTGACTGTGTCACCAATTAGACTGAAGACTCCTCTGCTCTCCGCTCTGCTCTGGTCTCCGCTCTGGTCTCTGCCCCGCTATCCTCCCCGCTCTCCGCTCTGGTCTCCGCCCCGCTCCCCGCCCCGCTCTCCACCCTGCTCTCCGCCCACTCCCACTCTCTCAAAGTATCGGACTGGGTATCGGGAGCATTTGCGCGAGTACAAGTACTTGCGCAAATGCTTGGTATCTGTCCCGATACCGATACTAGTATCGGTATCGGGACAACCCTAATTGTAACCATTCTAAAACATTGTTTCATTTTTCTCAATGGGTTGATTGCTTCTACCTGTAACTGTTAAAATGGTAGTAAAGACCGCTTTGTGATTTTTACCTACAGCTAGGCTTGTATTAAAGCTTGAAAACAAAAAAACAAAAAAGGGCATATGGGTGTGCTGAGCACACAGTTAATTACTCACTCGCAATGTTAACCCAATGCGGGCAGTGTCTCTCTAGTCATGTAGAACTGCATATACAAAAAAGGGGGAGTTGTCCCACACAGAAACTGTGAGGGACCAGAAGACCAAATGAGTGACACCAATTCAATGGGTGAGGATTAGAAAAATAGTGAAAATTTATTGATAGATAAACAATTTAAATATCACAAAAAGCTCTCTTAAATGAAGAGAGTGGAGAAGGAGGGTGGCACGGGTGCTTCATACCCAAAGCTTATGTGGCAGCAGCAACAACATCTGAGACAAAAGGTCCGGACCTTTAGCGGAATACACGGCTGCTATATGGAGGATGACTGACAGATGCCTCTGCAGATAGGCTCCCCAAGACGGGTATCGTATGCTTGATTGCAAGCCATGCTTTGCATTGCCTGTATCTGCCACCCCTTGGGTGCATCTATGTATTCAGTGAATTACACCTCTTTCCATATATGAGCTATGTATTCGGACTCTCATAGTATGTGATATTTCTCACTATACTTCCACCTGCTATCCACATTATCTCTGGGCGCATCACGCAAGATATGCCATTCATTTTTTGTGCATTTAGTGCTACTTTCAACTTTTATGCTCCAATTGAGCACCAACATGGACCCTCAGTTCTTGTCGCAGTTGAACTTTGATTAGAACACATGTTTGCAGTTCTTCAGTTGGAATAGTGCATTATTGGAGCTTTTCACTCCCCATATTGTGCTCCTTTGGAGGCCTCTCGGTTCTCCTTCTTTTCCTTCCTCTTCTTCCCACCCCCACATTCCTTCCATTGGGCTTAAGCCTTCCAGGGATCTATGTGTGGATGCCTATGTCTTATCACATTATTTAATTGCACTTTACGACCCTTTTGTCGTGACATATTCACCCACACAGAGACCACTGGCGTCCGGACAATTTTTGTATTGTGAAAGATTTTTTGCTTAAACGTGCATCCTCACAGAGTGATAATGTGGATGCATAGGTATGAGTGTGCCAACGTCCCGATATTTGAGAAGAGAATATGCTAACAAAGCTAAGATAACTGACTTTTGGCGGCACACAGGTAAGTCAAGTAAAAAACTAGGGATATTTTATTAGTAGAAAAAGTATAATAAGAGATACACAAATACATTCACAAATGTTATAAAATATTCTTGATTTGTATATGGCCTAGGGTAATACTCAAATGCTGCTTCAAAATATTCTGATTAACATAAAGTAACCTCAATGTATAAAAAATACAGAGAATACAGAACAGATATTTAGGCAGTATACATATCCAGCATAGGGTATTTAACCAGAGGTCCAATGTAAGAAAAACATGGTCTGTTTGAGTCCTGTGTTTTGTATTATTTTTTGTGACTCCTTGTGGAGACTGGTTCCTTTGCTAACCATTCCACATGCCTAGTGTCAGACTCCCAGCCATTGTTTACTCTCTTCATTTAAGAGAGCTTTTTATGATATTTAAATTGTTTATCTATCAATAAATTTTCACTATTTTTCTAATCCTCACCCATTGAATTGGTGTCACTCATTTGGTCTTCTGGTCCCTCACTGTTTCTGTGTGGGACAACTCCCCCTTTTTTGTATTAAAGCTTACCTGTAGATAAAATGAATATTTCCTATTAGGAGATATTCACACTGGATGCAGCAGGTGACCCGTACGGAATGATGTCATCAGGGCCATGGCCACTCACACAGCTGGAGCCCGCGAACCCGGAAGGAAGACTGGGGGGCTTTGTTCTAAGGTATGTATTTCACATTGTGCTATTATGCAATGCGTACTAGTACATTATGCAACTGTCCTATAGGGGAATATTTTTTTTTTTTACTACAGCAGTTTATAACTGCTGTAAGGATACTACAATAAGCAGCATGGGAAGTGTAATCTAACAAATAACCCAACCAATCCCCAAGGGTATTTTTCAGAGGTATGCTTTGGGGAGATAATAAATATTTGGATCAGCTTTCCAGAGGGCTCTCTTTCCTACTGGGCTGTGTCTGAGCAGGAGGCGTATTTGAAATGTCTCTTTATTTCGGACTTACCTCAGCTTGGAGCACATGCCAGGGGTCCAAGGGCTAAGGCTAACTGCTGCAGTATATATATATCTATATATATCTATATATAGATCTATATATATATGAAGCTGAACTGAAAAAAAATCTTGCCCACCGAGCCACCTGAGAGATGCTTACACCCCCCAACACTGTTTTCTGCAGACTTACCACTCCCAGTTGCTGTCTCTCTTCTGTGTTCAACTTCCTGTGAGACTAGACAATCAATGTCAGCTCCACTTAGGGTGCATCTTTACAGTATTTAAGAAGGTTCACATGTCATTATGGGAGCACTACAGTCTGAAAAGAAGCACTGTCCGCATCGCTGCTAAGAGAGAAACATTGAACTGTCCTGAAGATGGCAACAAAAAATGTACGTGTAGGGTTTTTTTTTTTTTTACAAATACTTATGAAATCAGGAAGGGTGATGGAGAGGGGGTAGTTGTGCTACAGTCCTGCTTTAAAGAGTCAGTCCACTCAAAAGTGAAATTAAGAGACAGGTGAAGCCTGACCACCTGAGTCAACACCTGATTTTTCTTGCATGCACAAACAGCAAAATCCCCTTCCTACAATTTCCAATTCTGCTTCTGCCCAACATTGCTTGTTTGAGACCATGAGGAAGTGGGATGGCAACAGCTGGTGTTCAGAACCAGCAACTTGAGGAGTAGATATCTTACCAATAACCACCTAAAAGATGTAATAAATTATCAGATGGTTTCACTTTCCAGCATTAAAAACTGAAAAAAATCAAATGATAATCTCTCGATCTAGCTGTTTTAGGCTACACTGGGCAATCATCTAAAATGTCTATCATGGTCTTGCAAACCAAGCTATGGTCAGGAGAGGATGTAATCTGGTATATTGTAAGATGTTTTGCAATCACTTTTGTTTTTCTCTTGATTTACTGATTCCAGAGATGCCTCCTCCTCTCTGCTAGGGAGGATAAAAAAAAAAATAATTTATTCTTAAGAAAGTGCTGCCCAGTGCCCACCATAGCTGCCTGTGGACAAATAGATTGTGCCTCCGTGTCCTACTGCCCTCTAATGTCTGTGGCAGCCTTTAGGATTTTAGATTTAAATCATGTCAGAGTTGATTGCTTAAACTGTGATACTGATTACATTATCTGGAGCACTGGCATGTTGATGCCCTTACGCTATCTGGAGGTTTTCCACTTCACCTTGTTGATATGCAAACTACAGTGTAATTGGTATTTAGCTGAAAAGCTGTTCACTCTCTGTACTCAAGATTATTATCAGCAGATACAAAAGATATCCAGCTGTGAGTGCACCCACAGCAGTTCATGCTCCTAGGAGACCCCCTACTGGAGTTTTCTTTAGGCCTCGTTCACACTAAGCGCTAAAGATTCCACTTTTAGGAGCATTTGACATTTTTTTCTGCCTCGGTGTTAGCCTGTGTGTCCATACACACATAGATATTTACAGGCGTTAGAGGCGAAAACAATGCTTGTAAATGCAAGTTAACGCTAGGCACGTTTAGCTCTTGGCGATGTCCAGAATAAATTATTATTCTGGCCAATAAAATGAATAAACGCCCAAGTGCACCTAGATCCATCAAAATGCATTTACAAAAATGCAGCTTTAGGCAAATTTTTTACGCTGTGTGCATGAGACTTTAACAGAAGAGGTAATCAGTCAAATGATCAGAAAGTAATCAGAGAGAATAAGGCTTGCCATACACGATTCATTTTTTTTCATCAGCAGGTTAAACAAAAACAAAAGAGCCAATTCTCCCATCCTAGAATTTGAGGTGGATGAGCGAGGTCCTTCCACTATGGTGTTGTATTCAGATAGCAGGGAGCATTCCTCGCCATCAGAATAAAATGAACAGTGTTGCTGATGGCACTGATCATTTGGGAAAAACCTGACAGATTGGTTGAATACAAGTGGATCAAAATGTAGCACCCTCCTATGTAGGTGCTAGGATTAGTGTATTATAGTTCTTGGTTTCTCTGCTTAACAGAGACAGCTAGGTAAATTTATTTGCTGTCTGATAACAGACAGCAGTGATCGGCTAGTATAGTCTGCGCAGTGTTCTCTGGTGCTGCTCATGCTGTCTTGAAGTTTCACACTGTCCTAGCAGCTATGGAAAGTGTTGGACAGTAGGCAGAAACCATACAGATGGAAGCATGAATATTCATACAGTTCTGGTCAATTGCAAGAGGAGGTGCCCATAGGCATATTGGGTGCATGTATTTATGTTCAAGGAGCACATGGGCTCTTGGTCATTCCTAGCAGAGGATTGCACAAGGCTGGGGTAGAGGCGTTGCCTCCCCTGGCACTTGCTGCCATGTGGCCTCAGATGGGCGACATAAGTTTAACTAGAAAAGGAAGTTAGAGTCCTCTGTGTGACTAGTTCAATTTGGAGTATCCTACTATATCCCTTCTCTATCCAGGTTCTCTGATAAAACAAAAAAAAACCAATAGACTGGTCACTGCAAATAACAAGCGGAAGTGTGTGTGCACTTGGCTGTGTAAATCTACCTTGTGCCTAGCTGCAGATGCTATGGGGGCCCTCGTGTGTGCTCGCTTCCGAGCTGGCTTTGTGTGTCCATAAGATATACAGACGCGGCTCTGCCTCACTCTCTGCTATTTCCTCACTTGCTGTGATTGTCAACTGCAGGAGCAAATGGCTCATGCTGCTGTGTCTGAGCCAATGAGGAGAGAGAGAGCTGGGAGATACTCTGCTCTTGGGAACATCGCTGAATCAAGATCGTTCTCAGGCATGTATAGGGGGGGCTGTAGAGGAACTGCTTACAGAAGTTGTTTTAACAATAATGCAGAAAATGCATTAAAAGAGAAGTATGGGTTTGGGGGTTTTCCCCCATCATACTGTAGCAGGATGTCCATATGTAAGAAGGAATCCGGCTCCCTCCGGTGGTATAAGTGTTACAATGCAACTAATGCACTTTGGGACAGATATCAGCTAGGAGAAAAGACTTTGTTGCTTTTAGTAAAAGACAGACTACATTACCCAGGGTGCATTGCAACACCGCAAAGCATTCTGGGCAGACTACTTAAACCAGGGGAGGGGCCAGCGTCTCTCTCTCTGGATCCAGCTCTCAATCAAGCAGGAAGTTGGCACGGAGGCCTGCTTCCTAAGGATTAGGCCAGAAGCCTGGGCCTAAATTACGGGAGTGCCTGAGTGATTTCCAGCAGAGGATCGTCCACAGCGTCCTGTGATTGCCCAGCAGAGACCGGAGTCGTCCATCACCATATGCTGTTAGTGACGGAGTCCGGAGACTGCAGCTGAAGCAGAAGCGTGGAGATCGAGTGATCGGGACAAGCCAGAGGAGACTATCTGAAAGTCGGGCCTGTTTGGTGAGAAGGGCACCTGCCCAGAATTGACTACTACCTTAGAGGAAAGTGATTTAGTTAGTGCCAGCCATACTTCACCTATCACGCCACAGCTTGCGGCCTAGTGTATCTCACTGGAGACTATGTGATCAGAGATTGGTGCATCCGTCATTAGTGGGTGGCAGGCACACGAGTACTCAGGTATATTGCGGATAATTACAGCATCTTGTTGAAACCCTGTGGATTACAATTTAACTTGTGCACCGACGGTGGCTAGCGAAGACTTCATTGGAGAAAGGAACTTTGAGTGGGACGCAGATAGGCCTTGCTTACCTATTATAGGGAATGAACACGTGCAAGGTATTGCAACAAAGGGGGAGCTCGCGAGCAACCAGTTAGCCGTGCAGAGACACATATAGATACATGTACATATATATATATAGCTGATGTTATTTCCTGTTATTACCTAATCTCAGTGATACCTATCCTTATTGGTTTATTGACTCTGCAATGCGCATGCAGAGTCAACTGTGTGTATTAATGTGATTCTTTTCCCTTCCCTTTTATACTGAGTAAAGGTACCTTTGATTAAGCATATAACTTGTGTGAAGTATCTCTGTCACTTAGAAGGACTAGTGACCAGCAAAGGTAATAACATTTACAGGTTATTGTGTGATGTATGCAGGATTGTGTCTCCTAATACTCAATAGGTCTCACACTCCTTATTCATATCACTTGTGCTAAGGGAAGGTTTGAGCCACTTCCAGGGGTTGATAGGCAGGACGTAGACCCAAATCAAACAAACAGCAGCTCCTACGGGGGTAGTGCTACAATACTTACCTAGGTGGATGCAGCATCGGTCCGGCACCCCTACACTGAGGGTGTCAGTCCAAGCACCTGGTGGATCCAGACTTTATTGTCATGATGACGTGGTGCCTGGACTGATCTTGGTGACGTCAGCAGAGAGCCGACTTCACACCGCTCTCTGCTGAAAACAGGTCAGAGGAGTGCAAAACGAATTGCACTCCTGTGACCCATAGAAGAAGCCCAACCAAATGAGCTTAGGCTGGTCTTCTCCTTTAACGTAAAAAAACTTCTGCCTTTAGAACTACTTTAAGGGCTGGCCATACATTGATCAATTTTTTTGTAGATCAGCCTGCCGGCTGATCAAAAAGCTGAACAGATTGCCCATCCACACTTTTGAGGTGGATGGGGAAATCCTCCCCTCTGCGCTATTGTATTTTGACAGCGGAACTCCTTCACTGTCAACATACAGTAATAAAGCACTACAGCAGTTTGACTCCTCTCTAATGGGAACGACCATAGGTGGATCGAAATTCACCTGGTCTCTGCTGGACTGGCCAAATTTCGATACATCTGTGGCCAGCTTTAAGCTCTCTTTTAGGCGGCCGACAGGCTGAATGAAAAAGAAACTAATGGATAACCCCCCCATCCACACAAGCAAGGTGGTTGGAAGAATTCCCCTGCTGGGACATTGTACTCTGGCAGCTTCACTCTTTGCTGTCAGAATACACTGATTAGTGGCTGCAACCAATCAAAAAAAAGCTTTTCAGTATGATCTAACAATCAACTTCTGTCGAACAAGGAGGGCCTCACATAGATCAAAATTTTAAATTGGATGAAGCCACACTAGACAAGTGAAAAACAAACATGCAATTAGTCCATGTACCACAGATAATAGTGCATAAATCTTGAAATAACTTTCAACACCAAAAAATTGTGATATGCAAATAGTCCATATGACACAGATAAATGTGTATAAATCTTGAGATAACTTTCAACACCACCATACACTTGTGAACCTCCACCACATAAAGTGCGTGCTTACCGGAAAGCAAGCTACCATAATCTTGCGGCTATCAACCCAGCCAGGGCCTTTATCCAGGAGGTATAGGGATAGCAGCTCACATACAGAAACTCGGTATGATGGGGCAGGAACAAACAGCAAATGACCAGGGAGACTCGACAATCCAATAGTCACGGATGTAGACCATGCATTATCCAAAATAGAAAGGAGCTCACCATAGTGTAAATCGTATCATACAATTTTATTAAAACTAAAAAGTTGCACTTACAAGAAGTGAATGATAAAACATCAAGGTTTAAAAGCCAGCCGGCTCGCGAACATCCGTCTACTCGGAATCACAATGCGATGACGTCAGCACACCACTTCTCCCAACACGCTTTTTGTCAAACTCTGACGAAACGTGCCCCAGGACGACGTGTGTCCAAATGTGCGTTGGGAGGAGTGGCATGCTGAAGTCATCGAACATTAAGGCTGGGTTTACACTGTTTTGTGTGCAAGTAAACCTGGTAATGCACATGTGTAGGTGTGAATAGGCCAATTTAATTTTCTTTGTCTTTTACACTAAACTGTAGCACATTGGTGTGAACGAGCCACATGGGAAAGAATTGGATTTCTACTTGACATACATTTTCAGGCAGCAAAATTAAAGAGGTTTGCTTCATCAAAGCAGACAAGTATGAATATGCCCTTAAACTATGCAATATACTAGTATGAATCAAACCATTACAATTAGAATTTAAAAATACCTTTTTTTTTTGTTTTATTTTTGTTTACAAAAAGACAAGTAACTGCTTTTCAGTGCTTTATCCAAGATCCAAGGTGTGGGGGCGGAGACACCTTGTGACAATAGGCAATGTCATGTCACCTGAAGCCAGGTGACAGATGCACTCTGTTGGGGTCAGGAGTGCGTAGCTAAGGTAGTGAACCCTATGGCTGACTGCTGCGGATGGAACTCTAGGTGGTTAAGGAAGGCAGGTCCACTGGAGCACTAACAGGGATCCCACAGGAAGCTAGAGCCTAAGTTTCCCCAGGGCGCGGAGTCTAAGATCCAGCAGGTGTTCACCAGAGCCTCTAGTGGTGAGGAGGGACTGGGCTGCAACTGGATCAAGGTCGTGGCCCCCAGAGTCTCCCAGCTCACGCTCACGGTAGGCTATAGAGGATAGAGGGGAAGCAGCAGCTCAGGATACAAGAGATAGTGAGGGGATAAGCCAAAGGTCGGGGCAGACAAGGAAAAACAAAGGCCACGCCAAAGGTCAAGGTCACAAGCAGACAGGGATAGTCGAGAACAAGCCAAGATCGGTAAAACAGAGACAGACGTAGCACACGGCAAGCAGGAACCCAAACACACAATAGCTTAACAAACAACGTTGATCAGCACGGCTGGCTTGCAGTGCACAGGTTAATATAGTGTTCCCTGATAGGGCCTGGGGTGGAGCCATGCTTTGAGGAGAGATTACTTAAGCAGCCAGGTGAGAGTGGCTGGCCTCTAAAAGCAGGACACATGGAGGAGAGGTAGGCTGAGAGACAAACATTACTGCATAACCATGACAGGCAACTTCTGCCAACGTCACATATCTCAACTACTGTCACTGCAGGGCACAGCATCCTGTAGCTCCCAAGAAGAAGTTACAGATGCAATCTGACCATGCAAGGATTCATCTGCTTCCATGCCTAGCATTGTCAAAAAAAAAACAGGAAGTAGGTACAGTGTATAGTGGGGCAAAAGTGACCGAGCAGGTTCACGGGATTCCCCCTGGGATTCCCGGCGGACTTTTTACCGCCGGGAATCCCGGTCGTGTGTACTAGGCATCAGGGATTACATTCCTTTGTCACCACAGTGCTAGTTAGTAAATCCTTTTTTTTTTAAAGCACTAAAATGCATTACAAATCTGGTGAACCTGTCAATCCCCATTATATACAGTGGGGCAAAAAAGGATTTAGTCAGCCACCAATTGTGCAAGCTCTCCCACTTAAAAAGATGAGAAAGGCCTGTAATTGCAAATTATGGTGGAAAATAAGTATTTGGTCACCTACAAACAAGCAAGATTTCTGGCTCTCACAGATCGGTATCTTCTTCTTTAAGAGGCTCCTCTGTCCTCCACTCATTACCTGTATTAATGGCACTTGTTTGAACTCGTTATTAGTATAAAAAACACCTGTCCACAACCTCAAAAAGTCACACTTTAAACTCCACTATGATGAAGACCAAAGAGCTGTCGAAGGACACCAGAAACAAAATTGTAGACCTGCACCAGGCTGGGAGGACTGAATCTGCAATAGGCAAGCAGCTTGGTGTGAAGAAATCAACTGTGGGAGCAATAATTAGAAAATGGTAGACATACAAGACCACTGATAATCTCTCTCGATCTGGGGCTCCACGCAAGATCTCACCCCGTGGGGTCAAAATGATCACAAGAACGGTGAGCAAAAATCCCAGAACCACACGGGGGGACCTAGTGAATGACCTGCAGAGAGCTGGGACCAACGTAACAAAGGCTACCATCAGTAACACACTACGTCGCCAGGGACTCAGATCCTGTAGTGCCAGACGCTTAAGCCAGTACATGTCCGGGCCTGTCTGAGGTTTGCTAGAGAGCATTTGGATGATCAAGAAGAGGATTGGGAGAATGTAATATGGTCAGATGAAACCAAAGTAGAACTGTTTGGTAGAAACACAACTCGTTGTGTTTGGAGGAGAGAGAATGCTGAGTTGCAACCAAAAAACACCATACCTACTGTGAAGCATGGGGGTGGCAACATCATGCTTTGGGGCTGTTTCTCTGCAAAGGTAACAGGACGACTGATCTGTGTACATGAAAGAATGAATGGGGCCATGTATCGTGAGATATTGAGTGCAAACCTCCTCCCATCAGCAAGGGCATTGAAGATGAAACGTGGCTGGGTCTTTCAGCATGACAATGATCCCAAACACACCACCCGGGCAACGAAGGAGTGGCTTCGTAAGAAGCATTTCAAGGTCCTGGAGTGGCCTAGCCAGTCTCCAGATCTCAACCCCATAGAAAACCTTTGGAGGGAGTTGAAAAACCGTGTTGCCCAGCGACAGCCCCAAAACATCACTGCTCTAGAGGAGATCTGCATGGAGGAATGGGCCAACATACCAGTAACAGTGTGTGACAACCTTGTGAAGACTTACAGAAAACGTTTGACATCTGTCATTGCCAACAAAGGATATATAACAAAGTATTGAGATGAACTTTTGATATTGACCAAATACCGTATATACTCGATTATAAGCCGAGTTTTTCAGCACATTTTTTTGTGCTGAAAATGCCCCCCTCGAGTCACCTTTTTGCGCCTGATCTCTCGAAATTTGGGGACCTGGTACCGGCCGGCCGTGGGTCCCCTGGACTCCAAACGTGGCACACATGTAGCCCCACTCTTCCTCTACAAGTGTGCAAAGTTTGTTGTCCAGGGGGCCTACGGCCGGGGAGCACCGATTTTTCAAAGCCGGGCACCCCTTCCATAGACTCCCATGTTAAATGGTAATTTCTCTGGTGACTTTGGGGACCCGGTACCGGCCGGTCGTAGGTCCCCTGGACCCGAACCTTGGCACACATGTAGCCCCATGTTAAACGTCAGTCTAGTCAGTGAGGCATGGGCACAGTGAGGCATGGACACAGTGGGGCATGCACATGGACACAGTGAGGCAAAGTGAGGCACAGTGAGGCATGCAGATGGACACCCTAGGCTTATACTGAAATCAATACGTTTTCCCAGTTTTTTATGGTAAAATTAGGTGCCTCGGCTTATATTTGGGTCGACTTATACTCGAGTATATACGGTACTTATTTTCCACCATAATTTGCCCAAAAAAAATCTTTCCAAATCAGACAATGTGATTGTCTGGATTTGTTTCCACATTTTGTATCTCATAGTTGAGGTATACCTATGATGACAATTACAGGCCTCTCTCATCTTTTTAAGTGGGAGAACTTGCACAATTGGTGGCTGACTAAATACTTTTTTGCCCCACTGTATATAATGGGGATTGGCAGATTCACCAGATTTGTAATGCATTTTAGTGCTTTAAAAAAAAAAAAAGGATTTACTAACTAGCACTGTGGTGACAAAGAAATGTAATCCCTGATGCCTAGTACACACGACCGGGATTCCCGGCGGTAAAAAGTCCGCCGGGAATCCCAGGGGGAATTCCGAGAACCTGCTCAGTCACTTTTTCCCCCTACACACGGCCGGGTTTACCGACAGGAAAACTGCCATTGAGAGCTTTTGTCTGGGAATCCCGGCAGTGTGTAGGCTCCATCGGCACTGCCTCGCAGTGTTTCACATTGAAAACTGCCGAGAACAGAAGCCGCTGGGAATCGCGGCAGGAAAATAGAGAACATATTCTCTATTTTCCTGCCGCAATTCCCGGCAGTTTTCCTGCCAGAAAAACTGCAATTTAGCATACACACGGCCATTTTTCCTGGCGAAAAACTGTCATGGCAGTGTCGTGTGTACGAGGCATGACTATGTATTTAAATTAAAGCGATTGTAAAGGTTTTTTTGTTTTTTGTTTTATATAACAAACATGCTATACTTACCTGCTCTGTGCAAGGGTTTTGCACAGAGCAACCCCAAACCACCTCTTCTGGGGTGCCCTGGCGGCGCTCCTGGCTCCTCCTCTTCATCGGGTGCCCCCACGGAGAGCTTCTTTCCCTGGGGGCACCTGTACGGGCGCGCTCACGAGTCCCGCTGCTGCGTACACTGACACAGACAGCAGGATTTGGCCCGCCCCCCCCCCCCCCCGTTCCCGTGTCACTGGATTTGATTGACAGCAGATGTTGGCGGAAGCGGAGGTAAACAGATGTAAATGGATTATCATCCATTTTTTCATAGAGGTGCATTGATTTCCATTGTTCATCTGTCAAAGGATGGGTGAAAAATGGTAAAACAGTCCACATGTGTAAAAGGGGCCTTTGTGACTTCTTGATTCAACAGGTCTGGCAGTAATCAGGCCTGGGTCTGGCAAGTGAAATTTAACTCAGCTTTCCAAAAAATGTGCTTAATCACTGGAGCACTGAGCAGTGGAGCGGGCGGGAGCAACTGGCTCAGGCTCTCAGTGGATCGCTAAGAGGCTGAGCCGGGTGCCAGTCCAGGCATGTGGGTGGATCCCGACCAGTGGCAGCCCGTCCATAGGGGTGCCTGGGCGCCGCCCCCCCTCCTGTGGTCACCAAAAAAAAAACGGGCCCTTTAAGAGTTTTTTTTTTTTTTTAATGTCTTTTTTCTACACATGGCGGCGCGACCATAGAGGGCGCAGAAGAGCCGCTACCGCTCGCTTCTGCGCCCGGCCATCACTCACCACAACAATACATAGGTTCATGCATTGCATGAACCTATGTATTGCTGCCGCCCACTATTCAGATGGCCGGCCCCTTGAGCGCCGGCCATCTGAGTCACAGCGTCTGATTGGCCTTTAGAAGTGCCTATCAGAGCCAGCAGGCTCTGATAGGCTTCCCGACTACAGCCTGAGGGCTGTAATCGGCTTCTAAATACCTAATGAGAGGACGCACAGGGGTGCGTTCCCTGGCCAATCCGGTTCACCGGGTCTGGTTACCGGTAACCTGATTGGCTGAAGTGACATTGTGGGCGGGAGAAGACATCGAGGACGGAAGAATGACGGCGCTGACTCAAGGAAGGTAAGTGCAGGGCTGGGAGGGACAAACTGGCTGCATATGGGGGAGAAACTGGCTGCATTATGGGGGAGAAACTGGCTGCATTATGGGGGAGAAACTGGCTGCATATGGGGGAGAAACTGGCTGCATATGGGGGAGAAACTGGCTGCATATAGGGGAGAAACTGGCTGTATTATGGGGGAGAAACTGGCTGCATATAGGGGAGAAACTGGCTGCATATAGGGGAGAAACTGGCTGTATATTGGGGGAGAAACTAGCTGTATATTGGGGGAGAAACTAGCTGCATATAGGGGAGAAACTGGCTGCATATAGGGGAGAAACTGGCTGCATTATGGGGGAGAAACTGGCTGTATTATGGGGGAGAAACTGGCTGTATTATGGGGGAGAAACTGGCTGTATTATGGGGGAGAAACTGGCTGTATTATGGGGGAGAAACTGGCTGTATTATGGGGGAGAAACTGGCTGCATATGGGGGAGAAACTGGCTGCATATGGGGGAGAAACTGGCTGTATTATGGGGGAGAAACTGGCTGTATTATGGGGGAGAAACTGGCTGTATTATGGGGGAGAAACTGGCTGCATATGGGGGAGAAACTGGCTGCATATGGGGGAGAAACTGGCTGCATATGGGGGAGAAACTGGCTGTATTATGGGGGAGAAACTGGCTGTATTATGGGGGAGAAACTGGCTGCATATGGGGGAGAAACTGGCTGTATTATGGGGGAGAAACTGGCTGCATATGGGGGAGAAACTGGCTGCATATGGGGGAGAAACTGGCTGTATTATGGGGAAGAAACTGGCTGTATTATGGGGGAGAAACTGGCTGTATTATGGGGGAGAAACTGGCTGCATTATGGGGGAGAAACTGGCTGCATTATGGGGGAGAAACTGGCTGCATATGGGGGAGAAACTGGCTGCATATGGGGGGAAACTGGCTTCATTTGGGGACAAACTAGTAGCGTTTGGGCACAGTGGCGGCAATTGATGATTTTTTTTTTTTCAGTTTGTTTGCGCCCCCCCAAAAAATTTGAGCACCAGCCGCCACTGATCCCGACCATATGATCGCAACCTTTCCCCAGTCTGTATTGACTCTGTGATGGCAGCCGACAGCGTGCTTCAGCCCGCTGTCTGCTGAAAACGGGTCACAGGAGTGCAGAACAAACTTCACTTCTGTGATCCACAGGAGAGGTACAGCCAAACGAGCTTTGGCTGTACTTCTCCTTTAATAAGTAAATTCATCATTGAAAACTACATTTTGTATATACTCAGGTTATCTTTATGTAATATTAAAAAAAATTGATGATCTGAATCATTTAAGTGTGATAAATATGCAACAAAAATAAAAAACACAAATACTTTTTCACAGTACTGTACATTATTTTCACTACTCTCTCCTGTATATAAATAATGAATATCTCAACATTGTCACAGAAGTTGGAAATGCTATTTAGAGGTATCCTAAATATTAAAAATACATTGTAAGATTCTGTGCAACTTTAAAAAGTGGCATTATATTGCTATTTGGATTTGAGTAAAACTCACAACCTTTCAATGTCCTTTACTGCAGAAGAATTATGTCTGATTCACTTCATAGCACATCACAACACCAGATAATAGCTGTACCTGTGTGTTGCAGTGCACGGATTCCTTTTTAATTGCCCCACAATGCATATATACAGTAAAAAAAAGCACAAGCACGCTACAACACACGGATGCAAATATTACGTGTATTGCAGAGTGTTATAGAAAACCAGGGGCAGTTTTATGCTGTATTGAGACATGATAACAGTCAATTCAAAATAAAAAGGCTGCCTAGTGCGATGAGAATCAGTGCATGAAAATATATGTGTTTTAATACCCTAATAATATGAATGAGCTTTTACTGGATACTTTAATAAGTAACAAATATCACCCATTGGAAGGCAATAGGAAAAAGCATTAAGACCTTATGCACACAGGTTTTTGATCCGTACAATGTAAAAAAAAATTTTTTTGAGTGTCTGGGAGGCAGCGCACAGTCCAACACCAGCAGGCGGTAAAAATCAATGTCAAAAGAGAAAAGGGCGCCCTTGGGACTTTAAGTGAGGCGATCACTATAGAGCCAGTAAAAATAGCAGAAATAAATACAGTATATATTTAATTCAAGTAAAAAATAGTACATACATTGATGTCATGAATATCAGCCAATTCATACAAAATACAGAAATTGGGTAAAAATTATTTTGCAAGTACCTGTCAATATTAGCACACAAGCATAGAGTATACTCGACGCGTTTCGCGAGGCTTAGCTCGCTCTTCAGGGGTGGATGCTTGTAGTGTACCTAAAATGAAAGGATATGGTGTATAGTATGATATAAAAGGGTACAGGGTAAGGGGGGAACCCTTGATGTAGAAAACCCCATACTCACCAATGGACATGGCCGGAAACCAGCGCATGTGAGGCCCCCAAACGGCTGCTGTGAATGTCTTGCCAGGGAGCAGAGGAGGCGGGGCCAAACGAAATCCCAACCCGGGTCAAACGGAAGGAGGGCACAGCATGGATAGAGTTTGTGTGTCCCCAAAAGTCTCAATGGGTCCATAAGGAATATTGTCTCTAAACACAAATATGTATGTTAGATAATTGAGGTAATAAGGTAGGTAAGCGTGAAAAAACACATGTGTATCTGTATGTAGATGAAAGACCTGAGCCAAAGGTGGTGAAAGCATAGAGACTGAAGGGGAATATGGTGAAAAGATGCCAGAAACTGGCAGGTGTGATAGGGAAAAAATCTGATGAAAATGCAGGAATGAAAAGAAAGTGAAAATAAACTGGGAGTGTGGGTGTGTGATGAAGACTGTAATGAGAAGACGGGCTACAGGTGAATGCTCAAAGTGAGTCATGTACAAAATGTACATGGGTAGTTTGAGTATTTAGGTAGATAGGCGTACAAAAACGCATGTATATCCAAATGTAGATGAGAGACCTGAGCCCAGGGTAGTAAGAACATGAGGACTGAAAGAGAATGGTGGTGAGAAAATGCCAAGAACTGGCTGTGTGTTAAGAAGGAAAAATCAGGTAGGAAAGCAGAAATAAAAGGAGAGTGAAAATAAAAATAAAATGAAGTGCGAATGTGTGATAAGCACTGTAATGAAAAAACAGGCTGCAGGTGAGTGCTCCAAGTGAGTCATGTGCGAACATATAATGTGTACCTGAGTGGAGAAATTCTGGAGGTGATAGGTTCCAATAGGAGACCTGCACTGGTGTGTCTGACCTCAGTGAGAGAAAGCAAAAAATTAAATCCATGCTGTGCTGATCCTCCAATAAATTCCCCCGGGAGAGCTTGAGAGGCTCCGCCCCCAACGCCATGTATGGATGACTGCGAGGCAAGCGCAAGAGACCGCCCACCACCATGGGGCAGTGTGAAGGCCCAAACACTCCCTCAGATCGTCTAGGTGGTGTGATGCTACCAACCACAGAGATGCCGCAGTAACACGGATGTCATGCGGCTGGTGCAAAAAAAAGCACAAGCACACTACAACACACAGATGCAAATATTACGTGTATTGCAGAGTGTTATAGAAAACCAGGAGCAGTTTTATGCTGTATTGAGACATGATAACAGTCAATTCAAAATAAAAAGGCTGCCTAGTGCGATGAAAATCAATGCATGAAAATATATGTGTTTTAATACCCTCATAATATGAATGAGCTTTTACTGGATACTTTAATAAGTAACAAATATCACCCATTGTAAGGCAATAGGAAAAAGCATTAAGACCTTATGCACACAGGTTTTTGATCCGTACAATGTATAAAAAAAAATGTTTTTGAGTGTCTGGGAGGCAGCGTACTGTCCAACACCAGCAGGCGGTAAAAATCAATGACCTATTGCATTAGGAAGTGCACCCTTAAGCTCAAACACACATGTGTGCATGTCTACATATATTTGACCCCGACACATTGATCTCCCTGCCGACACAGTGCAAGAGAAGAGCATAAACACTTCTCCTATGGCAGAGCCGGTAAGAGGGAGATCTTTCCCATGTTCCTGCTGCTACACAGAGCGATAACACTAATGCATAGGCTTGTGCAATTTGTTTCGTAACAAATCGAAATTCGTCCGAATTTAGCAACTTTCGGACATTCGGAAGCATTCGAATTTCCGAACAAAGCAATTACGAATAAAACCAAATCCGAAATAAATTATATCGCAAATAGCGAATGCCCGAATGTCTTCGGCATAATTCGTTATGAAAAAAGTTACGAATGTACGAATCCATTCGAAGCACAATAACACTCTGCTCTGCTCTCTGCTTCTCCCTCACCGTGCTGAACTCCCTCTCAAAATGGTGTACAGGGGCGGAGGCTATAGCCGCATGTAAAAAACAAAAGTAAAATACGAGATTTCTAATCCATTCGAAGCACAATAACACTCTGCTCTGCTCTCTGTTTCTCCCTCACCATGCTGAACTCCCTCTCAAAATGGTGTACAGGGGGCGGAGGCTATAGCCGCATGTGAAAAACGAAAGTAAAATACGAGATTTCTAATCCATTCGAAGCACAATAACACTCTGCTCTGCTTCTCCCTCGCCGTGCTGAACTCCCTCTCAAAATGGTGTACAGGGGCGGAGGCTATAGCCGCATGTGAAAAACGAAAGTAAAATACGAGATTTCGAATCGTTACAAATAACCGCTATGTATTTAGAAAAGTACAAATCCATTCGAAGCACATTAGGCATAATAGGCAGCGTCGTTGTGAGAGAGACACGGAAAATTACGAATCAACGAACCCAAAAAAAGTCACGAAAGTAGGAGTTGTGTCCAGAATCAACGAAAAACAATGTACTCTATCGAAAGTACGAATTATAAATCAAATAAAAATAAGGCTTACATTAATACGAATCATTCCGATTCAACGAAAAATGTCGCTTGCGAAAATACGAATTAGTGCGAACACGAAAAATCCCGTCTAGCAAAATTACGAACGATTACGAATCAACAGGACCGAAAAGAAACGAACCGAAACTAAGCAAAATTTTCCGTTGTGCACAAGAAACGAACCGAAACTAAACAAATTTTTCCGTTGTGCACAAGAAACGAACCGAAACTAAACAAATTTTTCCGTTGTGCACATGTCTACTAATGCACATGGGGTGATTAGGGTGTGCCTGGGCACACCTGGCATACCCTGTGCGCACGCCTATGAGTATGCCCAAAATGCGTACTGTATGTGTATGCATTTGGGGTTCTAGCCGTATTTGTGTTCCGGCCGTATGTCTCATAGGGCCCTGTATAAGAGTACCACTCTTAACTGCATCCAGCCACATACAGATGCAGTGTATTTCAACCTGTCTTTGATTATTACAGGCTGCTGCTGGCAGTAGGCTGTACACTACACCTATGTTACATAAAAATACCTGTTTTATTATGTTGGATGGGCCAAACCGCTCACGTGCATGAGGCTTAGGATGTGTACTTTCAAAGCAAAATGCAAAATTTTAGTACAATAAAACCTTGGATTGTGAGTAACTTGGTCTGCGAGTGTTTGTTTTTTTTGAATAAATTTTAACTTAATAAACGAGCAATGTCTTGCAATATGAGTAGCAACTGGGTAGAAGCCGGCAGTCACACCGGGTACGATTTAAAGTAGTGCGATTTAAAGCCCGACTTCAACCACTACTTCAGCACTACTTCTGTGAGATTTGTAACGATTTGATATGACTTCAGTGCTACTTCAGTGAAAGGGGCTGTCCATGTCACAGGGAGGAACAGTGATGTTATGAACAAAAGTTTAACTAGCCAAGGATTAATATTTAACTTCAGGATGCCTGCCTACTTAGATGTGCCTCTTTTAATCATCAACCATGTGAGTTGCTAAATGTTGTACCTTCATAAAATGTGACCATATTGCTACACTTAGAGGCGCCTCTCTTCTCTTTTTATACTCTGTATACGCTCCTGCTGAATGCTGCTGGATTCTGCTTTATGCATTCCCTATTTTATTTATAATTTTTTTGTGGTTGTGGAAAGAATTATCTGATTTTCTTTTATTTCTTCTGGGGAAATTCGCTTTGATATACAAGTGCTTTGGATTACAAGCATGTTTCCGGAAAACAAATTATGCTGGCAATCCAAGGTTTTACTGTATTACCATAATGGATATTATTTTGAGAAAAAAAAATATTTTTATGCTAACAGATATTAAAAAACATTATGAATGTGACTTTACTACAGTATATTTGGAATGTGTAAAATTGTGCTTTGTGTCTTCATTACAGTAGACCACAGAGACAAAGGAGAGAAATACAAGAAGAAACACACAAGCAAGGCAGGTAAGCTAATTGTTTACAATTTAAACATACGTGACTGTTTTTTTCATTAGTTCACAATTGGTTTTATTTAAAAGTAGGTGTAATCAATATATTTATAAAGACATAAGCTTGCAGGAGATTAGAATTTTCTTTTATAACGTGACAACATAATATGCAGTGTGGTACACTGAATAATAACTATCAGGGCAGAATATATTTAAAATTAAGTGGTATAGTGGAAAGTTACTGTATATTTTGCAAACAAAAAGTTAATTTTCTGTCTGTAATTTGGTATGAGATGGGAGGAAACTTCAGTTTAGGTGCTAATAGAGGTCTCAATCAAACAAAAAAAAAAACAAGTGCACATAACCCTAGGCTAAGACTGCAATACATACCATGGGCCTAGTCCCTTCTTTACTTCATGAAGCTTTCATGTGGGAAGGGATTTCTTCACTTTTAGAAGATGTAGGAAAATAAAATGAATCAGGATTTTAATGCTCCTTTTAGGCCTCATGCCCACTGGCGTTTTTACAGCTGCGTTTTTTGCAGCTTAAAAACGCCTGTCCATGTTATTGTAAATATTTTTTTTTTTTTTTTTGGAAAAAAAAACAAAAAAAACAAAAAAAAAAACGTCGGAGCTAAAAACGCGACCGCGCGTTAGTGCGCGTTTTTTGCGCGTTAGTGCGCGTTTTTGCACGTTTTTTGACGCTCACGTTTTTTCCTGCCTAATTCTGACGCTGAGGAACGCACTGGCCCTGGGTTTTTTTTACAGCTTACAAACGCCTATGCTCTTTACAGCTCAAAAACGCCTAGGTGGGCATGAAGCTATAGACTAACATGGACAGGCGTTTTTAAGCTGTAAAAAACGCTCAAAAACGCGGCTGAAAAAACGCCCGTGGGCATGAGGCCTTAGAGCTAAACCTGATAAAGCCCTGGTTCACACTGCTGCGTTTTGACATGCGATTTGACATGTCAAATCGCATGTCAAATTGGCAGCATATGCCTGCAATTGCCGGCAATGAAACCGTCCTAATCGGTGCGACGCCGCATCTGCGGCGCTGCACCAATTTAAAAAAGTAGTTTCTGTGCTACTTTTTGAGATTTCGGCCCGCGATTTACATTGACATCTGTGCAGAAACCTGCACAGATGTCTCTGTAATCACGGCTGAAATTGGGACTGCCAGCGGGAGTGAAATCGTGCGAGTTTAGCTGAACTCGCGCGGCTTCACTCCCGCAGCCCAGTGTGAACCTGGGCTACACCAGCCTTGAACCTTTTGACAACAATGGGGAAAGGGAAACTGTTGATGTTTCCAGTGAAGACATTGCACCCTTCCCTTTTTCAGTAATGGCTGGGGGCCGGAGGAGGCAGAGTCTAAATCTGAAGTTATGACTAGCTCTTATAGTGAATGTGGTCACTTCAGTTCAAAACAATTGAAAAATCCTACATTGGTTACAGCCAGAAAACATAAAAGTGGTGGATGGAAAACCCATTAATCCTGACATTAGTTTTTCCTTTCCATACATGTTTCTTAAAAAAAAAATTGTTGTGTCAAGTAGCAAGGCAAGGGGAGGATGTTTGTAGAGCAGTGGTCTCCCAGCTGTGGCCCGGGTGGCCAGATGCGGCCCTTTGCTTACTTTTATCCGGCCCTTGGGGCACCATTTCATCCACTAATACCAACTATGGGGCACAATTCACCACACTGACACCAATGATGGGGAACGTTCACTGACACCAATGATGGAGTACTATTCCTCTCATTGACACCAACAATGGGGCACAATTTCTCCCAATGTCACCAACAATGGGGCCCAATGACACCAATGAAGGGACACAATTCCTCCCAATGGTATGGCACAGTTCCTCCCAATGATGCCAAGGATGGGGCAGAAGGCTCTGCATGACATTTTGGTGGTGGAATATCAGTTTAATCGACCTTTTGGACTTTCATACATCAACCATAAGGATTCACTCTTTGCAAAGACTTTGAATTATTTATTTTTTGCTTGTTTTTTGCACTTGAAAGTATTAGAATGTTTTTCATGCACTAAGTGTGTTATATCACATTTAAGATTGAGTTTATAATCATCTCTTTAAGATTAGCACGATTTTTTGTTTACTGTATGTGTTACCTGGTTTATATCACTTGGTTAATCGCTGCAGTTCCTCATTTCTGTACAATATATTTATATTTACCTTAGCGCGGTATACCACTTTTTATTGATTATTATTATACAGGATTTATATGACATCAACAGTTTACACAGTACTTTACAACATAAGAGCAGACAGTGCAATTACAATACAATTTAATACAGTAGAAATCAGAAAGCCCTGCTCGTTAGAGCTTACAATCTAAGAGGGAGGGTCAAGAGATACAAAAAGGTAATAACTATAGGGGGTGGGCTAATGAAGAAAATAAATGTACAGTTGTTAGGTGGGGGACGAATAGGCTTCTCTGAAGAGATGAGTTTTCAGGGATCATGTAAAGGGGACAGAGTAGGAGATAGACTGATTGGGGTAGAGAGTTCAAGAGGATGGGAGAGTCCTGGAGGCGAGCATAGGATGAGGTGACAAGGAAGATAGAGATTAAGAGGTCTTGGGAGGAACGAAGGGAATGATTTGGTTTGTATTTTGAGACTCGGCTAGTGATGTAGCTGGGTTGTGGATGGCTTTGTAAATTGTTGTTAGTATTTTGAATTTAATTTGTTGGGTGAGCGGAAGCCAGTGGAGGGATTGTCAGAGAGGAGTAGCAGACACAGAGCGATTGGTAAGGTGGATGAGTCTGGCAGCATCATTCAAGATGGACTGAAGGGGGGGGGGTAGCCTATGTGAGGGTAAGCCAATGGGGAAGGAGTTGCAGTATATGAGGCAAATATAAAGAGAACATAACCTATGGATTCTTTTGCCCTGGGTTACATGCAGTTGTAAAGGAAAATTGGGAGTCATGTCCATAGTGCCAGTATTTTGCACCTATTTTGCACCTATACCCCATTATCACAGCCAACTGGTACACACAGCGAATGCCTATGATGATGTCAGACACATCTAAATGCGTTGTGCAGAGCTTAGCAATCCTGGAATGAACAGGCTGTGTGTGGGCTGAAGGGATCATAATACTACTTTGTGGTTTACAGTATACTTCTCGCGGACAGAGCTGTTTTTGTCGCATGCCTTTTATTATGTTAAGGGGTCTTTTCCTTTTATACATGTGAGTGCAATAGTTATTAGTTATATATAATAATATATATTTTTTTTATATTTGTTTATATGTTCTGCATACTTTTCTGCTTCTTTGAGCCTGATTGCTGGGTGCATTTCCTGAATGGCTAGGTCTGCTGATTAACTTGTGGAGCTGAGCCCTGTGTTTCTATGGATTTGTGCTGGTGATTTATGTGGGCTGAATTATACTGAAGGCTTACCATTAATGATTCCATCACCCACTAACCTTCTGGCGGAAAGAAACATATATACGTCACCTTTGTAGTGAGGGTCGAAACAAAATTTGTGTTTAAAGGGGTAGTAAAGGTTCGTTTTTTATTTTATAAATATGTTCCTTTAAGCTAGTGCATTGTTGGTTCACTTACCTTTTCCTTTGATTTCCCTTCTAAATGTTTTTTTCTTTGTTTTCTTTGTCTGAATTTCTCACTTCCTGTTCCTCCTCAGTAAGCTGTTCAGTAAGCTGTTCTGGCTGACTAAACACCGCTCGGATGATGGTGTGAAGTGTACTGAGGAGAAACAGGAAGTGAGAAATTCAGACAAAGAGAAAAAACATTTAGAAGGGAAATAGAAGGAAAAGGTAAGTGAACCAACAATTCACTAGCTTTAAGGAACCTTTTTGGAAAATAAAAAACGAACCTTTACAACCCCTTTAAGGGGATGGTGGAGGGGTTCACCTGGAGCATATATTACCACAAATATTTGGACTTTGCACAGGGTTTTGGAGTTTACTTTTTTTTTTTTAAATGTGCACTGTTTGTAGCTCATCTCATTTTGTTTGATGAATTTATTAGTAGCACCTCTATACATGTATTATAAGGGTGATCTCATCACATTGTGTGTGCAGCTCCCTTTCGAGCTGTTGCAAATACTTGAATTGATTAAATCTGTTATTTTTTTTTACTTATATTCTATTTGGGTTTTCTGTATTTCATTTATTTGTTAAATTCATTCATAAGATCAGTGCAGCATTTTTCATACATATTGTTATGGTGATTCTATTACATGCTTTTGTTCAGGCTGTTAAACTATTTCTAGGCTTTTTTTCAAAAGTTTAACAATGTACAGAAATACAATCATTATTGAACAAATTTCCATAGATGGATGCACCCTCCAATACAATCAAGTGCCAGAGTATTATAGGCAAAACCCAAAATGACCAAGCCTAACAGGCGGGCCCCACCAATTGGAGCAACTGCGTACCAAGGGCATGAGCTTGGTGAATGTAATCACCCCATTACAAAAACAGAAAAAAGGCGTATCTATTAAAGAACATTACAATGACAGTTAAGCAAATGGTAACACAGTTACATTAAAGAAATATGGGGGCGATAACTGTAGAAATGATGCCCAGTACCTCAAGGCCCAATGCCTTGCTCCCATAATTATGTTGACATGAAAGAGGCTCTATCCATCAGAAGGAAAGGAAAGGAACAAGCAGAGGTAAGAAAGTAAGAAAGGGGGGAGGAAAATAGGAAATGCTCCCCTTGATCCTGGTCCCTGACCACAAGGAGCCCCAACACCTAGGGAGCCTGGAGAAATTTAATCCAGGGGCTCCACACTTTTTAAAACCTGGTTTATTTGTATCTAACAATGCTTTTCAGTTTTTCATTGATCATAATCCAAGATATTTTGTGTGTAAAGCAGAAGTAAATTGCGCCAAATTATTATTATTATTATTATTTTAAACATGCAAAGTAAAGACATAATGTGCTAGTATGCATCACATACTAGCACATTATGAAATAGTTACCTTAGAACGAAACGCTGCACCACCACGCTGAAAGCTCTGACAGACGCTTTCATCTTCACCCAGTCTTCCTTCCGGGTTCGCGTCCTCTGGCCGTCTGCGATGACGTCACTCTGACGCATGCACACAGGAGTTACAGATGGCGCCACAGAGCTCTAAAGGGATGGCACGGGTATACCGTTTCTTCAGAGCGCATGCGTCGTGACATCACCGGCTACATGAAGTATGATTATCTCCTAAACCGTGAAGGTTTAGGAGATATTCATAGTACCTACAGGTAAGCCTTATTATAGGCTTACCTGTAGGTACAAGCCTACAGAATGGGTTTACATCCACTTTAACAAGCGTGACATTAACCACGGGTGATTTCCATGCTCACGCTTTGGTAATTTTAGCTGCTGAAAATATAAAGAAGATGAGGGTTCGGAGGTGTCTGGGGATCTCATCCAATAGGTCAGCAAGCATCGCTATTTTGGCATTTTTAGATATATTCTGTCTTGTCACCGAGTAGACAAGGTTGAATATTCTAATTCAGAATCGCTGGACCTTCGGACAGGACCACCAAACATAGACCATATCTCCCTCCTACCCAAATCCTTGAAAACAGAGTGGTGAGGTACCAGGATAGTGTTTTACCAGCCTTGCCAGGCCCAGGACCAATTCCCATCTGGATAGCACCTTGTAAAATGCTTCCACTAGAGAGGAGTATTCATTTATTCACCAAAGTCTACTGCTGCATCCACACTTCCTCCTCTATAGTCTCACCCAGGCCTGATTCCCATGCCATTTGGTATGAAGGCTTACCACGTTGGCTACTGAAGAGGAGATATAGCTCTGAAATCCCTCCACGTGACTCAGGGCCACGTAGACTTTTATTCTCAAAATTTCTTGTAATTTATATCTGTATTGCGCTTTTGTTGTCACTCTAATGTGGTGGCTTAAGATGGGGGAGGGGGCTATAACAAGGCGGCAGACTCTGCTTGCTGCCTACTGCACCAGTCACTGAGGCTATAGCCTTCAGCACTGAACGAGAGGGGGAAATCCGACTGGGTGGTTGTAGAGAAGCTGATTGGTAGATTGAGCAAAAATAAGGGATAAGTACAGTTTACTATATATGGCACCACACCACATACAAACATATATCAGTTTCTTTTCTATACAACCTCCCTGCTCATACATGGATCGGAATTTAGCGTGTCCACTCTATCCATGTATGGCTGGCTTAACACAGTGGCAGTATATAATAATGTCTGTCTCAGGCTCAAACCTGGGACATGTATTCTCCATAGATAGTTAAAAAGCTGCTGCGCAGACTACACAATAATTTGACAACATTTACTTCATACTAAAAGTTGCCAGCACAGCTGCTCCAGATTCTGGCTGCCCCAGTTTTTATAATTTCCCCCATTGTATTCACCTTCCGCTGTTATGCTTTCATCCACAGATTAGACAACTACAATTATTAATCCACATGGGACATCTGCTGTGACGCACTGTGATCGAACACCTACTGTATGTCCAACAGATATGAATCACCGCTGCAAATAATTCTCCATACCATGAAAGGCAGATATATAATTATATATATTTTTTTGGTATGTTTCAGTGCATTAGGCAGCAATTAAAATAAATTAGTTGCCTTAAAGTGGCTGTAAAGGGTGAAGGTAAAAAACTATAGCTTCCAACTGTCCCTGATTTCGAGGGACTGTCCCTGATTTGGACTGTCCCTCTTTCCTTCTCATTTGTCTCTCATTTTGGTCTGATCTATTGTATATAAAATGCACTATTTATCTTTCAAAAAGTGTTTCCCAGTGCTAAACCTTTCATCCAATTTCTAAATTGCTGCTTTTGTAAATTTCAAAAGCCAGTATAAAGAAATAGTAGTGGTAAAGAAAAAAGCACTTGTGTGTTTAACTAATCTTTTTTTTGTATAATTGTATAAACGCACAGTGGCAGGGGTGTGTTCAATACCTGCATACTTTTGCTAATAGGTGTCCCTTGTTCCTATTTCAAAAAGTTGGGAGGTATGAAAAAAAACCTTCATTGTGCAGCTCCCCTCTTAGCCCCTCCCAAAACTAATGTAGCACCCTTGTACTAAAATAGGGTTACAGGTAAATTTAGCCAAGCTGGGTGGTAGCCAGCCTGGCTAATTTGTAGTGTTTAGTGGTTAAATGGCTTTTCTCCTAATCCTGTTTAGCTGCAGTTTCTCCCTTTTGTCAGTAGGTGGCGCTGTTGCTTTTGACATTAGTGTGATGAGCTACAGTGCATTCATTCAGGTTATGAATAAACATACCTTTCTCAGATTCACTGCTATGAATGCTGGGAGAAGGTATTTATTCAGAGGGAGTCAGGTGAGTCTGGGTCTTCCCCGCCCGGGCTGCAGTCTGAGTGGGATGTGTGTGGAACAGCTCCTGGTGGATAGGCCTGAAGCCTGAGGCCTAGCCATGTGCTCAGGGTTCTGCTAGGTTGAGCAGGGCCGCCATCAGGAATTTTGGGGCCCCTTACACAGCTTCAGGCATGGCCCCCTGGAGCAGAGGAGAGTGGGGGGTGCTGCCGCCACGAATTGGGAAGCGGGGGGATCCACGAATTGAGAAGCGGGGGGTGCTGCTCCCGCGAATTGTTGAGGTCGGGGGGGCTTTGGGTGCTGACGAACAAAAAAAGAACAAGAACAGGGGGGGGTTGCCATCCAGGGCCTTGGGGACCTCTGGGCCCCTTACAAAAAAAAAGGAAAAATAATTTATAAAAAAAAAAAGGGGGGTTGCCACCCGGGGCCCTGGGGACCTCTGGGCCCCTTACAAAAAAAAAAGGAAAAATAATTTATAAAAAAAAAAGGGAGGTTACCATCCGGGGGCCCCCGGGGACCCCTGGGTCCCTTAAAAAAATTATTTAAAAAAAAAAAATGCCCTGGGGAAATCCGGGTCTCTGGGCCCCTTACAAAAAATAAATAAAAATAAATAAAAAATAAAGTAAAATAATTTTTTTTATATAAAAAATACATAAAAAAGGGGTTTACCATCCGGGGCCCTGGGGACCTCTGGGCCCCTTACAAAAAAAAATACAAAAAAAAAGGGGGGTTGCCATCCGGGCCCCTGGGGACCTCCGGGCCCCTTACAGGTGTACTGCCTGTACCCCCCTGATGGAGGCCCCTGCTTATTACTCGGAAGGATGAAGGAAAAGATGGAGACCTGAGAGGAAATACCAGAGAGGACTCTTGCATGGACCGGGGACCCATGGAGAGCCTGGGAAAGCGTCAGGATAGAATCATCCATAGAATCAATTAGTTCAGTTATCATAGAAGTCAGCCTTTTCTACAAAGTACAGATGTGCTGGTTCAGCTTAGAGGCTCTTTTCCTGTACTGCTGTCTACCCTATTTCCCCTATTTTTGTCTAAGGATTCTGCCAGTCTGTCTATCTGCTGATCATTACTATTTTTGACTAAGGGTGTCCTGTGTCCTATCCCCTCTCACCCACATTTTTCCTGTTGTGAGAAATAAACTTCTCTTTGTTTACGCATAAAAGTGACTGGTGCCCAATTTTCTATCTTGTTCATCACCATGTCTAGTAACCTGCACCCTGAGGCATTATGTCAGCCCTCCCTGCCTCTGAGGGTCACCATCAAGCTCCCAGAAAGTTGGGGTAGGCGCTACACTTACTTAAGCCCGATCCAGCAATGTGCACGAGAGCCAAGACTCTTCCAGGTGTCTCCCTCCTCATTGGCTGTGATGCAGTAGCCAAAACAATTTGCAGGGCTGAGCTGCGATTGGTGTCTTATAGACACAGTGAGTGGGGCTGGGAGCGAGCACGTGTAGCGCTACCCCCAGTTAAGAGAGCCGTTGAGTTTTGTTTCGGGCCCTGTATACAGCACCGCCAACCCCCGGCAATCTTCTCAGCCCACACTGACACAGTTAGTCTAGGGACCTTGTAACGGCCTATACCTGATTATACACAATCTGGCAACATTGATAGATAACCACTATCTGCAAAGATGACACTAGTACCAATGTGATAAAATATAACTGGATTTACTTTGGTATAAGGATTCAAAGTCAAACACATCACATAGTATACATGCAGAGCCCTGCAACAATAAACGTATTCATAAGAGATAGTGCAGAGTGATCACCCGCCAACGGTAGTAAAATTAACAAGATGGGCCAAGGCAGTCACTAGGCCTAACAAAGTAAAGGGTAATGAAGTGAGCAAGTGCTCGCTCACCACTCCGGACGCAATCCCAGTCCAGGCTTCCACCACTGTGTATCCGCACACAGTGTCTCCAAAGGCCAGGTCTCCGGTCCAGCTGATGTCCACAAACTCGAACAGAACAGGTGCCACCCAGGCTCCGCAGTGAGGTGGAAGGCTCTTTGGTCGGTATGCAAGGCCCAGGCTTCAGGCCTTACACAGCAGCGGATCCGCGCAGGGAGTTCTATTGCTTGCAGCGCGGTGTCCAAAGAGGCCGACCTTAGCCTCGCCCTCTTCTTATATAGCCCCACCCATGAGTCTCTGTGGCGGCCCAATGCACCCCGGGTGCCGAGCGGGGTTTTGGGTTACGTAGTCCAGGGGCCTTAAAGGAGACCCCGCTACACACTCCCCCCACTTAAACTCTTTGGTCCCCAAAGATAAATGTTAACACATGCTACGCACAACATTTGACAAAGCAGCGTATGTTGTCGGCAGAGGAAGTTCCCACCAAAAACGAAGGGGTGGACTTGTTTGCCCACAGGTCACACTGTCATTCGTGGCCTGCCTAGCTGTGCCAGCGGGTGAGTTGGGGTTGCCCCCCACTAAATAGACAGTGGAGGGACCAGGGTCTTTCACACTCCTCCTGGCAGTGACAACAGTGTCTTCTGAGCTCTCCCCCATTTGTGGGTAAGTCAATTTTCGGGGAGGCCTTATGGTCCTTCTCATCCTTCGTTCCCTTGGGATTTCTGGTTCTGGTAATACAGGTTCTTCTTCTGGAACCGTCTTGGGAGTTTCCACTGGTTCTGGGACGCTCGACTCAGGAGCAGGGAGGTACATAGAATCTCTCTGATCCTCCTCTAAGAGTAAGTCACAGGCATCTTCCCAAGAATCTGACAAAGGACTGGACGGGATGAACTCAGTAGCTTGTGCATTCAGTGTACTATATATGGCGTCTTCAATAGGTGGAAGATCTATAGCAAAAGTTTCTGGGACCTGGGATGGCCATAGCCAATCAAGTTCTTCTTTCTCATCCTCACTTAATTCAGAGACATCTGATTCATCAATCCGAGGGGTCTGGGACCGAGTGCTTGGCTTGGGAGTATCCAGGATTGAAGTGGGCTCAGGGGGATCCCTCGCAGGGGGTATCCGAACTGCTTCGGCAAGTGGGAGTAAATGGTTCCGATGCCAAGTCTTTAAGGGCCCCACTTTTCCTTCTGGCTTTAGTCTGTAAACAGGTAGGCCCGGCAGTTTCTTGCAAATAACGTAGGGTTCAGGTCTCCATCTGTCTGCAAGCTTGTGCTTTCCAGGGACCCCAAGTTCCGTAGCAGCACTCTGTCCCCAGGTTGCAGATCCTGAATCCGGACCTTTAGATCAAAGTTTTTCTTGTTGCGGGCTCCCCTTTGATCCGAGGCTGCTTGTGCCTGCTCATATGCCAATTTTAAACTGTGTCTGAGCCTATCTACATATCCCTTGTGTGAAGTGGCCGAGCAATGGTCTATGGAGGTACCAAAAGCCAGATCTACCGGTAGTCTTGCTTCTCTTCCGAACATAAGTCGATAGGGCGAGTACCCTGTAGCATCACTTGTGGTACTGTTGTATGCATGTACAATTGCTGCTATATGCTTGCTCCAATGCTGCTTCTTTTCACTACTCAAAGTCCCCAGCATGTTGAGCAGGGTTCGGTTGAACCTTTCCGGCTGAGCATCACCTTGTGGATGATAGGGGGTGGTTCGGGTCTTTTTTATCCCTAAAGAATCCAGGAGCTTCCGAATCAGCCGACCTTCAAAGTCCCTCCCTTGATCCGAGTGGAGCCGTTGTGGTAGCCCGTAGTGTACAAAGTATTTCTCCATGAGCTACAGTGGAAGCCTTCTGGTCTTTGGTTGGAAAAGCCTGGGCATACCGGGTGAAATGGTCGGTTATCACCAGAACATTTCCTAGTCCACTCAAGTTCGAGGAAAAGTGTACCGCTCAAGGGTTCCAGGTTCCTTCAATTAGCTCCCGCCCTGCTCCACTCCCAGGTGCTGGCTATGCTCTGATGCTTGAAGAGAAGAAGTAATCTGGACTGCCGCACTCTGGTTGAACGTATTATTTAATGAAGAAAATTAAAATGCCAAAAAAAAAAAAAATTAATTCAAAAAAGAAATAAATAAATAAACAATCCATCCAAAAACAATCAAAAGTGAAGGGACATGCAGGGTGACAGCTAACGCGTTTCACATCAGGGTGTGATGCTTACTTATAGCTAAAGTGTAAATGACCAAAACTGTGTATATAAAGTGATCTGAAAAACCTCTCAACCAATGAGAGCTGTTGAACACAGTGATAGAATATTAGACACTAATTTAGGTCTATTACACTCCGTGTTTGTAAAGCACCTGTTAGATGCCAAAACCATTAATGAGAATTGGCACGTAAGATCTTACATATATGTGTAAAATGCATAAAAATATATGCAAACTAAGTGAAAATGGAGTAAAAATTCCAAATCAAAAAAGATATTGAATATATATGTGACTGCTTGTCACAGGACAAGTGCTTTAAAAACATTTGTTTTATCTATAACGTGAACAACTGTGTATAACACGTGTATGGTGCATCCAAAATAAGGATGCTGTAATAGAATGAAGAGCAAAACAAAACAAAACAAAACACAACAAAGCCCTCAAAATGCATGAATAGTGTAAGTTGAAAATAGTAGGGACTGATCAGAACCAAAAAGAGGTAAGCTGTACATGAATCTTAATATTTGCATTGAATGCATGATAAATCAAATAGATATAAATATGAATGTAAATATCTAAAATAATAAAAAAATGCAAAAGATGGAAACAATAATAATAATAATGATTCTTTTTGTGTACAAAAACCTAGATGTTCCAAAAACTAAAATTAATGCAACTAAATACTAAACATAAAACCACAATGAGTTAATGTTGTTGAGATGTATGTTAAAAATATGTGTGTAATTATTATTAAACTATAGATAAAACGTATTCATCCTATGTAACCATTCTGCATATCTATTTGAGGAGGGAAAAGATTATTAAAATATATGTATTGATCAATATATGTGTCTGGTATTGATACTATAAGACATAAATTATACTAACCTCCAAAAAGGCATGCAGATGTAATGGATGAATATGGAGGCGAACCCTACTAGCAATGTACATACATGTATATGATTGAATCGAAACCCACGCATATATTATTTAATGTATATGTGCAAGTTGTCATTTACTTGTTCTATTTAAGTGTCTTTTTTATTTGTTTTTCATTATTGTTTATTATTTTGGATTTGAACACGCACACAAATACTGTATATATGTACTTTTTTAGTTTATAACATGCCTATCCGGTGGCAAAATGTGTCAAAAATATATATACAATATTGTGTGTGCTCAATGGCTGAATCAGCTATAACCAGAGCCATGTTGGAAAAACAAGAAAAAAGAGAAGAAAGAGAAGAAAAGATTCCACTGTATATGAGGATTAGGCAAAAATGGAACACAACAGAAAGAGAAACTTAAGCAAGGGTGATGTCCTGTGTTAATAAATCAATTAATTGGTACCAATATTTTAATTCTCAATTTTAATATGGTTCAATTTTGTGCTTGATTGAATGAGAGTTTCTTGAGCGGGGCATGAATTCAAAAGGTGGAGTCCAGGTGCGGAAAGAAATCCACACATGGATCTCATCACTCCAATCGGATGATGCAGTGAGCTCCAAGACAACAAAGTACCAGGATAAAAATGCCATGACCACAATCTATATGACTGTCATGTACATAATGTCATAAGTATATGAAAATGGTATGGCATTTAAATGCTGTAAACTATAGAATGCGCAAATGAGTCTTGTATGCAAGAATAAACACCTTAGATGAAAAAAGGAGGCTACAGCAGACAGCGAGTGCGGTGGGAAAAAAAAAAAAAGGAGGGGACCAGAATATGATAGATTAATGAGTTAATAAAAGTGGGAAATGTCCCACTCAAAATTCAATCCTGAAGGTCGTCTGGTATTTAAAATAAAAATCCACCGCACTTCTTGTCTGCACAGAAGGTTAAACTTGTCGCCTCCTCTCAAAGGTCTTGCAATTTTCTCTAGGCCTTGTATAACTAAACTGGAAGTGTCCTTGTTATGAGCTACATTCCAGTGTCGCGCTACATTTGTTGTGTGGTTTTTGTCGATATCATAGAGATGATCGTATAAACGATCTTTTAGTCTCCTGGTTGTCCTGCCTACATATTGGATTGAACACAAGTTGCATGTGATAACATAGACAACGTATCGTGTGTTACAATTAATGAAAGAGTGCAGCTTGTGAATTTTTCCTGTAGACTTAGAGGTGACAGTGTCACCCCTCTGTATAAATGGGCAGTAAACACAATTATGACCGCCACATTTAAAAGTGCCTTTGAACGAGAGCCAATTCGCGGAGATATTTTTGGTGGAAAAAAGGCTGGGTGACAAAAGACTGCCTAGAGAAGGTGCCCTCCTGGATACTGTATGGATCCCTTTTTTAAGAATTTCACCATATATTGGATCGTGTGACAGAATCGGGAGGTATTTTGTAACTATATGTTTTACTTTATGATATTCCATACTGTATGGGGTAGAAAAGGTAGGAACAAAGTTGTCTACCCTATTGTTTCTGTTGTTATATTGATTTACACTCATGTTTTTTGCCCTGCCACGTTTGTGTACATGGGTGGATTTTTTAGAGAGCAAAATATCTCGCGTGGTACCTTTTGCTATCTGCAATCCTCTGTTGATAGCCGATTTAGGGTAACCCCTACTCTCAAATCTAGCTGACATAGCTTGTGCTTCAATTTCAAAGTCAGAGTCTCTACTACAGAGCCTTCTGAGTCTGAGAAATTGTCCGACTGGAATGTTCTGTACTGTGTGTCCTGGGTGGCTCGAATCTGCCCTTAAAAGAGTGTTGCCTGCACTAGGCTTCCTATATAGATTGGAAATGATCATGTTGTTTTCACTGGTGAGCCTTATGTCCAAGAAATCTATAGTTTTTGTATCTAAAATGCCCGTAAAATGTAGATTGAGTGAGTTATCATTCATGTATGCTAACCATGATTGGAGATCTTCGCAAGGGTTATTAACAATGAACAAGAGGTCGTCTATATACCTGCAGAAAAATATGGTATCCTTCCGACGGGGACTACCAGGTCCAAAAATGCGGAGCCTCTCCCACCATCCCATATAGAGGTTTGCTAGAGACGGCGAGAATTTGGCGCCCATGGAGGCCCCGCATTTTTGGAGGTAGTACTCCCCATCAAACATAAAAAAAATTGTGAGTTAAAAGATATTCCAAACACATAATAATGAATTCCTGCAATGTAGGAGAAAAACGTCCTGATAGCTGTAAAAAGAAAGATACGGCTTGTAATCCCAGAATATGTGGTATAGAAGAATATAGATTAGAGACATCACAAGAAATCCACTGGTAATTGTCTTGCCATGTTATATCTTTTAAATTGATAAGTAAGTGATTAGTGTCACGGATGTGACCCGGCAGATCCAAAACCAATGGTTGTAGCTGTTCGTCCACCCATTGTCCCAAACGTTCATTCAAAGAGTCTATTCCTGCGACAATGGGTCTGCCCGTTAACGGTGAAAGGCCCTTGTGTAGTTTGGGGAGGTGATGAAAAATGGGCATAACAGGAAACATAGGTATTAGAGTCTCTTTGTCCTTGTCCGTAAAAATGCCTATGGCAAACGCTCTGTCTAACAGGGAAGAAAGTTCTTTCTTGAAGGGATCAGTGGGGTCGCCTTTAAGTTTAAAGTAAGTCTTGGAATCTGACAACTGTCTCAAAGCTTCTTGTTTATATGTGCTGGCATCCATAATTACCACAACTCCACCTTTATCTGCATTCTTTATCACTATAGAAGGGTTTTTATGCAGCTTTTCAAGTGAGGTTTTTTCTTCTACAGACAAATTTTCCTTGCTTTTATTCAACGAACATTTGGCCAGAAGTGACAAGTCTCTTTCAACTAATTTCTGATATAGATCCATATCTTTACCCCTGGAATTAATGGGGTAAAAATCTGATCTAGTCTTGAAGGAAACAGGGCGACAGCTGGTATTGTCACTTAACAAAGTTGCACAATTGACATCTGATTCTATGGCAAGGTCTGTCAAATCTATTAATGCACATACATCGGGAAAAGTACAAGAAAATGGAACGGACTCACCCATTGACGTGTTGTCTGTGGAGGAAGATGATACATTTTCCTGCTCGATGGTAAAGTAATGTTTCTGTAGCGTGAGAGTCCGGGCAAGTTTATTCACATCCAAAATGGTGTTGAACAAATTAAAATGATTTGAAGGGCAAAAATTCAGGCCTCTGGATAGTAGAGAAATATCTGCATCGGTGAGAGGATATGCTGATAAATTTATGACATTGGATCCGTTGGTTATTTTCGACCCCGTAACGGGTAGCGATTTCCATTTTGTTCGTCTGTGTTTCTTTCCTCCTCTCCTCGTTTTGTTTTCTTTTTCTTCCCCTTCCTTGTGCAACCTTGGCCGCCCTGGTTTAAAGAAGCCGTATTTTCTTTGCGTGTAGACCTATTTCTGGAGCTGTTGTCCGGAGAGGAATCAGATGTGGAGGCTGCAAGTGTGTCATTGCAGATCTCTCCTTCTGTGTCTGAAAAACTGACTCGTTTTTTGCTTGGAGTCCTGCGCGTGCGATTGGTGTGAAAAGTAGTTTTTTTCCACATATAAACTTTGTTGGAATCATAGTCCAATTGATCTCTGTTCCTTTTTTCTTTCTTTGTCAAAATCACGCTCTTCTCTAATTTATCCAGTCTTTTATTTAATTGTAGATCCAATTCATTGTAGCCAGGTGATGCTTGTTGTTCTTTGAGATCTCCTTGAACCACTGCCATTTCGCTTTGAACTCTGTCCAGTTCCTTTTGTTTGAAGTTAATGATGATTTTCATAAGTTTAAAGGAACATGCAGAGAGAGTGTTAGTCCACTCTAATTTGCTATCCTCATTTGGAAAGTCAAAAGTAGGGAACTTTTTAATACGTAATCCCCGTGGAATCTGTTCTATCGACATATATTCTGTTAAAGTGTTGACATCCCAAAAAGCTCTAATTTCTTTTGCCATAAGGCTTTCAAGCTTACGGAAAGTACGTCTTAGAGTAAGACCATTTGTGTCCGAGCTTTGAGAAAAATGCTGTTGGCTAGAGCGAAGGGGGTTGTCAGCTGGAGCTGTAAGGGTTCGGCTAAAACCTGCGTCCGCTTCTGAGATTGCTGTGATGGATGTGGATTCAATAGACGTAGTGGAAGCAGGGTAATCCATAGTGCGAAAAATTCACAATAAAAAGATCCCGGTGCGGAACGTGGTAACGCCGAACTGGTACTGGTGAATGCAATGTCCAGAAAGTAGTAATGAGGAAAAGTGTACCGCTCAAGGGTTCCAGGTTCCTTCAATTAGCTCCCGCCCTGCTCCACTCCCAGGTGCTGGCTATGCTCTGATGCTTGAAGAGAAGAAGTAATCTGGACTGCCGCACTCTGGTTGAACGTATTATTTAATGAAGAAAATTAAAATGCCAAAAAAAAAAAAAAATGTATTCAAAAAAGAAATAAATAAATAAACAATCCATCCAAAAACAATCAAAAGTGAAGGGACATGCAGGGTGACAGCTAACGCGTTTCACATCAGGGTGTGATGCTTACTCATAGCTAAAGTGTAAATGACCAAAACTGTGTATATAAAGTGATCTGAAAAACCTCTCAACCAATGAGAGCTGTTGAACACAGTGATAGAATATTAGACACTAATTTAGGTCTATTACACTCCGTGTTTGTAAAGCACCTGTTAGATGCCAAAACCATTAATGAGAATTGGCACGTAAGATCTTACATATATGTGTAAAATGCATAAAAATATTTGCAAACTAAGTGAAAATGGAGTAAAAATTCCAAATCAAAAAAGATATTGAATATATATGTGACTGCTTGTCACAGGACAAGTGCTTTAAAAACATTTGTTTTATCTATAACGTGAACAACTGTGTATAACACGTGTATGGTGCATCCAAAATAAGGATGCTGTAATAGAATGAAGAGCAAAACAACACAAAACAAAACACAACAAAGCCCTCAAAATGCATGAATAGTGTAAGTTGAAAATAGTAGGGACTGATCAGAACCAAAAAGAGGTAAGCTGTACATGAATCTTAATATTTGCATTGAATGCATGATAAATCAAATAGATATAAATATGAATATAAATATCTAAAATAATAAAAAATGCAAAAGATGGAAACAATAATAATAATAATGATTCTTTTTGTGTACAAAAACCTAGATGTTCCAAAAACTAAAATTAATGCAACTAAATACTAAACAAGTTCGAGGCAGAGAAAATCAATGCTTACCAAATCCAGTGGGCTTTGACTTTGCAGATGGCCCATTGGGGCAGCTTGGTGGGGTAAAGTCTTCCTCTGGATGCAGCGTGCACAGGAGTGGCAGTATTCCTCGACCTCGGCCCTTATGCAGGGCCAATAGAACCGGTTCCTAACGAGCTGGAAGGTCCTTTCCGCTCCCAAGTAGCCATGATTGTCGTGTAAGGCGACCAGGACGGTCTCTCGATGTTTCTCGGGCAGAAACAGTTGCCATTTGTCTTCTAGGTCATCAGAGGGTCCCCTTCAGTAGACCACTCCCTGATGTATCTGCAGCCTGTCCCATTCCTTCCTCAGTAGACGAGCTTCCTTTGAAGGGTGGCGTAAGAGTTTATCTGGATCCTGACTCTCCAGGGCTTCCAGGACCAATCTCCCCATGGGGTCTTCCAATTGATCGCACCTCAACTCTTTTTTTGACAGTTTTGACAAATCAGACTCTTCCAGCTGAGTTACCCCACAGTATGGTTTGGGGACCCCTACTACAGTGACTCCTATCTCTTCTGCTCTTGAACCGCCACTGGCCTGGAGTTCAGCCCCCTGACAGAGGGCCCGCACCCCATCGGGTGCCACTTGGGTCCAGTCTTCTGTACTGCTGGTGGGAGCATAGGATCTTCTTGACAAGGCGTCCGTATCTCGATTTCCAGCCCCAGGTCTATATTTCAGGCTAAAGTTGAACGCAGACAGGGCTGCCAGCCATCTGTGTCCTGTGGCATCCAGCTTTGCTGTGGTGAAGAGATAAGTAAGGGGGTTGTTATCAGTTTTCACGGTGAATTCTGCCCCATACAAGTAGTCTTTGAGCTTGTCAACTACAGCCCATTTGAGGGCCAGGAACTCCAACTTATGAGTGGGGTAGTTCTTTTCCGAGGGGGTTAGACTCCTGCTCACATATGCAACGGGTCGCAGTTGCCCTTAATGCTCCTGATAGAGCACTCCTCCCAAGCCATCATGACTGGCATCCACATGGAGTTCATAGGGTTTTTTTGGGTCTGCGTAAGCCAGGACAGGGGCAGTGGTAAGGCTTTTCTTCAACATCTGGAAGGCCTCTTCGCACTTCTCGTTCCACTGGCCCTTGACTGACTCCCCCGGCTTCCTGGGGCCCAAGTCATCCTCTTCTCCTTCCGTCTTGAGCAGTTCATTTAGTGGTTTTGCAATCCGGGCAAATCCTTCCACGAACCTCCTGTAGTAGGAACAGAATCCCAAAAAGGATCTGAGTTCTGTCACAGTGGTGGGCCTAAGCCAGGAGGTGACTGCCTCCAACTTTTCGGGGTCTGTAGCTATCCCTTCTTCGGACACTATGTGTCCCAGGTAGTTGACGGATGACTGATAGAACTGGCATTTTTCGGGTGAAAGCTTCAGTCCCTCCTCACTGAGCCTTCTCAGAACCTTCTCCAGCCTTTCCTCATGCTCTTCCAGGGTTCTCCCAAAGACAATGATGTCATCTAAGTAAACAAAAACTTCGATGAGGTTCATGTCTCCCACAGTCTTTTCCATAAGGTGTTGAAAAGTGGCTGGAGCTCCAGACAGACCTTGGGGCATCCGGTCAAACTCAAAGAACCCCACTGGAGTTATGAAAGCTGTCTTCTCCTTGTCTTCTGGATGCATAGGGATCTGATAGTACCCACTCTTGAGATCCATTACACTGAACCACCTTGCTCCGGACAAGCTCTGTAAGGCATCCTCTATCTTTGGTGTGGTATACTGGTCAGGTATGGTTCTCCGGTTGAGGGTCCTATAGTCTATACATAGCCTCAATGACCCATTCTTCTTCCTGAACACCACTATCGGAGAGGCATAGGGGCTTCTGGACTCCCGGATAACACTGGTTCGCTTGAGCTCGGCGAGCTGTTCCCTCAAATCTTTGAGGTCCACCAATGGGACTCACTGGACCCTCTCCCTGAAGGGCTTGTCTTCCTGGAGGCGGATTCGGTGGGTGGCACTCTTTGCACACCCCACATCAAACTCATCTTGGGAAAAGATCCTTCTCCACTTGGTCAACTGGGCCTTGGCTCTCTCTTTCCAAGCCCCTGGCAGGTTCGGGTTCTCCATGCAGAGCTTCTCCCAAATAGTCCTTTCTCCATCTGTCTTCTCCACATCTGACAAGACAACCGGGGTAGCAGGGCTCACCTGGCCCAGTAACATCCTGGCTGGGATTTCCATTGGACCATCCGTAGTATTCCTGACACTCACAGGCACTTTACAGTGTGCCTTCTTCAAGGCCCTCAATGGGACCACTTCTGGGACTACTTCTAAGCCCGAGTGTTCTTCCCTTGGGTCAGGTTCCAACATGACAAAGGGTCCAGGCTGCTCCCAAGTAAGCTTCACAGTGGCTCTGAGACAGGTTACTTCGCCTGGTTGCAGCACTATTCCTCTTCTTCCCATCCTCCAGACCTTTCCTACCCCCTCTTCCGGGGCCTTCTGCTCTAAGACCAATCGCTGGTAGGCGGTCTTCAGCATTGGGTGGATCTTGGTGACCGTGGGGTCCTTCTTTCGTACTAGAGGGGCCAAGAGTCGAACACTTCAGCCTTCCCGGCTATAGATGGATCAAAGGTCAGTTTTATGGACAGATAGCCATCATAAGGGAAGCTCCTGGTCCCAATCCCCCATATCTTCAACTCTTCAATCTTCTGGATGGGTAAGTGGCTCAGATGCTTGTCATAAAAGTCTCCGTATAACAAGGTCACTTGTGCCCCAGTATCCAATATGGCTCTTGTGTAGACTCCCTTTCACTTGGACAGGTACTATGGGTGAGGGGCCTACTAGCTTCTCTGGATATTGCTTCGAAGGGGTTCCTTTCTTTTGATCCTTGCATTTCCCTTTTGGACTCTTTCTTCCATTTCTCTTTGGACTTTAGTCTCTCTTGGGCTTGGTATGCATTGATCTCCCTCCTCTTAATGGGTGTAGCTACCCGCTGAGGGACACTATTTTCTTTCTTTGGTGTGTATTCCCACTGAGGAACACTGTTTCTTCTGAGGGGTGGTGTCCCCTCTCTTTCTTTGCTTCTCATTCAGTTTGGAGCTCACTGGAGATGATGGGCACCCGGTTGACTCCTTCACCGGGGCCCTCTGAAGTTTTCCGCCGGCTTTTCGGTTATTCATCTTTTTCTTCTTGGGACTGGAACACACTTTAGCGATATGACCAGCCCCTCCACAGTTGAAACAAATTGCATCCCCCCAATCTTGCAGGGATGCGGGCACTGAGGTGTTTGGAAACAGCTCCTTCTTCGGACTTTCCCTCTCTGGTACCCCTTGATCCTTGGCCATCAGGGAGGTCAGCATCCCCAACACTTGGGACATCTGTGACTTCAAGGTATCCACCTCTGAGTCTCTCTCTAGGGACATGGCCATCCTGACCATCACCGCTGGGAGGATGGGTCGGCTCAACTGTTTGGTTCCTTCTTTTGTCTTCCAACATGGTCTCTTCCTCTCTGACCACTCAGATTAAGTCGGGGGAACTCCAGGCTCTTCCCATCCTGTCGAGTGCATAACGCCAATGTGATGGGGTCTAGGGGCTGAGCTCCCCGTAACACCTGCTGAACACGGGCCTCATCCACCTTCCTTGGATCGATTACCTTCTTCAGTATAATTTTATGCAGGATCTTTTCAGACGCCTCATGAACTCCTGTCTTTTGGTAGCAGTGTTCCAGCTGGTAAGTGAGCCCAGTGACTTTCTCTGTTCCCACAAACACATTCTGTAAAATGTCCAGATAATCCTGTGCATCACAGTCTTTCTTGCTCAGCTTGAGGTTGCGTATGGCCTCCAAGGCAGGCCCCTTCAGACTCTCTGTGATTCTCTGTTTCTTTCGGTGTTCTGGGACTTCCCATTCTTCTAAAGCCTGAGTGGCACCGTCTAGCCACTCCTCAAATCCCTCTTCCCCCGAAGGTACAGGCTTCCTTCCAGAAAATATCCTAAGTTTTCTGTATCCCAACATCGGTAGTCTGTAGGATCCTTCTTACACTGGGCTACAATCTCCCCCAGGACCGCACATAATTCTGCGCTGAGGGTGGCCGGTGGTGATCCGGGACTCTCTTTCTTATGCCTTCCTGCTTTTGGGGACTGCACTGGAGATATCTGTGGAGGTGATGGAATTGGTGTCTGAAACCATCCTCCCCTGACTGGCAGCGCATGCACTAAACTATAGGTCTGATCATCCGTTGCTGTTATGCTTGGACTTTTGAAATGCTCTGGGATTTCATTCTTCCATTCTATTAGTGCGTGGGTCAGTGAAGAATTCAACCTGACATCCATGACCCATGCTTTCTGGTGTGGGGACAGCGACATTATTAGCTAATTTACCGCTATTTCTTGCCAGATCCCCGGGAGTTCAATAACTACTGCCGCGGCTGAATCAATGCCAGCCACTGCGCACCACCGTTCCACTTCTAATGGATCCATGCCGGTACTTTTGGCGCGTTGCTTGCTGTATCAGGATCCCAGGCTCGAGAGCCCCCACGTGTAGCGCTACCCCCAGTTAAGAGAGCCGCTGAGTTTTGTTTCGGGCCCTGTATACAGCAGCGCGTACCCCCGGCAATCTTCTCAGCCTACACTGGCACAGTTAGTCTAGGGATTGTTACCTTGTAACGGCCTATACCTGATTATACACAATCTGGCAACATTGATAGATAACCACTATCTGCAAAGATGACACTAGTACCAATGTGATAAAATATAACTGGATTTACTTTGGTATAAGGATTCAAAGTCAAACACATCACATAGTATACATGCAGAGCCCTGCAGCAATAAACATATTCATAAGAGATAGTGCAGAGTGATCACCCGCCACGTGCAACTTTCTTTTTTTCCTATGCGCAATATGGCGCAGCAACAAAGTTTTAACCCCCACCCTGGTCAGGCCTGACCCAGATTAAAACTCAGTCCCTTGTGAGGATAATACTTTGCATGCAACTTGAACGGTGGTGCACTTTCAGGAAACAGTATTTGTAATCCAACGGTAGTAAAATTAACAGGATGGGCCAAGGCAGTCACTAGGCCTAACAATGTAAAGGGTAATGAAGTAAGCAAATGCTCGCTCGCCACTCCGGACGCGATCCCAGTCCGGGCTTCCACCACTGTGTATCCGCACACAGTGTCTCCAACGGCCAGGTCTCCAGTCCAGCTGATGTCCGCAAACTCGAACAGGCTCCGCAGTGAGGTGGAAGGCTCTTTGGTCGGTATGCAAGGCCCAGGCTTCAGGCCTTACACAGCAGCGGATCCGCGCAGGGAGTTCTATTGCTTGCAGCGTGGTGTCCAAAGAGGCCGACCTTAGCCTCGCCCTCTTCTTATATAGCCCCACCCATGAGTCTCTGCGGCGGCCCAATGCACCCTGGGTGCCGAGCGGGGTTCTGGGTAACGTAGTCCAGGGGCCTTAAAGGAGACCCTGCTACACACACATGAGTGTCCCCACAGCAAGCTGCTTGCTATGGGGGCACTCGGCAGGGGGGGAGGGGCCCAGAGCCTCAACACGGGACTTGACTAGAGTATGATGTGTTTCTTGTTTTGTTTTTTTAATTTAGCCTTAACAAACACTTTAAGGCAAATCATAATTACATGCATTAACACGCAATACTGTGAATGGGCCCTAAGTCAAAAGACAAAACACTGCTGTGACATGTACTCCAGGTACCAGAAACCATATGTTTGTGGTTGCCCGGACCGTCTCCTTTTCTCCATAGTGGCTTTGCCCCTGTATGTGCCAAAAACACTGAAGCTTGTTACAGTTTGATTTAAAAAGTTGTCACAGTATACAATGTGCTAAATCATAGCTCCCAACTGTCCCGGATTTGTAGCAAAGTCCCTCTGTCCCTCTTTTCCCCTCATTTTGGTCTGATCTATAAAGCTGTATATAAAATGCACTTTTTATCTTTCAAAAAATGATTGCCAGTGCTAAACCATATTCTAAATTGCTGCATTTGTAAATTTTAAAAGCCAATATAAAAGGAATAGTAGTGGTAAAAAAAAGCCTTGTGGATTTAATTAACCTTTTTTGGGGGGTAGTTCTCCTTTGAGGGGGTGTGGCAGGGGGCGTGTCCTATGCCTACAAACATTTGATAGTAGGTGTCCCTCATTCCAATCTCAAAATGTTGGGAGGTATGTGCTAAATTATGGAAAAGATTGCTATATACCGTAACTAGAATTTGAAAACCAAATATGTGTCAATTTTATCAGGGAGAACAAGTTATAGTTAGAGCTGAGCTCCAGGCAAAGAAAAAAATCCTTTGCATGCTTTTAAGCGTTTGTTACCCCAACTCATATTCCTGATATGTGACTGCTGTGCCATGCACTTGTATGAGAAAGTATTCTGTTCTCTTTGTATTGCTTCCTTTGTGTGAAATCCCTGGTGTTCCTGCTAGGCCCTCTGCGTTCCTATTAAAAACTGAACAGAACAGGAATGAGAACACATCCTGGCCAGTTCTCTAGCTGTGCTGGGAACTCAGCTTGCTCTCCTTCAATGATCAGACTTGTCCTGACACACCCCTCCTGCACAGCCATTCACTGGGAAGCTCAGTGTGCTGCTGTTGCTTCTTCTGCCCCCAGCTCTTATGCAGCTGAGAACAGAGGGAATGTGATAACTTAAAAAAGGAAAGAAGGTATTTATAATGTTTTTTTAAATCTATATGTAGCACTCACCACCACTTCTCCCTTTGGCTCACTCGTGGGAGAAGGGGCACACCTATGCCACATGCCCGTACCCTCCTGTGTGAAGAGGTTGAGCGGTGTAATGTATCTGGGTCTCTGTGGTTGGGTTCCCCCATAGAATGGCTCCCGTCTTCACTGTGATAAAGACAAGTCTCTATTCCCCAATAACTTCAAGGTCCACACCAATTGCAACTCCAACGTAGAGTTTATTTCTCTCTTATACACGATGATTAAACTGGAAAGGTTGGAGGAAGATCAGGACAGCAAGAGGTGTGGGAATAGGTCCAGGCACAAACAAATTCTTATTCACTACCTATATCTTCAGGTACACTCAGCTCATGCAGATAGTCTCCCAATGGAGTGGATCCTAGCAGCCGGAATGATGCTCGAATCAGAGTACACGCACAGTCTCTGCCACAGAACCGGTGAACGTTGGTTCTGGCTTTAGGCCTCTAACGGGAAATTGACATCCCTCCAGAGAGTTACCGGGCCCCTTCCTTCACTGTGATCTCTCACCAGTCCTTCGGAACGGTCCTCCCCCGGCCTCCTCATCTAGATGCGGGTCTCCTCGCAAGGCAGCACCCTGGGATTCCTTCTCCCTCCGCGGCCTCCAGCCGAAGGTGCTGGACCCGAAGCCTCCAATTGCAGCCCCAGGGCTAAAGGTGCCTGGGACTGATCCGCCAGTGTACCGAACCAGGAACTCCACCCCAGGGCTAAAGGTGCCTGGGGTGGCCACGAACAGAATCACACACTCCCGGGGTCGGACCCCCGGGAACTCACCCCTGACAGACAGGGTCTGCCCCTTTTATATCCCCTCCCCGGATGCACAGCAGGCCGACACGCCCACCATACCACTGCCGAAAGGGGACATCCAAGGCACAGCACTGTACCAGCGGTTCAACCCTGGCCTCCGATGGCAGCGCCACCAACAGGCCACGGGGAACTACACACCAGTATCCCACCTGTAGCTCAAAATGGGTTTTACTGAACCCTATCAAATAGTGTGTTTGGGCACAACTACCACTCAAACATTCCCCTAGATTTCAAAGCTCCGCTACACACTCCCCCAAGACAGATAGACACTGTCCCCAGTGTCTGGGGTAAACCCACGTACCTCAAGCCTGAGTCTACGCATGTTTATCTCAGAACTATATACAAAAAAAAACACGATAATAGAAAAAATGGTTTGTTTGTGCCGGAACCTAATTGTGGGGAAAGGGGTTGAATGAAGAAATGAAGGAAGATCAACAAGAGAAGAAAAAAAAATGTGTACATCCCATTCTCAATGTCACATATATAATATAAAACACATCACCTTATACACTTACATCTCCCTCCCCTCCTCATCTAGCTAACCCACCCATACTCAGTGGTTGCCAGATGTTCACCTGCAAAGGGAGAAAACACAATCAAAACCAGCATGATCATATCCTACACCATTATTTACAAAAGAAGGGAACTACCCTCCCCTAGGGGAGAATATTTTCCTTCCAATAAAGTACTCATTACACTAGTCCTAGTGTAAATAGAAACTCTTAATATACATCAATTATATATATTTTCTCTTTGAGCGCACAGAAACCCTTTGCAACACCTTTGCCACCTAGTGGAAGTGTCACCGTCATAACATCGTCCCAAGATTTGAAAACATATCTCTTCCATTTCTTCTTCTTCCCAAAGTCTCTGTCTTTGTAGCGCTGTGAGCGGAGAGCAACAGCAACAGCTCCCCTGGCTCCCCAGTGGAGTAGATTACCCCAATTCACAAGGGCAAAGTCCCTGGACTCCAGGAGAGTACACTCCGGAAACAATAGAACACATTAGAGTTCAGTCTCTTAAAGATAAAATTTGGGATCGGGTAAAATAAGGAGCTTCCGATTCTTGTCAAAAGTTTCAATGGAATACACAGCATCCTCCTGCTCCTTCCGACACACAACCACCTGATCCGAGTGTATGTGCCGACCAAGCACCCAGTCCAACTTGCACCCTTTGTACCTCTCCGCAACAGCTGCAGAACAGGAGAGATACCTGCGGGCGTTGGGCACTTTCAAATAGTCCCACAAAAAGTCAGCGTACCATCTCTCTCTGTAGGCCTCCACCTCAAAAAGTAAGTCTCTTGAGAGATACGGGTACTCCCACCCGTAGTCAGCAGACACCTTTTGGTTGAACAGCCATTGCATCCTGGAAAGCGGAAGAAGGGTAGCACGGTCTCCCGCACCCGGTAGGACAATGGCATCCGGATGCCTAGGCACTTTCACTGCCTTGAGACCCAACATAGTAGCCCCCAATGGTGCATACTCAGCCACGGCGGCAGGCACAGGCAACATAGGTCTGGGTGATGCAGGCCTGGGGTCAGGTATCTCCTCTAACACAAGGGCCTCCCCCGGGGGTACAACCGCCCCAGGAACTTTGGGTACATCTCTTCTACTTCTTGCGGAGGATAGGGGTATCTTATCCCAGCCTTTCTTGACGAACAGCTCGTCTATTTCGCCATCATCTCCCACCTCAGAGGATGACTCTAGATCAGAGGTATCGTATTCCTCTGCTGGCAAATAATTTTTGTCCCTTTCCCCGGCTTACCTCGGCCTGTAGCTGTCGCGGATCGTCTGGAGATCCCTCCGACTGGACAATCCGTTTCAGGCAAGCACTGGGGTGTAGCTTGACCACGGCCGCAGGAGGCTTTCACATAGCCCACCTTTCGCTTCGGCGGTGGGAGCGACGACTCTGTAATGACAGAGGCAACATCCTCCGATTTCTCCGTCTCCGGTTCCTCTTCCACCGGAACATCCGTAAAGACTTCCTCCGAAGTCACGACAGTGCGCGTGGGGGTGGCTGCAGAAGCACTGGTTTCCTCCTCAAGAGTAGTGGCGCCCGTAAGGCAATTCAAAACGGTAGGCCCAAGGTTTTTCTGTAGGTTGTTCCACCTCGAAGAAGAACTCCTTGCACTTTTCACATCTTCCAAAGGGCCGAAGGTGCACCACCAGTCCCTGGCATCCGGGACAAACCACTCCAAGGGCCTCCGCATCTCTGCAGACGTAGAGAGCGAAGCGACCCCGAGGCTTCAGCCGAATCCCCGTATCCATCAAGGGAGCAGTGAAAGAGGCAACGTTCATGGTAGAAGAACTTGGAATCAATGGGGCATTAGTCGCCATGTTGCTCACTCGCCGATCCATCACGCACTGTCCATTTGGCGCCAAAGCCACCATACACAACTCACCGCATATCGAGGCTCCTCCCATTTTCCTGCAATGTTGGCGGGCTTTTACTTTCCTTGACACGCCCACGAACTACGCAGCTTGGGCTCTCCTCGTGGCGCAGCCAGAATTCTTCCAAAGATGGCCGACCTCCACGGAGCCTCACAAGGGGAATAAAGTCCAACTTTTGGGGTTTTTTGACCACAGAAATCCCGGAGTCAAGCCCCTACGTGTAACACTCACCACCCCTTCTCCCTTTGGCTCACTCGTGGGGGAAAGGGCACACCTATGCCACATGCCCGTACCCTCCTGTGTGAAGAGGTTGAGCGGTGTAATGTACCTGGGTCTCTGTGGTTGGGTTCCCCCATAGAATGGCTCCCGTCTTCACTGTGATAGACAAGTCTCTATTCCCCAATAACTTCAAGGTCCACACCAATTGCAACTCCAACGTAGAGTTTATTTCTCTCTTATACACAATGATTAAACTGGAAATGTTGGAGGAAGATCAGGACAGCAAGAGGTGTGGGAATAGGTCCAGGTACAAACAAATTCTTATTCACTACCCATATCTTCAGGTAGACTCAGCTCATCCAGATAGTCTCCCAATGGAGTGGATCCTAGCAACCGGAATGATGCTCGAATCAGAGTACACGCACAGTCTCTACCACAGACCTGGTGAACGTTGGTTCTGGCTTTAGGCCTCTAACGGGAAATTGACATCCCTCCAGAGAGTTACCGGGCCCCTTCCTTCACTGTGATCTCTCACCAGTCCTTCGGAACGGTCCTCCCCCGGCCTCCCCATCTAGATGCGGGTCTCCTCACAAGGCAGCATCCTGGGATTCCTTCTCCCTCCGCGGCCTCCAGCCGAAGGTGCTGGACCCGAAGCCTCCAGTTGCAGCCCCAGGGCTAAAGGTGCCTGGGACTGATCCGCCAGTGTACCGAACCAGGAACTCCACCCCAGGGCTAAAGGTGCCCAGGGTGGGCACAAACAGAATCACACGCTCCCGGGGTCGGACCCCCGGGAACTCACCCCTGACAGACAGGGTCTGCCCCTTTTATATCCCCTCCCGGGATGCACAGCAGGCCGACACGCCCACCATACCACCGCCGAAAGGGGACATCCAAGGCACAGCACTGTACCAGCGGTTCAACCCTGGCCTCCGATGGCAGCGCCACCAACAGGCCACGGGGAACTACACACCAGTATCCCACCTGTAGCTCAAAATGGGTTTTACTGAACCCTATCAAATAGTGTGTTTGAGCACAACTACCACTCAAACATTCCCCTAGAGTTCAAAGCCCCGCTACATATACAAAAATGTTTTGCATTTTCTTTCTATTTTAACCCTTTCATGCCTAAGCCTATTTCTGACATTTGTTGCTTCCATATTTCCGAATTTTATGCTAGAAAAATACGTAGAACCCCTAAACATTATATATATTTTTTTAGCAGAGACCCTAGGGAATAAAATGATGATCAGTGCAATATTTTATGTCACACGGTATTTGCGCAGCGGTCTTTTATTTTGGGAAAAAAAATACACTTTCATTGAATAAAAAAAAACTAAACAGTAAAGTTAGCCCAATTTTTTAGTATAATGTGAAAGATGATGTAAATAGATATGTAACATGTCATGCTTTGAAATTGTGCACACTCGTGGAATGGCAACAAACTATGGTACCTATAAATCTTCATAAGCAAAAAAAATTGTACGATTACCAGGTTAAGATTACAGAGCAGCTCTTTTGCTAGAATTTCTGCTCTCACTCTGGCGATCACGGCGATATCTCATATTTGTGATTTAAACACCGTTTACATTTGCGGGCGCGACTTGCGTATGCGTTTTCTTTGCTGCGCAAGCACACGGGGACAGGGTGCTTTAAAAAAAATAAAATTTTTCTTATTTATTTTATTTAATTTATTTTACATGATCATTTTAGGAAAAAAAATTCTGATCACTTTTATTGCTGTCACAAGGGATGTAAACATTCCTTGTGACAGTAATAGGCGATGACAGGTACTCTTTGTGGAGGGATCAGGGGTCTAAAAGAGCCCAAATCCCTCTTTTGCTCTTAAAAGTATTCAGATCGGATCAAATTTTTTTTAAATTGGCGCCATTGGTAGCTGATTAAAAACCGTAAGTGACGCCACTTCCGGGATTTTACATCGGAGACCTGATCGGAGCCGAATCCAGCTTTGTTCAGGTCTCAGCCTAGCCAGTGGACACGCAGAATGGTGACTCAAGTCTCCCGGTGGGACGGGAGGCCCGGGAAGAGCAGCGGAAGGTGGCGGGAGGGGTTGTTATCACTAAAGAGCCAACCGCCCGCTCTAAAAAACGGTACCCGGTATAACCCCTTCAAGACATGAAAGCAAATTTGCGTACGGTCGGCGTGAAGGGGTTGAACTGATTTGCTTGTTTTACAAGGTAATCGTTTACAATCACATTAAATGCTCATTTAGGTCGGGGGGGGGGCAGGGGGTCTGTAAAAAACACTTTTACTTAGTCCTCCACTCCCAAAAGCTTTCTCCGTGCTGCTAGATCCCTGCAGCCTCTTCTCCCCTATGCTCTGGTAGGTCCTCTGACATCATCATGTCCAGTTTAGAACTCATAGCCCTGTACTGGATTTGAGGATGCTGAGGAACAGTCGACTCCCTAATAGGGTTGCCACCTTTTCTTCAAGTCAAACCCGAAAACTTTAGCGGTGCACAGCAATCTTTTTTTATAGTATGAACTATACATATATTTTGCAATTAAATAACATTTCTAATCATATGAAGTTAATCTCAAGAGTCCCCCTTTATATCAGAGTCCGCAGAGTTCCCCTTTTACTTCTGAACTCGCAGAGTTCCCTTACACTGTAAGGGTGGACTCTGCAGACTCTGATGTAAGGGAGAACTCTGGGGACTCTAACATAAGGGATGCTCTAGGAACCCTGATCTAAAGGGGTAACACTAAGAACTCTGATGTACGGAAAGGACTATGATGTAAGGGGGTACACTGTGGCCTCTGGTGTAAAGGGGAACTCTGATGTAAGGGGTGCTCTGAGAACCCTGATTTACCTTAGTGAACTCACTCAGAGGCAGGAGAGAGAAGGGGAGAGGGGGGAGACTTCAGTCACAGTCAGGGATGGATGGTGAGTTCACTCACCCCTTGGCAGTCAGCACCTCTTATCCAGATGTAGCTGAGGCTGCTGGAGCATGGACAGACACAGAGTTGTAGGGGCGGGAGGAAGAGGAGCAGATTAAGTACTTTCTCGTCTCCCGTGTGTGGGGGGGGGGGAGGGGTAATTGTTTGTGCTGGCTTTGGGCAGTGTGAAAGAGAGTGTAACAGACACTCTTAGCTTAGATAACTGCAGCCAGCAAACCTGCTGGGAAGCTATAGTCTGGTCTGAATAATGTGTCTGGGTTTCAGGTGGTCTGAAACCCGAACGCATGATTCCAAACCCGAACTGTCCGGGTGAATCCCGGACAGGTGGCAACCCTACTCCCTAAGCAGAGGGGAGTAGAGGAGAGCACCAGGTGCTGGGGAAGCAGATAGTAGGGAAAGTAAAACTTCCAGGTCCCCAAGCCCCAGACTAGTCCTAAACTAGCATTAAGCCCAGGTTCACACTGGGCTGTGGGAATGAAGCCGTGCGAGTTCAGTTGAACTCGCACGATTTCACTCCCGCTTGTCAGTCCCGATTTCGGATGCGATTACAGAGACATCTGTGCAGTTGCACAGATGTCAATGTAAATCGCAGGCCGAAAACGCAAAAAGTATAACAGAAACGACGCAGCGCCGCACCGATTTGGACAGTGCCATTGCTAGCAATTGCCGTCAAATGCTGCAGATTTGACATGCGATTTGACATGTCAAATCGCATGTCAAAACCCACCAGTGTGAACCAGGGCTTAAACCTTGCAACCTTGCAATGAAGGGACTAGGGAGCATTTTTAGTACATCTTACTATTCTAATGCCGCGTACACAAATGTTCGATGTGATCTTTTGGTCGGATATTCCGACCGTGTGTAGGCTCCATCAGACATTTGCTGTCGGAATTTCCGTCAACAAATGATCGAGAGCTGGTTCTCAAGTTTTCCGACAACAAAAGTTCTTGTCGGAAATTCCGATCGTGTGTAGCCATTTCCGAAGCACAAATGTGCTGCGCATGCTCGGAATCAATTTGACGCATGCTCAGAATCATTGTACTTCATTTTTCTCGGCTCGTTGTAGTGTTGTACGTCACCGCGTTCTTGACGATCGGAATTTCCAAATTCCAAAGTCACGGACTGCGCTGTCTCCCAGAACACAACGGGTATTCTGCGGGAAGTGACGTACTACCCGCAGAATACCCGCAGAGAGGACTCCCGGAAGTGGGTGCAAATACCTGTCTTAGACAGTTATTTGCACCCCCCTCCCCCCTGAAAGGTGCCAAATGTGACACCGGAGGGGGGGAGGGTTCCGATGTCCAAAGATATCACTGCTGCTCCTGAGTGGGGGCTCTCTAATACAGGGAACTGTTATTGGCCAGATAACCAGGTGAAAATAGAGAGAGAGAAAAAGAGAAAACAAATGCAGCCACCACATCCAATGATTGGTAAGCTGCAATATATTACTGTAGCACCCTCTAGAGTAGATAAAATATATTCTGATTCATGTTTAAACCCTGTGAGGGCCCTTTCACACATGCGGACCGTATGTCCATTTTTCATCCATCCGTTTTCGGATGAAAAACGGGCATACATGTATCCCTATGAGATAGCAGATGTCAGCGGATGAACATCCGCTGACATCCGATCTCATCAGTGTCCGCTATGCTCCGTTTCTGCAGACGGAGGAAAATCCTATTTTTCCATCCGTCTGCGGATCGGAGGAACACGGACAGACGGTCCTTGTTCCTCCGATCCCCGCATAGAGGATAGCGCCGTTCTATGGAAGCAGTAGGTTTAAAGAGCACACCAAACCTTTAAGATAACTTCTTTATTCACTTCAGCTTTTCTTCTTATATAACACTGACAATTTAGCAGCAGGAAGTCCATGTACAAACACGTGTTGAATAAAGTATAACAAATGTCGGTTCAACTGTTCAATCTTGTAATTCTACATAAAATGGTAGATATATTTCTCTCTTCAGTATCTGTACTTTCACTTTAAAATACTTTAGACACTTTATGATCTCTCTGGGACTTGCTCTATATGCTGTTTGCTCTGATGTTTGCTCTGAAACCTGGTTTGATTGCTGGTTTGTTTGTTTGATTGTTTGCAAACCTGGTTTGGTGGAACTACAAGTGAACACATAACTTGTTTCAGTATACAGTTCTAATTACATTATTAACAATAGAAACTTATATAACTGTATTAAATACCTATTTTGGCCACTTGCTTCCATAAAACCGGACTCTGGATGGATCTGAACTGTTCAGCTCCACACTCTGATGTAAAATGAAATTCTAGACATGTGATATGAGATTTCCTAGACAGAACATGAGTGAAATGCTGGCTATGATTGGCCAGAGACATTTGCTCAGTGGGATTGGTTGTGATTGGCTAAAACTCCTGATGAGTCACAAAAGCTTAACTCTATGCTTTCTGGTTGCAATTCTGCTGTGTTATTAAGCTTACTTTTCTGCATAGTATATAATAATCTTAAAGGCATATTTTTTCTTTTGCTTCTGTGAACACAATATACAACTGTTATATGACATCCACATATAAAGTCACAGTAAATAACTCTGCTGTTATCTCTCACAAATGAGCATATGCACTGTTTTAACATTATTAGCAGGTCTAGCTATATATGCATGTAAGCCACATTAGCAACCTAGGACAGGTCTTAGCTGGCCAGCTACACTCCCACCAAATTACCTATAATTCTATGTTCTCTATAGTAGGATTTGAACATGAATTTGGGGAATTTTCCACCAGGTTCTCAACTTCCAAGTGTCTTTTATCACTTTCAAGTATGTCATCTTGACACCTGGCAGCAGTGCTCAATGTTTGTACAACTTTTACTTCTGGATCACCCATAGACAATTCTGTGTAACCTTCACTGGGTATGATTTCCTTTTCACAGAGGAACTCTGGACCGGTGAACCAGTTTGAATTTTTCAATTCTGTTACATTCAGGCCTCTTGAAGCATGATCTGCTGGGTTATGCTTTGTATCAATGTGATGCCAATGTTCCGGATTTGTTATTTCCCGAATTTTCTGAACTCTGTTGGCGACAAAGACATGGAATCTTCGAGCTTCGTTGTTTATGTATCCTAGGACAACTCGCGAGTCTGTCCAAAACTATTCTTCATCTATTTTTAACTCTAATTCTTCTCTCAGAAACTTGCTTACTGATGCTGAAACAACAGCTGCTGTCAGTTCAAGTCTTGGTATTGTCTGAATACTGGTAGGTGCAACTCTGGTCTTTCCCATAACCAGGGCACAGTGTATTTTTCCTTCTCCTATCACTCTGATGTAGGAGCACTGTCCATAACCATAACTACTGGTGTCTGAAAAGTGATGAAGTTCTATTTTCTTGTACTCTCCGAAATCATGAGGTACAAAACATCTAGGTATCCGAACTTCTCTCAAATTTTGCAAGTCTTTTATCCAAGCCTCCCACCTTGGCCTCAAATCTTCAGGTATGGGTTCATCCCATCCCAACTTCCGTCTACATAATTCTTGTAGTATTTCTTTTGCTTTGAGGATTACTGGTGCCAAGAATCCCAATGGATCATATATAGAAGCCACTGCGGAAAGTATGGTACGTCTAGTTGCAACTTTTTCTTTCAAGGATGTTTCAAAGAAGAACTCGTCATTCTCTACATTCCATCCCAATCCAAGTACATTCTGAACTGGAAGATGATCATAATTGAGATCTACATTCTTCATTGTTGATGCACGTTCAGAGTCACTGATGGATTCCAGTACCTCTCTGTTGTTTGAGATGAATTTGTGAAGGCGCAGGTTTCCTTTTGCGCATAACTCTTGGCTTTCTCTCACTAGTTTGATTGCAGATTCTGAGGACTGTAAACTTATAAGACCATCATCTACGTAAAAGTTTTTCTTAAGAAAATTCGCTGCTGATGGACAATCCTTTTCATTTTTATTGGCCAGGTACTTCATACCATAATTGGCGCAACCTGGAGACGACGCTGCTCCAAACAAGTGTACTTTCATTCTATATTCTGCTGGCTCTGTATCTGTATCTCCGTCCTCCCACCATAGGAATCTCAGGAAGTCTCTATCTTCATTCTTCACATGAAACTGGTGGAACATCTTTTCAACGTCACACATGACCGCTACAGGATACTTTCTGAATCTACAGAGTACTCCAGGCAGAGTGTTTGTAAGATCTGGTCCTTTTAGTAGATGATCGTTCAATGCAACACCATCATACTTTGCTGAGCAATCAAATACTACTCTAATCTTATCTGGTTTCTTTGGGTGGTAAACACCTTGATGTGGGATAGGGTTGTCCCGATACCACTTTTTTAAGACCGAGTACAAGTACCGATACTTTTTTTCAAGTACTCGCCGATACCGAATACCGATACTTTTTTTTAATCTCATGTGTCAGTATTTTTTTTTTTTAAGGGGGGGGGGGGTGGACAGTGTCAGTGTGTGTGTTTTCTTTTCTTTTCTTTTTTTTACAATTCATTTTTATTTTATTCTTTTTTTTTTTATCAGCCCTGTTGTGGGGGGCTTTGGTGACATATCAGGGGTCTTAACAGACCTCTGACATCTCCCCTTTGAGACAGAGAAAGGGACTAGGGACACATATTCCCCAGTCCCTCTCTCAGCAGCCTCAGCTGCGCTGAAAATGAATGGAGAGAAGACAGCGGCTCCTCTCCATTCATAAACTGAAACATTGTAAACACAGTTTACGATGTTTCAGTTATGTGAATGGACAGAGTCAGTGATGACTCTGTACATTCCGACAAGTAGGGAGCCGGATTTACCGGCTCCTACCTCCGCTCTCCATCCTGAGATACCAAGGGGGTGGAGGAGGAGCACGGAGGGGGCGGCAGCACGGAGGGGGACGGCGGCATGGAGGTGAAGGGGGAACAGGTAGCATTTGAGCAGCAGACAGGCAAGGCAATTGGATCAGATTAATTTTACTTACCCGCCTGAAGACCCGCTCTGCTCTCCGCTCTGGTCTCTGCCACGCTCTCCGTCTTGGTCTCCGCCCCCCGCCCCGCTCTCCGCCCTGGTCTCCGCCCCCGCAGCGCTCTCCGCCCTGCTCTCCATCCCGTGCCGCACACTCTCCGCCCCCCGCCGCACACTCTCCGCCCCGGTCTTCGCCCTGCTCTCCACCCCCCGCTCTGAGAAAAAAAAAAAAAGTATCGGACTGGGCATCGGGAGCATTTGCGCGAGTACAAGTACTCGCGCAAATGCTTGGTATCGGGACAACCCTAATGTGGGATGTACCACACTTCTCCTTCTTTAGGTTGGTTATTAACTTTTTCTGCATGTCCTTCTTCAAGGATGCCTTCCATGAATTTCAAATAATACTGCTTGAATTTGAGATCTCTTCCCATCCTTTTCTTCAAACATTTCAATCTCGCTAGGGCAAGATTTTTGTTATTTGGCAGACGAGGTCGTTCTCTAAAAGGTAAGGGCATTTCAAGATAACCTTGTTGATTCTGTTGAATACTTTCTTCTAGAATGTGTACAAACTTTATATCTTCTTGGGATACACTCTTTTCTTTAGAACTTATGTCTGCAAAGTCAGATTCAAGGATCTTGATTACTGCCGCTGAACTTACAGATGGTAACTCTTGGACAGATATTCGATGACAGAATCCTGTCACCTGTCTTGAGTTTGCAATCTGCTGTTTTCCTCCAACAACGCCCCATCCTAGATCAGTTTGAACAGCGTAGGGTTCACTCTTTCCTCCTGTGATTACCCTTCGTGGTACCAAAGCTTCGGGACAATCATAACCTATCAACAGTCCAACACCAAACTCCTTCAGCGGGGACATTTCATGAGATATGACAGATAGGTGCTCCCATTTATTGGCTGTTTCACAGGTAGGTATGCGATCTCGATCTAGAGGTATATCGTCTTTCGTATAAGCTGGAGGTAGATCCAATGTGAGGTTTGAATGAAGTCCTCTAACTCTCAATCCTTTGACCCTTTGACTGTTCACTAATGTGTCTCTCCCCGTCATTGTGGTGAGTTTGAGCTTCACTGGTTCTGTAGCCACTTGTAATTTCTTGCAGATTTCTTGATCAATTAAGGTGACATCGCTTTGGGCATCCAGTAGTGCATAGGCATATACCTTCTTATTCTTCCTTTTAGGATTTGAAATGCACACTGGTACAACCATTGATGTGCCGTTGCTTTCCCTCACTCTGCAAGAGAATACTGATGCTTTCTTTTCTTCCTCAGCATCTTTAGCTATTGAGGATTTATCCTTTTTTGGACGTTCTTCATGTAGTGGTGTAGGATGGCGTCCTTTGCAAACACTGCATGTGGCCCTTTTCTTACACTCCTTAGTAATATGGCCTTTCCTTAGGCACCCAAAACACAGTTGGTTAACAAGTACAAACTTTTTCTTTTCATTTGGGGATTTCTTTCCATTCTCCTGGGCGTATGAAAGGAAGTAGGGGTCTGCATCTTCACTTAGTACAGATTTGGACTTATGATTACTATTCATGTCCTCTTCGTGTACTCTTAGTCTGACTTCTATAATCTTGACTTCCTTCAGCCTTTCCATTTCTGCTACTCGTAGACGCTGCACCTCGATTGCAGATTTCATCTCAATTTCTGCTCTCTTGACAGCAAGTTGTTCAACAAGTTCCTTTCTTTTGGCTATTAAAGTACTTGAGGACTCTGATATGTTACTGGCACTTCTGCTAGTGGAAGAAGTCCTACTTGTGATTGTGGTTCCTCCTAAGGACCTAGCATAGTCTCTCGTAAAAAGCTCATTCATTCTCTTTCTTGCCTTAACTTCATGATAGTTGGCTTCAGATGATAGTTCTCTCATGAGCTTTACTAAACCTTTAGTGACTTCAGTACATGTGTCCATGTTCCTTACAATATCCTGGGGAGGTGTTGTAGAAGACCGCAGGTTGACATATGCTGCCATAAGCTCTGCTTCAGATTCTTCTACTGTCTCTATCATATCACTCAAGTTTCCTTTTATACTTTTTTGCTTTAGCTTTCTACGAACATCTTTAATGTAGAATTTCCACTTATCATACATTCTGGTGAACTTTTTTCCTTTCAATACTGCTTCTTGCTCCAAATTTTCCAGCATCTTTAGGGTCGGTTTTCTGATACGTTCTGAACGTCTTAGTTCATCTGTTTGGGGCAAGACTAATGCTGCATCAGACTCTTCTACCTCAAACAGGTTCACTTGCTCTTCACCTTCTATCTTATCTATCTTTGTATCCTCAAACAGTGGCATAGAAATACTAGGCTTAGACATTTTACTTTAAGTGCTATAACAATCAATACGAATATTAAGAAGACTTTCACTTTAAATGCAATAGCAATAGGTGCAGGCAGTAAAAATGACTTTCTCTTTAAAATACTTTAGAGTCCGTGTACTACAACTGACCCTTGTTCTTTACTTACAGTCCTTTTACTCCTGAACATGAAAATGTCTCTTTCTTGTCAAGCCTATGTGCAATGATAGTAATAAAGGAAAGTTCTGACCTTATTCTGAAGAGCAGGATACTGTGATCTGCAGGTTGCTGGAACAAATAGTCTTAAAGGAGACTTGTCTTTTTTGATCTGATGCTCTACTCTGACGTGCAATGCTTTGCGCTGACGTGCGATACTCTGTGCTGTCTTGCGATGCTTTTCGCTGACTTGCGATGCTTTTCGCTGACGTGCGATGCTTTGCGCTGACGTGCGATGCTTTGTGCTGTCTTGCGATGCTCTGCGCTGACTTGCGATACTTTTCGCTGACGTGCGATGCTTTGTGCTGTCTTGCGATGCTCTGCGCTGACTTGCGATACTTTTCGCTGACGTGCGATGCTTTGTGCTGCAGGCTTTGGGCCTAGTGGCGGGGAAATAGCTGGCTGCAGTACGTGGCCTCTTTGTGGGTAGCGGTGCAGGCACTCTAACTCTGGACTTTGGCCTCCCACCATGCGTCTTTTTCTCTCTCTAGGGATCGCAGGAGGGTTGGCGCTCTCTCTGTGACTATCTTGCCTTTGCCGTTCTGCCACTTTAAGAGTCGGCTGCAGTTTGACTAAAACACACGTTCTATGGCCTCTATGGTAGCTCCGCTGCTCAAATGCGCTCTTTACTGTGCAAGTTGAGGAGCACAATCGCTTCACCCTCAATGGGCTAATAGTTCCACTTTGGGCTAAATAGTTGCACTTTGGGCTAATAGTTCCACTTTGGGCTAAATAGTTGCACTTTGGGCTAATAGTTCCACTTTGGGCTAAATAGTTCCACTGTGGCAGGCGCAGCACTATGAAGTGCCTTTATGCGCTGTGGCATTAGAAGAATTTGATCTCTCTGATCTTTTAGTCCACACAAGACTATCTGTTACTCTAATTCCTCTAGCGCCGTTCTATGGAAGCAGTAGGTTTAAAGAGCACACCAAACCTTTAAGATAACTTCTTTATTCACTTCAGCTTTTCTTCTTATATAACACTGACAATTTAGCAGCAGGAAGTCCATGTACAAACACGTGTTGAATAAAGTATAACAAATGTCGGTTCAACTGTTCAATCTTGTAATTCTACATAAAATGGTAGATATATTTCTCTCTTCAGTATCTGTACTTTCACTTTAAAATACTTTAGACACTTTATGATCTCTCTGGGACTTGCTCTATATGCTGTTTGCTCTGATGTTTGCTCTGAAACCTGGTTTGATTGCTGGTTTGTTTGTTTGATTGTTTGCAAACCTGGTTTGGTGGAACTACAAGTGAACACATAACTTGTTTCAGTATACAGTTCTAATTACATTATTAACAATAGAAACTTATATAACTGTATTAAATACCTATTTTGGCCACTTGCTTCCATAAAACCGGACTCTGGATGGATCTGAACTGTTCAGCTCCACACTCTGATGTAAAATGAAATTCTAGACATGTGATATGAGATTTCCTAGACAGAACATGAGTGAAATGCTGGCTATGATTGGCCAGAGACATTTGCTCAGTGAGATTGGTTGTGATTGGCTAAAACTCCTGATGAGTCACAAAAGCTTAACTCTATGCTTTCTGGTTGCAATTCTGCTGTGTTATTAAGCTTACTTTTCTGCATAGTATATAATAATCTTAAAGGCATATTTTTTTCTTTTGCTTCTGTGAACACAATATACAACTGTTATATGACATCCACATATAAAGTCACAGTAAATAACTCTGCTGTTATCTCTCACAAATGAGCATATGCACTGTTTTAACATTATTAGCAGGTCTAGCTATATATGCATTTAAGCCACATAAGCAACCTAGGACAGGTCTTAGCTGGCCAGCTACACTGAGTCTTAAAGTGATTGTAAATGATCACCTTGTAAAACAACCCATTTAGTTTAACTAAAGGACCGGAAGGATTTGCCCCATTAATGACCAGACCATTTTTTGTGATACGGCACTGCATTGCTTTAACTGGCAATTGCGCTGTCATGTGACATTTTACACAAACAAAATTGATGTCCTTTTTTTCCCACAAATAGAGCTTTCTTTTGGTGGTATTTGATCACCTCTGCAGTTTTTATTTTTTGCGCTATAAACAAACAGAGCGTCAATTTAAAAAAAAATATATATATTTTGCTATAAGACATATCCCAAAAAAATATATATATAAAAAAACAAATTTATTCATCAGTTTAGGCCAATATATATTCTTCTATGTTTTTTTTTTAACAAAATCGCAATAGGCGTATATTGATTGGCTTGCACAAAAGTTATCGTGTCTACCAACTATGGCATAGATTTAGGGACTTTTTTTTATTTTTTCTACTGGTTATGGCGGCGATCTGCGATTTTTAGTGGCGGTTACATTGTGGCGGAAAAATCTGACCCCAAATTATACTTTTTTGGGAACCAGTGACATTATTACCTTGATTAGTGCTATAAAAATGCACTGATCAATGTAAAAATTACACTGGCAGGGAAGGGGTTGACACTAGGGGGTGATCAAGCGGTTAACTGTGTTCCCTCAGCGTGTTATAACTGTAGGGGGGGTGGGCTACCTGGGACATGACAGAGATCACTGTTCTCGATCACCGGGGGCGGGAACAGAAGATCTGACATGTCCCCTGTCAGAATGGGGATCCGCCTTGTTTACAAAGGCAGATCCCCATTCTGCCTCTGTATTAGGCCATTGCGGGCCACCGGCAGACATCGAGTTCTCCCAAGTCCGACGCGACCGGCGGGCACGCTCGTGCGTGCCCGCAACTGCACCTGCGCAAGCCGACGTACAACTGCCGTGGGCAGTTATAAATACCTTTATAAATACCTTTTTTCTCTTTTTTATAAGGGATTACATTCCCTCTGTTCTCAGCTGCATAAGAGCTGGGGGGAGGAGAGACAGCAGCACACTGAGCTTCCCAGTGTATGGGTGTGTAGCAGGGGCATGTCAGGACAAGTCTGAGCACTGGAAGAGAGCACACTTAGTTCCCAGCATAGCTAGAGAGCTGACCACGTTGTGTTTTCCTGATTAGTGTGGTCAGTCTTTAAAAGGAAAGCAGAGGGACTGGCAGGAACACCAGCGATTTCACACAAAGGAAGCAATACAAAGAGAACAGGATAGTTTTTCATACAAGTGCATGTACAGCAGGCACATATCAGGAATATGAATTTTTGAGGTAACAAACGCTTTAATTGGGTCATGGTGATTAGAGTTCAGGACAGTAAGACTCATACAGGCAGCTCGCTGGTGCCTCCCCCTGGTTCTGGAAAGTTGGAGAACATTCTGGAAACTAGAGGACAGAGGCTAGGAGGGCTGTTCTGAATATTTAGGGGCACTTAGCCAATCCTCAGGAGATGGGCCTGGCAGGGGACTAAGTGAGCCCTTAAATAAGAATGAGTCATGCTGGGAGAGGAGTCAGGTGAAAGATAGAAATGGAGTGCTGAGGAGACTTGCAGTGTCCCTTGAGGCAAACCCCCTAGTCTGGGCGGGGGAGGGGGGTGCTCTGCCTCGGGCTGGGGCTCAGGAGATGGCCTGGGAGGATCCTTACAACAGAAAAAGCTTGGAGGGAGTCTTCCCTGAGAGGCAGAGGGAGCAAGGAGGACAGTTAGAGTACTGCAGCATTGTGCAGGGACCTACAAGTGGAGAGACTGCCACATGTAGCAGGTCTCTCTGGAAGATAGCAGTGTGCTTAAATCCTCCCTATCTTGCCCTGGAAGATCTCCAGAGAGAGTCAGCCAAGTAGACTGGCGAAGAGAGTCAGTCGGGTAGACTGGTGAAGAGAGTCAGTCGGGTAGACTGGTGAAGAGAGTCAGTCGGTAGACTGGTGAAGAGAGTCAGTCGGGTAGACTGGTGAAAAGAGTCAGTCGGGTAGACTGGTGAAGAGAGTCAGTCGGGTAGACTGGTGAAGAGAGTCAGTCGGTAGACTGGTGAAGAGAGTCAGTCGGGTAGACTGGTGAAAAGAGTCAGTCGGGTAGACTGGTGAAGAAAGTCAGTCGGTAGACTGGTGAAGAGAGTCAGTCGGGTAGACTGGTGAAGAGAGTCAGTCGGTAGACTGGTAAAGAAAGTCAGTCGGGTAGACTGGTGAAGAGAGTCAGGCGGGTAGTCTGGTGAAGAGAGTCAGCCGGGTAGACTGGTGAAGAGAGTCAGTCGGGTAGACTGGTGAAGAGAGTCAGGCAGGTAGACTGGTGAAGAGAGTCAGTCGGTAGACTGGTGAAGAGAGTCAGGCGGGTAAACTGGTGAAGAGAGTCAGTCGGTAGACTGGTGAAGAGAGTCAGTCGGGTAGACTGGTGAAGAGAGTCAGTCGGGTAGACTGGTGAAGAGAGTCAGTCGGTAGACTGGTAAAGAAATCAGTCGGGTAGACTGGTGAAGAGAGTCAGTCGGTAGACTGGTAAAGAAAGTCAGTCGGGTAGACTGGTGAAGAGAGTCAGGCGGGTAGTCTGGTGAAGAGAGTCAGTCGGGTAGACTGGTGAAGAGAGTCAGTCGGGTAGACTGGTGAAGAGAGTCAGGCGGGTAGACTGGTGAAGAGAGTCAGTCGGTAGACTGGTGAAGAGAGTCAGGCGGGTAAACTGGTGAAGAGAGTCAGTCGGTAGACTGGTGAAGAGAGTCAGTCGGGTAGACTGGTGAAGAGAGTCAGTCGGCAGACTGGTGAAGAGAGTCAGTCGGTAGACTGCTGAAGAAAGTCAGTCGGTAGACTGGTGAAGAGAGTCAGTCGGGTAGACTGGTGAAGAGAGTCAGTCGGGTAGACTGGTGAAGAGAGTCAGGCGGGTAGACTGGTGAAGAGAGTCAGTCGGTAGACTGGTGAAGAAAGTCAGTCAGGTAGACTGGTGAAGAAGCAGCCAGGAGAGCTCATAGAGAAGCGACCAGGTGGGCTAGCATTTCCTGCAGTGGTATAGCTGGGACCAGTGCCTACAAGGGAGTTTAAGATATTCCAGGATGAAGTTTACAACACTTTGTGCTACTTCCTAAAGAGAATGAGAGTTCCTAGCCTGTAAGGGGCTGTTGCTGATCTAACAGACTGTTAGCCACTAAAGAGGAATCAATTGGAGCTTTATATAGGGAGGAAGTTGTCCCTAGTTTTGTCACTATAAAGTTGGGCATCCCTTTATTCCTATCCCCAACCAAGTTATTACCCTCCTAATAAAAAACACAGAACAAAAGCTTAGGGACTGTTCATGGTGTTGATGATGAAGATATTGTGTGCCTGTCTGTGCAGCCGTGGAGAACCTTGTCATCCACAACCCCTACGGTGGTAGTGCTACATTTTTGGTTTTGGGTTTAATACTGCTTTAATTTATTTTAATTATTAAATTAAAACTCAGTACCCGCTGACAATTTTCTTTTGTTTTAAATACAACAAATAAGTATTAAAAGCAGGGCTTTTTTTCAGCAGGAACGTGGGGGAACGCAGTTCCGGCACCTCCAGCAATGAATGTATGTAATGGCAAGGAGTGCTGGGGTGTGCTGGAGGGTCTATTGATGCTTTCTGCTGGGAGATTTATTGTCACTGGTGGGGATATATTTTTGTGTGGGGGTCTCTTGTTGCTGGGTAGATCTATTGTTGCTAGCTGGGGGGGTCTTATGATTCTAGGGGGGAGCAATTGTTGCTGGAAGGGATCTACTGTTGAGGGAGAGGTCTATTGTTGCTGCCTCCTGGAGGGTCTATTGATGCAGTTTGCTGGGACATCTATTGTTGCTTCTGGGGGTATATTGTTGCTAGGGTGGTTTTGTTGTGGGCGGGTCTTCTATTGTTGTGTGGGAGCTCAACTTTTGCTGGGGTGAGGTCTATTATTGCTTGGGGGGGGTCTATTGTTGCTCACTGCAGGGGATCTACTTTACTGTCTTTTTGTTATCATTAACAAATTCTGTGCAAATCACTTAGTAGCAAAAATTATACTTGGTTCTGTATTCTCTAAAATGGGTGGAGGTTGGTAGGAGGTGGAACCAAGGAACGGTGCTCAGGGGTGGGTAGGGAGCAGAAACGAACGGTAAAGGTCAGAGTTCCTGCACTTATTCTCTGAGAAAAAAAGCCCTGATTAAAAGGATTACCTTTATAAAGAAGTGAATGTGACTTTCAGCAAACATTTACAGCAGGTAAAATTTCCTGGTACATATGCTTTAAATGACATTGAATAAATCAACTGCAGTGAATGTTTGTATGTTACATTTACTGCTTTATAATAAACCTGGAATCTCTGTTGGGTTTTAAAGTATATTATCAATACATGACCACCTCAAACAGCCATTTAACCCCATGATTTGTTTTGTTGGCGTCTCCCCTGTGATATTGGATATTTTTATTGGGACAGGTCAAAATAGTGGCAAAGTTGGCATAATGATTGCCACAGTGGGCAGTAAACCGAATTGGTGAAAACCACGGAGATGTTGCCATTTTATGAAAGATATCAGTATCTATTGTGGTGCAGGGCTATAACCTTTTTGATTTTGTTTTTTACCAAAATTCAACCTCTTTTTGATAGCACCAGAACCTTTGGTTGGGAGTAATTGACATACATACTTAAAGTGGTTGTAAACCCACTTTTTCAACTTGCACCTACAGGTAAGCCTAGATTAAGGCTTACCTGTAGGTGCAAGAAATATCTCCTAAACCTACACGGTTTAGGAGATATTTAGTTAAATGACAGGCGCCGCTGTCTACGGCGCATGCGCGCCGTAGACAATGGCGCATTCATGGGGTTAATCCCATTCACAAATGTGGCTACTTCCCAGCAATCGCTGGGCGTAGCCGAATGTGACGGCTCCCGCGAGCATGCGCAGAGTGACGTCTCCGCCGCTCCGGAGCGGCGCTGTGATTGGCTGGAGCGGCGATACCCGGAAGTAACCTTCCGGCTATCGCCGCAGAGATGGCTGCGGCTGAAGAGGGAGACGAGGACGGCTTCGGGGGCCCCGATCTAAGGTAAGTGATGCATAATGAGCTATTATGCTAGTCATACTAGCTCATTATGCCTTTCTCTTACAGGTCGTTTAAAAAATAAAAAAAATGATATAAGGGTTTACAACCACTTTAATCGCCAAATTTGTTTCAGTTGATGTATGGAGTTTCGGGTCCCCATCCTAAAAGTATTGGAAAACACTTACCATACTTTTACCATTTATTTAAATCCTAATAAACCTTAGGGTATTTGTCCTTCCAGTGGCCTTGGTGCATGGGTATGAACACCCCCGTTTTTTGTTTTAATGCATGTACATGCCAAATAATGGAAATTTGTATTTGAAAAACAGGCATTGGTTTAACCACTTCCATACCAGGCCATTGTAAAATGACGCCGGCAGGAACCCTCTCTCCCTCCGGGTGGGCGTCATATGACGTCCTGGGCTTTGTGGGGGGATATCTGAATGATGCCTGCAGCTAGAGGCATCATTCAGATATCCTTCTCTTTTGCCGGCGATTCTGCGCACGATAAGAACAATAATAGTGGTGGTTCCGCCGCTTGATCGTTCTTATAGGCGGCGGGAGGCTTCTCCGGGCTCTCCCGTGCCATGGGGGGCCCGGAGAAAGAATCGTCCGGCGCCGGTGTCTGGTCACATGACGAGCATAGAGATGACTGATGACGTCACGCCCGGGTACCCAAAAGTAAACAAAGCCGCTATTGTGGCTGAAAGCATGAGATCGGTGATTTATTTTTCCCGATCTCATGCTTTCCAGCCTGGAGGAGAGATGTGGGGTCTTATTGACCCGCATCTCTCCATAAAGAGGACCTGTCACACACATTCCTATTACAAGGGATGTTTACATTCCTTGTAATAGGAATAAAAGTGATCAAAAAAAAGTTTACAAATAAAAAAAAATAAGTAAAATAAAAAAGAAATAATAAAAAAAAATTAAAAGCCCCTGTCGCCAATAGCTCGCGCTCAGAAGCGAACCCACACGTAAGTCCCGCCCACATATGTAAACGCCATTCAAACCACATATGTGAGGTATCGCCACGTGCGTTAGAGCACGTGCAACAATTCTAGCACTAGACCTCCTCTGTAACTCTAACCTGGTAACCTGTAAACATTTTCCAAGCGTCGCCTATGGAGATTTTTAAGTACCGAAGTTTGGCACCATTCCATGAGTGTGCGCAATTTTAAAGCGTGACATGTTAAGTATCTATTTACTTGGCGTAACATAATCTTCATATTTTACAAAAAAATTGGGCTAACTTTACTGTTTTGTTATTTTTTAATTCATGAAACCATTTTTTTTTCCAAAAAAAGGCGTTTGAAAAATTATTGCGCAAATACTGTGCAAGATAAAAAGTTGCAATGACTGTCATTTTATTCCCTAGGGTGTCTGCTAAAAAAAACATATATAATGTTTGGGGGTCCTGAGTAATTTTCTAGCAAAAGAATGATGATTTGTACATGTAGGAGAGAAGTGCCAGAATAGGCCCGGTATGGAAGTGGTATAAAAAGCCCTGTATTGAAAGGGTTAAGTAACTGGGTTTTAAAGTGTATGTAAACCCTCACCTTGTAAAAAACCTTTAGTTTGAAATAGAAATGAAAGGCATATCAATTGTGTATAGATCTAAAAAAAAAATATATAAATATCCTTTGTCCCCTTTATAAAAGTGGTCACATTCCCCCTGTTCTCAGCTTCATAAGAGATAGGGGAGGAGAAACAGCAGTACACTGAATTTCCCAGTTAATGGCTGTCCCGGGGGAGGGGGCCGGTCAAGTCTGATCATTGGAGGAGAGTAGGCTGAGTTCTCAGCATAGCTAGAGAACTGACCATGCTGTGCTCTTATGCATAGTGTGGTCAATTTTTCATAGCAAAACGAGGGGATTGGCAGGAACACCAGGGATATCACACAAAGGAAGAAATACAAATAGAACAGGATACTTTTCTCATACAAGTACATGGTACAGCAGGCACATATCAGGAATATGAAATGTTGGGGTAACATATTCTTTAAATGCTATCTGTATCCCTTTTGGGAAGATTTACCCTCAGGCTACTTTCACACTAAGGCACTAGATGCACTGGCGGTATAGCGGTGCTATTTTTAGTGCCGCTATACCGTATTTTTTCCCGCAATTTGCGGGCGCTAGCGGGGGGATTTTAACCCCCGCTAGCAGCCGAAAATTGGTTAAAAACGCCTGCAATAACGCCTCTTTGCGGCGTTTTGCGGGCGTTTTGGAGGCGCTACCCCATTGATTTCAATGGGCAGGGGCGCTATAGGAGCGGTATTTTTACCGCTCCTATTGAGCCTTAAAGATGCCTTAAAGATGCGGCTTTCACACTGGATACAATTGAGGGTTTTTTTTGTGGCGCATTGCAGGCACTATTTTTAGCGCAATAGAGCCTGCAAAGCGCCTCAGTGTGAAAGGGGCCTTCATTAAAAAAAAGTGAGGGGGATACAGACAGCAACAAAAATATCACAAAGACATTATCTCTTCCCCATTGTACAAAAGAATATCAAGGTTTTCTTCCTCTTTAAGAAATACATTTAAAGATACAATAATAATTACAGAGCTTCGTTAATGTGTCCCCCTTTACTGCTTTAACTTTATTTGTAAACTAATATTTAAATGCCCACTAGCAATATCTGGCAAGCAAGAGTCGCATACAGTAATTTTATCTGATGTCAGTATGCAGGTCAGCTGAATACATGGACAGAGATTGCAGTAAATATTACTTAGCTAGACCATGTCTGCTTGATGCAATCTTATTTCATCAAATCTAAAATGACACAATATTCCAAGCCCCTTTAAATGAATAAGTAGTTGAAAGGGCAGTGTTTCGCACAAGCGAGGTCTCTGCAGTTGATAATATTTCACTTAGTAAAATAAAGCATCAGCTAAGCAGTTTACTGCGCCAGGGGCATCACGTGTCTTCGCTGTTTCCCTGACCATCTCCATTTATTCTTGGAAAGGAGCCAGTTGGCTTTTATTTGGGATCTTTTTAATCTAATGCGTAGCTTAACAACCTGTCATGAAAATATATGTGCATGTGGTTTCTTTAGTTTTCATTTAGCAATTTTCACACTGAATTTCACAATACTGTTTTTCACTTCGGCTATTGTAAATATTGCCATATGCAGCTTTTGTGCTTGCATGACCTTTCTGCAAGCCTTCTGTTTTATTACATTCCTCTGCCGTTATACAATGTAAACGAGCTCCAGCTAAATCAATGTAGTGTGGCCCAGCGGTAACCACTTCTAAATCATAAATTAGGTTTCACTAACTGTTTTTATGTTGTGCTGGAAAAAGAAGGAAGAAAATATTCATGAAACACTAGTCCAAAAAATATATATATATATATATATTAGAAATGATTACGAGTTATAGTAAATCTCCAGCATATTATTTTTTAGGTACTGGATTGAGTTGGGAAGGTTTAGTAATTGATGTCTTTCCTATGTTGGAGAGGTTTCCTTCATATTTTATCTGAGGATAGGATGGGGAAATCTTCAAAGAAGAGACTCAGACATTATTAAGGCTGGGTTCACACCTCCGACGCATGCGGCCCGCAGCAGGGGTCCGGTGCGTCCCTGTTCTCCATTTAAGGGATGAATCGGGCTGAATGTTTGCCTGAATTCGGCCCTGAAATGGAGCCAAAGACGCACAGCATTTCTGTGGAAGCCGCTCCTCAGCCGCAATGGAGATATGTGAACTGGCTTCATAGGGGAAACCCGCATCCAATTTTGCATAGGTGTGAACCCAGCCTAAGGCCCCTTTCACATGGGACGGATCCGTGAAGATCCGCCCCGTGAACCTCCGCTTACTCAGCGGGGATTGCTCCGCTGATCCCCGCTGAGGTGGCGGATAACAGGGCGGTCCCCGCACACTGTGCAGGGACCGCCCTGTCAGATCTCCGCTCTCCCCTATGGGGGGATCGGATGAACACGGACCGTCTGTCCGTGTTCATCCGATCCGCTCCGCAGACGGATAGAAAAATAGGAATTTTTCTATCCAAAAAAACGGAGCATTACGGACATGGAGGAGATCGGGTGTCAGCCGATGTTTCATCCGCTGACACCCGTGATCTCATAGGGACAAATGTATGTCCCTTTTTCATCCGTAAACAGATTGATGAAAAAGCGGACATACGGTCCGTACGTGTGAAAGGGGCCTTAAACCTAATGGTTCAGCAAGGACCGGCCAAAATTCGAACCGTCTATGGACAGGATGATTGTACCGAAGTTGATCCATTGATTGACTTGGGTACAACCAGCATGTCGGATTTTCAGCATGTGATTATTGCCTGTGGCTATAGCTGCTAGCAATAATCAATGTGTTCACCCGTCAGGAGTGGCTCCCTGCGCCCCCTCCCCTCCTGGGAGAACACAATAGCTCCGTGGGAGGGATTCCCCCATCAACACTGTCTGTTGATGGGGGAATTGAGAGATTTTCTTTCCTGCAACCTGTGGTTGCAGAAAAGAAAATCACTACTATGGCCTGCCTAAGAGAGGTTCTAACCTCTCCCCACTTTATCTAAAACTTACACTTGAGGATATTAGACATAGGACATAACATTTCTGGGGCGTATCTCCTATGTCCCGCTCCTTTTCCCCTGCCATTGCTCTCCTGTCACAATCACAGCCGGAAAATGCTATATATTACATTATAGAAACAGCTGTCAAAATCCATCATCTGCTGTGTAAAATGACACTTGATAGTCTGCACTTATCATTGTGTAATCTATTGTTACATTGTAGGTAATATTTAACTCATATGTAGATCAAAAGTAACCTTTGATCTGCATGTGACATCAGTTAAATTAACCTTACATCCAAAAATATATTTTTTTAAATAAAATGTATTCCTTTTTTAACCTACTTATTAACCTTTAGTTAACCATAATCAGCTCTGTTTAACTCCTCCCTCTTATTAACTGCTTCCCGCCTGAGCCATTGTAAAATGATGGCCGAGCGGGAACCCTATTGATCTGGGAGGACATCATATGACGTCCTCCCCAGAATGCGCCTCGTGCGGACCCTACAGGCTGTGTTCCAGCACGATCTGTCACTTACCATGTCCATTGGACACAGCCGATGACTGATCAGTGCACCGGCCTGCTGCCAGTACCATGTGATCATTGTGACCAATCACAGCAGATCAAATGTCAATTGTAAACAATGAATGACTTTGTTTCTAACCATTCAATGTGTACAATTGTGTTGCTAGCTGTGATTGGCCACAGTGATCACATGATACAGACAGGCAAATCACAGTCCATCTGTACCATGTGATTAGCTGTGGCAATCACAGATAATCACAACAGTAAACACTGAATACACACTTTCATTCAGTAAAAATGTTTGCTTATATCAGTAAACTTCACTGCTATAAGCAATCAGAGTGTGTAAAAAAATTATAATCTTGATCACTTCCCCAGAGTAGTACAGTGTTACTATGGTATCACAGTATGTAAAAAAAATGTAAAAAAAAAACAAAGAAAGGACAAAAAGATTTAAAAAATGAAAAGATAAGATTATATTTTTAAAATAAAAAAATATGAAAAAAAAAACAATTTTTACATTTCTCCATTATCCAAAAAATTACAACTTTCTATCTAGAAATTAGGACTTTAGAGCAAGCCTTGACAATTGAATAGTGACCCGGTGAGCTTTGCACATGCATTTGATGTTTCCTGTTGTTGGGGGTGATTACCTGGCAATAAATTTGGGTGACGTTTGTTCTAATGTTGCATTGTACTATATAGTGATATCATATCCCTGAGGAAGAGAATGTTTTGAAAAAGCTTGAAACGCGTTGGTTACCCGTTGACAGTATAAACCTTGAAGTTAGTGTAAAATGATTGCAGGGGTTGTGAAACCAGCAACTGGGAATACCACTATGTATTGCTTTTGTATGTTTTGGATTATATCATGATATAGTTTTATCTAAAGAAATCTTTTTGGATTATTTTTTTAAAGAAACAAAAAAATTATATTTTAACCTTTAAATCATTTGAATGGTTGCCTTGAAAGTCCCACTTCAGAGGTATAAAATTATGTATTAGGTATAATCAGGAATAGTGATGAGCCGAACACCCCCGGGTTCGGTTCGCACCAGAACCCGCGAACGGACCGAAAGTTCGAACGAACATTAGAACCCTATTAAATACAATGGATGCGAACGTTCGAATTCTAAAGTGCTAATTATAACAACTATTATGCATGTTATTGTCCTAAAAAGGGTTTGGGAACCCGGGTTCTGCACCAGGGGACATGTATCAATGCAAAAAGAAGTTTTAAAAACGGTCGTTTTTCGGGAGCAGTCATTTTAATGATGCATAAAGTGAAAAAAAAAAAGTCAAATATTCCTTTAAATATCGTACCTGGGGGGTGTCTAAAGTATGCCTGTGAAGTGCCACGTGTTTCCCGTGTTTAGAACTGTCCCTGCACAAAATGACACTTCTAAAGGAAAAAAAAGCCATTTAAAACTGCTTGCGGCTTTAATGTAATGTCTGGTCCCGGTAATATGGATGAAATTCTTTAAGAAAAATGGCATAGCTACCCCATGACCCCCCCCCTACCCCAGCCCATTACCAGCCCCTTTGGGTCTTGTATGGATATTAAGGGGAACCCCGCACATAAAATAAAAAAGGCCCTATATACTCTGAACAGCCCTATACAGGCGGTGCATACAAGACAGGGACTGTAGGTTTGTTCTTATGTAGAGTCTGTTTGTAATTTTGAACAGGTACATTGTTGAAGTGTAGCTCCAGACCAAAAATCTATTTTTAAACTTTTTGGAAAACATAGGTAAGGGTTATCACCCCTGTAACATTTGTTTTGCTGTCTGTGCCCCTGTTCAGAACATTTCACCTCACTTTCCGTCCCAATGACAACTGTTTTTGAAATGTGGTGTTTTTCTTGAAACAAGGATTGCTGATAAAGCATCAGTACAGAGGAGACACCTTTCTCCCATATTTATTCTTACAGGAGAGAATTTTCCTTCCTAGTGGTAGATTTCCTCTCACTTCCTGTTGTCTTCTTGCGTTTGCAAGTAGGAGTCGTTTGTAAGTTGGATGTTTGAAAGTAGGGACCTGCCGTATATACTCTGCAGAAATAGGCCCCTTAGTTGTTGGTGTTGGCACAACACTGTAAGCACTCACAGTTACTCTTGGTTGGTGCTGGAACGCCCTGCTGTCAACTATTATATCAGGAATTTTAATTACATATAATTGTTGAACAGTGGTAGTAAAAATTGGGCCTTTGATGGTGGTGCTGGTGCCACAACACTGTAAGCCCTGACAGTTACTCTTGGTGGGTGCAGCAATGGGCCCTGCTGTGAATTATTAGATCAAGAATTGTAATTACATGCCCCTGTTGAACAGGGGCTGAAAAATTGGGCCTTAGGCACTGGTGGCACAACACTGCAACCCCTCACAGCAACTGTACTTGGAGCACAGCAATGAGCCCTGTTGCAAAGTATTGCTTCAAAAATTGTAATGACACGCCCCTGTTAAACAGGGGCTGAAAAATTGGGCCTTAGGCACTGGTGGCACAACACTGCAACTCCTCACAGATACTGTACTTGGAGCACACCAATGAGCCCTGTTGCAAAGTATTGCTTCAAAAATTGTAATGACACGCCCCTGTTAAACAGGGGCTGAAAAATTGGGCCTTAGGCACTGGTGGCACAACACTGCAACTCCTCACAGATACTGTACTTGGAGCACAGCAATGAGCCCTGTTGCAAAGTATTGCTTCAAAAATTGTAATTACACGCCCCTGTTAAACAGGGGCTGAAAAATTGGGCGTTAGGCACTGGTGGCACAACACTGCAACTCCTCACAGATACTGTACTTGGAGCACAGCAATGAGCCCTGTTGCAAAGTATTGCTTCAAAAATTGTAATTACACGCCCCTGTTAAACAGGGGCTGAAAAATTGGGCGTTAGGCACTGGTGGCGGCACCCATAAACAAAAATGATCTTACAAGCTATCATCATCAATCGTATCATTGAGGACTCGGAGGAGGAGGATAGCCAGTCAACATAACAGCACAGGCACTCAGCATCAGCATCAGTCTTGAAGGGATGTGACATGTTAAAATCAATTAGTCTGTTATATCAGCATCAGGTGTGTGGTAGCTGGTGGTGATCCAAGACTGGTTCATCTTGATGAAAGTCAGTCGATCAACCGAGTCGGTGGACAGGCGCACCCTGTGATCCGTGACAAATCCTCCAGCAGCACTGAATGTGCGTTCCGAAAGAACGCTGGATGCAGGACAGGCCAGTAGCTCAATTGCATACTGTGCAAGCTCTGGCCAGTGATCCATCCTCAAGACCCAGTAAGCCAGAGGATTTTCGGTGGGGAAGGTGTCCAAGTCTGACCTTGCCCCTAGATATTCCTGCACCATGTTTATCAGACGCTGGCGATGGTTGCTGGAACCGATCATACTTTGGGGCTGCGGACTAAAGAATTGTCTGAACGCATCGGTCAGACGGCCACCTTCCCCACCGCTCCTTCTTTGACTGGCCGAAGCCTCAGCAACTCGTTGTCCAGGACCAGGAGTTTGCAACCTCCCAGTCTCTGGGAACGCGTTGCACAGACCTTTCTGCAAGGCCTCCCGGAGTTGTCTCATCCTCTGCTCCCTCTGCGACGGTAACATAAGGTCCGCAACCTTACCCTTGTACCGTGGATCAAGGAGAGTGGCCAGCCAGTAATGGTCCCTCTCCTTGATCCGAAGAATACGAGGATCCTTCCGCAGACTTTGCAGGATCAGGGAGGCCATGCAGCGTAGGTTTGCTGAGGCATTCGCTCCGGAGTCCTCTGGGTCACTAAGGACGACATGATCCGCAGCCACCTCCTCCCAGCCACGTACAAGTCCACTGGTTTCTTGGGACTGTAAATCATCCCTAAAAGACTGCTGCTGATGATGCTGAGTGCCAGCCTCCACCTCCATGCTGACACAATCCTCCTCCTCCTCCTCCTCCTCCTCCTCCTCCTCTTCCTGTGCGATGGGTGGGACAGAAGGAACACTGTCTGGGTAAAGGGGGCCTTGAGAGGCAAGGAAGTCCTCCTCTTCCTGCCTCTGTTCTGCCTCAAGTGCCCTGTCCATTATTCCACGCAGCGTGTGCTCCAACAGGTGGACAAGAGGTACAGTGTCACTGATGCATGCACTGTCACTGCTCACCATCCTCGTGGCCTCCTCAAATGGTGCCAGGACAGTGCATGCATCCCTGATCATGCCCCACTGGCGTGGAGAAAAAAAACCAAGCTCCCCTGACCCTGTCCTGGTGCCGTAGTCGCACAGGTACTCATTGATGGCCCTCTGCTGCGTGTGCAGCCGCTGCAGCATGGCCAACGTTGAGTTCCACCTGGTGGGCATGTCACATATAAGGCGGTTCTTGGGCAGGTTCAACTCCTTTTGCAGCTCAGCCAGGCGAGCACTGGCATTATAAGATCTGCGGAAATGCACACAGACTTTCCTGGCCTGCCTCAGGACATCCTGTAAGCCCGGGTACCTGCCCAAGAAGCGCTGCACCACCAGGTTAAGGACGTGAGCCACACAGGGCACATGGGTCAGTTGTCCCTGTCGGAGGGCGGAGAGGAGGTTGGTGCCATTGTCGCAAACCACCATTCCTGGCTTAAGCTGGCGTGGCGTCAACCACCTCTCGGCCTGGCCCTGCAGAGCAGACAGGACCTCTGCCCCAGTGTGGCTTCTGTCCCCCAAACACACCAGCGCAAGCACGGCATGGCATCTTTTTGCCTGCGTACTTGCGTAGCCCCGTGAACGGCTACGGAGCACCGCTGGTTCATAGGACAAACCACAGGAAGAGGCCATGGAGGAAGAAGAAGAGGAGGGGGTGGAGGAGAGAGGTGTGTCACAACCAGTAGTAGCATTTTGGAGGCGTGGCGGTGGGACAACCTCCAACACTACTGCACCTTGTCCTGAATCCTTCCCAGCTGCCAAAAGAGTGACCCAATGGGCCGTGAAAGAAAGGTAACGTCCCTGTCCATGCCTGCTGGACCATGAGTCAGCGGTAATATGCACCTTACCGCTGACCGCCCTGTCCAGCGAGGCCAAGACATTGCCTTCCACATGCCGGTAGAGAGCCGGAATAGCCTTCCGTGAGAAAAAGTGGCGTTTGGGAACCTGCCACTGAGGAACTGCACATTGCACAAACTCACGGAAGGGGGCCGAGTCTACCAACTGAAAAGGCAGCAGTTGAAGCGCTAGCAATTTAGCCAAGCTAGCATTCAACCGCTGGGCATGTGGATGGCTGGGAGTGAACTTCTTTCGACGGTCCAGCAGCTGGGGCAGGGAAATTTGCCTGCTAGAATCGGACGTCGGTGTACTGCTAGCAGAGTGGGCGCAAGTACTTGGCTGTGACACACCTAATTCTACACCTTCATTCCTCTCAGTGCATGTTTCAGAGAGGACTGAAGTTATAGTGGGGTTGGAGATCCCAGCTGATGCGGTGCAAGGAGAGGTCCGCTTTGTTCTTTGGTGTGGGTCTTTGAGGTAGGCTTGCCAACGAGCTGCATGGCAGGTCAACATATGTCTGGTCAGGCATGTGGTACCCAAGCGGCTGATGTTTTGGCCACGCGATATACGCTTGAGACATATGTTGCAAACAGCAGCTGTGCGATCTGATGCACTAGCCTCAAAAAAGGCCCACACCAAAGAACTTTTTGAATGACGGGCAGAGGCAGCGCCCTGCACAGGCGGAGCTCTGCGGTGTGATTCCGTCGGTGTACTGCCCTTACGCTGGCCACCAAAGGGCATCCTGCCTCGTTGGAGATGTGCCTCCTCCTCATCCTCCTCCTCCTCCTCTCTCCTATTAGGCACCCACGTGGAGTCAGTGACCTCATCATCCCCTCCCTCCTCATCACTGGAGCCAATCTGGCAGTATGCTGCAGCTGCTGGAACATGACTGCCAGATTGGTGTCCTTCTTGAGCATCCCCTCTGTCTGCTCTCACGCTACTGCCTTCCTCTAGCTGGGTTTCATCATCAGACCCTTCGAAACGCTGGGCATCCTCCTGGAGCATGTACCCAACACTGTGCTGAAACAGTTCGGGGGACTCCTCAGGAGGAGGACATGGTGGGTCTAGGGAAGGAGTGACTGATGATTTGTCTGACATTGATACCAGGGAAGACGACGCTTTGGCAGCTGCTTTTCCAGTACCCTGAGCCTGGGTGAGAGAGGATGAGGAGGAGGAGGAGGGCTTGGTCATCCACTCTACCAAGTCTTCGGCATGATGTGGCTCAACATGTCCAGCTGCCGAAAAGAAGGACAAGCGTGTCCCATGGCCATGTGCTGATGACAATGCACCGCGTCCACGACCAGCACTGTTGCCCCCAGACACAGAGCCTGCTTGCCCTCTTTTATTGCCTCCTGACTGTCTGCCTCTCCTTGTTTGCCTTCCAGACATTCTAATAGATGGCCTGCAGGGAGATGGGAAAAAAGCAATAAGGGCTACCTTCAGGTGTCCTTCTCTGTCCCTTGAAACAAGGACTTGCAGAGTGAAATAAACTGACACTCTCCCTACCTACAGTTTTCTGTCCCTAGAATAAATGTTTTTTTTAATCACAATATAGCACAAGGACAATTCAGTCACTGTCCTTCCAGGTCCCTGGAAACAAGGACTTGCAGAGTGAAATAAACTGACACTCTCCCTACCTACAGTTTTCTGTCCCTAGAATAAATGTTTTTTTTAAGCACAATATAGCACAAGGACAATTCACTCACTGTCCTTACAGGTCCCTGGAAACAAGGACTTGCAGAGTGAAAGAAAAAAAACACTCTCCCTACCTACAGTTTTCTGTCCCTAGAAAAAATGTTTTTTTTAATCACAATATAACACAAGGACAATTCACTCACTGTCCTTCCAGGTCCCTGGAAACAAGGACTTGCAGAGTGAAATAAACTGACACTCTCCCTACCTACAGTTTTCTGTCCCTAGAATAAATGTTTTTTTTAAGCACAATATAGCACAAGGACAATTCACTCACTGTCCTTACAGGTCCCTGGAAACAAGGACTTGCAGAGTGAAAGAAAAAAAACACTCTCCCTACCTACAGTTTTCTGTCCCTAGAAAAAATGTTTTTTTTAATCACAATATAACACAAGGACAATTCACTCACTGTCCTTCCAGGTCCCTGGAAACAAGGACTTGCAGAGTGAAATAAACTGACACTCTCCCTACCTACAGTTTTCTGTCCCTAGAATAAATGTTTTTTTTAATCACAATATAGCACAAGGACAATTCAGTCACTGTCCTTCCAGGTCCCTGGAAACAAGGACTTGCAGAGTGAAATAAACTGACACTCTCCCTACCTACAGTTTTCTGTCCCTAGAATAAATGTTTTTTTTAAGCACAATATAGCACAAGGACAATTCACTCACTGTCCTTACAGGTCCCTGGAAACAAGGACTTGCAGAGTGAAAGAAAAAAAACACTCTCCCTACCTACAGTTTTCTGTCCCTAGAAAAAATGTTTTTTTTAATCACAATATAACACAAGGACAATTCACTCACTGTCCTTCCAGGTCCCTGGAAACAAGGACTTGCAGAGTGAAATAAACTGACACTCTCCCTACCTACAGTTTTCTGTCCCTAGAATAAATGTTTTTTTTAAGCACAATATAGCACAAGGACAATTCACTCACTGTCCTTACAGGTCCCTGGAAACAAGGACTTGCAGAGTGAAAGAAAAAAAACACTCTCCCTACCTACAGTTTTCTGTCCCTAGAAAAAATGTTTTTTTTAATCACAATATAACACAAGGACAATTCACTCACTGTCCTTCCAGGTCCCTGGAAACAAGGACTTGCAGAGTGAAATAAACTGACACTCTCCCTACCTACAGTTTTCTGTCCCTAGAATAAATGTTTTTTTTAATCACAATATAGCACAAGGACAATTCAGTCACTGTCCTTCCAGGTCCCTGGAAACAAGGACTTGCAGAGTGAAATAAACTGACACTCTCCCTACCTACAGTTTTCTGTCCCTAGAATAAATGTTTTTTTTAATCACAATATAGCACAAGGACAATTCAGTCACTGTCCTTCCAGGTCCCTGGAAACAAGGACTTGCAGAGTGAAATAAACTGACACTCTCCCTACCTACAGTTTTCTGTCCCTAGAATAAATGTTTTTTTTAATCACAATATAGCACAAGGACAATTCAGTCACTGTCCTTCCAGGTCCCTGGAAACAAGGACTTGCAGAGTGAAATAAACTGACACTCTCCCTACCTACAGTTTTCTGTCCCTAGAATAAATGTTTTTTTTAATCACAATATAGCACAAGGACAATTCAGTCACTGTCCTTCCAGGTCCCTGGAAACAAGGACTTGCAGAGTGAAATAAACTGACACTCTCCCTACCTACAGTTTTCTGTCCCTAGAATAAATGTTTTTTTTAATCACAATATAGCACAAGGACAATTCAGTCACTGTCCTTCCAGGTCCCTGGAAACAAGGACTTGCAGAGTGAAATAAACTGACACTCTCCCTACCTACAGTTTTCTGTCCCTAGAATAAATGTTTTTTTTAAGCACAATATAGCACAAGGACAATTCACTCACTGTCCTTACAGGTCCCTGGAAACAAGGACTTGCAGAGTGAAAGAAAAAAAACACTCTCCCTACCTACAGTTTTCTGTCCCTAGAAAAAATGTTTTTTTTAATCACAATATAACACAAGGACAATTCACTCACTGTCCTTCCAGGTCCCTGGAAACAAGGACTTGCAGAGTGAAATAAACTGACACTCTCCCTACCTACAGTTTTCTGTCCCTAGAATAAATGTTTTTTTTAAGCACAATATAGCACAAGGACAATTCACTCACTGTCCTTACAGGTCCCTGGAAACAAGGACTTGCAGAGTGAAAGAAAAAAAACACTCTCCCTACCTACAGTTTTCTGTCCCTAGAAAAAATGTTTTTTTTAATCACAATATAACACAAGGACAATTCACTCACTGTCCTTCCAGGTCCCTGGAAACAAGGACTTGCAGAGTGAAATAAACTGACACTCTCCCTACCTACAGTTTTCTGTCCCTAGAATAAATGTTTTTTTTAATCACAATATAGCACAAGGACAATTCAGTCACTGTCCTTCCAGGTCCCTGGAAACAAGGACTTGCAGAGTGAAATAAACTGACACTCTCCCTACCTACAGTTTTCTGTCCCTAGAATAAATGTTTTTTTTAATCACAATATAGCACAAGGACAATTCAGTCACTGTCCTTCCAGGTCCCTGGAAACAAGGACTTGCAGAGTGAAATAAACTGACACTCTCCCTACCTACAGTTTTCTGTCCCTAGAATAAATGTTTTTTTTAATCACAATATAGCACAAGGACAATTCAGTCACTGTCCTTCCAGGTCCCTGGAAACAAGGACTTGCAGAGTGAAATAAACTGACACTCTCCCTACCTACAGTTTTCTGTCCCTAGAATAAATGTTTTTTTTAATCACAATATAGCACAAGGACAATTCACTCACTGTCCTTCCAGGTCCCTGGAAACAAGGACTTGCAGAGTGAAATAAACTGACACTCTCCCTACCTACAGTTTTCTGTCCCTAGAATAAATGTTTTTTTTAATCACAATATAGCACAAGGACAATTCAGTCACTGTCCTTCCAGGTCCCTGGAAACAAGGACTTGCAGAGTGAAATAAACTGACACTCTCCCTACCTACAGTTTTCTGTCCCTAGAATAAATGTTTTTTTTAATCACAATATAGCACAAGGACAATTCAGTCACTGTCCTTCCAGGTCCCTGGAAACAAGGACTTGCAGAGTGAAATAAACTGACACTCTCCCTACCTACAGTTTTCTGTCCCTAGAATAAATGTTTTTTTTAATCACAATATAGCACAAGGACAATTCAGTCACTGTCCTTCCAGGTCCCTGGAAACAAGGACTTGCAGAGTGAAAGAAACTGACACTCTCCCTACCTACAGTTTTCTGTCCCTAGAATAAATGTTTTTTTAAGCACAATATAGCACAAGGACAATTCACTCACTGTCCTTCCAGGTCCCTGGAAACAAGGACTTGCAGAGTGAAAGAAACTGACACTGTCCCTACCTACAGTTTTCTGTCCCTAGAATAAATGTTTTTTTTAAGCACACTATAGCACAAGCACAAAACACACTGACACTCTCCCTACCTATCCTTCTCTTTCCCTAAACTAAAGGAATCCAGGTTAAGCAAGAAAGAAATAACAGTCACTGTCCCTGCCTATGCTGCTCTATCCCTGCTCCGGAACACACTACACTAGGCCGCCGTGCTGGCGGCCTTTTATAGTGTGGGGCGTGTACTAAACACCCTCAGCAATAATTGGCCACAGGCATCCTGCCTGTGGCCAATCATTGCTCTCCTCGCTGCCGGCGCTGTGATTGGCCAAGCATGCGGGGTCACAGTGCATGCTTGGCCAATCACAGCGCCTGGATGACACTGCGATGGCGTAGTGCATTGTGGGCCGTTCGCGTCACTCGAATTTGGCGCGAACGGCCCAAATCGTTCGATCTTCGTCGAACGATCGAACAGCCGATGTTCGAGTCGAACGTATGTTCGACTCGAACACGAAGCTCATCCCTAATCAGGAATGATGGCAACCACACCCTCAGTCACATAGACTTCTTCTTATCTCTGGCTGTTATTTGGAACGGGTATGTGTCAGACAGGCTGTGATTGGTTGGGGGGCTTGGAGTCAAACAATCTACCCAATACAGGCAAGCTGTGTGTCTGCACGGTGTCCTATACCTCTGAAAGATTAGCTAAAGGATGAAAACTGACCATCCTAACACAGATCAGCTTCTGTGCTTTGTGTTGTCAGTTTAGAACAAGGGAAAATGGTGAGTAGCAGGATCAACCAGATACTTTAGAAGAAAGTACATGGAAATAATAGAGACTATGATTTGTAAAATACACATACAGTATATGAACACACACATAGAAGAAAAATATACATATTTAGGGTAACATACACTTTTATTTTCATTTCATTTTTTTTACCATTAATATTTATATATTTTTTGCTTTCCCATTTGTTAGGTTTGTTACTTATTCAGTTCCACAAAAAATGCACAATTAAAAAATGATTTATTCATTTGCAAATAGCTTTTCATTCTTTCTACCAGAAACTTGGTTTAGTGTAATATTTAACAGGACAAATTAAAGAATAAAATGTACATATTTAATTTATAGTAAGACTACATATTACACTATTTTAAAACTAACAATGGTCATTTTGGAAATATGAAATTATTTTTGTTTTGTTGACCTCTTTTTGTCTATAGATTACAGTAAATAAAATTATGATTGGTTTTGGCCCTCTAACTGGCCAATTACCTTAAAGCGGAGTTCCACCCACATTTTTCACTCCTCATCATGCAGCACTAATGTGCATCCTTAACCACTTCAGCCCCGGAGGATTTGGCTGCCAAATGACCGGGCCACTTTTTGCGATTCGGCACTGGGTCGCTTTAACTGACAATTGCGCGGTCGTGCAACGTGGCTCCCAAACAAAATTGACGTCCTTTTTTTCCCATAAATAGAGCTTTCTTTTGCTGGTATTTGATCACCTCTGCGGTTTTTATTTTTTGCGCTATAAGCAATTATAAAGCGACAATTTTGGAAAAAAAAAGCAATATTTTTTACTTTTTGCTATAATAAATATCCCCAAAAAATAGATAAAAAAATATTTTTTTCCTCAGTTTAGGCAGATATGTATTCTTCTACATATTTTTGGTAAAAAAAAAAAATGCAATAAGCGTTTATTGATTGGTTTGCGCAAAAGTTATAGCGTCTACAAAATAGGTGATAGTTTTATGGCATTAATATTAATTTTTTTACTAGTAATGGCGGCGATCACCGATTTTTATCGTTACTGCGACATTATGGCGGACACATCGGACATATATAAAAATGCACTGATTACTGTGTAAATGACACTGGCAGGGAAGGGGTTAACCACTAGGAGGAGAGGAAGGGGTTAAGTGTGTCCTAGGGAGTGATTCTAACTGTGTGGGGGCTGGGCTACATGTGACATGACACTGATCACTGCTCCCAATTACAGGGAGCAGAAGATCAGTGTCTTGTCACTAGGCAGAACAGGGAGATGCCTTGTTTACACAGGCATCCCCCTGTTCTGCAGCTCCGTGACACGATCGCGGGACACCGGCGGACATCGAGTCCGCGGGTCCCGCGGGCGCGGTCATGGAGCTTGCGGGAGGGGCGCCCACACAGCGGCAAATTTAAAGGGTCGTACATGTACGCCCATTCGCCTGCCCGTGCCATTCTGCCGACGTAAATGTTCGTGCGGCAGTCGGCAAGTGGTTAAAATTAATTGGCAATTTTTAGTTTTAGTTTTTTCTGTTCATTTACCTGATTTAAGCCTATATTTAATTTCACTTCCTCCTCTAGGGGGCCGTGGCCTCAGACCTAATTTCCGGTTTTGCATTGGCTCCTGGGAGATCTTGGTCAGCTTGGCATGGCACTGCTCCAGTAACATTTAACATGGACATCTATGGAAAGTCGTAGTCAGCTTGAAACTAGACTTTATAATCACTTTAACCCGTCAGTAAGCCAAGCAAGCTTACCACCCAGCACAAAAAGGAAAGCAGTTTGTATATTGCATGAACCTGGGACAAATATATCTCCCATCCTGAACACAAGCAATAGTTTTTCCTGGCTTCCTGCCACACCAGTAACACACCTCCTGCATTAGAGTGTCTACACTCTGGATGAAGGAGCAACATAGACACTTTTGGACAGCAGCATTGTCAGTCTGGGGGGAGGGGAGTGTTACATGTACTAGCAGATATCGACACAGTAAACAAATGAAAACCTGATCATTGTAACCACAAATCTCAGTGGTAAATGGTTTGTCTCAACACTCTACTGCTACGTTTGCAGTAGAGCTTGCTCTGATGAGAAAAACATAGAATTACTGACTGGATCAACAGATAAGAATAAAGAAAAGAAAGCCTAAAAAAGAAAACGTAATGTAGCCATCACAGCTAAGAATTGGTAAGCTGCAATAAAATAAATGTTTACTTTTGGGTTTAATACTGCTTGAAGGTCATATTGACAACGCAGGTGCTGTACTGCTAGTGTCAAGATCTACGTCAGTGATATTAAACAAATTACATCCAGGATTTGCTGGTAATCACCACAGAACAGCAGGGGTGGCGCAAGGTGGGTGCTGAAGCACCCTCAAAATTTCCTTAAGCACCCCCATAAATGCACATGCCTAGATCACACACGTTCCTTTGCAAAACTGCATTACTCCATGCTGGATTGATGCAAATTTGCACAACAATGTGAGTGCGCAGGGATACAGCGGCTCAGAGCCGCAGGTCCCGATGCTCTTATTCTAGTTGTGGTTACACAGTCTCTCACAGAGCAGGGGAGTGATATTCTGTGAGGCACAGAACTCTCCCTGCCCTTCGCATCTCTGTCACAGCAGAAGAGGGAGGGGCCAGGAGATGCGCACAGTCTGGCTGCAGCTTGTACAGATGAATTCTGGAGGTTCACATTACCCAGCAATTCCCCAGTGTGCAGAGATGAATCATGTTCCTGATCCTGCAACTTAGAATTTGCTTTGCAAATACTAGCCTGTGCTCTCCATAGTTATCCCAATGTGGACTCAGCAACTAAAAAGAGTGTCAGAGAGAGCATGTATTACTGCTGCTGGGTGGTGACCATTGCATGTACTGTGACCATTCCTTCTGCATTCTGTTCCTATTGCTTTCCGGAACTCTGCATTCTGTGTGTAGTGCATTCCTGAACTTTGTAGTCTGTATGCACTACATTCCCAAAATCTGAATTCTATACGTAACGCCCTCCTGAACTCTGCATTCTGTACGTAGGGCACACTTCTGAACTCTGCATTCTCTACATAGGGCACACTTCTGAACTCTGCATTCTGTACGTAGGGCACACTTCTGAACTCTGCACTTTTTGCACAACGCACTCCTGAACTCTGTACTCTGTACATAGCGCACTCCTGAACCATGCATTCCAGACATAGCGTACTCCTGAACTTTGCGTGCAGGACACTCCTAACGCTGCATTCTGTACATAGCGCACTCCTGAACTCTGCACTTTGTGCGTAACGCACTGCTGAACTCTGCACTCTGAATATAGCACACTCTTGAACCCTACACCCTGTATATAGTACACTCCTGAACCCTGCATTCTGTAGGCAGCACACTCCTAAACTCTGTACCCTGTACATTGCACCTCCTGAACCCTGCAGTCTGTATGTAGTGCACTCCTGAACCCTGCACTCTCTTTATATTCCGTTCCTGAACCAGGCACTCTGTATATAGTGCACTCTGAGTCCTGAACACTGAACCCAGTATGTAGTGTACTTCTAAACACTGCACTCTGTATGACATGCACTTCTGAACCCTGCACTCTCTAAGTAGTGCACTCCTATACTCTGCACTCTGGGCAGAAGGTTGTTTGTATTGTGGAGGGGGCGTGGTTGAGTTCCTGCACCTATTCTTTGCGAAAAAAAGCCCTGACTACCACTATACAGGAGAGCAGACCACCAGTATACAGGGACACACTTATGTGGTCAGTCACCACTATATAGTGCTGACTTTTTCACTCTATATGCTATGTTGTATGTTGCGCAATGCAGGGGGCACACAGATTGCTATACTGCTGGGGGTTTATTATTGCACAATGTTGGGGTTAATTAATGTGCTGAAGGGTAATCTGTGCTGTGCTTGGTATTTAATATTGCGTTGTGCTGGGGGTTTATTATTATGTTTTGCTGGGGTTTGTTTTACGGTCTTGTGCTGGGGGTTTGTTTTATGTGTTGTGCTAGGGGTTTAATATTGTGTTGTGTTGGGGGGTTTATTACTGTGTCATGCTGGGGTTTAATTGTTGTGACATGCTGAAGGTTAATTTTTGTGCAACATTGGGGTTGTGCTGTACTGGGGGTTAATTGCTGTGCAATGGTGGTAATAATTATTGTGCGATGTTGGGGGTTAATTAATGTGCTGTGCTGGGGGTTAATTACTGTGCTTTGCTGAGGGTTAAGTATTGAACCATCCCCTGGTAAATTACTGTGCTGCTCTGAGGGTTAATTACTGTGTCCTACCATGGGTTAACTATTGTCGTGTGCTGGCCGTTAATTATTTTGCTGTGCTGTGGGTTAGTGCTGAACTTGACACAAGCTGAGGGGTTATCACTTCTAGTCCCAACTTGGTTTATTTTATTCCCACAGTCTCTTCAGTTCACCCCAGGTCATATTTGGTCAATACAAAGGGAAAATGTGTCACACTACAAGTCATAGACCAAGAAGAAACACTCACTTGCTGGCCACACCCACTTGCACGCCACACCCATCATTTGGCCATGCCCACAAGTGCTCAGTGGGAGGCGTGCTTTGTGCATTGCATTATAACCTCAATTCGGACCTAAAGAGCCAGAACAGCCCCCCAAAAGAAAATTCTGGAGCCACCCCTGCAGAAAAGCTGCAGGGACAGAGCAGGGTCTGGGTACTACAAAGGTGCCCAAAGTATTCAGATTAAAGCTGACTTTCTACTGACCCTCACAAGGAAAGTAAAGCTGCCTTGCTAAGGTTGTGTAAAGACTTAACAAAAAATACATATTTACACTTCCTTCCATACTTTTCAATAATTTTCACATTTTTCTTCTGTCCAGAACTCCACTACCAGTGGCCATTTTAATAATGGGCCGAGGATTCAATTACCCCTCGCTTCTTACAGTTTAAACCTCTTTCTTGCCCATGTAACACTCAACATCAAATGAGTAACTGCAGTATATACACAAGGTTTCCCAGGAAGGCACCAGTGAGATAGTCTTCCCAGGATACATCTGTGAGTCCCTGGCTTACATCATCAGTGCCTCCAGAGACCAAGATATACAGTGTAGTTAAATATAAGAAACAGCCAAATACTCTATTTTCACAATAGAAACTAAGATGATTTGATATCATCGTGCAGAGCTGCATGCAACACTGATCTTTTCTGTTGAGGGGAGGTCCACTTTAAGTTTTTTGAGCATGCATAGTGTCTATAACTGTTTAAACAAGAAGCTTCTTTCAGCATACCTTTAAAATGATAATGACAGTGATCTGATAAGGAGACTAGAGCTTCACCTGTGGACTGAATAAGGGACTGCACAATATCAATATGCAATATTTGATATTTATCTAAAAAAAATTAAATGTTATTGTTTTCAGTCCTGACCCTAATAAGCGAAGTAAGAAAATATATACCAAAACAGCTATACATTCTATTAAAGGGGAGTTCCAGCCTTTTTTTATGTTTATTAAAAGTCAGCAGCTACAAAAAGTGTAGCTGCTGGCTTTTAATAAACAGACACTTACCTGTTCCACTGTCCAGCGACGCAACGCCCGGAGCTCCACTCCTCTCCCCACCTTCTCCGCCGGCGCCTCCATTCATAGTGTGGGCACCCGGCCGTGATAGCTTTCGGCTTCACGGCCGGGCACTCACTGCGCATGCGCGAACGGCGCAGCGCCCTCTGAGTGGACAGGCGATCGCCTGGGACCTGTCACGTCCCAGGTGATCGCCTACAGGGAGGGGACCGACAAAAAGCCAATATGACGTATCGCCTAGGCGACCCCAGGGTGGAAGGAGGAAGTGGGACAGGAAGTCCCACTCCTACTGAAGCCCCCAACCCCCCCCCCAAAAAAAAATTACATGCCAAATGTGGCATGTAAGGGGGCGAGGAGTGGATTTAGCGGAAGTTCCAAATTTGGGTGGAACTCCGCTTTAACATGGTTTTGTTTTGTTTTGCTCAGAACTTGTTTTATTTCAAACAACGTAATAGGAAAATTCTTATTAAGACTTGATCTTTTGTTTATGTAATTCTTTCTTGTGTTTTTATACAGTCCAGTTTTTAAAAGAAGTCCAGATATCACAAAATCGCCTTTAACAAAATCCGAACAGCTTCTCCGAATAGATGACCATGATTTCACCATGAGACCTGGTTTTGGAGGTATGTCAGTTTTGGGTAAATTTCCTCATAACATTTTGTTTTGAATTACAGTATAAAAAAAACACAAATATACATTTCAGGAGTAGTAGAACTTAGAAGACATTTGTGACGCATAGAAATATAAAGGCAGATTACCTAATAATGTGTGTACTTTGTAATAACATACTGAGAAAATACCCTCTTATTAAGATCAAACTCCCTATTAAACTAGTGTGAAGCACAATTAGAGCCCTCTTAAAACAGAAGGTATTTATATGTACCATTTCCATCATAATCTTAACCCCTTAGAGCCAGCGCCTGCCGGCATTTTAAGGGGTTTAGAATGTTGGGAGGCTGGGCGGGGGTTATGGTCATGTGACCGCTGTGATTGGCTGTCACGGAGGTCTCATGATTGGAAAGCTTTCGATCTCAAGCAGCGAATGGGAGATTTCCGTTAGCCGCCAGAAACCGTGCTACGCGCAGGGCACACGCTCTCGGCACAGCTCTATCGGCGCTATTGCACGCAAATATGTGGCAGTTTGGTGCCAAGGCCCAGCCACCGAGAGGCCGTAAAGAGGTTAAAAAAGGATAGAATTTATCAAATTTCAAGATACTTCGCAGACCCATGCATATCAAACTGGCCTAATATTATAGGGCCATTTATTCCAAATTGCATACAGTTGTTTCAGGCTCTGTAATGGTTTGGGTTGCCATCTTATTATGATTCATCTCCATTGTCATATAGTAGACAATAAATATAAAGCTAATATATAAAACTAAGTGTACCCTATGCTGCACTATTCTTGTGTTCACTGTTGTGTATTCTAGGATAAATGTACCCGTACACACTGCCAAGCAAATTTGACTGTGAATTTTTTTTACCAGTGGGATAAAATTGCATGCCTTGAATTATATTCAAAATTATTTCTGGGACTGTCTGGAATGTGCAGTAGATAGTGAAGCATATTCTCACCTTTATCCCACTATAAACTGCCCTGCTTCATGAAGAATGATGTAGACCCCCCACTACACACAAGGTTTGATTTATTAATAGGGTAGGCTGTTTACTTAGCAAAAGGAATGTTCACCTAGCTTAGTAAATAAGGTGAAGTTCTGTTTTTTTTTTTTGTTTTTTTTACATATTTGGGTATTTAAAGTAAACACAGCTTCACTTTAGTTACTAAGCTAAGTGAACATTCACATTGCAAGAAGTGAAGAAGTGGCCTTCCTTGGGTAAATCAAGCCCAATAGTTCAGGACCTGTATAATAGCACTGCAAGGAGCAATGCATTTGTTCTTAAAGTGCATGGAAATCCCAACAATGAAGTTCTGTTACTTGCTTCTTTTTGGTCCGTTAAATATATAATTGAAAGCATTTTGTTATATCTGTCCGATAAGTGAAAAAAAAAAATACCTAACTTCCTGTGCTCTCTGCCTATGCAGTACTCTTATCAGTTAGCATTGTCATAATATCTTCCTGTAGACTACAGAATACCACCCTCTATGTTATGGAAATTAAAGGGGAGTGTTCTGTTGTCCTGCGCCAGCAGTTATGTTGAGTAAACATTGTTATTCTAGAACAGGAAGCATGCTACTGGCAGGATAAAAATAAATCAAGAAATGGGCAAAAAAGGAAACTAATGTAGCCACCACATCTAAGGATGATAAAACTAAAATATATTGAATTTTTGCTTCTTGGGTTTAGATACACTTTTAAGCGGATCTTCACCATCCCGCTCCCAATTTTTTTTAACCCCTGCTTACTGGATTGCAGGTTCTTCACAGTTAGGATACTCACCCACCCAGTGGATCTAGTGTTGTCCTGCTGGAATCCTAGTCTTTCCTCGCACTGTTCAGGTCCTGCATTGCCATTTTCTTGTGTGACATCATCAGGAGGCTGCTGCATCTTCTGAGTTCGGGCCGGTAGTCCTAAAAATGATGTGCCACTAGGTCCACCCCCCTCTTCTTTTCGTGGATGAAGACATGACATGCATATTCCAGGAGGCACATGGAGTACAGTGCACGTCATTCACCCAAGCTAGTGACGTGCATAGGGAGGATGTTGGATGTTGACAGAGAAATTGTTATAAAAAAAAAAGGAAAAAATTGCATAGCACAGGGGAGGGGGCTTTGAGGCTTGCTAGTTTTTGCTTGCTACTACTATGTACTCCCTACTCATTCACATGGGGGGCAGTATCTAAAGCCCCTTTAGGCTAGTGACTTGCATTGGGGGTGGCCTTGCTTGCTACTACTATGTACCCCTTTTCATTCAATATATCACTCTGTGTGTAATGAATCTATATAATATATGGGTTTCACATTTTGAATTGAATTACTGAAATAAATTATCTTTTTTTTTTATGATATTCCAATTTTTTGAGATGAACCTGTATATATACAGATTTAAGGTGAGCCACTGAGTCACCCCTTCTATGTCCAAGTCCAACACATGGAGATTGTATCAATAGTGGGCTTCCAATCATCCACCAATTAAGACATTAAAAAAAGGATACAATCTCCAATATACATTTTGCATATTGGAGATTGTATCCTCGTTTTTTTGATATATACTCAATTTTTTGATAGATAGATAGCAAGATAGGAAGATAGATACATACATAGAAATACAGCTCCTGCAGACTCTGTATGTGCTTAAATTATCAATACACTGATAATGAACTGTAGGAGCCACTGTCTGCTATGTGAAGAAGCTGCACTGAGTAACTAAAGGGACCATATACACCAATAGTTTATATTTGCAGTCTCCTGCATCTCACTGCTTCAAAGGCATTCCAAATATAACAACTTAATAATTATATTCTTTTCTTGTAACATTTGGGATTAGAAATTGTAATTCATCTTCCTTTCTCAGCAGCCAGATGGTAAAATAATTCCAGGCTGGGGTTTTCTGGGCAAGCAAGATGTAGAGAGCTGTGTAATCCATGCACATCAATAGAACAATACCTTGCATCTTCATAAGAAACACATCTTGTAAATACAATATATCTAAATAACTATGCAGCTAATACTCAATAAAGACAATAAAAATATTGCAGTATTAAACTGCAATCATATAGCAAAAAATAAGATACTATTTCAAAATCACTGATACAGTATCTAATCAACAATTTTACATAGATTATTTGAAAAACAATAAACATTTGCAACTTCTCAGTACACCCACTCAAAATCAACCTTATTTATAAGGTAGGTTGAAGTGCAATGTCTAAATGCAAACTGCAGTAACCTATATCCCAAAGCCTTATTAGAATTTGTTGGGTATTGTCAAGAGAAAGATGAGAGACACCGGATCCAACAATGCAGATGAGCTGAAGGCCGCTATCAAAGCAACCTGGGCTTTCATAACACCTCAGCAGTGCGACAGGCTGATCGCCTTCATGCCACGCTGCATTGATGCAGTAATTCCTGCAAAAGGAGGCCCGACCAAGTATTGAGTTCATACTATACTGTACATGAACTTACTTTTCAGTAGGCCAACATTTCTGTATTAAAAAATCCTTTTTTTTATTGGTCTCATATAATATTCTAATTTTCTGAGATACAGAATTTTGGGTTTTCACTAGCTGTAAGTGATAATCATCTAAATTAAAAGAAAGAAATGCTTGAAATATACAGTGTCTTGTTTGCTCTTTTAAATTTATTTCCCAATGGGATGCAATGGCTAATGCCCCTATTTAATATGCTCTTAAAGAAAACACATCTCTCCCTTGTGTTCTTTGTTTCTAAGATTTTATCCCAATTTATATCTTCTAGCAAGGTTCGTAGTTTAGGGAAGTTGGCGCTTTTGAAATTCAGTGTCTTTGTGTTCCCCTTGTGTTTCCTATTTGTATGATTTTTACTGAAGCCAATTGACCGGTGATCGCTGTTTCCTAAATTGCCCCGTATTTCCACATCCATTATCAGGTCTGTATTGTTGGTAATCAGTAGATCTAGTAACGCCTTGTTTCTAGTTGGTGCACTTGGTGCTTGATCAAAGGCTTAACTGTGTGCCTAACCAGTGTTTTTGTGTTTACTTTCAGGTGCTTTTACTAAGGGATGTGCTGGATTTTATTCCCTTTGCAGGGAATAAAATCCAGCACATCCCTGGTGGCAGGACGGAGCTCTGCATTGTTTACATATGCAGAGCTTCGTCCAGTGTTTCTTTTACCGATCAGTGAGTGCCGGCAGTCATCCATTGGCGGGCACCCGCTGATCGGCTTGATGCTATGACTAAATTACAGCAAAAGTGGAGCGTGTGTGCGCCCCCTTCCCGGAAGTGCAGAATCACACATGTATACGTGATTCTGCACAGAACGGTTTTGTGTTTAAAATCCAGTCTCCTACAAAAAAACAGCATGAAAATGTACAAAAAAGTGTGTAAAAACACGCTACAAAAACACACTAAAAAATGCATGATTATGCAGCAGCACTAATGTGAACCTAGGCTTATGCCTGGTACACACTATGAGGTTTTTTTTTTTCAACCCAGTGGGCTTTAGTCAGGATATGTTACCGCTGTTTGTGCCTTCCTTTCCCTATCTCATCCCATCTCAAAAACAAAAAAAATTCAAGTTTGCTGAGGCACCGAATATTGCCTATGATTAAACATCAGCCTTAACTGTAGCTTCTGTCACAAATACTTGTTCAGGTTATTTGTTTTAATGAAAATTACAAGCATAAAATACTTTATATTAAGGCCTAATCACCCTGGAGGGAGAAACCATGCTACTAGAATGTATTTCTGTAGATGTTTTATTCATATTATACTAAGAATCTTTGCTCAAATATTCTTTCCCAGGTCCAGCAATCCCAGTTGGTGTTGATGTACAAGTTGAAAGCCTTGACAGTATATCTGAAGTAGATATGGTAAGTAAAACCAAATGATGCTGTAGAATCAACAGTTGTCCAGTTTACACCTTACACAACATGCTAGCCAACATTCACGGTGATTGATTTTTTTAACTGCCCACAGGCATCAGAGGGTGGTTAGATGTATGGGCACAATGGGATCACTGAAAGAACTTTCTTCTGAAGATATTTCCATAAACAGAGAAGTTTGGATTGCCCAAATTTACATGTTTATTGGAATGGGAAAGTGAGGAAGTATAGAAAGGAACACATACCAATCACTGGATTATCTAAGGTAAAGCAATAGCATTTAGTCAAAAACAAAATCAGAGTCCTGAAATGGATCAACCGATGATTTCTGTAGAGTTAAAGGAAAATTCAGAACTAGTCTTAGAAAGTATTATTTTACAGAAAGTGTAGTAAAAATATAAAATAAAAAAATGGAGCAGACTTGATGGACCACTTAGTCTTTTTTGTGCCGTCACTCTTCTATTTGTGTGGGTACCCTTAAACTCCTGTTTCTATACTGGTATTCTTACTTCTAGTCTCTTTTGTTAGTTCCCACACTTATTGCCCATGATATCAGATTTAATGTCAAGTGATTTGCCACCTGCATTTCTCAATTCTCAAAAACAAGCATTTTCTTTTTCAGACAGGTAAGGCAGAGTGATGGGATCTTTAAATACATATAAGATACCAATCAACATACTGTAAATACCCCTTCTAAAGACAATAGTCACAGTTCTTGGGGTATAACTTTCTTTGTTCTTGGGACACAGTGCTAAGCTGATGGAGTCATTTTATTGGCAAATTGTTGTGTCCTAGAACTGTAGTTCATACTGCAAGATGTGATAAAAGGTTCTGCTTATACAGGTGAAACTCGAAAAATTTGAATATCGTGCAAAAGTTCATTTATTTCACTAATGCAACTTAAAAGGTGAAACTAATATATGAGATAGACTCATTACATGCAAAGCAAGATAGTTCAAGCTGTGATTTGTCATAATTGTGATTATTATGGCTTACAGCTCATGAAAACCCCAAATCCACTATATCAGAAAATTCGAATATTACATGCAATCAATAAAACAAGGATTGTACATAGAACAATATCAGACCTCTGAAAAGAATAAGCATGCATATGTACTCAGTACTTGGTTTGGGCCCCTTTTGCAGCAATTACTGCCTCAATGCGGTGTGGCATGGAAGCCATCAGCCTGTGGCACTGCTGAGGTGTTATGGAAGACCAGGATGCTTTCATAATGACCTTCAGCTCTTCTGCATTGTTCGGTCTCATGTCTCTCATCTTTCTATTGGCAATGCCCCATAAATTCTCTATGGGGTTCAGGTCAGACGAGTTTGCTGGCCAATCAAGCACAGTAATCCCACGGTGATTGAACCAGGTTTTGGTGCTTTTGGTAGTGTGGGCAGGTGCCAAGTCGCGCTGGAAAATTAAGTCAGCATCCCCATAGAGCTCGTCTGCGGAAGGAAGCATGAAGTGCTCCAAAATCTCCTGGTAGACGGCTGCGTTGACCCTGGACTTAATGAAGCACAGTGGACCAACACCAGCAGATGACATGGCTCCCCAAATCAACACAGACTGTGGAAACTTCACACTGGACTTCAAGCATCTTGCAGTGTGTGCCTCTCCATTCTTCCTCCATACTCTGGGTCCTTGGTTTCCAAATGAGATGCAAAATTTGCTCTCATCAGAAAAGAGGACTTTGGACCACTGAGCAACAGACCAGGTCTGTTTTTCTTTAGTCCAGGTAAGACGCTTCTGACGTTGTTTGTTGTTCAGGAGTGGCTTGACAAAAGGAATACAACATTTGAAGCCCATGTCTAGAATCCGTCTGTGTGTGGTGGCTCTTGATGCACTGACTCCAGCCTCAGTCCACTCCTTGTGAAAGTCCCCAATACTTTTGAATGGCCTTTTCCTGACAATCCTCTACAGGCTGCAGTCATCCCTGCTGCTTGTGCACCTTTTTCTTCCACACTTTTCCCTTCCACATAACTTTCTATTAATGTGCTTTGATACAGCACTTTGGGAACATCCAACTTCTTTTGCAGTTACCTTTTGAGGCTTTGCCTCCTTATGGAGGGTGTCAATGATGATTTTCTGCACAACTGTCAGGTCAGCAGTCTTTCCCATGATTGTGATTCCTACTGAACCAGACTGAGAGACCATTTAAAGGCTCAGGAACCCTTTGCAGGTGTTATGGCTTAATTAGCTGATTAGAGTGGGACACTTTGAGCCTAGAATATTGCACCTTTTCACAATATTCTAATTATCTGAGATTGTGGATTTGGGGTTTTCATGAGCAGTAAGCCATAATAATCACAATTATGACAAATCACAGCTTGAACTATCTTGCTTTTGCATGAAATGAGTCTATCTCATATATTAGTTTCACCTTTTAAGTTGCATTAGTGAAATAAATTAACTTTTGCACAATATTCCAATTTTTTGAGTTTCACCTGTATATGAAATATACATACTATGAAATATATACACCAACAATCTGAACCGCTGCATGGGAGTTTGGACAACATACAGTATACAGTGTATGTACAGTAAGCTGTTAATCATTTCTGAGATATATAGGAAATGTCATTAGGTGGGATTGGTTTTCTGTGGTATTCCAGCCAATAAAACCACCTCCATCGAAAAAAGTTCTTCATTCCCTTGATGGTGGATGTAAGGTCTTCCATGTGTTTAATATCCTCAGTTCCGGAAAACCAGTGGACTACTGTTATGGGGTAGGGATGGGCTATCTGTTCGAGTCAAACATGAGTTTGACTCGAACATTGCCTGTTCGCCGAACAGCGAAAAATTTTGGGTGTTCGCGGCAAATTCGAAAAGCCGCGGAACACCCTTTAAAAGCCTATGGGAGAAATCAAAAGTGCTAATTTTAAAGGTTAATATGCAAGTTATTGTCATAAAAAGTTTTTGGGGACCTGGGTCCTGCCCCAGGGGACATGTATTAATGCAAAAAAAGTTTTAAAAACGTCAGTTTTTCGGGAGCAGTGATTTTAAGTGAAACAATAAAAGTGAAATATTCCTTTAAATTTAGTATCTGGGGGGTGTCTATAGTATGCCTGTAAAGTAGCGCATGTTTCCCGTGCTTAGAAAAGTCCCTGCACAAAATAACATTTCTAAAGGAAAAAAAGTCATTTAAAACTGATCGCGGCTGTAATGAATTGTCGGGTCCCGGCAATACAGATAAAAGTAATTGAAAAAAAAACAGCATGGGTTCCCCCCTTAGTCCATTACCAGGCCCTTTGGGTCTGGTATGAATATTATATGAATATTAAGGGGAACCCCGAACCAAAATTAAAAAAAAAAAAGCGTGGTGGTTCCCCTCCAAATTCCATATCAGGCCCTTCAGGTCTAGTATGGATATTAAGGGGAACCCTGAGCCATTTAAAAAAAAAATGACGTGGGGTTCCCCCCAAAAATCCATACCAGACCCTTATCCGAGCACGCAACCTGGCAGGCTGCAGGAAAAGAGGGGGGGGGAGAGAGCACCCCCCCTCCTGAACCGTACCAGGGCACATGCCCTCAGCATGGGGAGGATGTCCCCATGTTGATGGGGACAAGGGCCTCATCCCCACAACCCTTGCCCGGTGGTTGTGGGCGTCTGCGGGCGGGGGGCTTATCGGAATCTGGAAGCCCCCTTTAACAAAGGGGACCCCCAGATGCCACCCCCCCATGTGAATTGGTAACGAGGTACATTGTACACCTACCATTTCACAAAGAAAAAGTGTGAAAATTTTAAAAATGACAGAAGACGGCTTGGGACAAGTCCTTTATTAAAAAAATTAAAAATAAAAAAAACATTCCAGCGATGTAACCCAGTCTCTCGATGTCCAGCGTTGTACTCCATTCTCTATGTCCAGTGATGATCCATTCTCCAGCGATGACGTGGACGGATGACCCCGCCCCCTCTGATGCGTCACGGGGCGGGGTCACCCGTCTACGTCATTGGGTAACCCCCGGGCCTTCTTCTTATGCAAGTCTGCGGGCGGGGGCTTATCGGAATCTGGAAGCCCCCTTTAACAAAGGGGACCCCCAGATGCCGCCCCCCCTATGTGAATTGGTAACGGGGTACTTTACCCCTACCATTTCACCCAAAAAAGTGACAAAAAAGGTAAAAAAAACACACACACAGCTTGGGACAAGTCCTTTAATAAAAAAAAATCCTTCTATGACCCGGACCCGCCGCTACGAACGATAAAGCCTCCTCAGACTCCCGGCCGAATGATGCGCTACCCGTCTGACATTTCTTATATAACCGAGGGCGGGGCCACCCGTGACGTGGACCTGTGACGCACCGGGGATTCCCGTGACGCGTCAGACGGGGCGGAGTCACCTGTGACACGGGAAACCGCCGGAAACCCCCGCTGCGTCACCTGTCCACATCACGGGTTTCCCCGCCCTCGGTTAAGAAATGTCAGACGGGTAGCGCATCATTCGGCCGGGAGTCTCGGAGGAGGCTGTATCATTCATAGCGGTGGGTCCGGGTCGTAGAAGGATTTACAGCGCTGGAATTTTTCCTTTTTTTTATTAAAGGACTTGTCCCAAGCTGTGTGTGTGTTTTTTTTTTTACATTTTTTGTCACTTTTTTGGGTGAAATGGTAGGGGTACAATGTACCCTGTTTCCAATTCACATGGGGGGGCTGGCATCTGGGTGTCCCCTTTGTTAAAGGGGCTTCCAGATTCCGATAAGCCCCCCCCCGCAGATTCCTACAACCACTGGGCAAGGGTTGTGGGGATGAGGCCCTTGTCCCCATCAACATGGGGACATCCTCCTCATGTTGAGGGCATGTGGCCTGGTACGGTTCAGGAGGGGGGCGCTCTCTCGTCCCCCCCTCTTTTCTTGCGGCCTGCCAGGTTGCGTGCTCGGATAAGGGTCTGGTATGGATTTTTGGGGGGAACAACACGCCATTTCTTTTTAAATACAGGTGCAGGGTTCCCCTTAAAATCCATACCAGACCTGAAGGGTCTGGTATGGATTTTTGGGGGGAACCCCACACCTTTTTTTTTAAATGGTGCAGGGTTCCCCTTAATATCCATACCAGACCTTGAAGGGCGCATGAAGATTAGGGGCTGGGCGCATGGATTAGAGGGGCGGCGCCCCTGTGCCCTCCATTACGGGTCACCACTGGTCATCCTGCCACTTCCTAAAATGTTTCTCAAGCCATTTTTTCCCTTTTTTTTTTCAATTTTTTGATAGCGTGGGGACGGATTAGAACCCCTGTCAGATTTTACTGTCATGTTGGGGTCCATTGGAGTAATTTATGCTGACATCCTGACTGGCTGACAGGGAAAATGTGCAACAGTGATACCAAGAGAAATTAAAATGTAGTAGGGGCTCTTTGTAGGAGAATTACCACTACTTTCTGACTGACAAAACATCAGCAGAACAGGGAATGAAGGTAAATCTCTCTGACAGAGCCCCAGATTGCAGTAAAAACTTAACAGAGATTTTAACCTATTTCCACTCTATCCAAAATGAAAATATAAATGTTTTGGGGAGATACACACTTTAAAATCTTCTTTCCATAGGTCCATGCCTAAAATACTTTTTTTATTTACTTTTGCACAAAGACAGCCATGCCTATGCTCACCTGTTGGACTGAATGGTTAATTCTGTTGGTTGAACTAGATTTGTGTTTTTTTATTTTTTTATTCTAACTATCTAGGACAGTGATGGCGAACCTTGGCACCCCAGATGTTTTGGAACTACATTTCCCATGATGCTCAGCTACACTGCAGAGTGCATAAGCATCATGGGAGATGTAGTTCCAAAACATCTGGGGGGCCAAGGTTCGCCATCACTGATATAGGAGAACATTTATCTAATCAATTGTTCTCAGTCAAATCTATTTGTTCTTTTCAAATGAATTCATAGCCATATCAGAAATCAAAAGTATGTTACAATATCATTAATATTAGTCATTTAAACATTGGTTCTACTGTGTATATACATTGTTAGTTGTGAAGTATTTTTCAATTCAGATTTAATTTTCATTTTGCAGGATTTTACCATGACTCTGTATCTTAGACACTACTGGAAGGATGAGAGATTATCTTTTCCTAGCACGAATAACCAAAGTATGACCTTTGATGGGAGATTAGTGAAAAAGATATGGGTACCAGACATGTTCTTTGTCCATTCAAAAAGATCTTTTATTCATGACACGACCACAGACAACATCATGCTGAGGTTACAGCCTGATGGGAAGGTGCTATACAGTTTAAGGTAATGCCGCAATGTGTTAATGTTCCACTTTCTTATTATGCCACTATGCTTTGAATTTACAGTACTCTAGTGACATCCTGTGGTGGCATGGCAATCACAAAAGGTTTGAATTTATCATTTAAACTACTTTTAAACTACTACATTTGTACGAGGAGGATTTTGTTTTTTGTAGGAATTACAGAGACTTGGTTCCACAACTCCCATGATTGGCTGGCAACCATTCAAGGGTATTCCCTATATAGCAGGGATAGAGAGGGTAAAAAAGGGGAAGGGGTATGCCTATATATCAAAAATTATGTACAAGTGAATGTGGGAAATTACATCACTAAGGGAGCAAGGGAGGAAGTGGAATCCTTATGGGTAGAGCTACAAAGGGAGAAAACTAATTAGAAAGTAATACTGGGAGTATGCTATAGGCCCCCTAACCAGAGGGAGGAGGTGGAGGTAGACCTTCTATCACAATTAGGATTAGCGGCAAGAATGGGAAGTGTCATTATAATGGGGGATTTTAACCTGTTCCCGACCGGCTGACGTGTATTTAAGGGGGCAGAATGGCTCCCCTGCACAAAACCCCCGTACCTGTACAGGGTTTTCCTTTATGAGCCGCCAGAGGGGATATTTGGGATATTTATTATAGCAAAAAGTAAAAGTTATTGTTTTTTTGTTTTTTTCAAAATTGTCGCTATTCTTTTGTTTATAGCGCAAAAAATAAAAACCACAGAGAGCATTGCATGACCGTGCAATTACCAGTTAAAGCGACGCAGTGCCAAATTGTAAAAAGTGCTCTGGTCAGGAAGGAGGTAAAACCTTCCGGGGCTGAAGGGGTTAATTATCCAGACATAGACCGAGTGGAAGGAACCGCACATTCATCTAAGGCTCGCTAGTTCCTAAATGTGTTGCACGACAATTTCATGGATCAGCTGGTAAATGCACCAACTAGAAACAAAGCGTTACTAGACCTACTGATTACCAACAATACAGACCTGATCACGGATGTGGAAATACGGGGCAATTTAGAAAAAAGCAATCACAGGTCAATTCGTTTTAGTAAAAATCACACGAATAGGAAACATAAGGGGAATACAAAGACACTGAATTTCAAAAGAACCAACTTCCCTAAACTACGTTTCTTGTTAGAGGATAATAATTGGGATAAAATCTTAGTAACAAAGAACGGAGGAAAAATGGGTATGCTTTAAGAGCATATTAAATAGGGGCATTAGCCAGTGCATCCCAACTGCGACAGGCAGAATTTTATTTTCCGTGTGGGTACCCCATACTCATTCATATAGGGAGGGCTGGGATCTGGGGGCCCCCTTCCTAAAGGAGGCTTCCAGATTCCCATACCCAACCCCCCCCCTTGGCCTGGTGGTTGTCGGGAAGAGGCCCTTGTTCTTATCAACATAAGGACAAGATGCTTTGCCGGGGGGTCCCCCTCAGCAAAGTGTCCTCCCCCATGTTGGGGTTGGTTTAAGAGAGGGGAGTGCTTTCTCGTCCCTTCCCTTTCCTGGCCTTCCAGGCTGCATGCTCGGATAAGGGTCTGGTATGGATCTTGGGGGGACCCCACACATTTTTTTTTTTGGAGCAGGACCTGAAGGGCCTGGTATGGCTTGGGGGGAGCACACTGGTTTTTACAGAGATATTGGTTTTGCGCACCTTGTAGTTTAGTTATTCCTGTAATTCCTTTGTGTCCAGAATACAGGTTGATGCATTACCCCCTTTTGCACAAAGCGCACAATTTTTCTGTGTTTATATAAAGCTGGGAAAATGTCTGTTTCACCCATTTGTTAGTACACCCTTATTTTGATTTGTAATGTGTAACAAGGTTTTATTTCTTTAATCTTACACAACAGAGTTACAGTAACAGCTATGTGTAACATGGACTTCAGCCGATTTCCCCTGGACACACAATCCTGCTCCTTGGAAATTGAAAGTTGTAAGTATAAATCCTATCCATATTTAGTTAGTGCTTATAGTACAGATGTCTACTGAAAAGGAAACTATACTGTATTGTTTTAATGAGTTTTATTTAGAATTTTTTTACATGTTTGTAAACTGATGTTTTTTTTAGAATTTTTGATTCTTTGTATACAGTTTATTAGTACAAAAATATACAGGGGGCACCTTGACATGGATTTCACAGAGCATTCTGGGCTTTCTAAAGAGAAAGCCTAGCATTTGCTGTCCACTTTCTGACTGTCTCAATCTTAAGCCTTGTACACACGACCGGTTTTCTCGGCAAGAAACGACAAGAAAACTGTTGAGATAGCTTTCTTGCCGAGAAAACCGTTCGTGTGTATGGTTTCTCGTCGAGAAAACTGTCGTGAATCTCGACGAGAAAAAAAGAAAACCTGCTTTCTTTTTTCTCGTCGTGATTCTCGTCAGACTGTTTTTGGACGAGAAAACCGTTCGGGTTTATGCTTTTCCGAGTCTTCAAAAACCGCACATTTGTCAGAATCAAGTATGAGACGGGAGCGCACCTTCTTGTAAAACTAGCGTTCGTAATGGAGATAGCACATTCGTCACGCTGTAACAAACTGAAAGCACGAAGACTGAAAAGCACGAATCGTCTCTCACTAAAATGTTACTAACATGCAGTAATACGAGATTAGCAAAAGCAGCCCAAGGGGTGGCGCCATGAGAATGGAACTTCCCCTTTATACTGCCGTTGTACGTGTTGTATGTCACCGCGCTTTAGACCGACGAGATTTTGGATTGACAGTGTGTATGCAAGGAAAGATTGACAAGAATCTCGTCAAGCTTGACAAGAAACCCGTCGAGAAAAACTATTTTTTTTTGCGACGAGATTCTCGGCTGTGTGTACTAGGCTTCAGGCTGGGTTCACACTGATGCGAATTGGATGACAGGAGAGTGTGACCGCCTCTCAATGGAGCTGGTTCACACACCTTTGGGGCGGCCGCAGTCCAAATTGCAGAAGCAGCCAAAAATTTGAACATGATTCGCACCTGAAAAGGTGAACACACACGCACCGGACCCCCTGCTTTGAGTCGCAGCTGCAGCATGTGTGAACCCAGCCTAACTGAACATCCATATAGAACTGTAAATAATCAGAGAGGGAGACAGTGAGAGTGATTTACTAAAGGAGTGGAGAAGCTTCACATAATAAATGGTGTAAATATAATTTTTTATGAACCAATTGCGCAGATAAAATAAATAAACCGGAAATTAGCTTTTCACGTGATTGGATAAGAACTGGACTTGTTCTGTAATGTTGAGGATTTCTCATAGCTTACCAAGCCACTTCTTCAGTTCTAGAGAGTGTCAGGAAGATACCACAGCATTTATATTCACATCTTAAGGCCAGGTTCACACTGGTACGACACAACTGTTGTACGACTGTCGATCCGATTTCGCCCTGTGACATTGGTCCTAAGTCGGTCCTACTTCCATCTGACTTGAATGAACATGATACGATTTTGCTCCGATTTGATATAGTCCGACTTGTCCTTTGACCAATCAAAACAATCCCAATGTGACATAAATTCCTTTTACTGATGCTGTAATCACCATGTCGGGTGTCACAAGTTGGATGGTTAGGACAAGGATACGACTTTGATCCGACTTCAATGATATTGAATGGGCTGAAAACGAACCAAAGTCGGACCAAAGTAGTGCAGAAAGCTTTTTCAAAGTTGGACCGACTTGTGACAAACCAGTTAAGACGGCGTCGTGATTGACGATGGATGTACATCGAGGGACACTATTTATTTATTTTAAATAAAGGACTTGTCAAAAACTGTTTCCTGTGGCTTTTACTTTTTTACACTTTTTTGGTGAATGGGTACGATGTCCTCGATACCCATTCACATAGGGGGGGCGGGATCTGGGGTCCCCCTTGCTAAAGGGGGCTTCCAGATTCCGATAAGCCCCCCAGCCGCAGACCCCGACAACC